>JAFFSR010000360.1:2282500-3482500 GCA_017163975.1 Anastatus disparis | reverse complement strand
CTTTTGGTTATTTTAGCGATAGCTATGGTTCAGTATTAAATATTAAGTAACAAATTACTAGTTTAGATAAATTAACATTAAATCTTATCCCTATGTAATTATATGTTGTTTGTAAAACTTCATGCGAGTTAGCATGTTGGTTGTAAATTCAGATGCATTAATGTAAGTATTTTTATAAAATGAATTTAATTAAAGCATTTGTTTTAGAGAGAAATTTTATTTTTTAACAAAAAAAATATTTAAGTTATTGATAACGACCGCGAATACATACGATCTCGCATTTGATTTTAATTATTTATAAATTATCAATAAAATCTATCATTTAGCTAGAGTTAAATTTTTCTCTGCTTGTGGTAACTATTCTATTTGAGAACATGCAGCGTTTATACGTGATATTCACCTTTTTATGAGTTTATTTCTTTTGCCCACGCGTGAAACGATCCATCGCACGAAGGCTTCGGTCAATGATGCATACTCGTCCACAAAAATTGACTTTATGGGTTCTAGGATAGAATTATGTGTTTTTTTCTTTTTAGAAAGAAAGTTTGAATTGAATCGAAATAGTTGAAATAAAAGTATTAAATTATTCCAATACCTTATAATGAAAGACATTAATGAAATTCACTATAAAATGGTAATGATAACATTTTTATGTTGAGTTGAGTTTTGCTTTTATGTTAAAACAAAGAGAAAGGAAATACTTGATAATTTTGCTTATTTAATAAACTTCTGTTTAAAAAGAGATACTTTGATTCCATTAAAATAAGTAGCTAATTTCTTATAAGATAATAAGGTTGTTGTAGGTTTATTTGAACGCGTTTTATCATGTTAAAACTCGTATTTTATGAAAATTGATTTTAATTATTAACATTTCGTGATATTTCTAAGTAATAGCTATTAACTTTTAATCATGTCTAGGTTTATTTGTGTAAATGAATTATTAACTTTAGACTGAGATATATTTATTTTGATTGTATTATTATGCGTTATCAAAATTTTCAATAAAACAGGTACTTGCTTTGTAACAACACAGAGTAATCTTTCTGGGTTTCGTTACAATTTAGCAATAGGATTTGATTAAAAAAAATATTGTAAAGGAATAAGAAAATTTTAAAATATTATAGACAATTTACGAAAAATTTTAAAAGTAATTTTATGTAAAATTTAGAAAATAATATGCAATACGCTTTAAGATTGAAATGTGATTTAACCATTTCTGCTCGCCCGTTTCAATACTCTACGCCATGAGAATGAAATGTATCGTTATCGCGCACGTGCAACAGAGAGTTTGAAGTTAGCTTATAAAAAATATTTTTTTGAAAGTAAAAGGTTTTAATTTAATTTATTTTTTTGTTTCTTTTTACAAAACTTGTTCAAATGTTAATACTATTAATTTGCAATAAAAAAGGATACTGTTAAATAAGGAAATTTTCAATTCAGTAATTTTTCTTAGTTTAAGTTTAAATTGTATTTATTCGATTAAAGACTTTATTCCTTAGAGCATATACTACTGGAGGCAGCTCTGAATGCACGGTGCGCGTGGTTAGGCTAAGGAAGAGAAAAATATACTAAGGTTCATAGCTATCTCTATCTCACAGTCATGTGATAAGGGGGTAGGGAACGAAACAAACCCATCACGTGCCGGAGAAAAAGAGATATCTGTCAACCTTAATATACCTTTCTCACGAGAGCGCGGTGGCGTAATGGATAGAGCTCTTGCCTTCAACGCGGAGGGCATGGGTTCGAATCCTGGCCAGGTACCTCTAACTTTTTTTTCGAAAGAAAATAAGTGTATGTGCCATTTATATCGCGACTCTTTAAAAAATCCGACCTCATTGGGTATCGGTTGATTGTTGGTTACAAAAGTGGCTGACCATCCATCGGTAGTCAAAGTTTTCGGTATGGTGGGTCTGACAGTCCTAGCCTGATGTAATGTGTTAAACAGATGCCGGGCGGGGGACTTCCTCGACTTCAGCATATATAAAAGGTTAATCATATAGAGGACAATATCCTTTATATATTAATCTTTTTTCTTAAAAAAAACAAATAAAAAAAAAAAAAAAAAATATACCTTTCTCTCTCTCAACTTAATCACGCGCACGGCGTATTTGAAGCTGCCTCCAGTAGTATATGCTCTAAGCTTTATTCAAAGTTATTTTTACTTGAACCTATTTCGATTTCAATTTTTTTTTATTTTTCTAAATTTCGTATATTATTAGAGATAGATTTTGCATTGGTTCATTTCTTTTTATTTATAAAAATGAATGCTACAATTAACTTTACAACTTTAATGTTATAGGTAGGATGGTTTATTATACGTGAACCCGTATGTCATACAATTTCCAAAGCCTACCCGCGGGGAAGGCAACACGCTTGGGGAATCCCTTAATTTATTACTTTTCTAAAACGTCTAATGCTGTTTTGTCGTTGACCTGCGTGTAATCTATTAAATCATAATTTCATTTTTCTTTTTCTAATAAATCTCTGGTAAATTAAAATTATTATTCGCGTCGTTTCTGATATACTTAAACTATGATTTCGCTAATATGGCATTTCTATTTTTCGTTTGTAACTTATCGCATTTCTTTTTCTAACGGTTTTAATTTGCACTTCCCATGTGCAAGCAAGATTTCATTGACGGTTAGGCATTTAATAGTTTATAAGAAATATTTATTTGCGCTAATGCTATATTCGTTTTAAATTTCAGTTGATAATTTTTATTTAGGAATTTTATTTTAGACTTTCTACGAAGCGTGTTTTATCAGTTTCTCTAGAAGTTGGTGGTATAGGATATCGCGAGATTCGAACGTAATATTAGATTACTTTCTTTGTTACTTGTTTGAGCATACATTACGTCATGCATTTTATTTATGTTTTATATCTTGAACATTAGATTTCGGTTTAACTCAATTGAGTATTGGTTAATAATTACAAATTTGATTTTTAAAACGATTATTAACAGCTCTTTTATAAATTACGTTATCAAAATATTTTAAATTGATTTTTAAGAAAAACATGTTTTAACACAGTTAAATTTTAATACTTGTAAGTTTTGAATTTGTTTGTTTAAGAATAAATTTTTCATTTGTAAAATTTTATGTCTAGATTATGGTTTGGAAAGGAAAATTTTATTTTTACGGCTGTTGGGTTTTTTGAGACAATGAAGAGAAAGTTTCACTTCTATTATTTTAGAATTTTACAATTTTCAAAATATGTTTTGCACGTTATTGTCAAGGGTTTTTCCCACGGCACTTGCAGCACACAGTACTACAGCTATGTATTCACGAGTATGAGAATACAATACATCCTTTTACCCCGCTATAAAAAAAATCTTTACGAGTATTGTATGGAAGAAGATATTTAGAAAGTTGGATGAATATTTTTAGTATTTTGGAAAATTTTAGTACATATTATTTAAAATGAAAATGAAATTATACGGGCGAAATAAGGTTTTTTAATAGTTATTAAATAATATAATTTCATTGTTTATTGGTTTGTTTAATTTTTAATTATAGAAAAAAAGGATGAAAGAAAATATTTTTCCAAGTATTTTTTTACAAAAATTTTAATATGAAAGTAATTTAAGAAAAATTTGTATTACGTATTTGTATTAAACCGATACGAATTTATTTATATAATTTGTTTCAATGTAACCATAATTTAAGCGTATTATCGTTAAAAAAAATGCGGGTTTAATTTTATTTAATTGCCTTCCAAATATAAAATTCCAATTAATAGCAATTTGATTTTATTTGATTATTACCTAATTAAAAGAAAATTCTTTTCTCTTCTCCCTTAAAAATTTATAAGGAGCACATGATCATAATTTTTACAAGGTGGGGATATTATTATTTTTTTTTTTTTTTTGATAGCCTAGAAAGATGAGCTTTGGTCCTAAAATCTTTTTTTTAAATAATAAAATTTTTATTCGTTGAAAATTTAAAAATTTAATTTTATCGTCCCTAAAATAGGAAAGTAGAACTAATGTTTTATTTAACAATGGAAATATTTTGAATGGAAGGTTCAAAAAACTATTGTTTAGGATTTATTGCGCAAAATTTTGATTATTATTTTGGTTAGTTTGAATATGGAACGATTATTTAAGATTTGTAAAAAATTTAAAAATATGTGCTGCAGGTTAAAATTAAAAATTATTATAATAATTATTGATATAATAAAATAGAGTTAAGTCTCTACGATGCATTACAACATAGCTATATTAGTTGCGTAAATATGGATTGATTTATTTTATTAATTGAATTAATCAATTATTGAATTTAGAACTATTTCCTACTGAAAAATTTCACGTGAGATCTCACGCCAAATTCTCATGTAACTATATTTCTGAAAATTCTAAGTCCGATGATTACTAAAAATTTCTAAGTTCCTACTATCAAAATAAAATTTTTTAATTTAATATTTTTTTTTGTTTCCAGACATTTTACAATAATTTAGTTCATTGAAAACTAATACCGTCCTGCTAAATCTTACGTAAGATCTCATGTTAAAATTTCATGCGAACAAGTTATAAAAATTTTGAGCTTTTTAATTTATATGAAAATTTTCAAGTCCCTAGTAGATAGATAGATAGATAGATATTAATTTATTTTGTAAAAGAGTACAAAAAGGCGTGCAATACATCAAGCAATAAATAATAATTCTGTATAAAGTATTGCACATAATATGATAAGATATCACAGTCAAATATTAAACTTAATATATAATACTGTATCAGTAAGTCACTATATAAAAGCGATATCACAGACTACTCTAAATACACGCAGGAAGCATGAAAACATAAATTACAATGAAAACAGTCTTAAATATCTATCAGTCATAAAATTAAAATCAAATTAAAATCAAATAACACAATTTAAAAGATAAAGCATGAAGCATAGTCATGACATCAAATAAAAATGAAATTGGACAAAACAATGCAACAATAAATAATAAAAAATAATATAATAATAAAATTCAAAGAATAAAAACTTGATACCAAAGATGTCATGACTATTAATAAAAAGAAACATAATCACTCATTCTTTCTGTATTCATTCAACCATTATTCGCGCCAATAAATACATTCACACCTTAAATCTACATATAAGACAAAACAAAATAAATTAACATAAAGTTAAAATACTTAAAATTAAGATCATCCGAGGTCGAGTAAGTACCTCCTCAAAGCCGACTTGAACCTGCCGAGCGATGGAAGACTTTTTATATCGGAAGGCAGGGAGTTCCAAAAATGCGCACCTTGAACTTGAAAGGAATTTCTTCCAGTCTCAGTGCGCATGAAGGGCACTGCAAGATCTTTAATCTTATCCCTAGTGGTCGCTCTGGGTATATATCTAGTAAAGAGACCCACTAGATATTCGAAAGTATTCATACGTACAATTTTGTACATAAGTACAGCCATAAAATACTGTCTCCTCGAATCAGTACGTAGCCAACCCCAAACATGTCTATGGGGAGAGATGTGATCACCCATCCTCGCGCCTAATACATATCTCACACATGAATTTCGCATCGCCTGTAGCCGTCTTCGTAACTCCTGCGAAGCATCAAGCAAAACCGCTGAGCAGTAATCAAGATGTGGGAACAGCAGGGCGGTTGCAAGTTGCTTACGCACAGCCTCAGTGGTGTACCGACGGAAAAACCGCAGACTATAAATCACTCCATTGAATTTATTAGTCAATATATTGATGTGCGGTTCCCATGACAGTTTAAAGTCTAGTACAACACCAAAGCTCGTAACGGTGTCAGAGAAAGGAATACCGATACCGTTCCCCAGGTCAATCGTCCTTGGCTCACCCAAATAAAAATTTTTAATAAAACAATTACTTTCAAAGACGATCGCCTTTGTTTTACTAGCATTCAAAGTGAGAGAAACATCAGCAGCCCACCCCGACACCGCCCTGGCCGCCCTCTGTAAAATACGAATCCCCTCATCCACATCATCATAAGGGACCTGTCTATAAATTTAGAGATCATCCGCATACAGCAGATACCCGACGCAACCACAGTCGAGTGCGTCACGTACGTCATTTATGTGAAGGCAAAACAACAAAGGCCCCAGCACCGAACCCTGAGGTACTCCTAGATTGGTTGTTAGACAATTCGATTCCTCCTTTAGATGCGTGGAAACCATTTGTTTCCTACCTGATAAATAGGAGTTAATCCATCCGAGTGCGGCCCTGGAGAATCCCATCGATCTAATAGGCCAGTCAAAAGAGGGTATTGTTCTGCCAAAATTAGTAACCGGCAACGACCTATGCGATCATTTAAAAGATAGTATGTAGATGTTAACTTATATGTTTTGCACTAGCAACTATGATTTATTAATTAGTTGTTAACAAATTAGTGCAAAAAAACGCGTTTTTTATGTTTTTTGCTAATAAAACGAAAACTATTTGACGAATCATTATGGTATCAATAGAAAAGTTGTAGAGAATTAAATTATCAACAAAACGAGAGGTCAAACAATCCGATCGGTTTATTAGAACCGAAAAAAAATCCGGAAAAACTGGAAAACTTTTCATTTTTTTAAAAAATTCATAACTCTGTTGTTTATGAATACTAAGAGCTGAAATTTGGCACAGTAGTAGATAATTATATCTACTTCTAACATGCCAAAGGCAGGTACTATCGGATAATTAGTTTCTGCGCAATTGCAATTTTATTTTTCGTTATTCTTCCCTTCTTTATATTACCGATCGAGAACGTCGTACATACATTTTTAAAACGGTTTTGAAAACTAGAAGCAATATACTATTAAACGTACAGTACCGAGCACTAATTCTGAGCAGGTTCTCAAATTTTTGCTCCGACTTTGAAAAAGCGTATCTTCTTCAATTTTCATCCTAGAAAAAATTTAAAAAAAGCATTTTAAAGTATTCTTTAAATGCTTTCTTTTTAGCTTACTTACATTTCTTTAACGATATTTAAAAAAAAAAAATCGCTTTGGCAATTTTGAAATTTTTTTCATTTTTGCATTTTTTTTCAATCAGCTGTAGTTTTTTAAATAATTGAGCTAGAAAAAATTTGAAATAAGATTTGGAAAGGGCTTAAAACATGCTATTTGCAGCTATTTTTACAAAAATTTTTTAATTATTTTTTGTCAAGTTTTAAGCATATAAAGTTATCGATCTAATACTTTTGCAGATGTAAAAAACACTTTAATAGCAAGTACAAAATAATCGCTGTTGCAAAACTTTTAATTTCTATGATATAATTTTTGCAAGATAAATCTTTTTGTTGTTTCATACTTTATTATGTTTTATTATTAATAATGAATAGTTATAATTACCTACTAAAATTAAATCACCACTTCACCAGCGATTATTTTCTACTTGCTATTCAAGTGTTTTTTACAACTGCAAAAGTATTAGATCGATAATTTTATATGCTTAAAACTTGACAAAAAATAATTAAAAATTTTTGTAAAAATAGCTGCAAATAGCATTTGTAAGCCCTTTCCAAATCTTTTTTCAAATTTTTTCTAACTCAATTATTTAAAAAACTACAGCTGATTAAAGAAAAATGCAGAAATAAAAAAAAAATTCAAAATTGCCAAAGCGATTTTGTTTTTTTTAAATATCGTTAAAGAAATGTAAGTAAGCTAAAAAGAAAGCATTTAAAGAATACTTAAAAATTCTTTTTTTTTTAATTTTTTCTAGGATGAAAATTGAAGAAGATACGCTTTTTCAAAGTCGGAGCAAAAATTTGATAACCTGCTTAGAGTTATTGCCCGGTACTGTTTATTCTAAGTTTTCATTAAAATTGTGTAAAAAGGGTGAAATATGCACTCGAACATCAACGTCAACTGTCGAGCGCGCGGTACACAGCAAAAAGTGGGGATGGAGGAAAAACTTAATTTTCATATCCTAAGAGTATAGGGCAAATGTGAGTATTGCTGTCACTGCCCCAACTACTGTCAATTTTTTTATTAAACATATTCTTTTTATTTTTTTCTTTTTCCCTTTTTTCTGAAGTTAATACTTCTTTTGGCGTGCCTCGAAAATTTACTGGGGATACAAATCTAAATTGCCGTCACGTCACATTTTAATATCTGTCGTGTACGTGTAACCCTATCTGTGCGCGCACACACAACTAACAAGGAGAGTGTTTCACCTTCGGGTAACCGTTTTTGCTCAAATTTTGGGAATGTTTTCTGAATGCAGAAATATGAAGAAAGCCAAAATTTTAGAGGCCAACGCTCAATATTTCCCTAGTTACAGGCCATCAAATAAAATCACTAAAAAAGTCACTAGATTTTCAAACGCTCATAATTCCTCAGAATTATTAGCTAGAAGCTTAAACCTTTTTTTAAATGGAAGCTGAGCTCAAATCCTTTCGAAATAGTAGTTGTAGCATATCGAAATACTATTTTTTTTCAAAGTTATAGCATAATAAAGATTGAACCCAATTTTAGCTTTTATTATTAATTAATGTTTTAAACGAAAAATTCAGGTCCAATCTTTATTTCGCTCTAACTTTGGTAAAAAATAATATTTTGAGATGGTATAGGTGCTATTTCGAAAGGATTTGAGCTCAGCTTTCATTTAAAAGAAGGTTTAAGCTTCTAGCTAATAATGCTAAGGAACTATAAGCGTTTGAAAATCTAGTAACTTTTTTAGTGATTTTCTTCAATGGCCTGTAACTAGGGAAATATTGAGCGTTGGCCTCTAAAATTTTGGCTTTTTTCATATTTCTGCATCCAGAAAATATTCCCAAAATTTGAGTAAAAACGGTGACCCGAAGGTGAAACACTCTCTTTGTAAGTTATAAGAATAAGAGAGAGGGAACACTATAGCATACCAAGCAATGTACAGTACCCTGCAAAAGTTTTCGAAAAAATTTTTTAAGAAAGGTAATTCTTTAAATAAAAATATCTCCGGTCCTATTGGTCGTAGAATAAAAAAAAAGGAAATTAAAGTAGAGATCAAATACTAACTTTTTATAGATCGCAAAATTTTTTTAATTCGTTTTTTCTAATTTTTATACCGTTTTGAAAATTTTGAAAAATTTCGAAATTTTTGAATTATGTTCAATTACTTGTATCTTTTTAAAAAATGAAGCTATGTAAAAAATTCAAACGAAAATTGAATGATATCGAGGAAGTCTAAAAGTTTTCACTGAGGTTATTTTTTGCTATAATAACTTTTACAAAAATTAGACGTGATTGCATATAGACATAGTAAAATTAATTTATTAAACAACTCATAACATTTTTTATATAATTTGTAATAGAACGCAAATTAACAATTTTATAAAATATTCACTTATTTTAAAGTTTGTTATTAACATAAGGTATTATACAAATATAGAAATTAATGTAATTTAAATGTTAACTGGAAAAAAAAATGTTGAATTACAAAGAAAACTAAACATTATTTTTCTACAAACGGTAATATTCAATCACATCTAACTTTTTTAAAAGTCATCCTAGCAAAAAATAACCTTAGTGAAAACTTTTAGATTTCGGCGATATCTTTCAATTTTAGTTTGAATTTTTTGCATAGCTTTATTTTTTAAAAAGATACAAGTCATTGAAAAAAATTTAAAAATTTCGAAAATTTTGAAAATTTTCAAAACGGTATAAGAATTAGAAAAAAAAACATAAAAAAATTTTGCGATCCATAAAAAGTTAGTATTCGATCTCTACTTTAATTTCCTTTTTTGTTTTTTATTCTATGACCGATAGGACCAGGGATATTTTTATTTGAAGAATTACCTTTCTTTAAAAATTTTTCCGAAAACTTTTGCAGGGTACTGTATATTTAAGCCTGATTCAAGAGAGAGAGTGAGAGAGAGAGAGTGAGAGAGAGAGAGAGAGAGAGAGAGAGAGAGAGAGATAACCAAATTTATTATATGTACATTATGTTGTACAATTAATTACAGTAATACATTAGAATTAATAAAATTAATATAAAGCACAATAATAATAATAAACAGTAAAAAAGAAAACAGAAATTAAGCAAATATATAAGTAAAATGAACTTTACAGTAATAAAATCAATACAATATAAAACAGTTTTATAAATTATCATGAAGCAGAGGTCCACTCTCCAAGGCAAGGTAGTGTGCAAATGAGGATGTCTTGAATGTCATGAGCGAGGATGAGTTGCGTAAAGTCGCAGGAAGATCATTCCATAGCTGCGAGGAAGTGACCAGGAACGATCGTAGGCAATACTCAGTAAATGAAAAAGGAATAGTCAAAGGTTTCACATTACCCTTCAAGGACCTCACTGGCCGGCTCCACTGATACATAGAATACAAATAAGATGGAGTACAAGATAAGAACATCTTATACAGAAACGTAGAAGAAAAATAGTTTCTTCTACCCACAGTGGATAACCAGCCTAATGAGAACCTATAAGCAGATATGTGCTCACGCCTACCTATACCGAAGATGTAACGTATACCAGAGTTAATGATCCTCTGAAGTCTAAGGTCAAGCTTAGCCGAAGAGGTCACAGTAAACCAAACAGCAGTAATCCAGAAGTGGAAACAGCAATGTTTTTATAAGATGTATACGAAGAGCAAACGTGGTGCTCTTTCTAAAGAAGTTTAGTCTGTAAAGCAGAGAAAATGACCTATAACACACTTGTGTAACGTGCTCTCTCCAGTTAAGCTTACTGTCCAACCAAACACCCAGACTACGAACAGAGGACTCAAATCTAATATTAGCACCGTTCAACGGAACGCCAGTTACAGATGATGAGGACAGCATATTTATATAAAAATAGGAGCCAATAATTATTGCCTTCGTTTTGTCAACATTCAATTTCAGATGGTTAACAGAGGCTCAATTTTAAATGAGAACAGCATCATCACTCATAAGATTAGTATAAGCGCTAAGTTCAGAAATCGGAAAATGCACATAGACTTGCAAGTCGTCGGCATATATCAAATGCTGTACACCAGAGTGAAAGTTGGCAGCAACGTCATTAATATAAATGGAGAATAAAAGTGGTCCAAGCACAGAACCCTGGGGTACTCCTGTATTCAGAGTAGCAAAGTCAGATGCATTACCATCAGAGTCAACAACAGACTGACGTCTATCAGATAAGTAAGAGGCAAACCACCTGACAACAGTGTGCGAGACATTGAGAGAAGTTAGTTTCCGAAGCAGAGTGACATGGTACACAGTATCAAATGCCTTGCTAAAATCAAATAATAGAAGCATAGTTACATAACGTCTGTCCATGTTGAGTCTAATATCCTCTGTTAGTTTGAGCAAAGCTGTTTGGGTACTATGTCCAGTTCTAAACCCAGTCTGATGAGAATTCAACAGATGTCTGGTGGACAAGTAATAATAAAGTTGTTGATGGACGAGACGCTCAAAAACCTTGGACATGAATGACAACAAGGAAATAGGTTGTATATCACTCATAGTGCGTGGAGAAGAGACCTTGTTGATTGTGGTAATCAACGAGATTTTCCAACATAAGGGAAACAAACACTCACCAAACGAATCATTAAAAATACGACATAGCAAGGGCCCAATAACTGGAAAAGCCCCATGAACAATAGACTGAGGGACCGCATCAAACCTCCTAGCCTGAGAAGTAGAATAACATATTGCTATTCTGACCTCCTCCAAAGTAACCTCATTAAACCTGAATAAAGGCTTAAAAGGCTCATCTACATTAATAGTATTCACATACTCAGAAACAGAAGGGGCAAGTGGATCGAACGCAATCCCACCAAAGTATCGATTAAGATCATTTATAGGAAATGAGTGTCGTGAGTTATTATCAGTAGAACACATACAAAGGTTCCTGAGTTCTCTCCAGATCTGTCGCGAGTCCGTAATACCCGATAGTCTGTCATAGTAATATAACAGCTTAGCTGATTCAATGCACTCATGTGCCTTGTCTCGAGCAGTCCTATAGCATAGTAAGTCAGTATACAGTCGAGTACGTTTTTAGTGTCTAAAAAGTCGATCTCTCTCATTGATCAAGCGACGATGTTTAGAGGTGATCCACGGACGATGAGCCCTACCCTGCCTGACCTTCCTGACAGGCACGAATTGTGCAATTGCCTCATTGAGATGGTTGTAAAGACATTCAAGGCGAGCAGTAAGAGAGGAATCACCATCACATGTAGCGCACCTTAAAGAGCGAAAATACAGAAGGAGTGCAACATCATCAACAGACTTATAATCCAGAAAGGTAAAGTCTTTAAGCATAGGTTTAGAGGGAGAGGACTTAACAGTCGAAGCTATGAAATCGTGGCCGTCAATGAATGGTATATCAGTCTTCCAAAAGTCGAATACAATGTCGTTGGCATCGACAAGACACAAATCAAGCCAGGTGTCAGAAGGATAAGTATGATGAGTTGTGCCATAAGGAACCAAGAAAAGTGCATCAGTAATCACACCTCTAAGAAACTTAGAGTCATCAGAATCAACGCACAAGTTAGTATTAAAATCACTGAGGATGATCTTCGAACTATAATTATGCATATACGATGTGAAATCAGGTATGAAATCTGTGTTAGCCAAGAAGGGAGAATGTGGTGGCCTGTAGACTACACCAACAAAAATAGGTGAAGCCAAGTCCAGAGAATTAACCTCACAAAACAAATATTCAGGAAGACCAGGCTTACCACTCCATTTACCAGAAGAAGAACAAAGGCGCCGCGAAGTAATAGTTGTGAATATATAAAGCAACACCACCGCCTCTAGTATTACGATTCTGCCTGTGAAGCACGTAGTCATCAAGCTCTATCAGAGAGTCACCAACAATCTGGCCCAGCTTGGTCTCAGTTACAGCTATAACATGGAAGTAGGGGTGAGAAGCCAGAAAGAGTCTTATCATCTCAATGTGTGCTCTAATAGAGTTAGCATTGAAATGACAAACTCTGAGACCATCCTTCACAGTGAAATGATTATTAATGAATGATGAAACAGAATTATTAGTAGAGAGTGGATTATTAGAGAAGAGTGGAGGAGAGAGTGGACTTACCCCAGTACTAGAAGCTACGGTGCTGGACTGACGCTGACCAGCTTCGCCTTGGCTAAAAAAGCATGCAGGTCCTCAACAGAAGCAACTTGGGTAGAAGCATCCTCATTCCTCCTTCTCACAAAAATTCTTCCATTTTTCACGAATGAAAGAAAATTTAGTTTCTTGTCTTTCGATTTTGTAAGCACTTTCATCTTCAGCTGATGCAGTGAGGGAGGAAGGAATTCGTTGATGTTGATTAACGAAGGCGAAAGAGCAGTGACGCATTTAGCTCCAGAAAGAAGATTCTCACCAATCTAAGAAGTATGAAGTCTCCTAGTCTTAATCTTAGCAGCTATGATCCCACGTGCAAGTGCAGGACTCTTCATTGTGACAAGCAGTGGCACAGTTGAGAAGCGGCGATCACGCTGCCGTGTAGATGGGGACATTACTTCAGATGATGTACCAGCATGAATAACAGCAGTAGTAGAAGAAGTTGAGGTAAAAGAGTCAGAAACCGAACGTCTTAGTGGCCGAACAGATTCTATATCCTCAATTGAGAAACTAGCATCCAAAGTAGAAAAGAGTCACTAAACCAAAGGAAGTATTAACTTCTGTCAGCCAGTTCCCACGACTGCCACACTTGGTTTTTTTTTTAAATATATAAACTAGGGAGTGTGGCTTTTGTGAAAATTATATATTTTTTTTTTTATTAAAATGAGTTTTTATTTGATGTATTATTATTATTTTTTTTTAATAGTAATGATGAAGTTTATCCACAGTTTATTTACTTTAATTTTTATAAAATAATAGTTTAAATAGAAATTATTTTAAAAAAAATGATAAATAGTAAAACACAGATAGATATTAAACATAGATAAAATTCTATGATACTCATATCGTAGTCAAACGCGCACATTTACACGCAGAGAAGCAAGGATATGACAGAAAATAAAATAACTGTAAAAAATTTAGGGAAATATTAAACTTACGTAAAATGTTTTTTATAATATAATTTTCTACGTCCATTTATAATCTATATTTTTTTCATTTATGTTTGTAACTAATAATCTTAGCCATAATTTTATTCTTTAACCTCTCCTTGTCTTTCTTTCTTGTTTTTTTTTTTAAATTATTAAAAATAATAATAGATTTTGAATTTTAGGTTATTAATTTTTGATAATCATCAAATGTCATATTTTATTGTCCATCCTCAAATTTTTATATGACTTTACGACAAATTGTTTTTTGTTTTTACTATTTAATATTCTTTATCTTGTTCATATAAAATTTAGTATGTTTCATAGTTTCATCATTTATTTTACAATATTCTCTATTAAATTCGTTTTTAAATTATTTTTACGATGGATATCTCAAAATAAACATCTGTCATAAGTTTAACAACGGCTTTTTTATTTTTATAGTTATTTTCTTTTTTATTAATTTAATTAAATCATTTATTTGTGAGACAATTTTTTTATAAAAAAATTTCTACTTCATTTTTATTTAAACGTTTGAACTGCTTATTAAGAAATTTGTACTTTTATATTATATCCAACATTAAACAGAATATAATATAAATATATTTTTAATTGAAATATACTTTTGTATTTGTTTGTTTACTTGTTTTAATACAATCATCATTCTCCACGTTGTTTATTATTTTGTCATATGATGTATTATCCATTTATTATAAAACAAAAGTAATAATATTTTAATATAAATTATTAAAAAAAAACGTTTGGGTACACGTTATTATTATAAACAAAGTGCGAGGGAACCACAGAAATAAACAGAGACATTATAGGTATCGTCGTATTGTAGCATTTCTTTTTCTTTTTCTCTGTTGCTGTTTAACACGCGCGTTACTTAAATGCACAAACACATTTGAAAATAAGAGAAAAAAAACATTTGGGTACACGTTATTATTATAAACAAAGTGCGAGGGAACCACAGAAATAAACAGAGACATTATAGGTATCGTCGTATTGTAGCATTTCTTTTTCTTTTTCTCTATTGATGTTTAACACGCGCGTTACTTAAATGCACGAACACATTTGAAAATAAGAGAAAGATTGATCGATTGATACGTTTATTTAAGGCCGTGGGGTTTAACCCCGCATGGCCCATAAGTAGTTACAAATTATATACAATAAAGAATAAACTAAAATATATCGTAATAAAAACAAAAGTAGAGCGAATTACATTATGTTTAAGAGGACGCTGGATCTCTCTATCCTTTTTCACTTAAAAAATGTAGGTTTTTGGAAAAACTAGTGATTATTGATAGAAATTAAGAGTTGTCCGCAATTCGTACAGTAAAAAACAATATTCTTTTTTTATAAGGACAAATTAATTTTGATGATTTGCTTTCAAGAAAAGTTTGACATACTTAAAAAATCATAATTTCTAGCCAAACTTATGATTATTTAAGTATGTCAAACTTTTCTTGATAACAAAGCATCAAAATTAATTCGCCATTATCAGGAAAAATATTGTTTTTTACTGTACGAATTGCGGACAATTCTTAATTTCTATTAATAATTACTAGTTTTTCCAAAAGCCTACATTTTTCGATTAGAAAAGGATAGAGGGATCCAACGTCCTCTTAAGCATAAGATCGCATTATGACTTGCAGTACGAATACAAATGTTTGAACATTGATATAAACAGCTTTAAAATGATTCTATGTAAAGAAATAATCATAATTATAGTATAAATGTGATTAAGTAGTCAATAAAAATTATTTGCATAAAGATAGATTGAAGTATTTAGATTTTAAATTTTAATGTTTGAATTTAAATATCATTTGTTCAGCATTTAACCATTCACACCAGTGCAGAAAGGAACCATTCAAGGTCTACATTCAATGACTGTAGGAGAGCGTAATTTAGATATAGCAAGATACATTCAACAAGCATTCAACGATCCTTGCCACTCTGCGCGCTCATCACTAAGAAATTTGCTTAATAGTCGCTTTTTGACAACCTGGGTTAACCCAATTTCAAAACCAGGAAATAAATCGACATTATTATTAATGAGAATCGATGCTGAAGAAACAAAAGAATTCAACATCGAAGCAGTACGTACCACTGGGCACATCAGCAGTCTCACAGAGAATCTATTTGATGACCTGACTATCGCATCCACATTAGGCTGTAGGAACTTCGAAGCTAGGTATGATGGATTTTGATAGGACAAAATAGAGTGAGCTAGTGCCATTTTGAAATAGAGCCGCATATTTTTAACCGATATCCATCCAAGTTCAAGTTGAAAAGAAGTGATTCTATCTCGCCACCCAATATTACCAAACACGAATCTAACACAAGCATTAAGAGCACGATGAAGCTTTAGATTCAGAGTTTGAGGCAGATCGTCATAAACTGCACAACAGTACTCGAGAATCGGAAAGATAAAGGCCTCAACTAACTCCTTGCTAACCTTTCTGAACAAGGCATGTCTATGGAACCTGAGAGACTGTAGAGTACCAAAGATACGACCAACTATCGAGTTAACTTGTTTACTCCAATTTAAGGTACTATTTATCCAGACTCCCAAGTTTTTAACGATACCTGTGTAAGGAATAACGTCCTTCAGATGAATAGGAGGGCATGTCAATCGATCAATTCTTGCTATGTACTGTTCACTTCCCAAGAACATAGCCTGCATCTTAATAGGATTAAAAGTGAGTTTATTGTCATTTACCCACTTGACTACGGCAGCAACCTCATGGTTCATGAAGTTGATCTTTTCTTCAAGTTTCACCGGTAGGAACGAGTGATAAAGCTGAAGATCGTTAGCAAAAAGGATATGCTTAGCCTTAGTCAGACTCGAAGGAAAGTCATTGATGTAAATTGAAAACAGCAGTGGGCCAAGAACACTACCCTGCGGTACACCAGCTGTACACGAGACCCAATCGCCAACTTGATTTTCTAAATTAGGAACAGGTTAATATCTGTTCCTTAAGTCAGACACAAACCAACCCATGACCGTGTCTAAGCAATCAAAAGAACGAATTTCATGGAGGAGACGTGATTGAGTTACTGTGTCGAACGCCTTTGAAAAGTCGAACAATAGCAGCACAGTTATCATTCTCTTATCAATCGCGATACGGACATCCTCTAAAAGCTTCAGGGGTGCTGTCTGGGTGCTATTTGACCTTCGAAAACCTGTCTGAAGGCAGTCAAGCAGGGTATTCTTCTCTATATAAGCATACATTTAAGAATGGACCACCCCCAGAATCTTTGAGACTTCACAAAGCTTAGCAATTAGACGTGTCTGGAAGGGAGAGTCAAGTTTATTAGACTTTGCCAACGGCAGAAGGAATGCTCTTTTCCAAGCATCAGAAAAGATACCAGAAGGCAAAGATAGATTCACTATCGAGGTCAGGCGCAGAACTAAAGAATCCTGAGAAATCTTCAACATGTCAGTTGAGAAATTGTCAGGCCCCACTGCTTCAGATGAAGCAAGACGTAGAAAAGAATCAATCACAGAACGGTCAACCTTAGCGAACTCAAAGACAGCTAAATCCCTGCGTAGTGATATAGCAAGTACCTCATTAAGCTCACTGTGCGACAAAGCAGAAGATGACGATGAGATAGACGTATAATGTGTCAGAAGGGTTTTAGATGAGAAATACTGTAGTGGCGAAGGTAGAATTTTGCTAGAGAGCCCGATTTTATGTTATATTGTCCAGCGATTTGATGAGTTCGACGAGGCAGACAAACGATTAGATATAAATTCATTTTTAGCAGTATCTAGGGCATTTGAAATCTTTCCGCGAAGCCTCCTATAATAAGCAATAGATAGAATGGAACCTGAACGAGCAACAGACCGATATGCTCTTTCATTTTGACACGAATGTCATGGGTAACCCAGGGTTTTTTTCTAATAGTTAGATTTCGCGATTTCAGCGGTGAACAGTTATCAAAAGACGAAACAAGGACAGATGACACACTATTTACAAGACTATTAATAAGTTCATTATTAGAACAAGAAGATTCAAGGCTCTCTTGCGATTTAAGAAAAAGATTTCTAGAAATTTACTCGTTTAAACTAGCACGATTAATATTAGAATAGTTTCTGTAAAAAAGCTTTCTAGTTGTGTTAGGAGGTTCATATGCTCTAAAAGTGATCGAGATAAGATTATGGCCTGCTATAAAAGCTTCCAATGACTTTTTATAAGATAGCAAGGAGTTGTCATCATTAATGATGAATAGATCAATCCAAGAATAAGAAAAATACTCCGAAGTGAGAGTGTGGTGTGAAGGACCAGATGGAACCATATAAAGAGCATACAAGTCAATAACTAAGCGAAAAGTGTCAGCAGAATAACTGCTCGATTATAAGTTTATGTTGAAATTGTCTGTAATACCAACATTTTTATAAGAAGGTAGGAATGTAGACAAAATATTGAAAAAATCGTTTGAAGAAAGAGCCTTAGGGCGTAGATGAACAACTGCAAAAATCAATTTTTCCGTTCCTCAACCATGATATACTCTGCAGTATTATCAAAAATAGGATCAGATTGAGACAAAATCTTGACCTTAAGAAAGTCACGAGCGTAAAAGCCGACTCCACCACCTCCTTTGCCCACTCTGTCCAAATTAAAGAAGTTGTAATGATCCAAAGAGACAATTGAGCTATCATCCAGCACAGTCAAGAACGTCTCCGTAACTATGAAAATATCAGACTTATTTTAAGTTATGTAGTTTTCAATGGCCGAAAAATGTGTTTTAATACGATTCACATTCGCATGAGAAATAATTAAATTTTGAACAACTTCGGAGCTATTTTTAATATAAGAATAATCATTGTGAGAGGAATTTACAGAAGAATTACTAGATAGATTTGAATTTATATTGGCACATGCGCTACTTGAAATGAAATTAAAATTAGAATTAGAAAGAATGTTTGAAGAAGAGCGAGTGCTTATCGCAAGAGAGCTATATAATCCTCATTTTTTCCCTTTAAAAGACTTGAGCGAGGATAACTGCACCTCGTTGGTAATTGGGATTAAATCAGCATTCTTCGAGGGACGCATACACACACTGTTAAAGAATACATGAAATTTTGTTTCCAGTACATGCATTAATTTTAAGGAAATACAGCAAAATTACGGTAAAATGTATTAATTTTCATGCAAATCAGTATTCAATTTCATGTTGATAAATAAAATTTAATGACGATTTGCATGAAAATTAAATCATTTTTACCGTAATTTTACTAGATTTCCAGAAAATTAATGCAGTACTGGAAGCAAAATTTCATGTATTTTTTAACAGTGCACTGTTAAATTTCGAACTATAGGCCAAAGATAGTTTAAGTCCTAATGAGAGAGAAAGAGAGATTTGATTTGATTTGACAAAAATTTTATTAATCATGGGGTAGTACCCCGTATGATTCAACAAGTACAATACAAAGAATAAACATAAAAAATAAACTAACGTAATTAAAACAATGAACAACAAAAAGTTCAAAATTGAAAAACAATGAAAAACATAATTGAGAAAAGTTTATGTAAAATTGAAGATTAAACAAAAAATTGATTTTAGTAAAATTAAGTTAAATTGCGTACGTCAGCTGGTAATCCCACAGCAACTAGGGCTCAGTCTAGAGCAGCTGCTTCCCAACGCTAATCCCCACGCTCTCCATCGATTAACCAGTCGAATGCGTGCTTTTTAGCTACCCAATAGAACCCACCTCAAAGGATATTGGAATTATAGCTGCAGAACCTAGTTCGTTAATGAAATTTGTAGCGAGATTTGCAAATGAGTTCTGCAAGGCACTCGTACGAACGGGCGGACAGAGGAGAACTCTAGGCGGCCTACGTACAAAAGAATGGATGTCAGAGAGCCAGTGTCAACTCTGACGAACCGATTTGCCAAGAAAGTCGGGCTGCGACCAGAAATGACAGGATACGCCAACGAAATTATGAAATACTTTCTCCTCGATAGGACCGAGAGCCAACCAAGATTGAGCCTATAGGGAGTCACACGTTCGCGAAAAGCTATTTTACCAGAAACAAACCTCACACAGGCATTCGAGGGCCCTATGAAGTTTTAAGTTTTGATAATTGAAAAGATCGTTGTAGACTACACAGGCATAGTCGAAGTGAGGAAAAATCAGCAATTCCACAAGGCTCTTCCTGAGCTTCTTTGAAAGCGAGCGTCTATAAAACCTTAGCGAATGAAGCACTTCATGCACTCTACCAACAATAGCATTCACTTGCCTCTCCCACAAGCCCAGGCTTTGAACTTCTTTAGAGAAAGGAATAGGCTGTCCACTCACTACGATGGGTGACACTTGAGATGCATTAAGCCTAGAAATGAACTGCTCACTACCAAGAATGATAACCTGAGTTTTAAGAGCATTAAGTTTGAGACCATTGACTGATGCCCACTCGACAATGGCCTCAACATCACAATTGATAACGGAAATTTCCTCCTCTATGTCACAAGCAAAAAACGAACAATAAATTTGTAGATCATCCGCGTACAACATGTATTTTGAATACTTCAAAACTTCAGGCAGATCATTAATAAATATGGAAAATAACAATGGGCGTAAAACACTACCCTGTGGAACACCAAAATTAATACTCATCCGGAATTGCGTAGCATCGCGATCCAGCTTCTCTATAGACTGCGATCTACCTCGAAGATAAGAAGTGAGCCGCGTTATTACATCGTCAGAACAGTTGAAATGACGCAGTTTAAGAAGGAGCAGTCTACGAGGCACCATATCAAAAGCTTTGGAGAAGTCAAAGAGAAGAAGAGCAGTGACCCTTCTCCTATCAATGGCCAGCCTAACATCTTCCAGAATATTAGGAAAAGCTGTTTGGGTGTTGTACCCCTGTCTGAAGCCAGACTGGTACTCGTTCAATAGATTATTTGACTCAAGAAACCGTGAAAGCTGCTCGTGAACAACCCTCTTAAGAACCTTGGAAATCCCGCAAAGTCTAACAATAGGTCGGGTTTGATCTGGTGAAGAAACAGATTTAGACTTTGCCAAAGGTAGTATGAAAGCTCTTTTCCAATTTGTTGGAAAATAAGAAAAGGTGAGAGAGACATTTACAAGCTCCGTCAATGGTTCAAGAATAGAGGGCGTAGCAATCTTAAGCATACCCACAGAAATACCATCACACCCTGAAGAGAGAGAGAGAGAGAGAGAGAGAGAGCAAAGAATATACATACAAGCATAAACCATAGTATATTCAACGCGCCATTACTTTAGTGTATATATACGCTTATTTTTCAACAGATAAGAAAAGGAGGAAGAGAGTAAAGAATATAAGTATTCACGTTGTGACCAGTATGTATACGCACACATTTATCAACGGAGTGGAAATATAAAAGAAATAAGAGAGAAAGAGAGAAAACAGAGAATATACATACAAGCATTAACTGACGTATATTCAACGCGCATCTACATAGACGCTCATTTCTAAACAGAGTGGGGCTTAAAAGAAAAGGAGGGAACAAGTAAGAAAGAGAGAATAAAGAATATGAGTATGCGCACTGCGACCGTAAACTGATTTTCGTGTCATAAAATTTATGTCCATTTTTATAAACAGAATCCTCCCGAAGCCTAACATAAGAAGCATAACTTCAATAAATTTTTCAAATGAGATTTTTACTGAAGTCATATATTAGAAAAGATGAGGCACCAATAAATGATAAGGTTCTTGAAGTCTTAATATTATATTTATTTTACTTTTAGTCTTCAAACCAATAAATACTATTTAATTACTTTATCCATTAATTATTAAATTCATTAAATAAACAAACTTTTACAAAAAGTATATTCAAGACAAGTTTCGTCTTGAATAATATTGTGTTATTTAAAATATTTTAAATACCGTACCTTATGTTTTTTGAAATTTTAACTCTTAAAAGTATTGAAATCAGTTGAGTAATCGTCAAGTATATACATACTTCCTATTGAGAGCAGGCCGAACTATCTGTCTTTGTCTAATAGAGTTTTTTATCATTTGTCGAAACACCATCCGTTGTATCAAGAAAAAATAGTAGCCGCCGCTAGATATTAGTATAATAAGTAAATTTTGTAATAACAATCAAATTATTTTATTGGGTAGTTTTTGAATAATATGTGACCAAAAAAGATAGGTTATATTTTAGTTTGTTAAAAGGTTTCATATTATTCAAAAACTACGCTATAGAATAATTTGATTATTATTACAAAATTTACTTATTATACTAATATCTAGCGGGGGCTTCTATTTTTTTCTTGATACAACGGATGGTGTTTCGACAAATGATAAAAAATTCAATTAGACAAAGACAGATAGTTCGACCTGCTCTTAAGGCGACTTCGGAATTTAGGTTAGGTTTTATTTTTTAGTTTACAAATCATGCTTTTAATACATGAAATTTTTTGGAGTTTTTAATTTTCCACCATTTTTTGATACCCACAGAATGGTGGAAAACTTACAAATCCAAGAAATTTCACAAACTTAAAGCGTAATTTGTAAACTACGAAATGAAAATTTAGCCTAACCTCCGTAGTCGCCTTAAGGGGTCGTACCCAAATGCCGTTGACAGTTTTTTGGGGGGAGGGGTCGATCAAAATCTACGAAAAGTAACGCTATGGGAGGGGGGGTTAGTTATTTACTCCTACGTTGGCTATTTTTTTTTTATCAAAAAGATCATTGCATAATATTAGCAATTTGGAGCAGATTTTTCATCCGAAAACTGCAAAGTCAAGCAGTTCCGCAGTCTGTCCACTAAAACACAGTATATTACTTTCTTTTACATGTACGCGGGCGCCGCAATACGGTGCAAAGCTTAAGCCGTTTCTTTTGGCGAGTGAGCTGTCAAAACAAACGAAAAATTTTCAAGCCGATTGCAGCATTTATATTTGTGCCTGTTGAATCGTGTTCTATTTTTATAACGTACTTTAAAAGGTTCATAGTTTTATGATCTTTTTCGATAAAATTGAAGTGAAAAAGTTTATCGACGATTAATATATTTAATATCTTATAAATATTTATTATATGCAATGTTTAGAATTCTGTTGTTTTGTGAAAATGCTATTTTAATAAAATAAAAAACATAAAAATATGTTCAATATTTAAAAAGTAATTAATATAATTAAAATTTTTTTCAAAAGTTTAATAAAAAATAAAAAAGTTAGTTTACGTTACAGGGGGGGGGGAGGGTACTTTGATAGTTTACACATGTCACGGAAAGGGGACCGGGGCGCAGTGGGAAAAAACGGAAACAATTCCATCCACTCGCCATTTTAGATCGTATGGTCACAAATTTTTTTTTAATCTTCTTCAAGTAACATATATATCAAGCTAAAAGTGCGGAAAAGCCCACAAACCCAGAGCCCTTAAACCCAAGACCCACAAACCCAGATCCCGCGAACCCAAAGCCCACAAACCCAGAGCCCACAAATGCAGAGCCCCAAACCCAGAGCCCACAAACCCAGAGCCTTTAACCCAAGACCCACAAACCCAGATCCCGCGAACCCAAAGCCCACAAACCCAGAGCCCCAAACCCAGAGCCCACAAATCCAGAGCCCTTAAACGCAAGACCCACAAACCCAGATCCCGCGAACCCAAAGCCCACAAACCCAGAGCCCACAAATGCAGAGCCCCAAACCCAGAGCCCACAAACCCAGAGCCCTTAAACCCAAGACCCACAAACCCAGATCCCGCGAACCCAAAGCCCACAAACCCAGAGCCCACAAATGCAGAGCCCCAAACCCAGAGCCCTTAAACCCAAGACCCACAAACCCAGATCCCGCGAACCCAAAGCCCACAAACCCAGAGCCCACAAATGCAGAGCCCCAAACCCAGAGCCCTCAAACCCAGAGCCTTTAACCCAAGACCCACAAACCCAGATCCCGCGAACCCAAAGCCCACAAACCCAGAGCCCCAAACCCAGAGCCCACAAATCCAGAGCCCTTAAACGCAAGACCCACAAACCCAGATCCCGCGAACCCAAAGCCCACAAACCCAGAGCCCACAAATGCAGAGCCCCAAACCCAGAGCCCACAAACCCAGAGCCCTTAAACCCAAGACCCACAAACCCAGATCCCACGGAACCCAAAGCCCACAAACCCAGAGCCCACAAATGCAGAGCCCCAAACCCAGAGCCCACAAACCCAGAGCCCTTAAACCCAAGACCCACAAACCCAGATCCCACGGAACCCAAAGCCCACAAACCCAGAGCCCACAAATGCAGAGCCCCAAACCCAGAGCCCACAAACCCAGAGCCCTTAAACGCAAGACCCACAAACCCAGATCCCACGAACCCAAAGCCCACAAACCCAGAGCCCACAAATGCAGAGCCCCAAACCCAGAGCCCACAAACCCAGAGCCCTTAAACCCAAGACCCACAAACCCAGATCCCATGAACCCAAAGCCCACAAACCCAGAGCCCACAAATGCAGAGCCCCAAACCCAGAGCCCACAAACCCAGAGCCCTTAAACCCAAGACCCACAAACCCAGATCCCAGCGAACCCAAAGCCCACAAACCCAGAGCCCACAAATGCAGAGCCCCAAACCCAGAGCCCACAAACCCAGAGCCCTTAAACGCAAGACCCACAAACCCAGATCCCACGAACCCAAAGCCCACAAACCCAGAGCCCACAAATGCAGAGCCCCAAACCCAGAGCCCACAAACCCAGAGCCCTTAAACCCAAGACCCACAAACCCAGATCCCACGAACCCAAAGCCCACAAACCCAGAGCCCACAAATGCAGAGCCCCAAACCCAGAGCCCACAAACCCAGAGCCCTTAAACGCAAGACCCACAAACCCAGATCCCATGAACCCAAAGCCCACAAACCCAGAGCCCACAAATGCAGAGCCCCAAACCCAGAGCCCACAAACCCAGAGCCCTTAAACCCAAGACCCACAAACCCAGATCCCGCGAACCCAAAGCCCACAAACCCAGAGCCCACAAATGCAGAGCCCCAAACCCAGAGCCCACAAACCCAGAGCCCTTAAACCCAAGACCCACAAACCCAGATCCCATGGAACCCAAAGCCCACAAACCCAGAGCCCACAAATGCAGAGCCCCAAACCCAGAGCCCACAAACCCAGAGCCCTTAAACCCAAGACCCACAAACCCAGATCCCGCGAACCCAAAGCCCACAAACCCAGAGCCCACAAATGCAGAGCCCCAAACCCAGAGCCCACAAACCCAGAGCCCTTAAACGCAAGACCCACAAACCCAGATCCCGCGAACCCAAAGCCCACAAACCCAGAGCCCACAAATGCAGAGCCCCAAACCCAGAGCCCACAAACCCAGAGCCCTTAAACCCAAGACCCACAAACCCAGAGCCCTTAAACTCATGAATCTGCAAATTTTAAGACTCATGAACCACAAAGAACCACGTGATCAGAAATGCGAAGAATCCCATAACCACAGAACCCGACTATCATTACAGGTGAGTTCTTGAACTGCTTTTAGTTAGTCTTCGCTGAAACATTTCGACTCAAGCCCCTTTACCACGTCAAGGTAGCAGTCTTCAAAGGGGTTTTCTGATTTTTTTTTTGGTTTTTTTTTTATCTTTTAAAATTTTTTTTTGTTATTTTTTTATCTTTAAAATTTTTTTTTTTTTTTATCTTTTAAAATTTTTTTTTTTTATTTTTTTATCTTTTAAAATTTTTTTTTGTTTATTTTTTATCTTTTAAAATTTTTTTTTGTTATTTTTTCATCTTTTAAAATTTTTTTTTGTTATTTTTTTATCTTTTAAATTTTTTTTTTTTTTTTTTATCTTTTAAAATTTTTTTTTGTTATTTTTTTATCTTTTAAAATTTTTTTTTTTATTTTTTTATCTTTTAAAATTTTTTTTTTTATTTTTTTATCTTTTAAATTTTTTTTGTTATTTTTTTATCTTTTAAAATTTTTTTTTTTTTTTTTTTCATCTTTTTTAAACTCTTTTTGTTTTTTTTTCAGTTAATTTTTTTTTGTCTTTGTATTCAATTTTTATTACACTGTATTTTCTAACCTATTTTTAAAGATTTTTCACACTTTGTATAATTTCAGCATTTTTCAAAAGTTTTCTGGCTTCTGGTGTTAATGGTGTAGGTTCTTTTTTTTCAATATCTCGCAAGCTACTTATGACTGGATCTGATAAAACCAAACAATAATGAAGTATATCTTCGTTAGTTTTTCTTCTTTCACACATTCTGCTATGTCGAGCTCGAGCATTGCGAAATATTTTATTATTTGACTCCTGAGCTTCTTCTGAAAAGAATCCAATTGGTCTATCAAATGTCCTCATAATGCTGCTTCCGTGTATAAGCACTTTATGCACAGAAGGTGGCATGTTGTACCAAGGGTAGAGTTGTATGCATTTTTTAGCAGTTTCCAAGCAATACTTTTCAAATGCGTCCAGATCAACTTCCTTTGTGCAAGATATAATTTGTAGAATGGCATGCATTCTGATTAATAATTCTTCATCCACACCGATAATTTGAGAGACTATTTTAGATTTGGAAAAGAAACAACGTGCTACATTTCCTGTATTAGTTGACCCAGAACCCTGCTTAACTACATCAACCGTTAAAGATAGTCTGTTCTTCAAAGACTGTTGAATTAGCGATTTTCGCTCTTGCTTCAAATTTTTATCAGAACCTCTGGCTGAACCTTTTTTAAACTGTAAATTGTAAGAAATATGTAATACATATTCCATAAATCGAATCCAACAGTGTAGTATAGAAAATCCCCATTGGTAAAATTGTGGATTTCTCTGTAGCTCCAAGACATAATTGATATCATTAATACGTTTAGGACCAACTCCGCAAATGTTGCAACGAGAAGAAGCTTTTTGATGAGTTAAGACATTACATGCTTTACCATCGATCATGGTACATTTTATGTCAAACGCTATATCGGATTCCATGTCTAGAAATTCAACATTATAATTTTTAATTTTCTTTAACAATGCTGAATTATCATCGTAATTTTGCTTTGTCGCATCATCGCTTTCTTTAATAAATTTAAAATTTATTGGGCGACAGTATAACACAGATGATGGTTTTTCATTAACCCATAAAATTTCATTGTCAATAGTCCTAAGTTCGACAGGTACAAAATTACAAATAAATACAGCTGAATCAGTGAGTTTTCCTTGATCGGTAGAACCATCATCGCTTGAGTCCACATTGCTACAATCGCAATCGTCACGAAAATTCCACTTCTGTCTGGTTGTTTGTTGCCCTGAAGCTCCATCCATTCCCCACTTGCCCAAGAATATCAGACTTTTCGTTGCATTTACTAATACTTCTTTATCTAATGTCATCATTATCCGTTTTAAAGTATGTTCGAGCAATGATATAAGATGAACTTTCGCTCCAGAAGTAGAAGAAGTGATATGCTCAGGGTAACAAGTTTTCTTAGCCTCTATGATTGCAGAATAAGGAGGATATAATTTATTACCATGTAAGTTGCGTGTGTGGTTTCGTAACTTCTCATATTTACGTTTTGTCAGATCTAAGTCCATGAACATTGCCAGTACTTTATTTTTATATTCAGTACTAAATACATTTTGTTCAGTTTCCGTAACATTATCTCGGATGATTTTTTGTTCTTTTAGTTTTAAAGCTAATGACAGTTCCTCTTTAGAATAGCTTATAGCGATGTTACTAGCTCGTTTTCGTTTTGTTTTTGAACATCCTTTATCATAAGATGTAGAAGGTCGACCTCTTTTCTCAGTTGTAGGAATGTCTTCAAAACTATGTGAAGTATTACTAGTATATGATGTATTCATATTAGATGTTGAAGCCTCATCATCGTCTAATTGTATGACTAAAGTTTTTTCGAAAAAATCTTTGTGCTTCGATATAAAAACATGTTTTTTGCGAGAAACATCCTGCCACTTAAGTTTATATTTTACCAAAAATGATTTGTTCAATTCATTTCTCACCTTCTTTTCATTTCCTTCAGATAGCATATAATTTGTTTTTAGATCATTTACAATTATGTCGAGAATAGACTTATGCTTATCAGGATATTTCCATATTAATTCACATAAATATGAGTTTTCTACTTGGATTGACATAACTTAATATTTTTAATGAATTTTTCACTTTTAACAAAATGATTGATGACTAAAGATACACAATTTTATATTCTCGAAAGTATTTTTACATGTGTTCTGTGATTAATAAATTTCTAAATATATTTTGTATTTTATAACTGTTGATATGAAATGTAACAAGAAAAATTCTATATAATTTATAACCCTAAAATTTTAATAAAGTCCTCCTACTGATATATGGAAATGAAAAATATAAAACGAAGGTTGGCTAATTCATAAGACACAGCTTTATACATGAATCAAATAAACGGAATTAAAATCTACAAGATTGACGTGAATCATATACTTCTGTTACAAACGATCCTGTAATATGTGTGAACGGTCAACTTTTAAAATTTATGGTTTATGGATTTTGTAGTTTATGGGTCTTAAGGTAGATGGATTTTGGATTGATACAGTAGGGGTCTCGGGGTTCACTGAGTTTTGAGTTTCTGAGTTTTGGGTTTATGGGTGTAAGGATTTTGGTTTATGAGTTTTGGCATTATGGTTTATTCTAGTTTGTGGATCTTAGGCTCGTGAGCTCTAAGTTTGTGGGCTCTGGGTTTGGGGCTCTGCATTTGTGGGCTCTGGGTTTGTGGGGCTTTGGGTTCTGGGATCTGGGTTTGTGGGTCTTGGGTTTAAGGGCTCTGGGTTTGGGTGGGCTCTGGGTTTGGGGCTCTGCATTTGTGGGCTCTGGGTTTGTGGGCTTTGGGTTCTGCGGGATCTGGGTTTGTGGGTCTTGGGTTTAAGGGCTCTGGGTTTGTGGGCTCTGGGTTTGGGGCTCTGCATTTGTGGGCTCTGGGTTTGTGGGCTTTGGGTTCGCGGGATCTGGGTTTGTGGGTCTTGGGTTTAAGGGCTCTGGGTTTGTGGGCTCTGGGTTTGGGGCTCTGCATTTGTGGGCTCTGGGTTTGTGGGCTTTGGGTTCGCGGGATCTGGGTTTGTGGGTCTTGGGTTTAAGGGCTCTGGGTTTGTGGGCTCTGGGTTTGGGGCTCGCATTTGTGGGCTCTGGGTTTGTGGGCTTTGGGTCTGCGGGATCTGGGTTTGTGGGTCTTGGGTTTAAGGGCTCTGGGTTTGTGGGCTCTGGGTTTGGGGCTCTGCATTTGTGGGCTCTGGGTTTGTGGGCTTTGGGTTCTGCGGGATCTGGGTTTGTGGGTCTTGGGTTTAAGGGCTCTGGGTTTGTGGGCTCTGGGTTTGGGGCTCTGCATTTGTGGGCTCTGGGTTTGTGGGCTTTGGGTTCGCGGGATCTGGGTTTGTGGGTCTTGGGTTTAAGGGCTCTGGGTTTGTGGGCTCTGGGTTTGGGGCTCTGCATTTGTGGGCTCTGGGTTTGTGGGCTTTGGGTTCGCGGGATCTGGGTTTGTGGGTCTTGGGTTTAAGGGCTCTGGGTTTGTGGGCTTTTCCGCACTTTTAGCTTGATATATATGTTACTTGAAGAAGATTTAAAAAAAATTTGTGACCATACGATCTAAAATGGCGAGTGGATGGAATTGTTTCCGTTTTTTCCCACTGTGCGGGGGGTCGAAATATCGAAAAAATTGTCAACGGCATTTAGGTACGACCCCTAAGAGCTATGACTAAAGAAAGTTTTGTAATCAATTAAACAATCGTCAAGTAATTTTTTTAACAATATAAAAATCATAGAATGCATATAATATTAAATTGTTCAATGTTCAAATTCCTTCCTTAAGAATTGATCTTGTTTTTATTACATGAATTAAAATTATTGTTTGTATTTTCCAACTGCAGAATCATACTATACTCTTAAATAAGAGATTTTGCAATTTTTTTTATTAACAAGTTGTTTATTCTGGGAATTTTCCACATGTTAAATTGCACAAACGAAATTGTATTACTCCCTATCATCTATTTTTTTAACTTTATTTTTACATATTTGGAAATATTTTAAATCTTTATAAATATTTACAAAATCATTTGCCTTTAAAAAAATTTTCTAAGCAATTTAATTTTATTGATTCAAGACATAGTTCTGCGAACCAAGGACTACAACAACGACCCATGGGCGCACCTTGTATCTGTTTATAAAATTTTCCGTGAAGTCTATAGTATGTAGAATTCAATAACAATATAATTATCTCTAAGAATTCATCTCTAGTAAGAGAAACTGATTTTTAAATTAGATTCCACTTATTTTTCACACAACCTACTATGAGTTCTTTGTCTAAATTAGTATACATAGTCACGATATCCAGTGAATCTAATTCATAATCATCTGGAATATCAACATGTTTTAAATCACTTTTTAACTTTATAAACAGATACAAATTTTAAAAACAGATACAAGGAAAATTTTATAAACATATACAAGGTGTGCTCATGGGTGCTTGTTGTAGTCCTTGGTTCGCAGAACTATGTCTTAGAAGAATATAATTAAATTGTTTAGAAAAATTAAAGTCTAATGTGCTATTTTATAAAAAATATGTGGATGATATAGTAATAATTGCTAAAAGAACAGATCTAGATTTAGTACATAAAACACTTGATAGTTGTAATCAATTATCTTCCACCATAAAAAAATCAGATACTGAAGATGTTTTACATTTTTCAGAATTAACACTTAAAGTTTTAAACGATAGCATACAAAATATTGGTATCGTAAAACAATTTCATCAAATAGATATTTAAATTATAAGTCACATCATCCTCTAAATAAAAAAATTGGCATAGTTTATAATTTAATAGACAGGGCTATCCTTCTTTCTGATAAACAATTTCACAGTGATAACACAAATTTAGTTAAAGATTTACTAAAACTGAATGATTACCCGTTGAACTTTTTTTAACAAATTCATCAAAAAACATAAACTTTTAGATAATGTTTTGATAAGGTCTGTGTCTTTGGTTTCTAATAAACCAAGAATTATTTTGCCGTACAATGAATACATACATCAGAATTCAAGAAACATTATGAACGAATATAATTGCTCTTTAGTTTACAAAAACGTTAACACATTGAAATACTTAATAAACGTGGAAAAAGATAAAATTAATGTAATAGATAAGACAGGTGTGATTAACAAAATTAATTGTTCTAATTGCAAAGTTGAATATACAGGAGAAACTTCAAGAGAATTAAATAATGGAACTAATGATCATAACAATTTTATAAAAAATAATGATTCTAGATTATTTATAGTATCACATGTATCTAGTGAAAACCACAAAATAAATTTTGAGAAAGTAGACTCTAAATTTGTAAAATGATTACAGACAGAGAAGATTTTTAGAGATATTAAGTATTTACTTGCATGATGATACATTCAATACACAACAGGACACAGAATTTTCATCTAAAGAATACAAAAATTTAGTAGATACCCTGAAAAAAAAAGAAAACTACTCATACTTAAAATTAATATTATTATCAAGATTGGTAATATGTGGACTTCATTTATATCGTGCACTTTTTTCAAGCTTTGGAAACCTTTACGAATGTTTATAGTTATATCGTATACTTACTAGGAGAGTATCAAACCTCCGGATCACGGATTTTGCTCAAACTTTGGGATAAGTTTTCAGATGCCAAAATATGAAAAGAAACAAAATTTTAAACCCCAACACTCAATATTTCCCTAGTTACAGGCAATTAAAGAATATCACTAAAAAAATTACTAGATTTTCAAACGCTTACAGTTCCTTAGCATTGATACTTAGGAGCATGAAACTTTTTTTAAATGAAAGCTGAGCTCAAATCCTTTCAAAATAGTAGTTATAGTATGTCAAAATATTATTTTTTTCCCAAAGTTATAGCGTAATAAACATTTGACCCAATTTCAGCTTTTGTTATTAATTAATGTTTTAAAAAGAAAAATCAGGTCCAATGTTTATCACGCTATAACTTTGTTAAAAAATAATGTTTTGACATACTATAACTACTATTTCGAAAGGATTTGAGCTCAGCTTTTATTTAAAAAAAGTTTCAAGCTTCTAGCTATCAATTCTAAAGAACTATATGCGTTTAAAAATCTAGTAACTTTTTTAGTTATTTTCTTTAATTGCCTATAACTACGGAAATATTGAGCGTTGGTGTCTAACATTCTGTTTCCTTTCATATTTTGACATTTGGAAACTTATCACACAGTTTGAGCAAAATCCGTGATCCGGAGTTGTGATACTCTCCTAGTTAGTCAATTGAGAACTATTTTTGAAAGTTTTTGAAAATTTGAACTTGGAAAATTTTTTGTAAAATTAGTCAACATTTTTTCAAAGACTAAATTCTTTAATAAATTTTTTAAGTTCAAAATTTTCAAAAATTTTCAAAAGTAGTTCTCAATTTACTAAGTATGGTTTGAAACGTGTGAAAACAAAATAAATTATCACATGAGATTTTGTCATGATAAATCACCTGAGAAATCAGGTGATTTCTCACCTGACTTTTTTTGGTAGGGTAATGTTCAAAGTTTTTAAGATGTACCCATATATCTTTAAATTCTATTTAAAATGATTTTCGTTTATATATTATTAAATTCCATTTCATAAATTCTTAATAAAATAATAATTTTAGTTATGACTTTAAATCTATAGAACTTCATTAGTTTCAAGCTCCTAGCTATCAATGCTAAGGAACTATATGCGTTTGAAAATCTAGTAACTTTTTTAGTTATTTTCTTTGATTGCCTGTAATTAGGGAAATATTGAGCGTTGGAATCTAAAATTTTGTTTTCTTTCATATTTTGACATCCGAAAACTTATCCCAACGCTTAAGCAAAATCCGTGATCCGCAGGTCTGATACTCTCCTAGTTAATTTTTTTCACTTTTAGGTGTGTGCCTGTGGTGGGGTTTCATGCCACGGTGTATGTGCGCAATTGTAGAATTTGACTATAGGTTACAGTTTAGATACATTTAAACCATTGAGGACTGTATTCAATTGAGTTTCAATGTGATAACGTATTGTATTTATATCTTGAAAATTTCAGTATATATTGTTTTAATAATTATACTTTGAATGCTATTAGTACAACATGTCATTCTGTCTTTGTCCCTCTTATAATAATACATAGAAGTGTACTTTTAGGCTCGAATTCATAAACTTAACTCAAATAACAATTATTACTTTAACCTCATTCTGTCTTTGTCTCTCTCATAATGATACAAAAAGATAGATGATACAACTGTAACTTGAGTTATGTTTAAAAATATTTTTTAGCGTGTAATGAGCATAATTTGCCTATAGATACATCGATTAGTAGTCTTGTGACTCTGAAGAGATGACCAAGGTCATACAAACATGAAATGCAGCAACGCTACCAAGTAGCTATGTAACAATTTCAGAATTATTTTAATTATTTAATTGTTTCGTAAGAGCCTCCAAGTATTCTTAAAGTTATCATATATATTTAAAATGTATTTTCTATCGTAGAATCAATATAGTATATTTCAGTACTAGTGCGATAAAGTGATTTTTTACTCGTGTGGCGGTTTGCGCTCGAGCGAAGCGAGGGTGGAAAGGTCACACGAGTAAGAAATCACTTTCTCGCACGAGTATCGAACACTATTTTTTGACACGACGTGTGAGAAGCTCCATTTTCGCACGTGTCACTTTGTACAGCGTGCGTGAAATCGAGCTTCTCGCATGGAGTGTCAAAAAGTTATTTTTAATCTCCAAAAATATTTTGTGAAGTCCTAGAGACCGCTAACCACCAAAAAAATCAGAAAATAATGATTTTTTTGCAATTCTAACCTCAAAATCACATCTTCGCACCTCTTTTTTGGCTCTCATGGCAAAAAATACGGTTCGTAATGGGTATAAAGACTTTTTCACGAAACTTGTGACAACCTTCGCCTTCGCCTCGGGCCGTAAACTTCTCGTTTCATAAATAAATCTTTTTCATACCCGTTACGAAATGTACTATTTTGAGTTTTTCGCCATGGCCCCATGCCGTAATCGAATTTTTGGTTATCACAAACTTTGTCTATCTTTAATAAATACAAATTTTAGGTCCTGAAAATTACTCATAGCCCCTCCCTGAGCAAGGTTATTGCAATTATATTATTTAAATATTTTTTTTAGGTTAGAGAAACTACTTACTAGAATTTGGAATAAGTCACAGTAAAAGAGAGTGCTAAGACCTATTCATGTGATTTTTGTGGGATCAATAACATTTAATCTCGCTGATAAAAAAAATATATAAAATAAGTGGATTTTAGGTTATCTTGCGGTTCAGATATGAGTTTGAAAACTATAAATATAAAAAAACTTCATCGTTATTACTATAAAAACAAGGAAAAATAATAGTTTCGAAATTTTGGAGGGTGGGCATTTTATTCATTTTAACGGGGGGTACTATTTATAGTTTTAGATCTTCTAGGAAATATTTCTGAAATATTTTAGAAATATTTCATAGATTGTCTTGAACATTCCATAAAATATTTCTTGAAAGGTTCCTAAAATATTCTGAATCTTTCGTGACAATATTTCGGGAAACTTACAGAACTGTTCTTTGCAGTGTAGGTACTGTGTAGCAATACTATATTATATCATAAAAAATTACACTCCAATACATACCCGCATACATAAATATTCACATTTAGTTATAAAGTCGCATTTACATAGTAATCACTTCAAGCGTATACACAAAGCAATCAACCTTCGACTTACATAGTGAGTGAGGTATCTCCCGACCACTTAGGGATAAAACTAGCATTCAACGCGCTTTACCTTTGAAAAAATGACATGAGATCTAACGTGAGTTCTCACGATCAAAAATAAAACGAGATCTTATGTGCGAAAAAAATTTATTTTTGTCGACACCCGATCTCACGTAAGATCTCGCGTGAGATTTCATGTGCCAAGGAATTTTATTTTTCTCGACACTCGATCCTATCTGAGATTTCATATGAGATTTCACATGAAGTCCCACGTGAGATTGCAAGACAGAAAAAATAATAATTTTTGCCCATGAGATCTCATGTGAGATCTCATGTGAGATTGGGTGTTGGGAATAATAATATTTTTGGGCACATGAGAATTCACGCGAGATCAGGTGTCGATAAAAATAACATTTTTTGGTATATAAGATCTTACGTGCCTCGAAAGAAATACATTTTTTTGCATATGAGATCTCGTTTTATTTTCGATCGTGAGAGCTCACGTTAGATCTCATGTCATTTTTTCAAAGGTGAAGAGCTGATCATTTTTTTTAGTAGGGGTCCTCCTATCGATGTAACTAGAAATCAAACATCTTGCCAAGTAATATTGTTGGAAGATTAGAGTAATATTCCTGTAACATTCCACGCAATCTTTCAACGAAATCTTCATGAAATCTTTCTAGAATCTTTCATGAATTATTCTAATGAAATCATTGCCATTAATTCAATGACCATCATTGACATTCCCACGGCCATCCAATGACCACCATTGGCATTTCCACGAAATAATGCACTGAAATGTTTCGTGGAAAATTTTCCGAATATTTATGAAATATTTTACTGAACGATTTTAAAGTTCTTCGAAACCTTCTAAAGAAATATTTATAAAATCTTACTAAAATCTTTCATAAAATATTCCGCTAGAAAATTGCTTCAATCTTGTGGTAAAATATTCTGTAAAAGATTCACAGAAGATTCATGTAATATTTCGCTGAACGAATTTAAAATATTTTGGAAACTTCGAAAGAAATATGTATGGAATTTTTCACAAATCTCTTATTGAATATTATGATGGAAAATTGCTTCAATCTTTTAATAAAACATTCCATGAAAGATTCCTAGAAAATTATTGTAATATTTTGCTCAAAGCTTTTAAAGTTTTTTGAAACCTTCCAGCAAAATATTTACGGAATCTTCATAAAATCATCTTGCTTATGAGCGAACATGCTGAACTCATAGCAACGTGGGCTTCTAATAATTACCTCAATCTAAATGTTAGTAAGAATAAAGCCATAGTCATCGGCTCTTACTATTACATAAATAAGCTGCAATCCTTGCCCTTCATTGGTGTTCCATTGAATGATACTATTATCAGATTTGAAATTACTGTTCGTAGTCTGGGAGTGTGGCTCGATAGTAAGCTGAATTAGAAGGAACACATTACACAGGTATGTAATAGATCTTTTTCACTGCTTTATAGACTAAATTTATTTAGAAAAAGTACTACAATTGCTCTTCGTAAACACCTTATTCAAATGCTGCTCTTTCCACTCTTAGACTATTGTTGCCTTGTGTATAGTGATCTTTCTGCTGAACTCGACTCGAGACTTCAGAGAGTCATAGATTCTGGCATTCGTTACATCTATGGTGTAAGTAGGCGTCAACACATTTCAACTTATAGGACCTCATTGGGCTGGCTATCCACAGCAAGTATGAGAAAGTATTTTACTACTTCTTTTTTATTTAAAATGTTCTTAACGCGCTCACCATCATATTTATATTCTAGGTATCTATGAAGCCGTCCTGTGAGGGCACTGAGGAGTGATGTGAGGCCATTGACCATTCCGTTTTCATCCACTGAATATCATCAAAGGTCATTCCTGGTCACTTCATCAAGACTATAGAATGATCTTCCAACTGCACTTCGCGAGTCATCTTCATTCCTCACATTCAAAGCATTATCATTCTCTTATTACCTATCCTTGGAGAGTGGGCTCTTGCCGCCTGATTAAAGTGCTAAATTTAAATTAAAATTTATTTTTTTATTTTTATGAACTTGTTTATACATTCAGATTTTTATTATTGATTTATATTAACTTTTTATGCATATATATATATATATATATATATATATATATATATATGTATAGACATAAATACATATATCGTAGGTTTTGAGGACCTTCGATTGATACAACGTAGACTTTGGGAATCTTTTGAGAGAACGAGGACCCTCAATCTCTCAATGTTATTTGTATATCTATATATATGAATTAAGATTCTTACACGAAATAAGAAAAATTATTTCTTTAAGTGAAATTAAAAAATTCTTGTATATTTCGAAAAATTTGTTGTGAAATGACCTTAAGGTCCTTTATTTTAAGGGTTACATACATATCTATAAGAAAAGAGAAATTATTTCTTTAGTTAAAAGTGAGAAAATTTTTGTAAAAAAAAAATGTACTGTGAAATGACCTCAAGGTCCCCAATCTCTACGTTACATACGTTTATATACATACATACATAATACATACACGTGTACACGAAAATCTGTATAAAATATATACATTCTTAAATATATATATATATATATATATATATATATATCATCTGCATATGATTTGTATATATATATATATATATATATATATATATATATATATATATATATATATATATATATACAAATCATATGCAGATGATATGCAAATGATGGACAAACAAGCCATGCATTAGAATAAGTTATTATATTTAAAATATAATATATATTTATTTCCATTACATTACATTACCAAGGTATCAAATCAATAAATATAGAGAATTAGTGATACAAAAATGATAAAAAGTATCAGGAGCCCAAAACATAAGAAGAAGTATAACTATTCTACCTCTTGCGATTAGTTGTTTTTGACATTCATTGTAAATACGCCCAAGTTTCGTATGTAACTAAGAACAATTGTGTATATATATATGTATCTCCCTATATTATATAGTTATATAAAAAAAAAACCTCCTCTCCTACCCCTCATTATTCCTCCCCCAATTTTGGATGCATAAAAGCTCACAATTCACCCCTCAAAATAACGTAAAAATCTATCTAGGAATTGTCTTTTTTGGAAAAAAAAGACACCCCTCACTACCCAAGTCACTGCTTTTGCTACCCCTCGTACGTCACTCATCCCCCCCTCAGATAATTTAGCTAAATTTACCTTATTTTATCAATGTATTTGTTACTCATTCTCTATACCACTACTATCACCCTTTCCACTACATCCCATCACTACTACTCCTCATTTTTTTTCTCTCCTCCGCAAAAAATCACAAGTCACTCCTCAAAATAACGTAAAAGTGTCTCTTGAAATGTCTTTTTGAAAAAAAAAAAAAAAGATTCCCCCCTCTACCCCAGTCACCCCTCTACTACCCAAGTCACCCCTCGCTCCACAAGTCATCCCCTCGCTCTACAAGTCACCCCTCACTCCATGAATCACCCCTTATAACCCTTCACATAAATAAAAATTTGAAAAATTATTTAGGTAGAATGAAATACTAATGTAAATATGGTAGTGCTTTACTTTGGAAAAAAGAAATAAAAAAGTTCAATTGTTGTCAACAAGGAAAAGTTAATTTATCACAATTAACTAAATATAATGAAAAATTGAAATTTTATTATAACATGATAGTGTTTTTAGAAATTTAATTAGATATTATAATAATTTATTTAGTTTTGCAACTTTTAGTGCAAATGTCATTCAAAACCAAGAAAAAGCTATATATAATTTAAAAATTCAAGGACAAATTTGTCATACAGCACCTAATACATTAGTTTCTACTAACGACATTAAACCTACATGTGGACAGTTATATATTTACAATAATACAGTAGCAATTGAGAAACGATTTAAAACTAATGAAAAATTAACAAAAGAACATATGTTAATTTTAACAAAGATAATGAATAATAATCCTATGGCTAAGAATTACAAAAGCTTACATCAATTATCAAATATACAAAATATTCCAAATTATAAATTGTATTTTATGCGAAAAAATGATATACAACAACATCGTTATAATAAGCCACTAACTTCGGAATGTGGTGCTATCATAGTATCTAATTCAGGAATTCCAGATAATTATGATCTTTGTGTATATCCGAAATTATCTTCTGAAGATGAAATTGCTCATACTTATTTAAATAAATTATCTCATCACGTAGATCCAACGGTTTTTCCATTAATGTTTCCAGCAGGAGATTTAGGTTGGAGTATAGGATATAAAAAAAATGAAAATATTGAAAATAATGATTGTCTTACAATAATACAATATTATTTATATAGAATCCATTAAAAACCAAATTTTAAAAATTTCAACCCTATTTTATATTGTGGAAGATTAACACAACAATACATAATACATGCATATGTGATAGTTAAATGTAATAAAATAAATTTTTTTAGAAATAATCAAAAATAATTACGTATAGAATGTTATCAAGGTTTATTAGATCATGTAATAAATAGTGCTTCAAATGTTTCAACAAATTTTGAAAACAAAAAAAGAATTGGAAATCTTTCTATTTTACCCTCATAATATATTGGTAGTCCAAGATATATGCAGCATTATTATCAAGATGCCATGGCAATAATGAGAACAGTAGGGAAACCAGACTTATTTTTAACAATGACGTGTAATCCTAAATGGAAAGAAGTGAAAGAAATTTAAAAAAAATTTTCTAGAAGGGACAACTTTCAATGACGTACCAAATATCATAGTAAGATTATTTTATATAAAATTTAAAATGTTATTGAATAATATTATAGAAAACGAAATTTTTGGTCCTGTTATAGCTTATGTATTTTCGATTGAATTTCAAAAAAGAGGGTTACCTCACGCGCATATTATTATAACATTACATCATAATCATAAAATATTAACTCCAGAAAATATTGATAAATATATTTCAGCAGAAATACCTTCATCAGAATATAAATACTTACAAAAGTTAGTAATTAAACACATGTTACATGGACCACATACAGATAAATCACCTTGTTACAAAATAAAACTATATGTAAAAAAAATTCCCAAAATCATTCAATGAAATTACAATAGTTGAAGAAAACAAGGATCCACAATACAAAAGAAGAAATAATATTTTAGATAATCATACGTATAATTTAAAAAACAATAAAAAAATTATACAAGTTGATAATTCTATGATAGTTCCTTACAACAGTTTTTTGTTAGCAAAATATAATGCTCATATCAATACTGAACTTTGTATGTCAATACAAAGTATAAAATATATTTATGATTATATTTATAAAGGTGTAGATAAAGCTTACTGTAAAATAAAACAAGATGAAATTCAAGAAAATAATAAAGATGATGTTTATGATGAACCCACACAGCATGGAATATTTATGGAAGCTTCCTGGAATATTGGCACGGAAGATTTGAAATATTTTAGGAATCTTCCATGGAATATTCCTGTAATATTCGTATGTCCTTGATTCTTCCTAAATTGGAATATTCCATGGAATATTATTGGAAGATTCCAAGAATATTTCATTGGAAGATTTAGGACATCTCAGATCTTTCATTGAAATATTTCTGGAATCTTGCAAAAATATTTCATGAAATATTCCGTTGGAACATTCATGGAAGATTTCCGGAATATTGGAACGGAAGATTTGAAACATTTCATGAAACTTTCATGGAATATGCACGAAAGATTTAAGGAATCTTGCAGAAATGATTCATGAAATATTCCGTTGGAACATTCATGGAAGATTTCCGGAATATTGGAACGGAAGATTTGAAACATTTCATGAACCTTTCATGGAATATGCACGAAAGATTTAAGGAATCTTTCATGAAATATTCCATGAAATATTTCTGGAAGATTTTAGAAATCTATTGTAAAAAATTACGTGGAATATTTATGGAAGATTCGCAGAATATTGGCACGGGCGATTTTGAATATTTCAGGAATCTTCCATGAAATATTCCTTTAATATTCGTATTCCTGGAAGATTTATGTAATATTCCGCTGTACAATTTTAAAGTTTTTCGGAATCTTCCAGTAAAATGTTTATGAAATCTTTCTGAAATCTTTCATGGAATATTCTACTGGAAGATTACTTAAATCTTTCTGTGGAATATTTCGTGTAATATTTATGGAAGATTTATGTAATATTCCGCTGTATGATTTTAAAGTTTTTCGGAATCTTCCAGTAAAATGTTTATGAAATCTTTCTGAAATCTTTCATGGAATATTCCACTGGAAGATTACTTAAATCTTTCTGTGGAATATTTCGTGGAATATTTATGGAAGATTTATGTAATATTCCGCTGTACGATTTAAAAGTTTTTCGAAATCTTCCAATGAAATGTTTCTGGAATCTTTCTGAAATCTTTTATGGAATATTCCACTGAAAGATTACTTAAATCTTTCTGTGGAATATTTTGTGGAATATTTATGGAAGATTTATGTAATATTCCGCTGTACGATTTAAAAGTTTTTCGAAATCTTCCAATGAAGTGTTTATGGAATCTTTCTGACATCGTTCATGGAATATTTCACCGAAAGATTATTAAAATTTCTCTGTGAAATCTTTCTGACATCGTTCATGGAATATTTCACCGAAAGATTATTGAAATTTTTCTGTGAAATATTTCGTGGAATATTTATGGAAGATTTATGTAATATTCCGCTGTACGATTTAAAAGTTTTTCGTAATCTTCCAATGAAATGTTTCTGGAATCTTTCTGAAATCTTTCATGGAATATTCCACTGGAAGATTACTTAAATCTTTCTGTGGAATATTTCGTGGAATATTTATGGAAGATTTATGTAATATTCCGCTGTATGATTTTAAAGTTTTTCGGAATCTTCCGGTAAAATGTTTATGAAAACTTTCTGAAATCTTTCATGGAATATTCCACTGGAAGATTACTTGAATCTTCCTGTGAAATATTTCGTGGAATATTTATGGAAGATTTATGTAATATTCCGCTGTACGATTTAAAAGTTTTTCGAAATCTTCCAATGAAATGTTTCTGGAATCTTTCTGAAATCTTTCATGGAATATTCCACTGGAAGATTACTTAAATCTTTCTGTGGAATATTTTGTGGAATATTTATGGAAGATTTATGTAATATTCCGCTGTACGATTTAAAAGTTTTTCGAAATCTTCCAATGAAATGTTTCTAGAATCTTTCTGAAATCTTTCATGGAATATTCCACTGGAAGATTACTGAAATCTTTCTGTGAAATATTTCGTGGAATATTTATGGAAGATTTATGTAATATTCCGCTGTATGGTTTTAAAGTTTTTCGGAATCTTCCAGTAAAATGTTTACGAAATCTTTCTGAAATCTTTCATGGAATATTCTACTGGAAGATTACTTAAATCTTTCTGTGGAATATTTCGTGTAATATTTATGGAAGATTTATGTTATATTTCGCTGTACGATTTAAAAGTTTTTCGAAATCTTCCAATGAAATGTTTATGGAATCTTTCTGACATCGTTCATGGAATATTTCACCGAAAGATTACTGAAATCTTTCTGTGAAATATTTCGTGGAATATTTATGGAAGATTTATGTAATATTCCGCTGTATGATTTTAAAGTTTTTCGGAATCTTCCAGTAAAATGTTTATGAAATCTTCCTGGAATCTTTCATGGAACATTCCACTGGAAGATCTTTCTGTGGAATATTTCGTGTAATATTTATGGAAGATTTATGTAATATTTCGCTGTACGATTCAAAAGTTTTTGGGAATCTTTCAGCGAAATGTTTATGGAATCTTCCTGGAATCGTCCATGAAATATTTTACTGGAATATTTCATGAACCTTTCATGGAATATTTCATGAAATATTTCAAAAATCTTTCGTGAATATTTCATGGAATATTTCAAAAAAGTTTTTAAACATTCTTTTGAAATATTCCTGAAATATTCCTGGAAGCTTTTAATGGAAGATTCCAATGGAATATTTTGAAATATTCCGTGGAGACTTCCAATAATCTGCATGGAAGGTTCCATTGAAATATTCCAGTGGAATAATTCGAAATATTCCAGTGAAATCTTCCATGCTGTGTGGGAAATAACTCAATACATAGATGGAAGATATTTAAGTCCAATGGAGGCTGCATGGAGATTAGAAGAATTTCCACTATGCGTTAGAAGTCATACAGTAATAAGAATAAATATCCATACAGAAAATCAACAAAAAATAATTTTTGATGAAAATGATATACATTCAGCATTAAACAAATACGAAACAACATTGACCGCATGGTTTCAATTGAATAAAAAAGATGATTTTGCTAAAAAAATTAAATATGTAAATATCCCACAATATTATATTTTTAATTCTAAGAATAAATATTGGATTAAAAGATCAAAATTTAGAAAAAATATAGCCATTGGTAGATTAAATGTAGTGTCATCAAAAGATAGTGAATGTTTTTTTTTTTAAATTAATATTAAACAGGGTAAAAGGTCCAACATCTTTTAAGGATTTACAAACTTACGAAAATGTAACTTATAATACTTATAAAGAAACTACCCTTGCAATGAATGTAATAGAACACGAAAAACAAATTTATTATATTTTTGAAGAAGTATGCCATGTTATGTTACCAGTACAATTACGTAAATTTTTTGCATGTTTTTTATTATGTGAAAACATTCAAAGTAACATTATTTGGGAAAAATATAAAAAGATTTATAAATAATTATAAAAAATCCATGTAATATTTAAAATGTTTCAGAAATTTGTAAAATAATATTTTAAGAAATATTTTAGAAATATTTATAGAATATTCCGTGAAATACTTCATAAATCTTTCAAGAAATCTGTATGAATATACAGTCAACTACCTCGATATGACCGCTCTTTTAATGGCCATACCTCCCCGTCAATGCTCGAAGCTGATCCCTTCCATATCTACTAACTCTTGAGCCCTGGAATTCATATCCGACATTTTCTATATGGTCACGAGTTTCTTAAACTTTTATTGATAGGAAAAACATGGATTTGAAGACAAGAATATAGACGTAGGCTGAATCTAAAGCCAAAGAATGTAGTGCACCCCTTGGCTATAATCAGAGCGTAAGAAACTATTTCTCAATTCGAATAAAACGGTCATTGGTGGGGGTATGTCGATACTTACAATTTTACCTCCCTGTGTCAGCCTAGTAGGCCATATCGAGGTTGTTGACTTTAGTCAGGATATAGTCTTAGAAATATTTTATTATTATTTTTGAAAGATTTCCTGAATATATTATGTAATATTTCAAATTAATCTTTCGGAATGATGTATGAAATATTTAGGAAATATTTCATGCTATGTAGGAGATATTTTCAAGTGAATTTAATGGCATGAAAAATAATTCTTAACGGTAGGCCGGAGTAGAACCTGATACCGACCGAGTAACAATTGAGTTGTTTGTTATTTACTCAAGTTTTAATCGGTGTATCTTCAAATTAAAGGTCGAGCGCAATAGATATTATTATGAACATCTATGCACAAGGAAAAAAATATCTACCGGTTTGTTTTTGAGAAAAGTAATTAACGCTAAAGTAAAAGTTTATGTTTATAATGTTTTCGCGTTACTTACTTTTCTCAAAAAAAAACCGGTAGATATTTTTTTTCTTGTGCATAGATGTTCATAATAATAATATCTATTGCGCTCGACCTTTAATTTGAAGACACACCGATTAAAACTTAAGTGAATAACAAAAATGCCAATTAGACAAGGACAGCGAATCCGGCCTGCTCTTAAATTTGATTTTTAATTTCGTCTATATTATAAAAAAAATATTTTTAATCATAAAAAATTACAATAAAGTATAACTTATTCTTTTTATATTTCTCTTCAATCTTCGTCACTATCTTCATTAATTATAGGGATTGTATTTTCCACATTAAATAAATCATTTAATGCTGCTGCAGGTCTTACTATTCGAGACGAATATCGTACATATGCTAAATAATAGATTACCGCTGCGACATGTGAACAAAATCCTATTGTACGAAGTCCATTTGCACAGTCACATGCGTAGCGTGAAATGCTACCACAGCCAATAGTTTCAGGTTTGAACTCAATATAACATACATACACCTTCCTATTTATATGATGTGATCTAACTTTAATTTTAATTATATTTGGCTTTTCCTTTGCATACTCTAAATTCAAATCGTCATCTTCACCCATTAATTTTGCTGAATATGAAATTGACTGAGAATACTAATAAGTTCCAGTAAAAAATATTTTAAGATCGTTCTCAGTCATTTCTGGAAAATCTAATAATTCATTTGAAGTAAGTGATTGAAGAGGTAACTTTCTTCGACTCCATCTTGATGCTTCTACTTCTTGAGCCAAAGTATTTACTTTACTCTCTCTTGATTTCATTTAAGCAATAATTTCTAATTGGTTACTCTTATCTGAATTTAAACGTTTCCCAAAATTATTATGTAAATAATTGGCTATTCGACAATATTCTTTAGCTTTTGGGAGAAGTTTGTTGTCTATTTTTTTTAGAAGATGACACTTCTGCCTAATCATTCCATGGACTACTTCAACTGACCATCGGACTTTTGTGACATACCGAGATTCATTTGATTCTTTCGCAGTTAGCTGAGAACGCTCACTCTTTAAAGCTGGCATTAAAACAGTAAAACCTTGTTCTTCTTACCACTTTTTTACATCTCAGAATCCCCGATCAAGTATGAATATGTCACCTTTCTTAAGTATTTTTTTAATGCCATTCGGATCAGATAGCACTGTTTCTAAAACCTTAGTGTCATTAAAATTGGCTTCGAATGGACCAGGTACATCGACTACGTAGCCATCTGTTGTACAGATAGTAAACGGTTTATATAAATGAACTTTTTTTACCAGAATATGAAATTCTTTGGTAAGCGTTATTACTACTCTTTTGGTGCCGCAAATATGAACCATCGCATATCAAAGTCAACTGATCATCTGCAATATTAAACAACTCTTTGGCGACAGGTGATGTAAGATTTTTTATTAAATCTTCTCTAGACATAGCATCAACACCAAAATGCGTGGGTAAAATATCCTTTACAAAAGAGTTGATGACTGAACTTGAGAATTCTGACACTTGTTGAGCATTTCGAAGACCCAAGGTAGCTGCTACAATTTTATTTGAAGTTCCAGTTCTCAATTAAAATAAAAATACAAAAATTGCTTGAATGCTATTTCTATTATCTGTAATTCGGAGTGATACTAAAAGTTTATTTAGGTACATTAAATTTTCATACGTAAGTCCCGTAAAAGTCCTTATCTTTTCTTCTGATAATTCTAAAGTACCCACTTTGTCATGAATTTCAAAATTACTTTTCATTGTCATTTGCTCAAGTAAAAATGTCACTTCTGAAACTTCTATTTTAATAAAATTGGAATAAACTTTTAATTTTTTTATTTCATCATAGTAAAATCTTTTATTTATTAAATGGTCAGGACAACAGCAATTTCCTTTTGGTATATATATTCTTTTTTCTTTAGAAGCTTGAGTACGAGCTCGATCGGGCACAACATTTAAATTTTTTTTCATTTTAATATATACACAACAGTATGAATGAGAAATAATGGTTCTCTGAATTGGAAATTCTACGAGGTCTTTTGGTGGTTGAACTTGCGGAGATTCAGGAGATTCAAAAATGGGATCATTCCCTGATGAAACACTAGTTACTGTAAAAGAAGAACCCTGACTATCGGTAACTTCATTTTCTTTAATATTACTTGTTAAAACTTCGCTTTGCGTTTTCTTTTGACGTTCTTTATAAACACGATTCGCACATAATCTACATATTTTGTTACCAACTATGAATTCAATTTTGAAAACTTCTGTGAATTCTTTTGCCATCTCTTCCGAATTTATATTTATTATAGACCTTTTTTTCTCTTTTTTGAAGATTTTATTACAGACAAGACACTTTGTTCATTGCAACTTCCATAACATTCTGAAAAATACAAATTATTTCTCATTATATTTTTAAAATCAAATTTCAATATAATTTTATTTTATTATTATTATTGAGAATGTATTAAAATATTAAAAAAATAATTTACTAGAAAAAAATAAAAATAATTGGAGTAAAGCTTTAAAGTTATACTAAGAAAAAAATTTTATTGAATCAAAGAAATTGTTTCTTTGCGGGCAATCAGTGAAATTTTTTTTTAATCAAAATAATTTTTTCTTTCAGTGAAAATGTATTTTTTAATATCAATAAAATATTTATTAACATACATAAGAGATTTCTTAAACAAAAGAGAAGTGTCACTTTAGAGAACCAAAAAAATGTTTATGAGAAAGTTAAAAACTTTAGTTCAAATAAATGTTTTTTTTAATCAAAGTTTTTTCATTTTTGATGTGAATCTTAACTTTTTTAATTATTTTACATGATGTTGATTCAAAGAAATATTTCTTGAAAGTATTAAAATATTATTTTTAATCATAATTAATTCGTCGGGATTATTGTTGATAAATAATGAGATTTGAAAAAACTGTTTTATTAAATCAATTTGATGTTATATTCACTGAATAAACCTTGTTACATCCAAGCAATGTTAGATGGCTACCTTGAAAACATGAAATTTTATCATATTTATTGATATGATTAAGAACATTCATATTATTTTAACATTAGCACGCTACACATGTTTATCGCACACGCAGTAAACCTAATATCGCACACATTATATTTTAGTTGTCATTTAAGATTCTTATTTTTCTTATATATCAAATATATCAAACGAAGCCCTCTTGTAAAAAAAATAATTGTAAAAAAAATTAAAAATATTTAATGCGAAAAGTGAGATAAGTTATAAAATTGATGATTTAGTAATAATTATTGATATAATTCTAAAATACAAATTCAAGAGATAGTTGTCAATTCATTTGTCAAAAAAATTTAACAAAACCTAATGGAATGATGAAGGAATATTGGTCGAAGGTAACTAACAGAAATAGTCTAACAATATCGTATCATAATTTCAAATATATAATTTATTAAATGCTCAATATAAATATATTAATAAATAAATAACTTTAAAATACTTATTTTATAGAATAAAATTCCTTTATGATTTCAAAGACTACTTTAGTCTCATATTAGCTAAAAAGTAAAGGATTTTGAGATAACTTTATAAAAATATTGTTTACTCAAGCATTAAATTCTCACATGATATACTGAACAACCAAGAAATATTGAACCATTCATTCGTATATACAATGTAGGAAATCAGCATCTGTATTTCATAAAGTAATACAGTTGAAAATAATAACTGGATCTATTAAATTGAATGAAAAAACATTTATCTGCTATAAACATTCTGTATTCAATAATTTTTTCTAAAAATTCTGATATATGTCTATACATTCAAATATTTATTGTAACAATAATATACTATTAAGTTACTAGGAAGGAAATAAGAAATATTGTTTCACAAATATTATATTTCAACTACTTATTATTAAATAGTTAAAATTACAATACGCATTCAAATAAATGTACACATAAAAATTTTATGACAATAATTACAATTAGTTGTTATTATTCACCATTTCATAATGTTAAAGTAAGAGGATTCAACTTTCAATTTGTGAATACTAATTACTGATAAAAATGAATAGTACCGTACACCTTAGTCTTATTGCATACAATATGGGAATTCATTTTTAATACATTTATTTTTTCATGAGTTACAAAAAAGGTTTCAACCAAAAGAGTGATTATAATATCTATAGAATGGAAATGTAATAATCATATTTTGCAAAATGTAATTATTTTTCATGTTTTTCATGAATATTTAATATTCAGATTTAAAGATTTTATTATAAGTTAAAATCAATGCGTACAAATTAATTGCTTAAGATGTATATCATTATTTCTCCCTAGTTATAGTGAAATAGTATATATTTATCATGATGACTCAATCGATAGTTAGTAAATGTTTTTATATTAATGAATCTTTACAGGCTACACTTTGTTTATACATATTGACATATAAATATAGTTATATTATGTTTTGACTAATTTTTAATTGTTAAGAATGTTTTCTAATTCGCAAAATATTATTTAGTGATTGAAAAGAGTTACAAAAAAGTAACAGAAACGTCACCTAAATATGTTGTTTTGAAAAAATTAAAAAAGAAGAATTAACGACTGCATAGCCTATAAAGATTTATTTATATAAAAATAATATATAGATTACTTACAAATTGACTTCCTTACAACTTAATTTACAATTTTTTTATGTAATAAAATGTATAAATATTAAGACTAATCTACACGAAAAAGAAATTCATGTAATTTGATAATAACACTTTTTGCTTAAAATTTCATTAAAAATACATTTCTCAAATTCTTTTTATGTAATGTTGTTATTGTGGATACAGTGTTCACAGGTACTGAGATTCACATGATGGGTAACTCCGTTAAGCAAAGACAAAATGTTTCTTCCGTCTACCACGAACTGCAGCGCTACAATCTAGCATCAATAATCAAGTAATAACATTTTTAGTCGGAGGTGAATTAATGCGTGTAGCAAGGTATGATCTATACTCTTATGCTAACCCAAAAGAGAGATAAAAAAGGAAAACGTGCATAGTTTACCCTAGTGCACGTGGATAAGGGTATGGCAGACTCGGTGTTAAATCAGAGTCGAGGAGCAAAAATAGCTCACACTGTAGCATGTACAGTTCTCCCCCTAGTACATACTAGCAGTAAGGGAGAATTTAGATGACGGAACTTTTCAAGGGGCCGTGCTGTTCCGTGCCGTGCCGTGTCCGTACCGTTCTATGATGGAGAATTCCATCTAGACTATCTCGTGTTCTTTGAATTTGATAGTAAACGAATGTTAAATTTAATAGAAAGGTGTCTTATGTTTACTATCAAATTATTCAGGGAAGACGAGATAATGTAGATGGAACACTCCATCATAGAACGGCACGGATATGGCACGGCACGGAACAGCACGGAACAGCACGACCCCTTGAAAAGTTCCGATATCTGGATTCTCCCTATGACGGGCAGGACAGGAGTGTCTTGAAAGAGCCACCGAAATTATTATTAAATAATTATTTTTAAAATTAAAAACTGAATTCAACTAAATTACAAAGGAAAATAATGAATAACAAATAGAAAGCAAGTAAAAAATTAGTAATTTAAAAATTAACAATTTTTTTAATAATTTAATCATGTTTCAAGTTTAATGAAGATAATATTTTTTTGGTTATCAACTAAAATAGCAGACTAATTTATTTTCAGTTTCTGATTGCCTAAATGTGCATATTTTTGTAAATTATTGTTACGTTCTTGTGTTATGAAATCATTGTCTTTATTTTTTAATTCGAACAGTTAATTCCGTAAAGAACGGGATTCTTATCGGGGCATGATTTCTTTTATATAATCAGAAACTACATCTTCTACGGTAACACTAACAAATATAAACTACAGAGCTGTCCCGCACAGCATGAAATGATTTGAAATATTCCGAAAATATTTCAAACGTTTCATACTGTGTGGGGCTCACCTGCTTGCTTGTACTCCAACACAAGCTCGGCTCGCTAATGTATCTTTAAAATAGTAAAATATTTTTGTAATATTATATTACTATTTTGATGTTAATTACTTTTAAATCATGCTGTAGCACAATATGAAATATTTTTGCTAGCTGGGCGCATTATTTGGCGATATTTTGGTGGTGCACAACAAAACATCGCACTGAACAATATTAACAATTTCAGTAAGAAGCTCTTAGAATCCATCAATATGTTTTTGAGGTTATTTAAAAGAAATCAAACAAAGAATTGTTTCGAATACGTTAGAAAAATGATAGTTGAGGTCATTTTTAGTCACTATATGCATTTTTTGAGGTTAATTTCATATCTTCCGGCTAAAAATTGTACTGAATAAGATTAAAAATCAGTACCAAGGTAGTTATCAGTCAGTGAATAAATTTTTAAGGTTACTTTAAAGATGACGTGGTGAAATTATAGTTTAAGATGGTAATAAGAAGATTACAGGAGTCTTTTTAGTCAAAAAACAATTTTTTTAAGCTTATTCTCGTATTTTATGGATACATATGATATAAATCCGACTGATTGTCGATATTTAGGAGATTTTTTTGGTCGCTGAACGTGTATTTAGTGTTATTTTCATGATCAGAGTGCAATAGAGCCTCTAAAATGCTATAAATCTATAAAATTTTAAGTTTTTTGATATTTTAGATAATTTCCACCACTCCCACAAAAATCTGCAGGAAATATGAATGATAGATTTTATGAAAAGTAAAGTTGCTAAAAGTAAAAAATCAGTATGCATTCATACCGTTAATGTACAGGCCATATTAAAATTTCCAAATTCATTTTTAGGTTATGTTTGAGACTCGTATAGTTTTACATAGTCACTAAATATATGCGTTTTATCGTCCTCTTTTACCTCGATTTCGAATTTTAAAGATCCATTAAGAATTCACTTAATTATAGCAAAAAAAACTGAAAAACACATTTTTTGAGGTTATGAAGCCAATTTTAACCATAGGGATCTGAAACTTTCAGGATTTTAGTTTTTTGACAAGACAAAAAGTAAGCAAAGTTTCAGGAAAATCCGAGTTAAGGCCATTTTTACATGGTTATTCGGCTATACTCTTTCATTACTGAATGATATTTTTATTAGGGTAAATATGAACGGGGGTTGGCGAGCAGCGCGAGCAGGGGGCACACCCCCTAGTATATATATATATATATATATATATATATATATATATATATATATATATATATATACATACATACATACATATGCAAATCATATGTAAAAATAAATATTTATCAAAATTGAATATATTATATTGAAAGATATTTATTATTTAAAAATGATTATTCATGAATTATCAATCATCGCGCAATAGATATCTACAATTAATGATAAAAATAAGAAATCAGTATAAGGCTATTATAAAAAAGAAAGAGATATACAAATTAAGGAGATGTAAAACGGACACTACACCTGTAATTATAGATATTAGCTTCCTTTCTATTTTATTGCTGAATTTCCAGAAAAGAAATGCATTAGCTTGCAGTATGTACCATGATGATTATTTTAATAAGTTTTCAAATAAATTTATTCATTAGCTTTTAAGATATTTGGATTCCTGTACAGAATTGAAAAATTTTAATAAATAATTTTGGAACCCAAAATTCTCAATAACTAATGGATGAATTCATTTAAAAATTTAACTGAATAATCTTCATGGTACATACTACAACTTAATGCATTTTTTTAATGAAAATTTTGCAATAAAATGTAAAGATAGTGAATATTTATGAGTACAGGTGTAGTGTCCATTTTACATCCCCTTAAGTGTATGTATAAAGTATGTAAACTACAAAGATTTAAAAGGTATAATAGCCATTACTACGACAATGTAGAATGGGTGTTTTTAAGAGATGTACTCAAGTCATTCGTTGTAATAAGATCACCCCAAGTTTGATAGCGCGACACGTTAGGCGAATGAGATTGTATAACACGCCTTAAAGAAAAAAGTCCCACCTTCTCATAAGCGAAATAATGGCAACCTGCGTTTCAATTATGTACATGCTAACCTAATATCTTATATAAAATTTTTGATAAATTTTTAATAACTATTAAAAGATTATTATTCAGAATATTGAATTACGTACTCACGTACATACTGCTCAGCGGTTCTCATAAAACTAAAATATTTCTTGCTGCGTTGGAAGTTCAAATATCAAATTGTTTTACAGGTTTCTACAAGTTAAATATTATATTTTTACGCGCATGCTCACCCTTATATTTATGATTTAATTTCGGTATGGATAGACAACGATTCACGGTTCTGATATCATTTTGAGTTTCAACATTCAAAGAAGAGTAACAAAAAAGAGAATAAATAAAAAACAGTTACAAAATATCTTAATAGCATTTTTAAATGTGGCTCTCCTTCGCGAACCACAAATAAAACTATTTTGTAACTATGCATAGCGCAAAAATTTTAAAACTTGCTCTATAAATGAGCTGTTAAAAAAGATTAAATTCATCATAGGACTCTGCAGGCTACGTACTTTAGCCTATATGTTTGAGCGAAATATTTTTACCGATAATCAGATACTTGATATAGTTGGTCGCTGTATTATGAGCAGAGGAATGCAAAATGCACCTCAAGTCAGACATCTCATGTTACATTATTGTGTCACTACAGGAAAGTTATGCATATTTTCTATCATGAATCCAATAACAAATCTAGAAATGTATTTTAAAATCACGAAATCGTAGCCAATAATCGTTTAATAATTTATATCTTTTTTATTTACCACCAGGGAATTTCGCAGGATAAGACTTTTATGTTGTAAATAAAATAAGAAATACAAAAATAAGTTTTACAAGAAATATTGATTTACAATATCGAATCAGTACTCGATAACTTACTTATTTACGGTCAAATAATTTTGCAAGCTAATACTTTTATGTTGTGTATACAATGATATATTAAAAATTTGTTTTACAAACAAATATCGATTCCTAATATCGGATCAATAATCTATAGGTTTTTTATTTATGGGCGAAGAATTTCGCGAGATAAGACTTTTGTTTAAAATATTGTAACTTAAATAGATATGATATTAAAAAATGTTCAGACCTGCAAAAAATGATAGAAGATAGTGGTGAGGATGAATTGCTGATGAATCTTCTATCAGCAGAGGAACAGTTGCTTAGTTTGAGAGATCCTGCATTACTGCCGCCCATCGAAGAAGTACGAGAAGTTATAAATTCGTTAGATCATCACGTGACTTATGATCATAGTACTCCAATTACGATGTTGGAGGGGGTAATTGCTGATACTACAGCGCCATCACTACCTACTGAACCGTTACCTGGTTGCTCTTACTGGAATGATCAGGATATACAAATGTCGATTAAAATAGTTTCACCTAAAACTACATTATCTACAATATCGACACCAGGTACAGAAGATCTCGACTATTGAGACGTATGTAATTTTATAATTGTATTAATTCTTATATATTATTGCACGGTATTGTAGACGAATGTCTTCAACAGGGAGATGGTACTTCTGCTCAGGAACACATTACTATTCATGAAGAAACTTAACGATATTACAAACAGTTTAAGCTTCAAGGGCGACAATTAAGAGTGTCGATATGACCTCCACCAGCTAATGCAAATGTATATGGCTGGTTGGAGGCCGCTATAAACGATTTATATCAGCACGTGTGTGGATATGCACAACCATCAGATTATATCGGCATGACTATAAGCTCTGAACGTTTCGTGCACAAACCTTTATAGATTTCTTTTAGACTGCTTCGTGATTTTTCGCCGGAAGATTTACTTGAACTAATAGCTAGTATAGCACAGAGTAATGATGGTTTCGAAATTGACGATGTTTTGAATGTTAAAGTCAATACTGTGACTAAACCAGAGGGCCAAAGTCGTGTGTTTCTGACTAGCGAATCAGTTTTTAAGAAATCCATTCCGAATATTGAAAATAGCCACAGTCTTTGCCTTCCACGCTCGCTAGTCGCTGTTCACGTATACACAATACATGGTCAAACGCGTAGTGGAATTTTCCATGACAGATGGAATGAAGTAAGATATCATACAGCACAATATCAGAAAGTGCAAGCATTGAAACTTGTCAGAGCTGCGAGAGTTACGATACCCTAGACGGGCTGTGGTATAAAGGAGATTAAATTATTTCAAGAATATTATGCACTCTTCGGAATCGTAATCGTCGTTTATTCATTTCAAAATTCTGCTCGTGGATATAGGCCGCTTTACGATGGTACAAGTTTCGTACACGACGTTGGTAATGTCGTTAGATATACTCTAAATATCATGTATTATAAAAATTCCAGACATTACTAACCACTTTTAAATTTACTCGCAGCGGCTGGGAGTCGAAGCTACTGTATACCTTGCAATAAAAAATTTAGTCATACGAAAAATTATAAATGTGAACAAAAATGCTATAAATGTTTACAGGAGCCTCCTTGTGATATAAATCAGGAAAAAATAAAATGCTTTCAATGTAGCAGAGATTTTTACGGTACCGTTTGTTTTGAAAATCATAAAAATTCTAAATCTTTCGATGGTTCTCGGTCGGTATGTGAGAGTAGAAAAATTTGTCGTGTATGTAGCAGAACAGTGCGCATCAACGATAACAAACCACATGATTGTAATACGGTATTTTGTGAAATATGTAATGGTGAAAGACCAATAGAACATCTTTGTTACATGCAACCTATTGTCGATAAAAAAGGATTCATGATGGATAAAAAAACAATTCTATATGACCGATTCCATCTCAAATCATGCAGACCGACTGCACCTATCTCTCCGAACTGCTTAAAAATTTTTTATATTATTCTACTTTGAAAATAAGCGTATACGTATTTTTTTATTTTTCAATATCATCAAAAATGCAGTTTTTATGCACTTTTTAAAAATGACTTATAAATTTTCAATTCTCAAAAATCGAAAATTTTTTTTTTTTTTTTTTAATCGTTTTTATCCCCGTAGTGATCTTTATAAATAAATTTAAGCTCGTTCAATGCTACAGGGGATGCTCTTTTAATTCCACCGTCTTTTATTTTTTTTTACAAGAAAACGGAAGTGCAATTGCACTTTTTGTAAAAAATGAAAAATGCATTTTTCTCAAAAAAGCCATTTTTTTTTTGTCTCAAATTTTTTTTATGGATAGGTAGCCTTAAGACCTATATTTTCATCGGTGTGGAATTTGGAATATTTTGGTTTAGTAAGAGATATAAAAAAAATTGAGAAAAAAATTTTCATATTTACATAAATGTAAATACGTCATAGATACAACAAATATTTCAGGAGTAAGCGCATTTCAGATATATATATATATTTGTACGTACATAGCTTTTATGCAACTCATAGGTGTTGTGCTGTACATATATATATATATAGTGCATAAATTTTGCGTTAAGTATAAGAAATTATGTAAAAAAAAAGTTCTATTTTTTTTTTCCTTTCTTATGAGTTTTGGACTTTTTCTTATTGCGCACATTCTTCTTTGACGTAATTTTTCTTTTCTTCTCAGACTTTTCGTCTAAGGGATGACCAGTGTATACATCAGGTTGAGAATATATTCCCTAAGTTTTTACAAGCATTCGTGCTTTATCAATCATGTAAACAGTCACTTCGGGAAAGATAGATAAAATTTTAGATTTTGATACCGACAAAGGAATCAGCGTAAGAATTTTAATTTTTTCATTGATACTGCCACAAATTTTAAGCGCTACTCCCAAATTGTTAAACCATTCATCGCAGAAACATTGAGAAAAACTATCATTGGATGCATCAATTGAAACATTGTATGCTTCCGATAATTTGCAGCTAGTTGCAGAGGAAAATGAAGAAATTAATTCTGATTTCTTTCTCGTGACGTATGTTTCTAAAGAAGAGTCATCAACAGCTCTCTTCCTTTTCAGCGGTGAAACATTACCGAAGGAACTTGAAATTAAAGTCTCGTTCAAATACTCAATCCGCTCTGGAGTGCTTGCACGAAAATCGTGGTCTTCAGTATGGACCAAGTAAGCATCATTATCTGAATCGATCGCATCAATAATTTTCGTTGATTCAATTTTCTTGATGCGTTTATAACAGTTGAAACATACATAATCCGAACTATGTACCGCCTTGTCAGGCAAATGTTGCTGCAGATGTTCTGATAAATTTTCCAACATTCTAAATTTGGTAGCGGTATTATAAACAATTTTTTTGTGTGATCCAAAAAAATTTGGACACTTCCGTCTCTTCTCGGAATAAGTTTCAGACATATTTCAAAATGAGTCTCAATATCTAGAAATTAAACGGAATAAAAGATGTAAGATAACTACCGTGAATAGCTGCTTTCTTAAGTAAATCTAAGGCACTTAAATTATCTATGCGATATTTAGCCACCTAGCGGTATATCTAGATATCTACGTATATATACATCTGTTATGTAAATATGAAAATTTTTTTCTCAATTTTTTTATATCTCTTACTAAACCAAAATATTCCAAATTCCACACCGATAAAAATATAGGTCTTAAGACTACCTATCCATAAAAAAAATTTGAGACAAAAAAAATGGCTTTTTTGAAAAAAATGCATTTTTCATTTTTTACAAAAAGTGCAATTGCACTTCCGTTTTTTTGTAAAAAAAATAAAAGACGGTGGAATTAAAAGAGCATCCTCTGTAGCATTGAACGAGCCTAAATTTATTTATAAAGATCACTACAGGGATAAAAACGATTAAAAAAAAAAAAAAAATTTTCGATTTTTGAGAATTGAAAATTTATAAGTCATTTTTAAAAGTGCATAAAAACTGCATTTTTGATGATATTGAAAAATAAAAAAATACGTATACGCTTATTTTCAAAGTAGAATAATATAAAGAATTTTAAGCAGTTCGGAGAGATAGGTGCAGTCGGTCTGCATGATTTGAGATGGAATCGGTCATATTCATTTTATGATTTTGAGACTCAGCAATCAGAGAGCATCTAAGGCTTTGAGGCTGAAAAAGTAAGGCTGCATGTACCAAATTTGTGCGTTGTCCAGCAAGGTGTAGTTACTGTTTGAACGATGAAAATGTATCAAATTCTTGCGAAGTATGTGGGATGCGCGAGTATGTGTTTGAAATCGACCCCGTAAAACAGCTAGTTGATTTGGCCTTGGCACCAAGAAAAAATTTCAAACAAATCATTTGTATAACATACAATGCGCAGGGTTTTGATGTACAATTTATTTTTAAACATTTAACAGAACGTAAAGATCTCAGAAATGAGCCAAATGTAATTTTAAACGGGTTAAAAATAATCATAATGGAAATTTTATCAGTTAAATTCATAGATAGTTTGAATTATCCACATATGAGTTTAGCTGCACTACCAAAAGCTTACAGTCTTGTTAATATCGAGAAAGGTACGTTTCCTCATCTTTTTAATACATCGAAAAATCAGAATTACGTGGGAGAAATGCCACCGATATGTATTTTTTCGCCAGATTCGATAAAGATCGAAGAGCGACGTGAATTAATGCAGTGGTATAACGAAAAAAAAGCTGAAAATTATATATTCAATTTTAGGAATGAAATCATAAAATACTGTAAGCAAGATGTAAAAATTTTACGTTTAGCACGTCTGGCTTTTCGCAAGACCTTCATCGAATGTGGTAATACACATCCGTTTGTAGAGTGCGCCACCATCGCATCTTCTTGCATGCGTGTGTATAGAAAAAAATTTTTACAAAAAAATACAATAGGTATTATACCTCAAGGTGGTTATAGATAAGCAAATAAAAAGTCTATGAAAATGATGCGATGGTTGTGCTGGATGGAAAATGTGCTGAATCGACAAATTCAGTATACCGCTCGTGTACGAGAAAAGAGGCTTCCCAAAGGCCCTCTAATGGACGGATATTGCGTACTTGAAAATGGAAAGAAAATTGTTTCACAATTTCACGGGTGTTATTGGCATGGCTGTGTCTGGTGTTACACAATAAACCGAGACTCGAGACTCGTAAACGGTGAAAATATGGACGAACGTTTCGAGAGAACCGCGCGGATATCGGAAAAAATATGAGCCCATGGTTATGAACTTATCGAAAAGTGGGAGTGTGATCTCAATCGAGAGTACTCGGAGAACGAGAATATGAAGTCATACATTGAAGATAAGACACGAAAATAGCACGCGCCGCTAAATCCTTGAGAAGCATTTTGTGGCGGGCAAACGGGCAATACAGTCCAAATTTACGATGCAAAAGAGGGCGTAAAATAAAATACGTGGACGTGTGTTCGTTGTATCCGTATATTTGTAAATTTAGGAGATATCTTATTGGTCACCCAACTCTCTACGAAGGCGAGAATGAGTGTCGCACTCTCGTGTCAAACGAATGACATGAGTCACGTTGAAGGTTTTATTAGATGTTAAGTGTTGCCGCCGCGAAACTTATATCATACTGTACTCCCCGTTAAAATGCATAAGCTTTTATTTCCTCTATGTCGAACATGCGTTGAATCGTTATATAGCACAGATTGTGATCATGAAAATGTTGATATTCGAGTTTTTACCGGTACGTGGGTGACTGACAACTTAAAAAAAGCCGTTCAAATGGGCTATGTGATCAGAAAAATATTTGAAATATGGTCTTATAAAATTACTCAGTACAACAAAGCCACGGGTCAGGGTGGCCTATTTCCAACTTATATTGATAAATTTTTCGCTGAGAAAACGTACGCGTCGGTTTATCCATCGGAATGTGCTGACGGTGATGAAAACGCGATTGGTCGATACATTGAAGAATTCGTGCGACAAGAGGGTATAAAATTAGACAAAAATCGAATAAAATATAATGCTGACCTTAGATCTGTAGCAAAACTGTGTCTGCATTTATTGTGGGGTAAGTTTGGTCAACGAGAAAATATGCCAAAGACCGAAGGGTTGGATGATCCACAGAGGTTGTTTGAATGACTCTGTAGTGCTGAGACCGAGATTGACTCAATTTTACCGATCGATGATACGACAATTTACGTAAGCTGGCACAACACAGAAGCGGCTGTTGAGCCATCAGCATTGTGTAACGTTGTAGTAGCCGCCTACACCACAGCTCTAGCACGTTTAAAACTCTACGAAGAATTGCAACCGTTGGGTGAACGCGTGTTGTATTACGATACTGATTCTATTGTACATGTAAGTCGCGTGGATGAGTACGATGCGGAAACAGGACCGTTCTTTGGTGACTTAACCAACGAATTGGCCTGTTATAGCCTTGGTACGAGTATTACATCATTCGTCTCTGGAGGACCAAAATTTTACGGGTACAAATATTTGACGCCAGATAGCGTCGAAGGATGTGTTTGCAAAATCAAAGGCATCAGGCTTAATTCGTCGGTAAGTCAAAAAATAAACTTTGATTCCATACGAAAACTTGTTACCGGCAAAATACCACCACTTTTCGCTAATTACGACGCTATAAGACGTACACAATTTCATGATGTTGTAACACGACCTGAATGTAAAATATGTGAACCTGTATATTCGAAGAGACGATTTCTAAATAACGAGCTTAGTCTTCCATACGGCTATAAATATAATTAAATGATAAATAACTGTTGATATATTATTACCCAAGTAAAAATATTATGTATATATCTATAGGTTATAAGAGCCACGGTGGCTCAGGGGCTAGAACATCCGACTCTCACCCAGAGGGCCGGGGTTCAAGTCCCGGTAAGGGCGTGATTTTTTCCATTTTTAATTAAAAGTGGAGAATTTTTTGGACTCATTGTCACCGTGGTGGACCACCGGTCGAATGATTTTCCACGGTTTTAACAAAAACCGCAGATACTTATTCGAGGGCCGGTAAGGCAGAATGCGACTGCTGCACTACTATAGTTGAGCCGGAACGTTCTGCCGGGTTGGTGTGACCTCTCGATGCGCTTGAAAGGATAAGTTGAGCGAGTCTCCCCGCCTGAATAGGCCTGTACGGGTACGCGAACACCTTTCGGGGTAAAAAGGGATGGTTTCGAACGCGAAAACACCGGAACACACAGGTGGTCGAGGTGTCCCGTAAACAGATGTAAAAAATCTATACAGGGTAAGAAAAGCTATAGAACTATAGAACTATATAGGTTATAGAATTAAAACGAAAACAATTTTGTAATAAATTTTATAAAATTATTGAAATTAAAAAATAACATAGCAAAATAATAAATTTTTTTTCTGTTAATTTAGTAGTCGTCAATTTTTTTCATAATTATAGGTTCCAGAATAATCTTCATTCTTTCCACTCTCATTTTAAATCTCTCTCTCTCTGTCTCGAGCCGCTTGTTCCCACTCTCTGCGTTGCGCTGCACTATTCGCATAATCCCATGCGTATACGTGATACGGTATTTACGCGTATCATGTAAATATCCGGTCTACCTAGATTTTTTTTCGTGCATAAATATTTGTAATAATGATAACTATTGCGCTCAGCCTTTAATTTGCAGATACACCGATTAATACTTGAGTAAATAACAAAAATCTCAACTAGGCAAGGACAGCGAATCCGGCCTGCTCTTAAGAGGAGGTCACGTATCTCTCTCTTTTTCTAAACAAAGAATTGAGTTTTTTACAGAAACTGATAACTTTAGCAAAAAATGAAGAGAAAGCCGCATCTTGTAATAAAAAAAGCAATATTTTCTCTTATAAGAAAGAATTAATTTTATTGCTTCGTTTTCAAAAAAACCTTGAAAAACTTAAATCATAGAGGTTAGGGTGGACAATTTGGTTTTTCAAGGTTTTCTTGAGAACGAAGCAATAAAATTAATTTTTTCTTATCAAAGAAAATATTGCTTTTTTTGATACAAGATGCGGCTTTCTCTTAATTTTTTAAAAAAGTTATTAGTTTTTGTGAAAAAATCATTTCTTTGATTAGAAAAGGACAGAGATACGTGACCTCCTCTTAATGAATTTTTTGTTATTACCTTTTGCTCCAATTTCTTGACTATAACTTATTTATTTTCACGATACCAAAACTTGTACAACACTAACTCATAAATGCTGCTGCTTCTACTTTTATACTGGAAATGCGAGGTGACGAGCAGAGTGGTGGTGGGAGGTACAAGTAGTGATGGTGACGAGCGCTTTTGAGCAAATAACAGGTTAATACTAGTTAAGCTCTTCCAGCCATATAGCTAAAGAGCGGAATAATGCTGGCGTCAGCCAGCTATATGGCTAATCAGCTAAACGATTGGCTGGTGCCAGCACGATACTGCTCGCACGCACCGCCGCCCCACTCTTGCTCATCACTACTAATGATCGTATATGTAGTGTGGTTCGAGGATGTGATGAGGTTAGTAGTATAAGTTTAGCAGCAGCGGTAACATGGATGTTTGTAGGTGGGTGCATTCGTGGACTTTGATGATTTGTGGACCCAGCTCGTGTGGCAAAACAGTATTTGTCAAGAATTATTTGCATTACATTGATTGCATGAGTGTAAATTGGAGCGTATACTCTTGTACAGTACCGAGTGGCAGACAATTTACAAGGAGTTGGGCAAGGGAATCGGATTTCACGAGGTTTTACCAAAGAGAGAAGATTATTATAGATTAGTAAATCTCTTTACCAAAGGCAGTCATCACAATAACTTGAGCGTAATCTTATTCTCGCAAAATCTTTTTCATCAAGGTCAGCGAGAAATCTCTCTAAACTCAGAATACATCGTGGTATTTAAAAATCCGCGCGATCGAGCGCAAATAAATCATCTGTCACGTCAAGTCTGCCCCAAGGAGCCTCGTTTTTTGCAAGAGGCATACCTCGATGCCACAGCACAGCCACACGGCTATTTGTTCATAAATCTGAAACAGAGTACGCCTGAAAACGTGAGATTTCGTACTTGTATACTTCCGTTTGACAAACATCAGTACGTTTATGTGCCTCGTTGCACGCCCATAACAGCTGGTGCTCACTCGAATAATGTACCAGTCGTGCGATTGTATTGGAACTGGTAAGACGTAGTTGTAGCAGACCAATTCCAGAAAAGTACTCTGAAAAAAAAAACCGTATCTAGCGCTGTGAAGTTGATCGTATTAGTCGGATGCAAACAACACTCGAAGCATAAGAATACATAAAATCGTAGTAGGCTTATGCGTGACTATATCGCAGTCAATCATTGCGACCGTCTGTACAGAATAGTAACGTGAATCCGAGTGGAGCGCTGAAACTACATTGCCGGGTCAATCGCTTCGACTCGTCGGCATCATCCATGTCGACAGCCGAAACCGGGCACAACTTTTAGCGTTGCGTGGTTGCTTGCTTCGACTCGTCGGCATCTCGCATGCCGCAAGCCGAGATCGAGCACAGAGACAACGTTGCGAGTTCGTATACTTCGACTTTCTAGATTCTAGTACTGCGAAAGTCTATATAAATACTTTATGTCAATAAAAATTATGCTTTAATTTAATTTTCATTCAAAAAGTGTTTATATGATTACTAAACAAGTAAATGTATTAATTCTTTAATATTATTTAGATTAAATTTTATTTATTAACATATTATATGAAACGTTTATTAAATTAAATAAGGACTAATGTTTCGTTATACTTTAATATTTACTCGAATTTCAAAAATTAGATATCTCGTTTAAGAATATTCATTACTTATTAATAATAAAATGAAGTTGATCAATATTTTACATAAAAATATTAAAGTCGACTTGATCAGCTAATATCATCTAATGAATACCTATCTATCTATCTAAATGACATCTGATAAAAAATGTATTCGTATATTTTCTTCAAAATTAAGAAGAGAAAAAAGATCTTATAATCAATTATAAAATGAATATTTTTCTGACGCTTTTGCAAATGAAGAAGTTTTAAGGTATTTCCCCGTTGAAAATGAGAAAATTAATCAGGCAAGTTTCCTATTAAGTTTTTTTGTATAATGAATAGTAACCTTTCGCCAATCAAATAAGCTAAAAAATTTACGTATTGTAATTTTCAAAAATTCAATTCCATTCTATATTTTATTTATAAGAAAAATGATTCTATTAAATTTTTACTTTGGTTCGATAGTTTTGAATTAAAAATTCATTAAAACATTAATTAAAAAAAAGATTTAGAGCTCTAAAATTTATTTTTTCTATTTTGCTATCTAGTTAACACTTATTTCCTCAATTTTATCAATTTTGATTTTTTAACGGTGTCAGTGAATATGAAACATCTCATATACATATATACAAGTGTATTATTTTATTAAAAATTTATTAAATATAATAAGAGAATATTTGAATAAAATTGATTTCAAATAAAATTCAAAGATTTAAAGATAAATTTTTAAACGTTCTAACTTCGTATGTAACTTTTTTGAAACTATTTTCAAATAGTTACCATTCTCTCACATTAAAAATTCACAACTGTGTTTGCGAATAAATTGTCCGTTTCGAAAATAATAAACAAAATTCATATATCGAGTTTATATGGAAACATTTTGTAATTATGACAGCTTTCGAATCAATAACATCAAATGATTTTTCATTCCATAAATATGCTAATGGATAACAAATTTATGAATTTTTATTTTTGTTTTGAATTATACTTTATAAAATTATGTAAGAATTCTTTTCTAATTTCAAACAAATATTTTATTAAAACTTTATTTCATGAATGCAATTATAAATTAATCTCTTTAAATTTGAGGTATCAATGATTTTAAATTAAAACTTATGTATCTAGATTAATGATATTTTATTAAAATTATAAATAAATAATATTTTTTCAAATGAAATAAATATTTAGCACTCTATAATAACCTATATTTTTAATTGAATGTTCAATGTCATTCATTTAACTAAACAGTAATTCATACGCCTCTTTAAGTAAATTACATGACGATGTAATTCTTTTTCTTAATAATTGTACAGGATTATTCAATGAAAGTAATATCTCGTATACTTGTGCATAGATTTAATTTTTAAATAAACTTACTAGGAGAGTATCATATCTTTGGATCACGGATTTTGCTCAAACTTTGTGATAAATTTTCAGAAAACAAAAAATAGAAAAAGCTAAATTTATAGTCACAAACGCTAAATATTTCCCTAGTCCAGGCAATGAAAGAATATCAATAAAAAATTTACTAGATTTGTAAATACTTATAGCTGTTAAGCATTAATAAAACTAGAATAAAAACTATGCTCAAATGCTTTCAAAATAGCACTTGCACGATATAAAAAAGAGAATGGTAACTATTTGAAAATTGTTTCAAAAAAGTTACATACGAAGTTAGAACGTATAAAAATTTATCTTTAAATCTTTGAATTTTATTTGAAATAAATTTTATTCAAATATTCTTTTATTATATTTATTAAATGTTTAATAAAATAATACACTTGTATATATGTATATGAGATATTTCATGTTCACTGACACCGTTAAAAAATGAAAATTGATAAAATTGAGGAAATAAGTTTCAACTGTATCCTAAAATAGAAAAAATAAATTTTAGAGCTCTAAATCTTTTTTTTAATTAATGTTTTAGTGAATTTTTAATTAAAAACTATCGAACCAAAGTAAAAATTTAATAGAATCATTTTTCTTATAAATAAAATATAGAATGGAATTGAATTTTTGAAAATTACAATATGTAAATTTTTTAGCTTATCTGATTGGTGAAAGGTTACTATTCAATATACAAAAAAACTTAATAGGAAACTTGCCTGATTAATTTTCTCATTTTCAACGGGGAAATAACTTAAAACTTCTTAATTTTCAAAAGAGTCAGAAAAATATTCATTTTATAATTGATTATAAGATCTTTTTTCTCTCCTTAATTTTGAAGAAAATATACGAATACATTTTTTATTAGATGTCATTTAAATAGATAGAATATATTTAAATAAACAAATTAAATATATTTGTGGGTTTCACGTGTACTCTCTTTAAGTACACGTGCACTTACCGTTAAATAACTGACTTTTGGTTTATAGTCGATCAGCATAATTCAATACCACCGATCTACTTCGTCTATCTATTTCTGACAAAGAAGATCAGTTAAACAATATTTAATACTATCGCAGAACTTCACTTTGAAGCTCTGCCTCCCGGACGTCTGGTACGACGAAACCCACGGCGTGTACCCGAGAACTCTATTAAATACCGTTGATTAAGAAAGAATGTACTCAATTTTATTTGTGACGCGGGAATAAGATGATATATAATTAACAAGGAAATAAGATCATACTCTACTTAATAATTAAATTCAACCTTGATTTTACTTTACTTTATTTAATCAACTTATTGGAATTCAATACAATGAAAAGTAGATATATAAAATAAATAATGACGTATTAAAAGTAGAATTACACATTCTTGGTAAATAAAGAAAATAAGGCCTAACTTAACCTACAACGCAACGCGTCGACGCGGGCGACAGTCTCTTACGCCGCAAGTTCGAAAAGCAATACAAAAAGAAAACTAAGACACGTTAAAGTCTGCAGACTTACATTTTATGCCGACGTCTAGGTCAGAGCTTCTCTTTACCTATGGATCACCTGCAAGGTCTATTTGATGCGGCACCGGATGCACACGGTGCAGCTTTCTGTCTCACTCGTGCCCCTTGTAAAGTTCTCGAGAAGAATTTTGTTGAAAGCAGCAAACAGCTAGATACTGATGATTGTCTGTACAATAATCACAGTGCAATCCTCACAAGATGGCAATTTTCTATTCAACAAAATACAAACGGACGCTCAAGCACGCACCGCAAGAGAATTCATGGCGGCCAACCGGCTTCAAGACGCGTTCGCTCTCGTATCCCGCTCGAGTCTCCCCGTCATGTCTTGCGCGCGCCTTCGCTAACTGTCAGCCACGCAAGACGATGAAATATCCACTCTCTGTCTCACTCTTATACACATAAAGTAAGCATAAAAGCTTACAATAGGCTGTGCGACTCACAACGAGGAGAGAGACAGAAGTATACTGACATACAGTATATGTATAATTTGCTATCCTCGTTACAAGGTATTCATTAGATTATATTAACTGATCAAGTCGACTTTAATATTTTCATGTAAAATATTGATCAACTTCATTTTATTATAAATAATTAATGAATATTCTTAAACAAGATATCTAATTTTTAAAATTCGAGTAAATATTAAAGTATAACGAAACATTAGTCCTTATTTAATTTAATAAACGTTTCATATAATATGTTAATAAATAAAATTTAAAATAATATTAAAGAACTGATACATTTACTTGTTTAGTAATCATATAAACACTTTTTGAATAAAAATTAAATTAACGCATAATTTTTATTGACATAAAGTATTAATTAGACGGCAATGCAGTCGCAGCGCTCCACTCGGATTCACGTTACTATACTGTACAGACGGTCCCAATGATTGACTGCGGTATAGTCACGCATAAGCCTACTACGATTTTATGTATTCTTATGCTTCGAGTCTTGTTCGCATCCGACTGATACGATTAACTTCGCAGCGCTTGATACGGTTTTTTTTCAGTGTACTGGACTCAGCTACTTTTTTTGTGTAAAATCGAAATTTATAAACTCAAGGCCATATTACGCTAAGCAAATTCTAAACCAATAATGTACATTTGCGTGTGTGCTTTGAACATTTTACGTGGAAATATTCCACTTAGCAAGTATTATAAGAGACAATACTGAAAAGTCGCACCTCTGATGCGAAAACTCGCTAAACCAGGTAGTTTGGAGGTAAAAAAGAAATTGGTGGTAAAATCAGCATATTTACTGCGGCTAATTGTGAAACCTATTTTATTGGCATACAGTACGCAAGAAAAATGATTTTAGTACCGCAAGAGTGCTTGGAGCAACAGCGGCAGCAGCAGCATGACGTAGCAACTACCAATAATACACCACCAGCATCCAGTAGCACAGCCACGACACGCCTTGACGAGGAATGAGTAAAATTTTACATTCTGCGGGTGAAGAGCGCCAAAAATCTTTGCAATATCAGCAAATTTTGCAGCGTTACTTGCATCAAAAGGAGCAGGAGAAGCATGAGAGTGGGAGTGTAATACGTCCACATGAGACAACATTATTAGAAACGGAAACGACAATGGATAAAGACAATAATGAAGAAATCGACGACGAACAGCTTGTCGAGTCGGTATCGCAGGAATTTCGAAGCAATGCTAGGCATCTGATTAGATACTTGCGGAAAGCTGGTAATATTGAATAAGATAGTCGTGGTATAATTGAGCTAGATGACGCTGTTGTCGAGGCTGCTAATATTGTCGATTTAATGAACGAGGCTATGAGAAGTAGAAAAAGACCACCACCGCGCGGATACAAACAGTTTACACGCGTCTTGCGACAAGTTAGTATACCTCGAGAATTTATTGGCAACGATCAACTGTGGCGTAAGATTGCATCTCATAGCCCTAATTCATCGCTGTCATCGTCGTCAGAAAACGAAGGTTATTATACTTCAACAGCTACTAGTCAAACGAGCGTAAAGGAGAAAGAAGTTGAGAGTGCAAAAAAGCGTAAAAAAGTTGGTAGCGAGTTGGCAGCTACGCCATCAACCCCTGCGAAAAAGAGTCGCCTCGAACAGCTAAAATAGAACAGGATTTGAAAGCATGAAAGGAAGTGATGGAGGGGGAAGGGGAGGAGGAAGAGGAGAACGAGAATACTGGTACTTTTATAGACTGATTGATTTCAGTTGTACCCTTTGAGATGCATCTACCAGGCTACCAGTTTCTCGGCCCTGGCACGCATCTCGAAGAGCGTCCCAGACGTGGTCAGAGAGGAAAAAACCCCCTTGACAATGCCTGTCTAAAGCACGATATTTCATATTCAAATAAAAAATAACGAATTATATAAAAGCCGACAGACTGTTGGCTGAACGAGCATTTTCACGTATGCTCTCGGAGACTGTAGATGGTAATGAAAAGACTGCAGCTGATATTACTGTTTTGTGCATAATCAGCAAAATTGCGTTTGATAAATTTTTAAAACGCATCAAAAATACATTTAAAAGACAGCAAAAGAGAGAGAAAAAGCTAGTTTGTAAGAGGGGGAGGAGGAGAAGCAAGGAAAAAGAAGGAAAAAAAGAAGAAGGAGGCGACAAAGCTGGACGATCTTGAGCAGAATGATTATTACTATAATCATTCTGCACCATCAGCGTACGCTGGTACTCATCTACTGAAACGCGCGAAACCCAAAAAATTTGATAACAATACGATTGCTAAATGGCTGGAGAGTAAGGATGCATATACCTTACACAAACTCGTGTGACATTGTTTTTCTCGTCGATATTACAACGTTTTCAGCCCCTTTGAAGTATGGGCAGCTGACTTGGTAGATATTAAATCACTTAAGGAGGCTCATCATGCTAGGACCGTATCATGTTTTGGGTTCCTTGGTGGTCTTTGTATTATTGCAAATTTTCATAGATGAATACACTCTATGTTTCTAAATTATAATTATTATTATTTCAAGAACAAAAATCATTGCATAAATATATGTTAAGAAAAAATTTTTTTTTCTTGAAAAGCTCTTGTGACTATTTACTTATACGTATTCACGCGTCAGCACGTATACACGCGCTCTGAGCGTCTTAGAATTATCACGCATGCGCAGTATATACCAGCTGATTCTTTCGATTCTACGTTAATCAAATATTTTCAACTTTTAAACTTAATTTCTCTTTATTTTGATGGCTTACCCTCTTTTTTCTTCATTGCATTGTAATCCTTATTAAAAAATCTATATCCCTCTAGTTTTTTATAAAAAATCTTTGCGTAGAGATTTAATTACGATAACATTTGTAGTTCCATCGTGCATTTTTCACATAAGGCCTGTGTATAAGAACAATGATTTGACACATTGATTTCTTTAAATTTTGATGGCTTACCCTATATTTTTTTTTAAGCAATGAAAAGATGGAAGGTCAATGAACATTTTTTCAAAGTTTCATAAAAATCCATTCAGTTTAGAAAATAACATTGGAGACTGAGGAGCCTCCTTAAAACCTACAATGATGGGTACAGCTATATTCTCATTGTCACCTATGCACTTTCAAAGTTTGCCTGGGCAGAGCCTCTTCTAGACAAAACCAGCCAAAGCGTCGCTGTAGCATTAAACAAAATTTTATCACGAAGTAATCATAGGCATCCTATTCACCTACAGACTGATAAAGGTAAAGAGTTTATCGGTCGAGAGGTGCAAAAGGTGCTGAAAAAGAAACATATTACCTACCAAGTCATCAGAGACCCTGATATAAAGGCAGCCATTGCCGAACGCTTTATTTGAACTCTCAAAGGTCGAATCTGGCGATACTTTACTCATTTAAGCACAAGACGTTATATAGACGTATTGCGAAAAATTGTGACGTGTTACAACGAGTCGTGGCACAGTGCCATAAAACTGCCCCCTTCCAAGGTCAATTTATATAATGCTCACGTTGTACGTCCAAATTTGACGTTGCGTTACAGCGAAAAAGAGCCGTTTAGAGTAGCTAAATACAGCGTTGGTGATCTGGTTCGTGTCAGTCGTGCAAAGACAGCCTTTAGGAAAGCATACGAGGGTGGCTGGACTCTGGAGCTGTTTAAAATTATAAGAGTCGACACAAGACGACAACCACCGGTCTATATTTTGACAGATCTTGATGAAGAAGAAATTGACGGATATTTTTACGAAGAACAGTTGAGCAGAGTGCGCAAGAATTTAGACAGCGAAGCGTTTAAGGTTGATGCGGTTTTAAAGAGTAAAGGTAGGGGGTCGAAAAAACAATATTTGATCAGTTGGAGGGGGTATCCAGAAAAATTCAATTCTTGGATAGCAGCTAAAGATTTAAAGAATTTACAAGAAAAATTATTGGCAGCAGCTTCTGCCAATGGTCTACGGACTGAACAGCTCTTTTGGAAAAATTATCCATGTAGACCTGGAGAATATAGGCGGCGAAGGCAAAAAGAAGTTTGCACCCGTAGTACGCTTCTGTGGAGCCAATTTTCAAGGTCTACCTCTGTCACTAGACTGTTGGAAGGCGTTGAAGCAGGAATTTGATAAAATTGAAGATTTTTTTACTTGCTATAATGAGGAATCTATGCTGGATCAGCGGCTATCTATTCCTGGATACACTATCCGTTTTATGATTAGTTTTCACGAAAGAGCTTTTGAATTGGTACCCAATGACGCACAACCAGAAGAAGAGGAGTGTGGTGGACCGCCGAAAAAATATGGTCGATTTAATCGGTCACTAGTATTTAAACGTGTCACGTTTTAACGTTTAAAAGATTTATCAAAATGTATAGATTATAGAATTAGATATTTAAATACTGTTGCAAAATCTGTAGATTATATATCACGAGAAATGGTTACAAATATGAAAAATGTATTAGAAAATAGTCAGGAATCTCAATATGTAGACTATACTTCTAGTGATATGAAAAGTACAATATCTAGTTTTAATGATAATTTTGTAAATGATTTTATCGAATTATTAAAAAAGAATAATCTAGTTTTAGGAAAAGAAGATTTGTTTATAATCATACACGAATTTATTATTCATCATATGTACACACTAGTTAATTGTATGAATGCTACATTGTAATGTTTTATTATTAATAATAAATGTTATTAAACTTTAAAACGTGAATATTTCATTTACCTCGTTCATTACCAATTCCCTCAACCTTCATACACACAGTATTATTGCAAATTATATATTCCACGATTCAATATAAAATTTTTATTATTTTAATATTTAAAAGTATTTAGTTGCAAATTAAAATCTTTTAAATTAATATTTTAGGATTCAATATAAATTTTAATAATTAAAAAGTATCATGTTGCATATTAAAATATTTAAAATTTTTAAATATCGAATGAAATATTTTTCATCCCCATTCTAAATTTTTAGGAGTCCGTGACCTTTCAGTTGTTTGGGTGCCATGCCTAACAAACCCCTACTTCACTTTCTCAGAGGTTATTGACACGCCGGTCATTAACCTTTGTTTTGACGGTCCATGGTGCCCCAATAACTACTATCCGAGCTCCCAGTTTGTAAATAAAGGGTTTATTTTTTATTTTGAATGCACAAAAACTCTCTTTACCGCTTATGACATTGCCTTCACAGACTTTTTATGGCGAAAGAGTTCTAGTTATTATAAAATATACAGTAAGGTTTTGAGGAAAGTTCCACACAGCATGGAAGGTTATACCAAAATATTTCGTAATATTCCATGCAGATTCAAAATAGTACATTACGTTCCGTGGACAGATAGGCTTTTTTTACGAAACGAGAAGATTACAAGCCGAGCCGAAGGCGAGGTTTGTAACGAGTTTCGTTAAAAAGCCTTTTTGTCCAAGTAACGTAATGAATTTTACGTTCTGAGAGCCGAAAATGAGAAAAGAAGTTGCGATTTTGAGGTTAGAAGAACGTAAAAGTCTTTATCTTCATCGTATATTTCGAAATATTTCACTGAAATCTTCTATTGAAAGCGTTCAAGAAACTAAAAAAAAAACAAATTGTCAAGAATTAAGTACCCACAATAATTTATAAATGTTTATTAAATCAAATGGAAATCAGGGTAGAAACAACAAAATTCTCATAGATGTAAAATGAGTTTTTTATTGCAACGTTTCGTGGTTGAGTTACCACCTCTTCAGGCTGAAAAAAACATATATAAATTACATACGCAGTTCTGATACAAAATCAATTATACATATGTGTGGGTTAGAATGAGAGTGGCATAAGTCACATACTTCTAATTTCGAGATTTCTGATATTAAAGTTTTAAATTAATATACATTTCTATTGAGTGCCATTTTTATAGTGCTTATAATATTAAAGAAAAATAAACAAAAAAGCCACTCTATTTTTTAAAATAAGTTGTTTTAGTATTAAAGAAATGAAATATACCACTAACTAAATTTTTTTGAAAATGTGACTTATGCCACTCTCATTCTCACCCACACATATGCAAAAAACATAATCATCATAAAATAAATAAAGCTAAATGAAATAAGGTACAGATCAAAGACAATTACTAGTATAAAAACATACCTAACAAAACATTACTAATCGGTATAGATATCAATATTTTCTAATTTAAATACATTGTTACGTATACATCACGAATGTAGAGGTTGGCCTTATGTTTTTTGACTGTGTTCTGTTGTGTAAACGACACTGTTTCATGACACATAGTACAACTGTAGAGCACACCTTATATTTTTATCATCAATTTAGAAACTTTAATGTACTGTTCTTTGAGCCACTTTATATTGATAGAATTGTGTTTTACTATGTTTTTAAAATATTTAAGTTTTAGTATTATCTATTTTAATTGTAAATTATGTTATATTTAAATTAAAAAATATTGATATCCATACTGATTAGTAATGTTTTGTTAGGTATATTTTTATACTAGTAATTGTCTTTGACCTGTAGCCTATTTCATTTATCTTTATTTATTTTATGATGATTATGTTTTTTGTATATGTATAATTGATTTTGTAACAGAACTGCGTATATAATTTATATATGTTTTTCAGCCTGAAGAGGTGCAGTGAAAAGACATCAGTGCTCACCCCGCCACATAGGTATGGTGTGGTGGCGCTCGTGCTTCAGCATACTATAGGAGCCAACCAGCGCTTATACGGAGCAAACCGGCACCTTAGCGGCGCCGTTTTTAGCTACACTTAGTAAGCCGTGATGGTGGCATCGTATAGTGCCAACTGATACCGCAAGAGGACCACGCTGCACGCTCATGATACGAGCTCGCACTCGTGCGATGCCGGTTCGCAGTCTATGTAAGCTATGGCGTTTATCGCCACTATAGACAGGTGGACGCCTGTATTTACGCCGATGTCTTTTCAGTGTGGTAACTCAACCACGAAACATTGCAATAAAAAAATCATTTTACATCTATGAGAATTTTGTTGTTTTTACCCTTATTTCCACTTGATTCAATAAACAGTTCTAAAATAAAGATGCTCACGCTGGGTTTCGATCGTCAATATCAAAAACCAAAAGCACGCGTGCTAGGCACTAGACTAACACGATGTTGTTGATTAAACTTTACGAAATGATATATGTTTATTCGTCCCTATATAATTTAGAATAGAATTTTATACTTAAAATTTATATAGTTACTTTCAATTTAAAATAAGTACAAATTGAACATATACCTTACTGTAATAAGTAAATAATATTATGTAAATTATTCAACTAATCAGTTTTGATATTTATTTATATTCTTTTTGCCTGTCGCTTACTAAATAAGCTCTGTTTGCTCGTGTCGCATCCCTTCAGCGTATGTGGTCCGAGCAATGGTGAGATAAAAGTATTCTTCGCTATAGTTGCTTTTTGTACGAACTTGTGTCACAACCCCTGAAAGTATGTGGCTCGAGTAAAGTTTTAATTATTTTAGGTTAGAGCCACTACTTGGAAAAATCTGAAAAATTTATGCGATTCGAAAATCAGTCGAACTAAAAAAAAAATTTTGTTCTTGATGCCTCAAAAATTAGTACTATTTTACGATATTTTAAAGTTTTTAAAGTCAATCTTGAGGTTATGTTTGTGCACTATACCATCGAAATCAAGTTTTATAGATTCTTCATCAAAAAACAAAATTTTTGACAGTTGGTACGTTTCTGTAGCCTTAATAGAAATTATAAAATAAGTAAAATTTTTTTCAATTTAAAAAAACGCGTATTTTGAGGTTCTATCAGGGGTGAGGTTATGTAGAGTAATTGGATTTCGTAGTAGAAAAAATCTCAAAAATTCTTTTTTCCTATTCCCCTTCCAAACCCTATTGTTCGAATAAACAAATTCAGTCAAAGACATTTCACATGTGCTTCATCGGCTAGAGCCTTTACATAAAAATTTTATAATAATTTACAAAAAAATTTTAATTTACATAAAAATTTTCAACAAAAAACAACCGATTTTAAAAACATTAAGCTAAAAAAAACAAATAATATACTATCCTTAGAAATTATACGCATACTACGCATCTAACACATGTGTAGCGAACATATTATAGACTATCTAATTATTTGCAAGAGCACAAACGAATTAATTTTTTATTTGACTGCTTACAAAAGAAATCAGCTAATATGTAAGAAATTACATAAAAGAATTTTTGGAGTCGGTGCCAGCCTAAATAATTGCCTCAAATCTAAGAAAAAATTTTAAAAGTGAACAATGAAAGAGAAGATACCTAATGACACTTAAAAAAATTTTAAAAAAACTATTTATAAAAATATTTTTTATCATATTTTTTTTAGATTTGAGGCAATTTTTTTTAGGTTGGCACCGACTCCAAAAATTCTGACATAGGTTGTGTGACCGGCACCGCACGAGCGTGAGCCCGTACCATGAGCGTGCCGCGCGGTCCTCTTGCATTATCGGTTAGCACATAGAATACAGTGCCGCCATTACGGCTTACTAAGCGTAAACCAAACCGGTGCTACTGAAGTGCCATTCGCCTCCGTACAAGCGCCAGTTGGCTCCTGTATATATAGTAGGCTGAAGCACCAATGCCACCACAGCCATACCTATGTAGCGGGGCGAGAGCCGCTGTCCTTTCAGTGTACTATGCGTATAGTTTCTAAAAATAATATATTATTTATTATTTTTTAGTGCAATGTTTTTGAAGCCGGCTTTTTTTTGTTAAAAATTTTTTATTTTCTACTTTTCAGTGAAGTTTCTTTCTAAAAGAACAAACATGAGTAGACCAACTAATTAAATATTTAACGCAGACCTAAAAAAATTGCCTCAAATCTAAAAAAAAGTATAATAAAAAATATTTTTATAAAGTTTTCTGAATATTTTTAAACGTTTAATTAGGTATCTATCGCTTTCTTTATTTACTCTCAAATTTTAATCAAATATTTTTTTTGGCTCATTCTCCTTCATATAAAAAATAATTTTTATACAAATCGATCAATCTTTTTCTGAGTTATGCACGGATATAGTAATTTTTTTTCAAAAATTTTTTTTTTTTTTTTTAAATAATTTGCTCGTACTAACAAAGTATTAGCCCAGTACTTATAAAACACGTATGGGACCTTTCTGTACACATCCTCTATCAGATTAAAAAAAGGTTATTTTAGATTGGTTCAGAAATGACGGAGTTTTAAGGTAACAAACATAAATGAAAACAAATTCAATCAAATTGAGAACCTTTTCCTTTTTTGAAATAAGAATAGAAATTTTTAATTTCATAAAATTGTACATAAAAATTTTATAACGAAATATCTAAAATCTTAGTCTGAAAATAGATATAAAAATTTTACGTAATCACTTACAGCAAAAAAGTCATGCACATCACTCTACGCTTGCAATATTGACAATTGAATACGATGTATTGTGAAACGGAATTCGATAACCCGAGAATATTTACGGAAAATGTTTTTTACGATTTTATGGGGAAATAGAACTCGGAGATAATGAAAATCATTGACGAGAAGTCACAATTAGGAAAAATAAATATAAAATACCTAGTGATGGCGTATAGCAGTCTGAAAAGCCAGTAAAAGAAAAATAAAAAGGGAAAAGATATATCCTGATAGAATAAGAGAGTTATCCTTTAAGTGCTTCGAAATAATATTTAAATTTAAATTATGTAATTTGTACTTTTAGGTGAAATAAATTTTAAATAGGTTGTAGACTTTAAACATAGATATTTTAAAGTTTATTAAGATTTTAAATTATTTATATCTTTGAAACGGTCAATTTTTGAGAGAATCAGAACCTTTTGCTTTGAAATGACCTAAAAAAGCTGAAAAATATTTGTGTTGAGCTAATAAGATGACTTTTTTATGTTTTTAATTTCATTCGAAGGTACATCTAATGAATTCAATTATACAAAAAATTGTCATCGGAATATCTCGCACCTATGAAATTGTTATTATTATCTTATTTACTGTCGTATAAGATAGTAAGAAAAATAAGTATGATAATTCACAAAAATCCTGAGTATTCCGATTAATTAAAAACTTCAAATTTATTTTTATTATCAATTTAATTAATAAAAAAAATGTTAAGAGCAGGTTGTATATCTTTGTTCTTTTCTAATCGAAGAATCAATTTTTTTGCGAAAACTAATAATTGTAGCAAAGAATAAGTAGATAGCTCTATCTTGTATTATAAAATTAATATTTTCTTTGATAAGGAAAAATTATTTTTTTCGGTTTATTTTGAAGAAAACCTTGAAAAACTTAAAAATTGAGGTTAGGATGAACAATTCAGTTTTTTAAAGTTTTCTTAAAAACAAAGCGATAAGAATAATTTTTTCTCATGAAAGTAAATATTACTTTTTATTATACGAGATAAGGCTTTCTTCTTATTTTTTGCAACAATTATTAGGTTTTGCAGAAAAATTAATTTTTTGGTTAGAAAAGGATAGAGATAAACGACCTGCTCTCAACACTACTATTTTTTTATTTGAATTTGAATTTTTTAGACAGACTCCCTAAACAAGTTTAAAAATAAGATACATACCCCGCGAGCGTCTCTAAAAAGTATAGCTGCATGGATTGGATCTAAATAGGTATCTGAAGTCCTATGTTGAGGTACTGGTGTACCAAGTGATAGTCTTCTCGTAGTTGGATCAAGAGAATTTCTTCTAGAAGCACCTAAAGTTTATAATCCTATTATAAATGTAATTAAATTTAGTGTCACGTTGATTTTATTTATGAATTATTTTATTTATTGCTGTTATTATTTTATTATACAATAAGATTATTATTTTAGCTTAATTTTAACCTTTTTTCCAGCACTTGATTATATTTACTTACAGATTAATAATTAGTGGTTAATTTACTCACAGATTAATAATTAAAGTTTGCATAAAAATTTTTTCAATACATGACATATATATTATACTGTATCTGTATATTATACGAAATCACTAAGTGCGAGAAAGCGCATATGAGAACTTAATGCGAATAAAAACGCTGCAAGCTCGTAAACAATATTTTCCAATATCGTTTATATAACTCATAATTTAATTTAAAATATTTCATGTTCATTTAATTTTTGAAATGGCTCTTCAATTACAACTATACGGAGAAAACTAATTTTCAGTATCTTTTCATCTGGTTATAGAAATAAATTGCAGGCAAAATTTAAAGAAAATCTATTGATTATTTTTCTCAATTTAATTGGCAAATGAAATACAATTTTTTGAAGTGAAACTTCTTTACTGACGGTAGAGACGTATAAAAAAAATTATACGGGAGTGAATTGTTTTCGTGACGGTACATGCAACGGAATTGATGAAATGGAAGTGTATATTGAGACCTCTCATAAATGATTCTCACGAAGAGAAAATCATCGCATAGATTAACCGTAAGAGGGAATATAGAAAAGTCCCGAGCGCGCTTTCCGTGCGCGCAGGTAAACGCCCGTGTGTGCAACATATACCTCGGCGCGCGGAGACACACGCGTAGATAATTAATGCGATGTATAGAAATGTATGTAAAATAAGATCCCTTTCTTCTTACAGCGTTGATAAGGAGTGGGATCGCGAGCGGTGGGAGGTAATCCCGATGATCTGGCAAAGAAGGATTGAGTGTGCCAGCACTCGTGTATCATCTCTTCAGGAATAAAGATCCAAGTAAAATTTAATTGCCGAGTCAGTGTTCTTTTCTTTTGTTATTCGCTCACAGAAGATGGTGAAGAAGTTTGCCGAAAGAGCAGCTTCCTAACTGTGAGTGAGTGAATAACATATTACAAATAGTTTTGATTATTGCTAGTGAACTAAAAAAGTGTATTTAAGTGTGGTGTGTAGTTATTGTATTTACCACACTGGTCAAATTAAATTCACGTGGAAAGGCTAAAGCCTAAAAGTGAAATTCTTCCAGTGAAGCTGGTAAAGCGCAGCTTGGAGTTTTTACGCTGTTGCAAGAATAAATTGTACTCGCGAGGATTATTTAAATATATTCGAGTATCAGATGATGCATGAGGCTTAGTAAATCGCATGCCTTATTCCCTTTTTTCTTCCTTTTCAGGATGAACTCATCAATAATAAAACTTTTGAGTAAGCTGGTGCGTACGGACCCGAGCTTACAGAGCAAGACGTCTCTGTGGTGTACGGTCTAGCTCAGCTTACTCGCTTATCAAAAAAACCTTATACTTGTAGAGTACTAATAATAAGTGCATCATATACGTGGTAATTTATTGAAAGCCGTATATGACGTCACAATATATATATTCTGCTGTACGATTTTAAGGTTTTTCTGTTTCTTCCAGCGAAATGTTTATGGAATCTTCCTGAAATCTTTCATTAAACATTCTACCAGAAGATTACTTAAATCTTTCTGTGAAATATTTCGTAGAATATTTCTGGAAGATTTATGTAATATTCTGCTGTACAATTTCAAAGTTTTTCGGAATCTTTCAGCAAAATGTTTATGAAATTTTCCTGAAATTTTTCATAGAATATTCCACTGGAAAATTACTTAAATCTTTCTGTGAAATATTTCGTGGAAGATTTATGTAATATTCTGCTGTACAATTTCAAAGCTATTCCAGCGAAATATTTATGGTATCTTCCTGAAATATTTCATGAAACATTCCACCAGAAAATTACTTAAATTTTTCTGTGAAATATTTTGTGAAACATTCCAGAAATTTTTCGTGAATATTTCATGGAATATTTCGAATATTTCTGAAATATTCTTGGAAGCTTTCAATAGAAGATTCCAGTGGAATATTTTGAATTATTCCGTGAAGACTACCTAGAATCTGCATGGAAGGTTCCATTGAAATATTCCAATGGAATATTTCGAAATATTTCATTAAAATCTTTCATGCTGTAAGGGCTGTGTTGAATTTTTTATTTTCAACAATTTTTCTTTTGATGCAATTGAAAAAATAAATAACACACAACTCTAGTAAAAACATACAATGTATATTATAGCTAAATCAAAGCTGATAAAAAAAACAATAATCTAACATTAATAATGTAATATAAAAATGTATCTCAATCATGAGCAATAAAGATTGTCAAGTTACCATTTCGATCTCGAAGTAGCGTAACCCATACAGCATGGAAGATTTGGAATAATTACAAAATATTTCAAATCTTCCATACTGTGTGGGTTACGCAGTCGCTATAATATTTGAATAAATAACACAAATCAATCAAACAATGACAGCGAATCCAGTCTATAACTAATATAAATTTTACAATATTTAACATTTTAATCTTCCATCAGTGATCATAAATGTAAGGTCATATGCTGTAACCTGGATCATGAATGTTCAGTTTATGTTTTCTTAAGGCTCTAAAATTAAAACTACACTAAGGAAACCAATTTTCAATAGTTTCCGTACTAGTCAATTGAAAACATAAATAATATGGAAAATTGGATGCAAATCCATCGAGTACTTTTCGAGATCTAACTAGGAGCGTATCACATCTCCGGATCACGGATTTCGCTCTAACTTTGAGATAGGTTTTCAGATGTCAAAATATGAAAAAAGCTAGAGTTATAGACCCCAACGCTCAATATTTCTCTAGTTGCAGGCAATTAAAGAAAATCACTAAAAAAGTTACTAGATTTTTAAACGCTTATAATTCTTTAGCATTAATAGCTAGACGCTTGTAACTGTTTTTAAATGAAAGCTACGTTCAAATCCTTTCGAAAAAGCACCTATAGCATATCAAAATATTATTTTTTCCCAAAGTTACAGCGTTATGAAAATTGTATTACATTTTAACATTTATCATTAATTAATATTTTTAAAAGGAAATTCAGCTCAAATTCTTATAAAGCTGTAGCTTTGGGAAAAAATAATATTTTGATATGCTATAGGTGCTTTTTCGAAAGGATTTGAACGTAGCTTTCATTTAAAAACAGTTACAAGCGTCTAGCTATTAATGCTAAAGAATTATAAGCGTTTAAAAATCTGGTAACTTTTTTAGTGATTTTCTTTAATTGCCTGCAACTAGAGAAATATTGAGCGTTGGGGTCTATAACTCTGGCTTTTTCCATATTTTGATATCTGAAAACCTATCTCAAAGTTAGAGCAAAATCCGTGATCCGGAGATGTGATACTCTCCTAGTAAGTAACAAAATAAATACAAACTCATTTTACACAAATTTAAAATGTTCTAAAATTAAAACTGCGCTAAGAAAATCAGTTTTAAAAATTTTTTTAGTTTACGTAAAATATCAAAAAACTAAAAATTCTAAAATTAAAAAAAAATTTTTAAATGGTTATTGTATTAAAACTACTCTAAAAAAACCAATTTTTAATAGCTTCCGCAAAAGTTAATCAAACAAATTAATTGTATGGAAAATTTGAAGCAAATCAATCGATTACTTTTCGAGATCTAATTGACTAAATAAATACAAACATTTTTTTCTAAAATTTCAAAATGCTCTAAAATTAAAACTTCCTTAAGAAAATCAATTTTCAGATGTTTATTTTATTTCGAAATTCAAAAATCATTCCCATGCAAATTTTTAAGAAAATTCATCAGATTTACTAAATATACCAAAAAATTAAAAATCAAAATTTTTTTTTATAAATGACTCTGAAATTAAAACTACGCTAAGAAAAACAATCCGCAATAGCTTCCCCCAAATTAGACAAAAAAATTAATTCCACGCAAAATTTGAAACAAGTCCATCGAGTAGTTTTCGAGATTCAGTTGGCTTACTGAATACACACACGCACACACACATACAGACATTTTCTGGAAATCACTTTTTTCGACTCATTGAGTCTAAATATACACAAATAAGTGATAAAATAGGAAAATATTTTTTTACCGATACAATGGTTTCTCTATGAGAAAGCAATACAGTATAATATATATGTCATGTATTGAAAAAATTTTTATGCAAACTTTAATTATTAATCTGTGAGTAAATTAACCACTAATTATTAATCTGTGAGTAAATATAATCAAGTGCTGAAAAAAAGGTTAAAATTAAGCTAAAATACAACTTTTTATAGTTAAACTTCATTTTTACTAATATCTGTGGTCAAAAGGCAAAACAACATAATTCCTTTGTATAAGCATATGACTTATGTTATTTTGCCTTTTGACCACAGATATAACATCATGGTTACGTTTCATCAGCCATATTTACTGATTTCTTCAAACTTAATCACAATGAACAGATAAATTAAAAATAATACATGAAACAAACTCATCTAGTCGAAAATTGTCTGTTTTATTTTTAAATTAATTTATTAACTTTCATCGTGATTAAGCTTGAATGTATCAGCGAATAAAGATGACGAAACATTCTCATGGTGTTCTTGAAATGAAAATTGAAATTAACAAAAGAAAACGTATTAGGAGTATATGGGAAAACATAGGAAGAACATGGTGGTCAAGATGGTGTATTCTCAAAAAGAGATACTCAAGAGAAATGATGCAATTCTGTAAATTTCAGATAAAGTAAAAAAAAGTTAAAAACACACAGTGAAAAATTTGGTGTAATTCGTCAAATTTTTGTAGAATAAACATACGGAGTTTGTTATTTTTACAAACGTGTGTGTACTTAGTTATTCAAATAATCTCATACTTTTAATAATTAAATATTAACATTATTATTATTATATGCAATAAAAATGCCATAAATGCAAGGTAAATTTTAGTTTGTAAATATTAATTTCTGCTAAGTTTAAAAATTTGTATACTTTTTTCTTCCTTCTTTAACGTCGCTATATTGATGCTCTTTGTGATACTAATCAACGATGAAGCTTGTAAATGTGTTTGTGAACAATGAACATATAACGTACAGTGGTGCTTCTATCAATTGGTTGCCGAGAGCGGGATTCGAACTCAGAACCCCAAGATTACGAGTCCAACGCTTATTTATTTAAGGGCACAAAACACCTTTTCCCCCTGCTAGTAAAAAACGAATGTATTAATTAGATTTAATCAAATTCTTTGTAAATGAAAATAATATTTAACAGTAGACTAAAATACCTTTATTTTAAGCTTTTATAAGCTCATTTTGCTTTAGCTATAGTCCCATAATCATTTAATGAACTCTTGTCCTTATAATGGCTCCACCGTAAGATTTGACCTGAACCGCTGGATGAATCTGACTTTTCCAAACTGATTTAACTTCAGTATTAGCATCATTCTCGCGTGAATGAGGGAATTCCTGAAAAACAAAATATTTTTTAGTTTTCAACAAAAAATATTAATTTATTAAATAAATTTTAATTTTTTATCTTATTTTTGGATTTTTTAACAACTTTTAGTCATTCAATTTCAAAACCCTACATTCACGTGAGAATGATGCTAATACTGAAGTTAAATCAATTTTGAAAAGTCAGATCCATCCAGCGGTTCAGCTCAAATCTTACGGGGCAGCACCTAAAATTTTTAAAATTCACTATTCGAGAAAAATAGTTTTAAAGTTTTGAATTATTATATCTTAAAATTATTAATGCTATACTTATCTTTTATAGAATAATTTTTTCCTGGTATCTCTTATTTATATTAGCCTTCAATATAAAAAAGAGATACCAGGCAAAAGAACTTTGTTATTCGACTCGATCAAGCTGGAATGCAAAAAGATATAAGTTAGTAAAATAAACAATAATAATAATTTATCTTATTATAGGATACTTTGTTAATACTCATCTTTTTTTCGTCGTAGCAATAAAGCTTTTTATTTTTTCTGACAGTCTTAACCTTAACTGTCACACTGCTAGCTGCTCGAACCATCCGTATCCACCTTGAAATTGATAGCTTTTTGAATTGATTGTATCTATTTGAAAACTAAAAAATAACATTAAATATAAAGTCATCATTTTACATTTTATTTTAAAATAAAAAGTTATATTAAAATTTTATATTTTAAATAGTATAAAAATTTATGTGTTAAATTTATATTTATTTTTGTCATAATAAATAAAATTATACTTACATGAATTCAATATGCACCTGGAGCATAGAAATCCTCCACACCCATTCGAGCCTTTCTTTTTTGAGTATTTGCTTCCTTCGTGTAAGACTAAGTCTGTTTCTCTGCATGGAATATTCTTCTATCATCAGAAGTCGTGACCCACTTAATACAGGCACTTCCAGGTTCGATGTCAAACTTTTGCATAATTTTGAGAAAGCTACTCCGTCCATCATTGAAACAAGTCACAGCTGTGTAGACACCAATTTTCAAAGTTGACAGGACACTGAAAGATGCTTTTGGAACAAGGTTCCATACAAAACTATTAAAACTTTCATTGGAGTTCTGCGTATATCCACCAAGACATCTTTCAAGTAAATCTTGTTTTGTCAGATCTTCGTAGATTGGTTTTATTTTCTCCATGATGGCAGATGGAGTGCCTTGTGTATGTTTAAAATTTTGAAGTTGATTTCGCGCCTTAGCTTTCTGCCATTTGCACCAACTGGCAGATCCTTCAGGGCATAACTGATGTTGTGGCTGCTGGTCCGTTGATTGTTTATGGTAGAAAGAAGCATAGATTGCATTCGACATGTCTTGAACAGAATCTGGGTGATCTCTTATAGCTTTACCATAATAAGAGGTCAGCTGATCAATCACTTGGGCTGTTAATCTACCTCTTCCACTGATAGATTTTCCATCGCTAAGTTTCTTGCCAGCAAGTGATTTCTTAAGATTTTTGAGTCGAGTCCCTATTCTCTTTTGGACATGACCAATGCACTCTTTCTTTTTGACAGTAACAGAGTCCCCGTATGGCTTAGACTCAGAAATCTCTTTGAAAACTTGGGTATCTCCATCTCCAATATAATTTTCATATTTCACACCATATTTTTCTTCTGATCTTGCAAACATTTCACAAACACCTGTCACTTCCATGCTTCTAGCGTTGCCTTGATGGTTGGCTGTACAATTTGGTTCATGCGACTCTTGCTATTCTTCATAAGCAGATGTCCCTTGTTTATTTCCCCAAAGTGTACAACCTTTGCAGAAGTTATTTTTAATGGCAACATCTATCACTTTGCCTGTTTGGCTTCCGATGATACTAGCTAGCCCTTGTAATGAAGAAAATCCTCTTTTTCTCCATGATCCATCACCAGAAACAGACAGTCTAGCACTATTTGGAGAAGTCAAATCAAGTTCTTACAAAGAAATTTCCTTGGCCTCTTTTTAGATCTTCCTGTAGATCGTTTTCTATCTTGATGTTGGCTAAAAAATCTGCCTCTTGTGTCTCTTTCAGTATTTTACATTTTTGAAATTCGTATTCTTAATGTCCATTCAAGCTTTTTACACTTTAAATGCACTTTCTATTTAGATAAACATAGATTTTCAGGCGCACATAAAAAAATACGAAATAACTCGCGAACGTTTTATTTATTAAAAATGAATAATTTTACGTAAATTAAACCACAAATAACCTACTAATAATTTTTTAAATGCACTTTAAATAAACAAAGTTACTGTAAACTGACTATACAATCTGATGAGACTGACTGTCATGTAGCGAAATGATATGAGTCAAAAGCGCGAACGCGCGAAATTCAAATTGATAAAAAATTACATAAATAACTATGTGCCATTCGTTTCCTTACAAAATCAAAACGGAATAAAATATGAATGTAAAACTTTTTAGAGCTTAAATTAAGATAAATATTTCGTTAAAATTAAAAAAATAAACTCTTTTTTTTTTCAATCAAACCTGAAAAAAAATCAATAAAAATTTAAAAAATTTAATTAAAAATAATTCTTTAAATTTTTTAAATTTGCAAAATTTATATCATTATAGATTTAATAAATAAAAACAAAATTAAATCTCTTAAAAAAAACTTTTTGGAGATTAATTAATGATTTATGAATTATTGAATCAAGCAATAAAAAAATAAGTTCTCATAGTGTTTTAATAAGATTAGCTAAAAATTTGAGAAAAATTTCAAAATAGCAAAATTAACAAAAAAATCAATTAAAAGTTTATCCTACTAATTTCCTCATAAAAACGAAACTAAATGAGATAGGGTAAAAAAACTTGTTGGAGCTTATTCTACAGTAAATTTGCTATAAAAAAAAGCAATAAACCCAAATTCGATGTTGGGACCAAAAAAAAGGTGTTTTGTGCCCTTAAATTAACTTTTTACAATTTAAGGCGACTACCTGTTTGGGCAATATTATTGCCCAAAACAGGCAAACACCATGCTTAAAAGAAAGATTGGAAACAATTTATTTTTTGAAACTTACCTGTTTGGGCAATATTATTGCCCAAAACAGGCAAACACCATGCTTAAAAGAAAGATTGGAAACAATTTATTTTTTGAGAGAAAAATTCTACCGCAGTTTTTTCAGTTATACTATTTGTTTTCTACAAAAGAAACAAGATGGAGGACTCACCGTAGCAAAAACTGATTTCTCGCTGAATCTAATAACATCTAAAAATCCCAAAAAATATCCTCTGCTCTATTTGCCTCTCTCTCTCTCTTTCTCTCTCTCTCTCCGTGAGTATATCAACTTGGTTTCTATATAGCTCTTATTGTTTTGTGGCTTTGTACTCTGCTTCTGCTGCCTTCGGGCGTTTTGTTACAGGAAACTGCAAGCGCACTTTGCAGAGCACCGATTAATCTATTAAACTACATTTTTGGTGAGTTCTGCATCTATAAATCATTTGAATCATCTGTTGGTGCTGACATTTTGAAATTAGGATCTTCACATCAATTTTGAGGTTAGTTTCAACAAGTCTTCAGCTAGTGACTACCTCTGATACTTGGTGCGCTGTAAACCATTATCAACGGAGTGGTGTTCTCTACTACATCGACTGTTGTTGTATTTTGTCTCTACTGATTGTGAGTACCGTCTGTTTTACATCTATACTTTGGGTTTTAACTGGGAGGTGACTCTTTTTGCGTGTCCCGTCTCTCTGCTGTGTTTAACGAGTATGGTAATTTGTTCTTTCTGTGAAGCAGCTATCTTACGCACCGACTCTTTGCGACTTTGTATTAATTGTTCTGCAATTTACCATTTGCATTGCTGTGACAATACGTGGTTTAGTCCCAATAATACGCTCGCTTGCTGTGAAAAACGCAAAGCCTCAAGAAATATCTCAACGAGTGGTGCTTTGGGTGTGGTTCCCTCTAATAGTTTACTCTCCGCCTCTCCAGGGCCATCAAAAGATTCCTTGCCCAATCAGGGCTCTCAAAAAAGAGGTGCGGTCTCCCCGATCCACCCACTCAAACCGTTACTAAGGCAACGCTATAGTTCGGAATCGAGCTCCTCCCAATCTTCTATTGACAGTAGTACACCGGTGGGCGTCACTTCTAAACTTGTTACTTCCTCCAGTCCTCACTTATTGGCTGCTGACGTTAGTTCTATAACATCAGGTTTTCCTACGTTCTCATAACTAAAGATCGCGAATATGTCGGATAGCAAGTGGCTTGCTAACTTTAAGTCAGACAACGACTTAAAATTTGCTGCTCAGATGGAGAAGACGGATAAGTTGTTACTTTTGACTTCAACTTGTTGAAGAGGTTGGTTCGCTACGTAATGATATACGTGATATAAAGTAATCTCTAGCAAATGTTGAAAAGCGTCAAGACCTGCTTTCAGATCGCCTTGATCAGCACGTTGCTTCATGTTCTGTATTAACTTCTTCACCCGCTGACCCGTTATTGTGCGACGTTTACGGGAATATCATCAGCTCTGTCAAAAAGCGATAATGATATAATCAAAATCATCTTGAAAGCCATTGGGTTAGAACAGGCTTGCTTGATGCTTATTGACTCTCGGTAATGGCTCTCTGCTGTTCCCATGAAAACTGATGTACCTGAATCTTCTCAAAAAGCTAATTTTCGAGCAATCGTTGGGCGCTTCATATCTGATGCGATCAGAGATACAATAGCATCAAACTCTGTGAAGCTGAGAGATTTTACTGTATCTAAACTTTTTGGTATAAAGGGTTCATCTAAAGTCTTCGCTCGTCCTATTTGGCCTAAACCGGTCTTTAAACTTGTGATGTATAAAATACATCACAAGTAATAAAATTTAAATATTTTATTTACTAACTAGGAGAGTATGACAACTCCGGATCACGGATTTTGCTCAAACTTTGTGATAAGTCTCCAAATGTCAAAATATGGAAGGGAACAGGATTTTATACACCAGTGCTCAATATTTCCCTAGTTAATGAAAATCACTAAAAAAGTTACTAGATTTTTAAACGCATATAGTTTCTTAACATTGATAGCTAGAAGCTTGAAACTTTTTTTAAATGAAAGCTGAGCTCAAATCCTTCCGAATTAGTAGTTATAGCATGTCAAAATATTATTTTTTCCCAAAGTTATAGCGTAATAAACATTAGACCCAATTTCAGCTTTTGTTATTAATTAATGTTTTAAAAAGAAAAATCAGGTCCAATGTTTATCACGCTATAACTTTGTTAAAAAATAATATTTTGACATGCTATAACTACTGTTTCGAAAGGATTTGAGCTCAGCCTTCATTTATAAAAAGTTTCAAGCTTCTAGCTATCAATTCTAAAGAACTATATGCGATTAAAAATCTAGTAACTTTTTTAGTTATTTTCTTTAATTGCCTATAACTACGGAAATATTGAGCGTTGGTGTCTAAAATTCTGTTTCCTTTCATATTTTGACATTTGGAAACTTATCACACAGTTTGAGAAAAATCCGTGATCCGGAGTTGTGATACTCTCCTAGTTAGTCAATTGAGAACTATTTTTGAAAATTTTTGAAAATTTGAACTTGGAAAATTTTTTGTAAAATAAGTCAACATTTTTTCAAAGACTAAATTCTTTAATAAATTTTTTAAGTTCAAAATTTTAAAAAATTTTCAAAAGTAGTTCTCAATTTACTAAGTATGGTTTGAAACGTGTGAAAACAAAAAAAATCATCACATGAGATTTTGTCATGATAAATCACCTGAGAAATCAGGTGATTTCTCACCTGACTTTTTTTGGTAGGGTAATGTTCAAAGTTTTTAAGATGTATCCATATATCTTTAAATTCTATTTAAAATAATTTTCGTTTATATATTATTTAATTCCATTTCATAAATTCTTATTAAAATAATAATTTTAGTTATGACTTTAAATCTATAGAACTTATATATATATATATATATATATGAGAAATTTCACATGAATTCACACGGAATCAATAAGTCTGCAAATATGTTCCATTTGATTTCCAAAATATACAAAAAAAATTTAGGGGTTAAGAATTCAAAGTAATAGAATATTTTTTTTCAAGTCTTTTTGTTAAATAGATTTTTTAATAAATTTTCTACTAAAAAGAATCAACTTTTTGTAAAACCTTAATAGAACTATTTTTGTTGAAAATAACATGTACAATATGATTGAATTTTCGGAAATTACAATATGTAGATTTTTTAGCTTACCTGATAGGTGAAAAATTACTATTACTTATACATATAAACTGCCTAAGTTGATTTGATTTTTATTAACTTAACTTAATATTTTTTTATAAAGAACAAATAAATTTCACCGATAACGAAAAAATTTCTAAAAACACCTTAATTTGCGGAAAAGTATAAAAAACAGTCATTTTTAATAAATCAAAAGATTTGCTTCCTTCAAACGAACTTAGTTTTAAAGAAAACGTACAAATACATTTTATCAGATATCATACGTAAATATGTAGTCACGATATTACCAATAAATCTCTGTTCTATTAGGTTTTGAGTATTTTTTACCAGGAAATATTATTAGTTATTTATTATGTATCCAAATTAATTAACAATTTAAAGTAGCATGAAAATCATTTGTAAACATTTTCAAATTCAAATTCTTTTACGGCGAGTGCCCACAACTTGCGTATAAAATTTAGAACAATACGATTGAGGTTAATAAATGTTTAGTAATAACATAATGAATTGACTTATCCATAATCTCATAAAGTTTCTAAAAATTAAAAAAGTAATTTTCTTTTTCAGTTTCTGATTTGTTTTATTTTTAGATTTATAAGTAGATTCATTAGTATAGTTTTTCAACTATTCGACTTTAAATATGTCCTAATAAATCCAAAAATGAGAAAAAATAATCAAAGATATTAGTGCATTAATAACTCTAAGTGATAAATTGCTGTGCTCGGATTCAGCTTTCTGTACGTTAAAGAACGTAGAACCGTAGCGAGCGACTACACAGTTCATTCACTGTATTTGCCTTCGGCTCCCTGCATCATTCAATGCGAAGAGTCGGAGCGAGCGACAAAGCAGTTTAGCCGCTGTGCTTGGATTCGACTTTCTGCATCATTCAATGCGATGAGTCGCAGTTCAGTCGCAGCGCTCTATTCGGATCAATGTAATTTTCTATAAAGAAAGTTTGAATGATTGGTTGCAATATTATTACGCACTCTTACATTGCGATTTTCCGTCATTACTAGCTGCGATTGTTGTCCACGTCATTCACAACAATCAACTTCGCAGTGCGTGAATTCGGCTTTTTTCAGTGTAGGAACTTAATTTATTTGAGTCTCTGTCATTTTGAAATCTGGACCTACACATGTTTCTATCAAAAAGGATTTTTTTCGTTTTTAAACCTAAAATATGTTTTTTTATTAAAAAATTGATTAACTTATTTTCGCAACTAAAAAAAATTAAAAGACTATGAAAAATTATTTTTTGTAAAAAGTGGCGAAATAATTTCAAATGCATGTCATATGTTTAGATTTGATCGAACACATTTAGGACGGTCAAAATCGAATTAAGCGCATTGGAATTATTAAAAATTACATTTCACTATTTGAAATTTGTACTGTTTACGTTACGTTACGATAACTAAAATAGAAAAATTCGCTGGCAACATTCTATTTTTAGATAATTTTCATGTTTTTATTAGGATTTCACTATAATACTTGATGAAAAATTACTCTATTAGGTGAAAATTATAAAAACTGATGTATATTAAACATGAGTTTTGAAAAAACCACTCTTAATTAATCAAATATATTTATAAGTCATCAAAAAAACCAGCGACACATAATATGAACATTTTTGTGAATTTACTTATATACAGTAATGAAATTTGAACATTCTTAAAGCAAACTACTTTTTCGTTTTCAATTTCTAACGAATAATATAAAAATATTTTTAACAAGTATAGAACAAATTTTCAACGAATTTTTTACCGTAGAATTCAATAATACTATCAAATTTATTGTAATTGGGAACAATCAGAAGGAAGTAAAAACTACGACAGCGTAATATTTTGTCATGATCTCATTCGAGGTAACCTGTTATAGACTAAATAGATATTCAGCACGCTGCAAAAGCTTTAGTTTACGAGATCGGTGATATAAGCCGATAATTCTAATTATAATCAATTAATGGGACTTTGACAAATAAGCTACAATAATTGAAAAAATAGAAAAAATTTTAATCGTTTAGAAAAAAATAATCAAACTCACAGTACTGCTAAAAATTTAATAACACTATGTAAAAAAAAGTGGAAGAAATGATATCTTGAAAAAAGTGTCGTAGAAAAGTTCCAAAAAAAGGATTTTAAAGTACTCTTTAAGAGCTTTTAAAATCGATGTATAAAATTATTTTTGAACTTTTTTATCGTGTTTAAAAAGTAACTTGAAAATAAACATTTTTTTGCCAATTGTTTTAATTATAGATTCGCTCAGACAGCTTTTCGGGTATGATATAAAAAAAATCTGAAAAAAATGTATTTTAAAGTACACTTAATTCTCGCTATTACGAGCAACTCGGGAATAATTTTTCTAGCTATTACGAGCTTGAGAGGGGCCCCCGCCACTCAAAAAATGCTATGCTTAGAATAATGAGCGAAACGATACCGAACAAATATAAACAATAACTATATCGGCTGAACGAATGTAACCGTTGAATTTTCACTGGAATAAGATCGTTTATTTGATTTATTTATTTTTAGTTTCATTCTTCTGAAAACGTTCTTTGTATGGCCCAAACCATCCTTGATTGAAGTCGAGATGTAAATCAAATTTCATGTGCGGAAAGAGCAACGCTAATAAAAGCTCGAAATATTGCTCTTGACATTTTTTTCAAAAGCAATGAAAATAGCATTTAATTTTGTTTTATAATTGTTGAATTAATTTTTTTTTTATTTCGTAGTTAGTTTTTTATTGCAATTATGTTTTGTTTTTTCATGTTGATACCGTCAATTTGATACACTGAAAAAAGTACGGAAACTCTCCGTTACCGCAGCGTAGTGTCGCTGTACGAAACGCACATTCGTCTGTATGTTTTAAAATTTAGGACCGTTGATATACATGTTTAAGCGAGTATATGTATGAACAACTGAAACGCGACGACGTACCAGCCTTTGAGAAGTCTGCTGTTAGAATTTAGGAAAGAAGACGACCTACGGCGTATAGATGTCATCTATACGTATATTAGATTTCACTCTTAAGCGTACGCGCTCTAACTTTAATTTTTGAGATAGCAGCTTTCCCAAAAACGTAGCAAGGATCTCTGTTATGCGCACCACGGCTGCGCGTTGGCATTTAGTACAACTGTTATCCCCAACTTTTTTCAGTGTGATAATCATCTGAAAATAAAATTTTTTTTTTAAAGCACATTAATTTGATGTTATGTAATCAAAATGAACATAAAAAAATAATATAAATAAAAATAAATAATTATAAACATACATATATAATAATAAAAATATAGATATAGTAAAAGATTATATATTATTTTATTATTTAAATAGTAAATTACACGAAATCATATATTATTTAAATAGTACATTAATGCGCGTTGATAGAGAGGGAATATCGACTCTCGTTGCGCGTATGTAAGGAGGAAGGTCGGATTTTCGAGCAGAACATGAAGAAAAATAGATTGAGTAGTGGGGGAAGAAGTGGAAACATTTTGCTCGCTTTAGCGAGACAAAAATGCTCGTTATAGCGAAGCTCGTTATAGCGAGAATTGAGTGTACTCTGGAAGGGCTTTAATTTGCTTTTTTTTAAATTTTGTACAATGATTTTCCGTAAAGTTATAAGGCTTTAAAATTGGAAGTGTTCGCTGTTTTTAGCAGAAAATAGTCAGAAAATTGACGAAAAACTGCAAAAATTCCCAACTTTAAAGTTTAATAACTTCACGGAAAATCATTGTAAACAATTTTCAAAAAAAGCAAATTAAAGGTCTTTTGGAGTATTTTAAAATATATTTGTTTCAGATATTTTTGTATCATACTCGAAAAAATGTCTCAACGAATCTATAATTTAAAAAATTAGCAAAATATGCTTATTTTCAGATTATTATTAAACACGATGAAAAACTTTAAAAAAGATTTTATACATCGATTTTGAAAGATTTTGAAGAGTACTTTAAAATACTTTATTGGGATTTTTCTACGACACTTTTTTTCAATATATAATCATTTTTTCTACATTTTTTTTTGAATGTAGAAAATATGTAGGAAACACAATTTTCATGCGGTACTGTAAGTAATACTCTACTATGAAGAAATAAAATTCTAGTTATAAAAGGTAAATAGAGAGATCATAATGAAAATAATAAGTCAATAATAATGATAATATGTAAAATTGGAAATCATTAGATTTTTTTTATTTCCGTGTTTACGTCTTGCGCAAAGTTTCGAATGTGATTTTCCTGAATATACCAAAAAACGTTTTAAGTGAATTCATAATTTTTTGAATATTGAAAAGATGTATTTATTGTTTTTGTTTTTAAATGCTACATGACATTTCAAATATTTTATCTTAAAAATTTTATAATTACGATTTTAAAATGAAATACTTTGATAAGATTGAAAAACAACGGTAGTAAAATGGTTTTTATACATGGTGAGTAAAAAGATGGGATGTTGATAAATTGCTTGACCCTCTATTGGTAACCTGGGTTATTAATGGCACAAGCTAAATTTTCAGGTTAAATATCTCAGGAAACAAAAATTGTTATAAACAATTTTGTTCACTATGAGTCATTAAATAAACTGTTGGACTATAAAGTAGATGCAATAGTGAATATTCCAGAATTTTTTTTTAATTTCTTAACCGGAATTTTCATAGAGAAATCATCAACAAGACATTAGCGACCCAGATTACTCTCCGTGTCACCAAATTTATGGTTACCCACGGAGGGTTAAAACTATATAGGACGACATTATAGAACAATTACGGAAGTGATATTGCAAGACGATCAATTTTTTAAGAGGATAACGCATAATTTTATGAAGACAAAACTTGCATGAATTCAAAGAAGATAGACGCTTATAGAAGGGCATTACTTGGTTAAAACTATCGCCTAAGAACCAAGGTAACACTTTAACCCTTTCAGAACCAATGTTCATTACAATGTACATTGACATTTTTTGGTTTTTTTGAAATTGTGCAAAAGTGGCTTCAAATTTTGTAAAAAAAATATGTGTATTAAATTGAAGTGGACTATTTCCGATCTCAAACTGAGGGCCTAAGTTATTATATCTTTGATAGAAACTGAGAAAACTTAAAAAGAAAAAAAAAAAAAAAATTTTTTATCGCAAAAATTGCTTAATAAATGAACACATCATCACTAAATGGTTATCAGAACTTTTTATGATGAAATAATAATTCCGTTCTGAAAGGGTTAATATTATTTATACAGGGTATCAATTAAATCCCGGGACATCTGAATATTTTCACAGGTAATGTATCTCTGAAAAAGGTCAAGATCAATTTGACGGCTGGGAGGAATAACCCCGTAACTCAGCGAAGATTCCAAAAACCCCATAACTTGGTGAAGATTTCGAAAACCCCATAACTTGGCGTTTGCTTCAAGAACGCCATAGTTCAGTGAAGATTTCAAAAACCCCATATCTCAACGAAGATTTCAAAAACCCCGTAACTCAAAAACTATTTTACTTTCTTAAATTTCGTAGTGGCAACCCTGCAGGATTTTATAGTATGATTTACGTTGAATAAACGCGATTCAGAATTCGAAAAATTTCAAAATTGATTATGTAATATTGCCTTTATTCTACCTTTATGCACGATAAAAATTTAACTTTCTAGGTAAATGAAAATGAGTTTTATAATTAAAATAATTATTTCCTACAGGTATTAAATAACAATGATTGTTAGAGTTTTTTAAAGAGTGCTGCTTTGTATACTTTTAGAAGTATACATTGCGCAAGTTTGACGTTTCTGAATCGTCTATCTTTCAAAACGTCAATCGAGAATAAATATTCTTTATCAAAATGGTCACAATACAATAAAATTTTTACACAATACAATAAAATTTTTTATAAAGGTAAAGAATTATTGAAATTAAACTAATAGTAAAAATATTTTCTTATCAAAGAAAATATTGCTTTATTTTTTGCCACAATTATTTGTTTTTGAGAAAATGAATTCTCTGATTAGAAAAGGACTCCTTTTGAGCAATTATCGTAAAGAACTCAAACAATCATCTTTATTAATACCTGTAGGAAATGATTATTTTAATCATAAAACTCATTTTCATTTACCTAGAAAGTTAAATTTTTATCGTGCATAAAGGTAGAATAAAGGCAATATTACATAATCAATTTTGAAATTTTTCGAATTTTGAATCGCGTTTATTTAACGTAAATCATACTATAAAATCCTGCAGGGTTGCCACTACAAAATTTAAGAAAGTAAAATAGTTCTTGAGTTACGGGGTTTTTGAAATCTTCGATGAGATATGGGGTTTTTGAAATCTTCATTGAGTTATTGCGTTCTTGAAGCAAACGCCGAGTTATGGGTTTTTTGAAATCTTCATCGAGTTATGGGGTTTTTGAAATCTTCGCTGAGTTACGGGGTTATTCCTCCCAGCCGTCGAATTATTAACCTTTTAAGGACGGGACTAATCGATATTTCGACCACTCAAGTATCATAATATTTTTGAGTGTTTTAATATAATATTATCCTCAAAATCACTCAAAAATATTATGATACTTGAGTGGTTGAAATATCGACCAGTCCCGCCCTTAAAAGGTTAAGCAACCTTTAGCGAAGAATCCAATATTGACCTCCAATTTGATCTTCGACTTAACCTTGAAGGTTACGTATATTAATTATTATATATATATATACACACTATAATAACTTTATTTTGGAAACACCCATTTTTTACCACCAGAAATCGATAGAGCGAGAAATTCAATATAGAGATACATACTTGAGTCAGAGGTAGTGTTTGACCTTAAGGGTTACTCCAAGGTCATTTGAACTTGATCAAGATATTGAAATTATAGAAAATGAAGCTGTTCTTTAAGTATCTTTCAACGAAGAAGCCAATGGTAACCTCCAATTTGACCTTCGACTTATCCTTGCAGGTTATTTTAAAGTCAACTTTTAATAGAAACACCCATTTTTCACACGAGCAAACAATAAAACGGGAAATTTTACATTCAGATACATACTTGAGTCGAATGACCTTAAGGGTTTTACTCCAAGGTCATCTGAACTTGATTAAGGTATTTGAATACCTTTTAATATTTTTTCACGGAGTTAAAGCTATTCTTTAAGTAGAACTTTCAACGAACAAACCAACGGTAGATTTCAATTTGACTTTGGGCTAGACCTTAAAAGTTATTTCAAGAGCAACTTTTTTTCAAGAATATCCCTGCCTGACACCAGCAATCGATAGAGCAAAGAATTTGTCCAGAATCATAAAATCACCTTTCTGAAATATTGGATTGGACCTTCGGATCAATTCTCGAGGTTATTTAAAAGTTAAAATAAGTTTTTATTAAATTGGAGTCCTTATCTTTGACTACGGATTTGAAAAGAACGGAAAATTGTAGATTAAAAATTATGTTTCGAGCGGTCACTAGAAGGTTAAATAAAAGTGAAACGTACAAAATTCTCTTAAACTCTGTCATCTTCAAACTTTAAAAGATTTGTGAACGAAGTTTGAAGAAGTTTGAAAGTGAAAATAACTTTTCATAATGTTAACGTCACTATCATCCTCATTCTTACTTTTAGCGATATCCAGAAACAACAACGTGGAAGTAGTAAGTTCTGTTTCCTTTGGGGTGCTTGATTAGCATGAGTTCCCATGTCTTCCATGATTGGGGTGCTTTATTAGCGTGAGTCCACTTGCCTCTCACGATTGAGATACTTGATTAGCGTGAGTCCCCGTACCTCTCACGATTTGGGTGCTTGATTATATCATTTATAATACTAGCCCAAACATTTAACTTTTGTGGATATTGTGTGTGATTATCCAACATCCATACAGAATGCGTATCAGACCAATATCTGCAAGTGTGTTAATTTCACCATTTATAATAAAAGTAGCTTCATCTGAGAAACTATACTATGTGAAAGATTAGGATTTTCATCTATTCTATTCATTATTGTCTCGCAAATTTTAATTCGACGATCAGGATCATCCTCATTAAGTTCCTGTACTAAATGTATTTTGTAAGGATAAAAATAAATACTTTTCAGAATTTTTCGTACAGTTTCACGAGGAATGTCATGCTCATAATCTTGATGTAAACTTTGATGCGGATACACAATAAATGCTTGCAATGTCAATCTGCTTTTCCTCAGCTGCTACAGATTTTGGGCAACCAATTCTTTCAAGATCCTCGATGGTCCCGTGGTTTTCGAAACGCCGTACAGTCCTTTTGACTGTAAATTTTGAGATAGGATTTAGTCCATCTTCATTACGGCCCGTGTTTTTTAAAAGCGCACGAACTCCAAGGTAAGATCGAACACGATCTCCCCAACCACGCATCAGCAATAAACTCATCCTTCCTCGCACTGAAAGTTTATTATACGCCGTTATCTTTTGCTTGGATAAAAATAATATGTTAATCTAATATTTATGTTCTTCAATTTGGTTTTAATTTGTCAATACGTAAGAGAAAAATAATGGCAGTAATTCATTCAAAAAATAAAAGAAATACATATTAGTTTCAGAGACAACGAACTATTTAAAAACAAATATTTATAAAGAAAAATTATTATGAAACAAAAAAAAATTTTGTTCAATTTGTTTCTAAATTCATTTTTAATCCGTCAATAGGTAAAAAAAATAGTGTGTAAAGTCCAGCTGAAAATTCGAGTCAAAATTTTTCCTTTTTGTTTTGTTGTTTTTTTTTTACCCATACATATTTTTAAACTTCCTTTCACTTAAAAGAAAAATATTGCTTTCCCCGTTAAGTAGGCCCTTCTAGGTAAAGAAATAATGTTTGTAACTTTGTTTAGGCAGCAAAATGTTACCGCGTAAACTATGTATAAAAAAAATCATACCTCTTGTGAGACCACACTGCTTGTACACAGGTGTACATCGCTGGTGAAATCTTAAGTCTCTCTATTGGCGCGACAAAAGGACACGTATAAGTGCATATATAAAAAAAAAGGGTCCGCACAAACTTAGAAATCCAAGAGTAAGCCCGAACTATTTAAAAAAAATTGTTTTCCTTTTCTCTTTCTCATCTTTCCCAAACTCTAACAGCTAAACGTCACATAAATTGCAATTTTATGTTTCTAACATACTTTCTTCTTGTATTTTCCTTTCGTTTTGGAGAAATACTTTCAAGAAAGTTTGTTACCGAAGGTATTATAAGTAATACGAAAAAAAATATAAATTATGGCAGATGTCTAACTCAAAGACATAGCAAACGAAAAGAATGAACACCTTTTTTTATATATGAACAACTGTCCTTAAGAGTTTATTTTTAAGACCACCTAAGCTATATTGTAAGAGATACTTGAAAGTATTATTTTGAAAATATTCCATCCTTATATATATACACATGTATATATATATATATATATATATATATATATATATATATATATATATATATATATATATAATTATTTATTAGAATAGAAATGAATATCTTTTTTGTAAAAAATCAGCTTCCTTAATTTTCTTCTAAAAAATTAAAATAAATTCAAAAATCTCTTATAATATATAATACATGAAATCATTAACTTAAAAGATATTAGATAGTACATAAAATTTTAGTTAATTATTAAAGTATACAGTGTAATTACGTACACTTTATTAACACGTAGTACAGTAGTAATTTACCCTTAACAACTAATTAGTTATACTTATTTGGCGAAAGCATACTTAAGATTAGTTTAAATTTAATTGTTTTCCATAAGACTAGTTATATACATATTAATCTTAAATCTTATCGATGTAATTCTAAGCGTTGATGCAACAAATATTTTTCTCTTTTATTAAAGGCCATATATTTTTCTTTATGACAAAATACAGGAACTTTTTAGGTTAAAAAAGTGCATACATACGTACTACTATTGTATAAAATTATATTACGTAAACTTTTTTTTCTTAATTATAGACATATAAATTTTTATTTTTATTATCATTTTTAAAAATTTCTAATTAAATATCCTTAAAACTATTTTCATAAGTACTTATAGTTCATATCTATTTGTCTGTCATTAGAAATTAGTTATCATAAGTTAAAGAATTCAGATTATTAATTGTTTGTTTTAATAATGATTTTTGTATTAGTTTTAAGTTAACAATAATCTCATATATTTTAATTTTAAGATGTATTGTCTAGAAATAAGTGCGAGCAATTCGTATTAGCAATTTAATATCAATCGATAATTTCCAAAAGGAAAATTAAATGAAAATGTAATTAGATTTTGTATTTTATTTTTATTCGATGATATTAATTGTTAACTTTAATTTTAACTTTGTTCTTAATCATTTACTTAGCTGAATAAGAATTTTTGTAAAGAGATAAAGAAAGAAGAAAGGACAGGAAAGTTGAGGGTACGCTCCTCCCACGCTTTTTCTTACCTTTAGTCTGATCTCCTTTCTCTCTCTCTCTTGTACCTTAAGGGAAGCAAAATTGGAGAAAACTGAGTGAAACTATTGTTTTTCCTCTAACACTAGCGCATTTTCCTATGCGTGAATGTCCGGCAGGGGTATATAAGGACCAGTGACGAGTTGCATAATCGTCATTCGTACCACGACTTTGTGCAAACAAGGTTACGGACCTCCGGGTTTTTTTTTCTGCAGACCTTTGAGTCTCCTCTAAATATTTTTCAAATTTCTCTGATCCTTTTAAAATTTATTTCAAATTCTACTTTTTTTTCAATTTCGCTTCCCAGTTTAAAATCTTTTGTATAACTTCAAAAAAGGAAAAATAAAAGAAAAAGTAAGTCTAAAAAGGATTTCAATATTATTTCTTTTTTTTCTTTTTTCTCTACCTTAATCGAACGCATGATTTGGTGGGTGTAACCAATCCCCAAGTCAACAAAAACTATTTCGAACACAGGTTGAAGGTTATAACTAACCCTTCAACTAAAACAAAAAGTTTTTGAACGCTAGTCAAGAGCATTATTTGCTCTTGCCTCTTTTTTCCAACAGGAATATTCGAAGGTTAATTGACAGGTGTAACCAACCAGTCAATCGTTCTATTTTTATAGAACAAGTTCCTTTGGAATAGAACGCCACTGAAAGGGTAACCAGTTACTTGCTCGCAAGTTTCTAACCCATCAGTATACCTTTTTGGGGTAGTAATATTCCTTAAAGGTAAGAGTTAAAAGGGTATCATTAGCCTTGTGCTATAACCCTTTAGCTCCTAACTCTTGAGGGTATATGGTGATCAGGTGAAGATCACAATAACCCCTCGAGTTATTTGTAAAATTTTTGCAATTTTTATTATTAAATTTTTTGCAACTAATGTGAATCCCGAGCCCTTAAGCTACGCTTAGGCTCGAAAAAGAAGAAGTCACAGCGGTGACTTATTTCTGTAATAATTATTATTATTATTAAAAAGAAAATTAAAAATATTAACTAATTATTACATTACAAAGTGGAGGCCCCGGAAACGGATGGCATTAGTCGCGATTAATATTAATAAATTTTAAAATTAAAAATTAAAAATTAAAAACACGAAATTTTTCGTAAAAAATATTTTTTTCTTTTTTTTAAAATTTTTAGATCAAAGTAATTATCTTTTCTTAAATAAAATATATAATAATAATAAAAATAATAAATAATTAAAAAGGGTAAATGCAATAACAATTAATTTTTTTTCTCGTTATATTTCTTTTTTCTTAGTGGACCCAGCATTAAAACAACAGATATCTATTGCTAGGAAGCTTAGACGTCGGGAAAATAGGCATTTGAAAAGGGAACTTTTAAAAATTTTCAAGGCGCATAAAAGGCGTGTCGAGAGAAACGTCCAACGCTTTAAGAACCAGCCTGTTCATCTCAAAGTGCTCAAGTGGGGAGCACAGCCAAAAGAAATTCCGCGCACACCATTTGTGGAGTACAGACTAACTCCTATAACGGCCTCTGTTACCCCTGTGTTAGTAGGGACCGCCCCCGCTGTTGAGAGACGTATACCTGTGGGACTACCGTCCCCACTAAAGGAAGAAAATCGGCCTCGAAGTTCCTTAAAGCCCAATTATCTAACGGAGAAAAACAACCTTCCACTCCCGTATATACCAAAACCAATAGGGAACGCAGTGGTTTCAAATGAGGAATACATTCCTTCGAAAAAACGGGCACTACCCAAGATAAAAAGTATCGTGGTGCTAGAAAAACCACTCATAAATAGCAGGAATATATCGCTAAGCCCAAACTGGAAGATTTGTCTCAATGAAAAAGGCTTACCAAGAACGCCTAGAAGTCTAAAGAATACTGAAGACAAACAAAAGACGGTCATGAGAGTAAAAGTCATAAAAAAATTACTGTTTTAATAAAATACCCTTCCTATTTTTAAACTTAATACTGTACAATTAAAAACATTTTGTTTGCGTCTTTAATAAATAATTATTGTTAAATAATCTAAATTTTATAATAAAACTCATTCTTCTTTTATAAAATATATATTGTGTTCGTTTATTGCATTTACCACCTTAACAATTAATTTTATTTTAATTAAATCTTTTAACAAAAATATAAAATTAGTAATAATCTTTTAATTGAAAATTTTTTATTATACGTACATCTTTGTCTTTGCATAATTCATTATAGATAATATCGATGATATCATTAATAGACAGTAGCGATTTGCATACGCAAGCACGACTACAATATTTAGTTGATCGCGTAAATACTTTAGAGCAATTCATTGAGGCTCGAGATACTAAAGCATCAAAAGAAATAGAATATTTAAAGGAACAAAATTACATATTAGAAGCTATTTTAAGAAAACAAGCTGAAACCATAGAGAAATTAATTGAATCACAGAACGCTGTAGTCGACTCAGTAAATCAACTAACGAAAAAGAAAGAAAAAATAGCAACTCGCTTAGGGTATCACACGAGCGAGTCAATTAAACGATTTACAGAGTTAAAAACACAAAATAAAGATATTAACAATCAATTAGAAATTTTAACTAAGAAAGTTGACAGTTTGCCTTTAAAAAAGAATAATAATTAAATAAATATTTTAATTGCATATGAATATTTATCTTTTACATTATGCTTAATTTAAATAACGTTATTACTTTTAGCATCTTTTTTTTGAATTTATACTTTACATCTTATTTTGCTCTTAATTATTTTGGAATTAGCATAGTTATTTAATATATTTTCTTCAGCTGTAGCAAATTTTATTCAATCTAAATGTTCTTATCCTTTTGCATATTCAAATAATTATTTGAATTTTAATTGCTAAACAAGTAATTGTTACCTTGTTATATTTTTTTACTTTTGCAAAAAATAAATTATCATATGCAAGCCTAAATTAAAGAATCGTATAATAATAATAAATATAATAATAATCAAATAATAATAAATTGAAAATCTATGGATTTAGAAACGTTGTCTAAGGACGTATTATACGATAGTCATTTTATTTACGCTTTTAACCTAGCAAGAATTTTTTCCGATCTAAACGGATCAAAGAAAGCAGTAAAAATTTATTTTTCTCTCTACAATGAAAAAATTTCAGAAGGACTAGTTAAACAAATTAGTTATAAAAATCTTAAGCTAAAATATTTACAAGTTAAAGAAGATTTAATTTGTCCTGCTACGTTTTTTCAAATTAATTCAAGATTCGTCTTTGATATTAATTTGTACGCCGAAGAAATTATTTCAAATCTAGAAACAGCAGCATATTTAAGCAGAGATGCATTTGGCTATTATATAGATAAGTCGGTATTAGATTTTCTTTTAAATTGGCTTAAACCTAGCTACGTTGGGACGGGCTGCTTTAGACCTATTTCTAGATTAAGAGCACTTCATCTTTTAAGAATAGTTTAAGCTTAATTTTTTCCAAATGCACCCTAGAATAAAAGAGTATTTTATGTACAGAGGAATCACGAGAGTACATAGGATTTGCGATAGACTATCTAATGAAAATTTTTGGTTAGGCCACTTCAATGAAGAAGGTGATGCTTATAATCTCCAGTACTTGTTTAATAATAACTGTGGAATTGAACCTACAGAAGAAACACCTTATTTTAATACTTGGAGAGAATATAAGCTAAAACCACATTGGATAGTTAGAAAATTTTTTGAGTTTAATAAAGAAGCTTCTCAAAGACGTAAGAATTACAGAAAAGAACTAGGAAAACTAGTCAATTGCGATTGGGATTTAGAAAATTTTTTCTCTATTAATAAAATAAGTTCGTGGGTTGGCAACCCCAACAAACTCATAACTATTGAACACTGTAGAGCCTCAATTACAATTAGCGTAGGACACATTAAAATTTTTAAGAACTAAATGAGTTCAGACAAACCGCCTGGTAGAATTACCAGAAATTTATCAAAAAACAACGAAGAGTTGAAACAAATTGTAGATAATTTCAACCCTTTCGCGTCAAGAGACAAGATTCCTCGAAAAACGAAGAAAATTTGTTAACAGAGAACGAAAACTCAACAAACTCGGACGACTCAATTAGCGATAGTAGTTTATTGAATAGCACTCTCGTACAGAGCACAAGCTCAGAAACCACTCCTAAAGTGGAGGGTACAGATCAGGGAAACACCATACCAGCAGATTCCAGTGGTTTTTCACCTTTACAACCTACTATTCAAGCTGTTAACATGGCACCACAAGTCATACCCTTAAAGGACGCTTTGAAGGTTGTCCCTGAATACGATGGGAAAAACATACCCTTGAGTGTGTTTTTCGAAGGTTGCGACGAAGCGAAAGAAATGGTAGGCACAGAAAGTGAAGCCAACCTTGCAAAGTTCTTGAGATCAAAATTAACCGGTGATGTAAGAAGTGCTATACATGGACAAGCATTCACCACAGTAGAAGCGCTTAAGGATTATTTAAAATCTATATATGCACCAGCAAAGACTGTGCATCAACTACAAGGTGAGCTCGGCTCAGAATTTCAGGCAGACGACGAGCCTGTTATTACTTTTGCAAATAGGATTAAAGAAATAGGTAGGCGTATCCTAGAAGCTAATAAAATAGCGTCTGGAGAAAATACAGATGCTTTTGAAACAAGTGTCAAAGATTCCATGGTAGAATGCTTTAAGCAGGGTTTAAAACCTGAAATTGAGCGTCGTCTTACTGATGCAAACGACATGACTAATATACTTAAAAACGCCATCAAAGCTGAAAGAACCATAGAAGCTCAACAAGCTTTGAGAAACCCTAGTAAAAGATTTGGGGTTCAAGGCAGCAATAAAAAACATACATTTGCTTGTCAGATCTGTAAATCGGCAAATCATGAAACGAGCAAATGTAGTATAAAACTAAAGCCAACAACTAATTGTCAAATTTGCAAAAAGCCCGGGCATACCGCTGAAAAATGTCTATTGAGACAGCAGCAAGGTGATATGCAAAAATTTCAAATATGCAGCAACTTAGGGCTTACTGCAAATAATTGCAGAATATCTTACCCTAACAAAAAATGTCAACTTTGTGACAAAATTGGTCACGATGCAAGAAACTGTCAGTCAAGAGGCACAACTTCACAAAACTGTCAGATATGCAATAAATACGGCTATATTGCTAAAAATTGTAGTAATAATTTAAATGCTGGTTTAACTTGTCAATTATGCAATAAGGCTGGTCATTCAGCAAAAACATGTAGGCCTCAACAAATTGATTTCAAAGCTAAAAAGGTATGCAACTATTGCAAAAATAAAGGTCATTCCATAGAAGAATGTCGCAAAAGACAATACAGAGAACAACAAGTGGGAAACGCTCCTGGTATCTCGAAAACGAGCGCAATAGTAGAGATACCACAAAATCAGATGCGCTCGACAAATATGATTATGAACAGCAACGAAGAAACCTTAGAGTTTCTACAATTGCAATAAAAATGCCTTGCAGGTTAATACCGTTTATAGCTTTTAGATGTGAATACACTATAGTAAATCTAATGCTAGACTCAGGGTCACAAGGCAATATAATTAAGATGGGATTAATACCGGAACAATCAACAATAAACTACAATAATGTAGTATGTTTAAAGGGTATAAACAACGACCCTGAATATACTATTGGCACTATTAATATTAAGATAGGTGGTGCTACAACAAATTTTCATATTGTAAGAAACAATATCGCAATACCATATTGCCGAATTTTAGGTGCCATTTTCTTTAGAGAAACCAAATCGATTATTGACTATGGTACAAAAACCATTGCGTTTAATAACACAGTAATGAAATTCAGTCAAGACAAAAGAAATAACCAAGATTGGGATGTTTCTCGAATGATAAATATAAATTTAAATCAAAACGATAATTTACCGTTTATAGAAGTAAAAAATCATAGAGGAGGAGACAATGGCGTTATATTAATTGATACTGGCTCAGAAGGGAGTGTCGTCAAGAAAAAATTAATTCCCGAAAATTATAAGATAGTTAAGTCAGATATTGCTTATCTACAGGGAATTAATGGACAAACGACTCCAACGCTAGGGGTAGCACGCATCAAGGTCAATGGACACTTGACTGATTTCCAAGTTGTTTCTGACGAGATAGAACTTCCTTGCGATGGTATATTGGGATCTGATTATCTCGACGAAACAGGCTCAATTATAAATTTCGAAACAAACACTTTGGAAGTATTTGGCACTCCCATACCTATATTGTATAAAAACGAACTAATTGAAAAAGGGAAATTAAATAAAAGAAATTTTAACTCTGACATAGAAAATTTAGAGGAAGAATTAAACATACAAGATGCTGACCCTTCCAGTGGTCCAGAGATTGAAAATGACTATAACTTCATGATCAGTAACATTAATATAGATAATGAGAATTTGTCTAGTATTAGTGAAGCATGTAGTTATATTGACTCTGAACAAAATGTATTTGACGAATTAGGGGTGAAAACTATTAAACATTTCAACGTTTACTTAGTAAATGGCAAAATAGAGAAGGTCACTTTAAATAATGATGAAGGAAAATCTCGAGCAGAGAGAATATTAGATAACATTTGTCTAGAACATTTAAGTAAGGAAGAACGTGAACAGGCTAAAGGCTTGATAGAAAAACACTCTGATAGATTTCACTTAGAAGGTGACGAACTAACAGTTACGAATGTGACTAAACATAAAATAAGAACGACTGATGATATACCAGTCAATAACAGACAGTATAGACTCCCTCATATGCTTAAAGAGGAAGTAGAAAGACAAATTCAAGATTTATTAGATAAAGGCATTATCAGACCTTCAAGGTCTGCCTACAACACAAGCTTATGGGTCGTACCTAAAAAGGCCGGTCCTGATGGTAAGTCAAGATGGAGAGTTGTACTAGATTTTCGACCTCTTAACGAAAAGACCATACCTATGATACATCCGCTGCCAAATATAACCGATATATTCGATCAAGTAGGATCAGCAGCGTATTTTACAGTGCTTGACTGTGTTTCTGGTTTCCACCAAGTACTTTTAGATGAAGAGAGTGCGGAAAAGACTGCTTTCTCCACGCCGTGTGGACATTATGAGTTCATTCGTATGCCGTTTGGCCTCAGAAATGCAGCTACTGAATATCAGCTAGCTATGCATACCACATTCGATGGAATGATAGGAAAAGGCGTGTTTGTGTATATGGACGACATTGTAATATACGCACGTTCACTAGAAGAGCACGAAAAGGTATTCGATCAAGTTATGGATCGATTAAGAAAAGGGAACTGAAAATTAGAACCGACAAAATGTGAATTATTGCGACAAGAAGGTGTATATTTGGGCCATATTGTGAGTAAAGATGGTCTTAAACCAGACCCAAAGAAAATAGAAGCCGTTAAAGAGTTTCCTCGACCCAAAACAGTAAAAAATGTAAGACAGTTTCTGGGTTTAGCTGGTTATTATCGAAGATTTATTAAAGACTTTGCTAAAATATCAAAACCACTAACCAAGCTGTTAGAAAGTGATCAGAACTTTGACTGGAATGAGGATGTTGAAAACGCATTTAATCTGCTCAAAAATACATTATGTACAGCACCCTTAATGCAATTTCCAGATATGTCTCAACCTTTTATAATCACTACCGATGCGTCAGGATATGCAGTAGGTGGTATATTATCACAAGGAAAAATTGGTAGTGACAAACCAATAGCATACACGTCTCGAGTGCTTCGAGGACCTGAATTACGTTATGATACGTATGAAAAGGAAGCTCTGGCAATGATACATGCTGTAAAAACGTTCAGACCTTACATTTTTGGTCGATCTTTTACAATTGTCACTGACCATCAACCATTAATTTGGTTCAAATCTGCCGATTTAAACACTAGAGTTCAAAAATGGCGATTCAAACTCTCTGAATATGACTACCAAGTTGTATATAAACCAGGGAAAATAAATCTAAATGCCGATGCACTCTCTAGAAATCCCATAGTAACAGAAAATGTCAACGTTATTACACGAAGGCAAAAACAATTACAGGAAGTCAACGAGCAAATTGAAAATATAAATGATCAGCAAACAAAAGAAAACATAGATATTGTCAATGAACCTATGGTTGAAAAGAAAATTAATAATGACGCATCAATTGTTATTAACGAAGAAAAGGAAATATCAGAAACGAATTCAAAGAAAAATCGATTAGCAAAGAAGAAAAACATGAATTATGCTGAAAGTAGTGACAACAGTGATTGCGAAGCATCAATCAAGCCTCAGCCTATTGTAAAAAGACCTAGAGGTAGGCCTCGGATAAAAAATCTAATCAATACTGAGCATGATACTGATTCAGACACAGGCTCTGTCAACGAATTTTCAGAGATATTCAACAATGAAAATCACGATATAAACATACCTAGTGAAGGAAATTCTAAGTCTGAACAAGAATCAGAAGTGTGTAAAACAAATGACGAGGTTACAGACTCTAACACAGATTTTAATATAACTAAAGAAAATATTATTAAAACCAGAGAATCATTGTGCCATAGAAATACAGCAATAGTGTATTTTGTGTCAACTGACGGAAGCCCATGTGACGATGGTGCTCAAGAATTAATAAAAAATAATAAGATACCAGACAAACAAGCATTAGAATATTGTAGCGTAAATGAAATTAAAAAAGCTCATGGTAGAAGTCTGTACGGACTATGTATTAGGGCGGAAGAACCCGAATCTCAAGCAATAATAAAAACCAACATCTGTACGGTTTTGAATCAATTAAAAGCGATTTTTCTAGAAAAAGGCATTAAGGAATTGAGTATGGCTAAAAATACTCATATAGAAAATATAGAATGGTTAAACATTCTAGAATTGATAAAGTTCATATTTAAAGATACAGAAATTAAGATAATCATCTGTTATGGAACTCTAGTACATGTTCCTTTAAATAAAAGGGATGACATTTTTTACGAACTCCATAGCTCACCTATAGGAGGTCATAGAGGAGTTTCGAAAACATATAACAGAATTAGACAAAAATATTATTGGGAAAATCTAAAACAAGACATCCAAAGACGAATACAACAATGTCTTGAGTGTCAATTAAAAAAACTAGTTAGGTTAAAAACAAAGCAACCTATGATGATAACAGATACGCCAGGTACTGTGTTTGATAAGGTAGCATTAGATATCGTAGGACCTTTACCTAAAACTAAAAATGACAACGAGTACATACTGACCATGCAAGATCAATTGTCCAAGTATTGTCTTGCAGTACCCTTACAAAATGCATTGGCAACAACTATAGCAGATGCATTTATAAAAAGATTTATATGTATGTTTGGAGCACCTAGAGTCATATTGACTGACCAAGGTAAAAACTTCCTTAGCACTCTTATGAAACGGATAGCAAAGCGTTTTAAAATAAAAAAGATCAAAACTACAGCATTTCACCCGCAATCAAATGGATCCTTAGAGAGGTCTCATCATGCTCTTGGTGAGTTTCTCAAGCAATACGCAAGTAAGGATAACCAGTGGGATCAATGGGTCGAAATAGCCATGCTAAATTACAACACTTGCGTGCAAAAAAGTACGAAGCATACACCATATGAAGTTATTTTTGGAAAATTAGCTAGATTACCTTCAAGTGAACCTCTTCAAGATAATGATCTGCTACCAACGTATCAAGGATATATCAAGGGTTTAGTAGTTAGATTAAACGGCATTAGGAATTGAGTTTACAATAATATAATAGATTCAAAGGCTAGAAATAAAAGATATTACGATAGGAATATAAACCCTAGGAATTTTAAAATAGGAGATTATGTATTTTTATTAAAAGGCCCTAAGCCTAACAAATTTGGGGACCATTATACTGGCCCACATAAAATTTTAGAGATAATCAATAAAAATAATATTAGGATACAAATAAATAAGGGTTCAAAAATTGTAAATACAAATAGATTAAGAATATCTCACATTAATAGTGAATTTAAAATTAAAAAAAAGAAAAGAAAACATTCAGCTAGTAATTAATTAGTAATTAACCTTTTTTTTCTTCTTCTTTTTGATTACAGATGTTCTTATTCGCGTTAGCATTATTATTTCAACCTGCTTGGGGAATAATAGGATACGACTGCGGCGCTAGAACGCTAAACATAACGACGCTTTCACTATTGGAAGTAGGGACTTGCGAAATACCGAAAAACAATCTAAATTTGTATAAACCATATATACAACTATTACAAATAGACCAATTCACTGATACTACCGCGATTCAATGTAAGATTGAATATCGCCGGACAGTGTATCACTGTGGTATGCATTCACATGTATCTGTAGTAGATCATGGACACAACGAATATATAACGGAAATAAGCAGAAGGGCTTGTTTACAGTTATATAGTACCGGAACTCTTAGTTTAAATCAAAGGCATGAGTTTTACTGTATTAAGGTTAATCATACCACTACTAGGCCGATAAAATTTGCCGGTAATATAGGAAACGATGGAACTTGCAACGGCGAGGCTTATGCAGATCCCTATGGATCTTGGAGTAACGTAGTAGTGCAAGGAACCGTAAAGATAACCGTAAAGGAAGTCACGGCTAGGGTGAGCTTGGAAAATAATAGAATCCATTTACCCTCAGGTACAAGTTGCATGTTATCCGATGCAGAATGCCTTGATTTCGAAGGTGGACAAACCTTCTGGAATCCACTACCAACGGATCAATGCAAGTTCTCCAGTTACAGCATCCTATATGAAGGATTCGTTGAAAAAGTGGTTGATCCTAACAGGAAGGAACAAACTGTGTATTCCATTTCCTCGAATGATGTTACTTTCGCATGAGCTGCGGAAACAAAAGATTCTGTCTGTGGATATAGTATAGTTTTAACAGAACACCCAAAATTAGTTATTTTCGAAACAACTCGCAACGGAGAATCATTCGCTAAACGTAAGGGGAATACCATCGATAATTTAGACATATTTACTTATGTAAACTCGAAATTTGTATTTGTAGAACGGCATATTAGGACTCAAATTAGACAATTGTATTATCATGTGATGATGCAACAGTGTCAAATAGAAAGAGAGACAATAATGAACGCTCTCGCAATAGCAACTCAAGCGCCGGATCAGTTTGCGTATAATTTAATAAAAGGACCAGGGTATATCGCCATGACTGCGGGAGAAGTGGTGCACGTAATCAAATGTATACCTGTAAAGGTTAAAGTACAGCATAGCGAGAATTGTTATGCTGAACTACAAGTAAGTCATAAAAATGAGACACGGTTTTTGACACCTAAAACCCACATTTTGAAATCTAAAGGTACTCAGGTATCTTGTAATAGCTTATTACCAGCATATTACCTTTTAGATGAGAACTGGTATGAAATCTTACCTAAACCGACCGATGCAAAATCACCACATGTTATTCAACCTCTAACGAAACCTACGTGGAAATATATAGAACCCGTATCTTTGGCAACTAGCGGTATCTATACCGAAAAGGATTTGGACGAATTAAAAGGCCATATTATGTTCCCGATCGAAAGATCAGCTCTGTTAAACGAAGTCGCAAGAGAAATACATGGCCATCCATCAGCGGACCATGAAGGAACAATTGGCAAACTTATGAATGAAGGAGTCATGGAAAGAATCATCATGGTCAAGAATGTGGAAAAAGTTTACTGATTTTGGTACCGCTAGCGCAGGTATCATAGCAATATTTATCATCTTACAATTAATAAAAATGATAGTGCAAATAATTGTTAATGGTTTTGCGTTACATAGAATATATGGCTGGTCGATACACATGCTTGGAGCACTTTGGACATCCATAGCACAGTTATTAATATATATAAGTAATCCAGTACCTAATCAGACTACAAACTCGTATGAAAGGTCCACCGACGTAGAACAAGAAATAGAATTAGTGTCATAAATACCAACAAATAGCCACAACGACAGCGAACAACCAACGGCAGCAGCCCGCGCTCATAAACATCAAAAAAGGGGGTTCTTTACCCTACCAAAATAAAAATATACGTAAATTGATTCGATATTTGTGTTGTTTCTATACCACTGATCATCATCACCATTATTAAGGAAAGGATAGTCATGCAACCGAGCATACGATTGCTAGATATTCCTTTTTCAAATTACCTAGCAACCGTCTAACGGTGGGGGTGTAAAGTCCAGCTGAAAATTCGAGTCAAAATTTTTCCTTTTTGTTTTGTTGTTTTTTTTTTACCCATACATATTTTTAAACTTCCTTTCACTTAAAAGAAAAATATTGCTTTCCCCGTTAAGTAGGCCCTTCTAGGTAAAGAAATAATGTTAGATTGTAACTTTGTTTAAGCAGCAAAATGTTACCGCGTAAACTATGTATAAAAAAAATCATACCTCTTGTGAGACCACACTGCTTGTACACAGGTGTACATCGCTGGTGAAATCTTAAGTCTCTCTATTGGCGCGACAAAAGGACACGTATAAGTGCATATATAAAAAAAAAGGGTCCGCACAAACTTAGAAATCCAAGAGTAAGCCCAAACTATGTAAAAAAAAATTGTTTTCCTTTTCTCTTTCTCATCTTTCCCAAACTCTAACAGCTAAACATCACATAAATTGCAATTTTATGTTTCTAACATACTTTCTTCTTGTATTTTCCTTTTGTTTTGGAGAAATACTTTCAAGAAAGTTTGTTACCGAAGGTATTATAAGTAATACGAAAAAAAATATAAATTATGGCAGATGTCTATCTCAAAGACATAGCAAACGCAAAGAATGAACACCTTTTTTTTATATATGAACAACTGTCCTTAAGAGTTCATTTTTAAGACCACCTAAGCTATATTGTAAGAGATACTTGAAAGTATTATTTTGAAAATATTCCATCCTTATATATATACACATGTATATATATATATATATATATATATATATATATATATATATATATATATAATTATTTATTAGAATAGAAATGAATATCTTTTTTGTAAAAAATCAGCTTCCTTAATTTTCTTCTAAAAAATTAAAATAAATTCAAAAATCTCTTATAATATATAATACATGAAATCATTAACTTAATAGATATTAGGTAGTGGCTGATTCCATTTCAAATCGAACAGTCAGTATACACTCAAGTCACCAATTACTGCGCTAATGGAGTATGTTATTCTACCCTAAAAATAAGGGTATACGTATTTTTTTATTTTGCTGAAATATCAAAATTGCATCAGATATGCACTTTTGAAAATTGCATACAAAAACTAAATGTTAAAACTGAAAATGTTGAGAATAACTTTAGAGAGCTATCGTTTTACCAATTTCCAATGAATTTTGATAAACCTTTTTTTATTTTATTTCGTTTTGAGCCCTCTTCAACTCCGTGCAAGAAATTTAAAAAAAAACTAAAAAATGACTGAGATTTTACCAAAAAATGCACTTTTTATGCACATGCATTTTTCTCGAAAAGGCCATTTTTTTTTTGCTGAAATTTTTTTTGCTGATAGAGGACAAAAATACCTATCTAATAGTACTTGTTTGATCCCGGGTTTTTGGTTTGGAGCGAGAAAAAAATTCACAAATTTTGTTGGTGAAAAATGCTTGTATATACGTTCGGAAGTCTTAAGCAGTCGACATTTAAATATTATCCTTCGTTTAGCATTATCCAGGAACAACGACGTGGACGTAGAAGGATTCTGTTCCCTTCGGGGTGCTTTTTTAGAGTGAGTTCCCCTTGCCTCTCACTGTTGGGATGCGTCAAAAAAATAATTATAGATAATTATTTTTTTTTATTTTTGCGCTTATTATTTTTAGTTTTAAATGTAGTCTCACGACGCTTGGCTTTTTTTTCTTGTTTTTCACTTCATTTAGTGCATGTATAGCTGTCCTGCCAATAAATATATGTGATTTTAATTCCCCAAGTTTTTTTAACCACATATGACTTTTTTGAATTCCATTATATTTAGAAACCCCACTCCATTCAATATTTTTCTTTTTCTAAATCTTTCAATCTCATTTATTGGTAGTAAAATGATTTTTATTGCATTGGTGTAACTTTGAACCCAATTTATAAAATCGTCAGCATTTTGTATCGATTCTTCATGAACTCTTTTCAAGTTATGTGAAGTAGCATAATGCTTTAGAAGCCCACCTATTCCATCAACGGCTCCTTTCCCATGACCAGTCGCAGAAAATAACCATTTCATTTCATAAAACCAATCTTTGAATTCATGTAGTTGAAAACGATTTTTAAATTGGCTTGGAGCTCCATCTGATATGATAGTGACTTTAGTAACTAAATAATTCTTTTTCATAAGATCGATAATTTTATTTATTGCTAGCAGCGCATATGCAGTATCATGCTTTTTGTCGTCACTAACTATCGCAAAACTTTGTGTTATCTCTCCTTGGTAACAGACTGCAGTAAAAATAGAAATTTGGTTATTTACCCAATGATTTCCTTGAACCGCTTTATTATTTATTACAGACCAATTTTCTGCAAAGTCAACGTGGATGATTAACTTAGTAGGATCAGCTTTACCTTCTTCTTTTTCTTTTTTTATAGCTTCACGTTGAATATTTTTTATGAATATATGAGTACTTGCTTTCCATGCGCAGATTGAAAGTTTTTCTTTAAAAACTGTTAAGCTTATTGTTTGTTTAATAAGATTACCATTATCCCACAAAGCAAACGTAATTTCATCTTCACAATTTTGTTTCAGTTTTAACAATTCTAATGTGATACCCGCACCACCGGGACAATCTTTGCATTCTTGCAAGAAACATGAATCAGATGGTTCAGAACACAACATTGTGTTAGTTATTTCTGAACGAATTGAATCTAATTCGGAATTCTTATCGCCTCTAAAACGAATCAAACTTGTAAGAAACAGTTCAAAATTTTCGCAATGTACACAAAGACAAGCTTCCTTCACAGGGCTAGTTAAGACGAAACTTGGTCTTAGACTATAGAATTTCGATTTTCCTATTTGTAAGTTTGGATTTTCTTTTCTTAATTGACTATATGTTTCTTTTAAGCTTCGAGTAAGAAACCGTTTGACTTTTTTAGTTTTTGTGTTATTAATTTTAACAGTTACGACATCAGATTTATTTGGACTTTGTCTACTACAATTAAAATCATCATTTAAAAAATATTCCATAACGATATTTTTTGTGCTTTCATCAATAGGATGACCAGTATATAAATCTGGCTCCGAATAAACTCCTTTATTTTTCACGAGATTTCTTGATTTATTTATCATATACTCGCTTATATTCGGGAATAGTGAGCAAACTTTTATTTTGCTTAATTTTGAAGGTAGTAGAGTTAGAAGTTTTATTTTCTCCGAAATAGAAGAGCATTTTTCTAAAGCCAATTTAAAATTTTCTAAAAATTCATTCTAATAGTTTTCAGTGGAATTTTCGTCCGATTCTATTGATTCAACTGAAATGCCATACGCATCTTCTAATTTACTTCCAACAGTAGCAGAAAAAGCTGAAATTAAGGATTTTTTCTTTTTAGATACGTAATTTCCTCTAAAATTTTCAGGTATTGCAGTTTTTCTTTTTAGGAGTGAGATGCATTCAGGTAAAACTGAATTAATACTCTCGTTTAATTCCTCTATTCGTTCGGGTGTCTTCGGAATAAAATCATCATCTCTTCCGCTAAAAAGTTCAGTGATTTCATTTTCAGATATAGACTCAAGATCACTTAAAATCATTTTTGATATGCGTTTATGGCAATTTTTACATACATTAGTAGATGGCAATATATTTAAATCTGGATGAAGCTGTGCCAAATTAATGGCTAAATCTTCCAACGGTCTAAAACGTGAATTACTGCTCATATAAACTACCTTTTTATGCATTTCAAAAAAATCGGGACATGAAATTCTTTTAGAAGAGTAAATTTCGGACATTGTTATTTCACAATTTTGTTGAATTTTTCACAAGCCCGAGAAGCACCTTTCAAAGCAGCCGTAAAAATAACTAGCTTCTATATAACAGTTCTAATATGCTGTTTTGGTTACGCGATGTATTTGTCCGCGAGTTAGCCTCCTATTGTTTGTCCATCGAAACATACATAATATAGATATACACGAATAGAATTCTTTTTTTTCATGTTTAAATATTTATTTTTATATTACGAATTTACACATATATATATATATATATATATATATATATATCACTATTGATGCTATATACATGCATACAAATGTAAACAAATGATGAACCAAGCATACGACAGTGTTTGAATGCAGACTGCTTAAGACTTCCGAACGTATATACAAGCATTTTTCACCAACAAAATTTGTGAATTTTTTTCTCGCTTTTTCTCGTATTGTCTAGAAATAAGTGCGAGCAATTCGTATTAGCAATTTAATATCAATCGATAATTTCCAAAAGGAAAATTAAATGAAAATGTAATTAGATTTTGTATTTTATTTTTATTCGATGATATTAATTGTTAACTTTAATTTTAACTTTGTTCTTAATCATTTACTTAGCTAAATAAGAATTTTTGTAAAGAGATAAAGAAAGAAGAAAGGACAGGAAAGTTGAGGGTACGCTCCTCCCACGCTTTTTCTTTCCTTTAGTCTGATCTCCTTTCTCTCTCTCTCTTGTACCTTAAGGGAAGCAAAATTGGAGAAAACTGAGTGAAACTATTGTTTTTCCTCTAACACTAGCGCATTTTCCTATGCGTGAATGTCCGGCAGGGGTATATAAGGACCAGTGACGAGTTGCATAATCGTCATTCGTACCACGACTTTGTGCAAACAAGGTTACGGACCTCCGGGTTTTTTTTTTCTGCAGACCTTTGAGTCTCCTCTAAATATTTTTCAAATTTCTCTGATCCTTTTAAAATTTATTTCAAATTCTACTTTTTTTTCAATTTCGCTTCCCGGTTTAAAATCTTTTGTATAACTTCAAAAAAGGAAAAATAAAAGAAAAAGTAAGTCTAAAAAGGATTTCAATATTATTTCTTTTTTTTCTTTTTTCTCTACCTTAATCGAACGCATGATTTGGTGGGTGTAACCAATCCCCACGTCAACAAAAACTATTTCGAACACAGGTTGAAGGTTATAACTAACCCTTCAACTAAAACAAAAATTTTTTGAACGCTAGTCAAGAGCATTATTTGCTCTTGCCTCTTTTTTCCAACAGGAATATTCGAAGGTTAATTGACAGGTGTAACCAACCAGTCAATCGTTCTATTTTTATAGAACAAGTTCCTTTGGAATAGAACGCCACTGAAAGGGTAACCAGTTACTTGCTCGCAAGTTTCTAACCCATCAGTATACCTTTTTGGGGTAGTAATATTCCTTAAAGGTAAGAGTTAAAAGGGTATCATTAGCCTTGTGCTATAACCCTTTAGCTCCTAACTCTTGAGGGTATATGGTGATCAGGTGAAGATCACAATAACCCCTCGAGTTATTTGTAAAATTTTTGCAATTTTTATTATTAAATTTTTTGCAACTAATGTGAATCCCGAGCCCTTAAGCTACGCTTAGGCTCGAAAAAGAAGAAGTCACAGCGGTGACTTATTTCTGTAATAATTATTATTATTATTAAAAAGAAAATTAAAAATATTAACTAATTATTACATTACAAGTGATAGGATTTTTTTGGAAAATATTAAAACAAGAGTCACGAGATAAGAAAATAAAAGATTTAAAAACAAAACAAATAATATTTACAAAAAAAAAGAAATTTCAACGTAAATCTTCTAATTTTAATTTGTTCTTAAATTTAATGTGAATTCGTGAATCCATACAAGAGAAAGAAAAAATGACACAAATTTATCCTCAAGTTATAAAATAAGAACCATTAGCTAGAAATACAAACAAGTTGTTTAAAAAGAATATTACGTCTGTGGGTTTGTAGGATGAGTTTAGAATTTATGAGTTTCTGGGTTGATTTTAGAATTTCTCGATGTTAATTTTATCGATTTAGGGTTGAGGGGTTATCAGTTCAGGGTTCGTAGTTTTGAAATTTATGAGTTTGTAGGTTTAAATAGATAGATAGATATTATTTTGATTTGTATCAAAATATAAAAGCGTGTAATACAATTTAGTAATATAAAAATAAATACAACACTTAAAGTTTTACAGAATGTATAAATATAAATGTAAATATTGCACAGTTGATATCACAGTCAATCACTAAATCTAATAATACACGCAACAATTCTATAAATTAAAAATCAGTCACACAATATCTATCATTCATAATTTTTAAAAATTTAAAAGAATCAAAAATAATAAATAATGAAATAAAATAATAAACGTATGCAATAGCATGAAATAAATCAAAGCAATAAAATCAAGTAAACATTTACTCACACCTTAAGCCTATATACGGGACGTTACATAGTAAATGAACGTATAAATAAAAAATAAAATTAAGTTCATTCGAGGTCGAGCAAGCACCTCCCCAGAGCTGACTTGAACCTGATAGGCGATGGAAGATTCTTTATATCAGCAGGCAAAAAGTTCCAAAAATGCGCACCTTGAACTTGAAAAAAGTATCTTCCAGTCTCAGTACGTATGGAGGGCACCGCAAAATCCTTAATCTTCCCCCTAGTGGCTACGTTAGGTACATATGTAGAGATCCACTAGATACTCGGGAGTATTTATGCGCACGATTTTGTACATAACTACAGCCATAAAATACTGTCTCTTTGAATCAGTACGCAACCAATCCAGCGCAGCTCTATGAGGAGAGATATGATTGCCTATTCTTACGCCTAATACATATCTCACACTTGAATTTTGTAGTCTTTGTAATCGTCCTATCAATTACTGTCAAGCATCAAGCAGAACTACTAAACAGTAGTCGAGATGTGGAAACAGCAGGCTGGTTGCGAGTTGTTTGCACAGAGCCTCAATGGTATACCGACAAGCCGTAATAATAAACCGTAAGCCGTACATAGCCCTATTAAATTTTTTAGTCAATATATCAATGTGTGGCTTCCATGATAGCTTAGAGTCAAGCACATCATCGAGGCTCGTAACGGCATCGGAGAAAGATATGCCGACACCACTCTCAAGCTCAATCGTCCTTGGCTCACCAGCATAAAAGTCGTTAATAAATCGACTATTGCCAAAACGATCGTCTAAGTTTTGCTTGCATTTGAAGTAACAAAAGCATCGATAGCTTATTCCGACACCACCTTGGCCGCCCTCTGTAGAATATGAACACCTTCATTCACATCCTTATAAGAGACCTGCGTATAAAAGGTACCCTAGGTTAAGATAGGCGAAATGCCCTTTTTTCGCTTCTTGATAGGATGAAAGCATTTGTTTAGGCACAAAATAAAGGGCCAGGGTGGTCTGCGGATCTCAGTAATTTTTCCCTTAGTTAGAGACCATAAAAACTCGATTTTTCACGTTTTATTTTATATCTCGCATTCTAATTAACAAAACAACTTAAAAATTAATATAAGTACAGTTTATCTCACCACTTTTTAGTATATTTGTAAGAAAATCATATTATTTGATTTGCGCACGCAATCAGATTAGTAAACTAAACCTCTCAATATCTAGCTAGGTCGGTAAAACAGATCCCTAAATATACGGAAAAAAAATTTAATTCGCACGTGGCAATTAGCATGATTAATTAAGACACAAATAAGAATGTAATGAAATATCATAAAAGTAATCTAAGAACATCAAAGTTAATAAAATAACATCGATGTTGTTTTATTGTTATTTACAGGTAAGGTCAACTTTTACATTAAACATGTAATTGTAAATATAGTATAAATAATTAAATACTTTGTTATTTAAAGAGAAATAAATCATGTTTTTATTCTAACCTATAAAAGAAAAAGAAAATTTTAATATCTAAATAAAAATTTATAAAAAAAATAAATAAAAGAGAAAAAATAATAAGAACATTATATACACTTTTTTTAAGTAATCAGAGGTCAAAATAACCTCAAAAAACATCATTCAATATTTAAAATACAATTTTGATCATATAGATAAATTGCAAAATGAATCTTTTTTATTTTATCTTATAGAGCAGCAAAAAATACAAATTTTTTATATTTTTGTCGATTTGATTATACTAGTGCGCCATGTTGAAAAATGAGAAAAACTGTTTTTCGTCGATTTAAGCACTAAACTACAGCATTTTGTTTTTTGTTCTAGCGTTCTAACGACTGAAAACAACTCTTAAGAGAAGGCCACATATCTCCGTCCTTTTCTAATCAATGAATTGATTTTTTGCAAAAACTAATAACTTTAGCAAAAAATAAAAGGAAAGCCGCATCTCGTATAAAAAAAAGTAAGCTTTTCTCTAATAAGAAAGAATTGATTTCATTGCTTCGTTTTTAAGAAAACCTTGAAAAACCAAACTGTTTACCCTAACCTCTTACGGTGTGCCTAAACAAATTTGAATTGGGAAGGTTAAGAGAGGTCTTATATTATTGTTGGATTTGATTCTAGAATATTTTAGAAACAATTTAAAAGAAAAATTGAAAACATTCTTGGAGCCGATTTTAATTTTGTCATCTTTTACGTCGATTTTTCTAATAATTTGATAAAACGTATATATTTCCGAAACAAAATGTGTTTAAAGTACACAAATAATATGTTTTTATTTTTTAAATCTAAGTGTTATATAATTTCATTAAATCTAATTTTATGTCTGTATGAAATATTACATTTAAAAAAAATAGTCTAAGCTCTTAGTATTCCAAAAATTAAAATAATTAATATTCATTTTAAATAAAAAACTTAAAGTTACTGTATTTGAAAGTAATTTTTTAACACTCTGTGCGTAAAACACGGTTCCTCATGCTCGTTTTGCGTATGCGAAACATACATTTTTTTCATTATGTGTGAAACATGTTTGCCATCTTACTTTTGTTTTAATAACAAGATTCACAATTGGATTCTTGCATGAAAAAATGCGTTATATCTGTCAGGTAGAATACGAAAAAATAAAAGACCAGTATTTTTTTGTTTTTTAAAATATGATGGATTGCAAAGGTTATAGCCAGTAAAAATTAATACAATTTTGATGTATATAGATATAGCGCCAATGTATATGACGTCACGATTTCTAAAATAACCGAGACGTCACACAATTTTAACTGCCTTTATCTCTTTGAGTTCTCATTTTTATAATATAAGAAAAACTACGTGTCTTTAATTTTTTCTCCTTCTAAATGACGGATATAATGGATTAAAAAAAAATTTTCATGCAAAGACCGAATTGTCTCGCGGACTTAGAGTCAATTTTTATATTACAAATCAGGTCATCTTCACAGAAAATTTTCATCAAAAACTGAATCCATTTTTTTAAAAAGTCTTATGAAAAAATAGATTCAGCTTTTGTTTTATTTTTAATTTAATTTAGTTCAAATCTCATTGCGTCTATAAAATTAAAAAAGTTTTGGTAAAATTATTAAATTTGATGAATGACATGGAAATTTTTTTTTTACACTCAGGGAGCAAAATTCCGTTTTCAATGTCTATTTTCAGGGGCCAAAATAGCTCTTTTTCACCCAGGGGAAAAAATGATTATTTTTTCTCCTAGGGAGCAAAAAAATTCCATTTCCTCAAAAGATGCTACTTTTATTCTCGCCGACAAAGAAATAAAAATGCAAAAAATGATATTCTAAATATGTTTCACAATTAATTTATTAAACAATAATAATTATACATTTTTTATAAAAAATAATCAGAATTTTTTTAATAAAAAAAAACAATACATTTCTTATAACAATTACTTTATATTAGAACTAAATGTAATTGTTTATAATTTACTAATAATTATGTTTTATTATGTGGAACCATGTTAATTGTAACATGACATTAAATTGAAATGAAGATGGTTTATTTGTATTCAAGTCGTTTGACAAATTTATTACTTTCTTGTTCGATACATCTACTTCAGTAAGTTTTTGAGAAATATCGACCGCTTCATTAAATATCTTCTCTTCAATATCATTATCTAATACAGTGTTTTAAATATCTTTTATATCAGCTTAAAAATTTTCATCAACCAAATTGTTCGTAGGTATTGAAAGTTTTATTTTTTTGTGTTTCGGAGAATGTATTTCATCACTATCCGGTTGAATTAAAGAAGATACATCAATCAAAGCAGTAGTAGAAGTCGATGGTTGGAGGTGCATGTTACTGATTATTTGATTACTGATTTTATTTTTATTTCGGATTGAGTTTTCAACATAATCTTTAGCCACTGTATTGGATTTCCATCCACCGTGACGTTTCAATGCAGTTATGTCACCTCCACCATCAATAACATTGTTGCCGATGTTCTTCGAAACGCATGGTTTGTATAGCATTCCGGATTAGACAAATTTAAAAATTTTACAACTTTTTTTTGGTATTGCTGCAATTTTATTTTTGCCTATTGGCTGTTTTGAACGGTTCCCAAGTTGGAAGTTGAGAAAAAATCTATTATTTGGAATAGTGAGAGGCCGTAATAATAGGTATTTTGGACAGACGTTATAAAACTCACCATTAACAATAAATAACCTCGATATTTCAGTTTTCGTTTTAGGTAATGTTACAAATGAAAATATCCCGTGATCTTTTACGTCGTCCCTAGTAAGATATGTAATTTCATCCGTTCTGCAGGCTCCGGCAATCGTGATGGCACCAGCAACCTATATAAAAACATTATTATTCTTGATTATAAAAATTATTATTAAATTCGATTGATTTAAGTTATTGTTAATAAAATTTACGTTGTTTCGAAAAATATTTTTAATTTTGCTTTCTCATAGAGAAAGCATTGTATCAATGGAAAAAAAATTTTTCTATTTTTTCATTAATTTGTACATATTTAAACTCAGGAAGTCGGAAAAAGTGGTTTCCAGAAAGTGTGTGTGTGTGTGTGTGGGTGTGTAAGTGTGGGTGTGTGGGTGTGGGTGAGCGGGTGTGGGTGTGGGTGTGTGTGTATGTGTGTGTATGTGTGTATGTGTGTGATGTCAGTTAGTAAATTGTATCTCGAAAACTACTCGATGGATTTGCTTCTAATTTTGCATACAATTTATTTTTTTGTCTAACTTGCTGGGAAACTATCGATACTTGATCAACTGGTGCGGAAGCTATTGAGAATTGGTTTTCTTAGTGTACTTTTAATTTTATAGTCATTTTAGTGATTTTAAAAAAATTTCGATTTTTCATTCTTTTTGTATTTTATGTAATCTACTCGAAGAATTCGCTTAAATATTTGTATGGAACTCATTTTCGACTGCCGAAAGAAGAAAAACTTTTGAAAACTGATTTTCTTAGCGCACTTTTAATTTTAGAGCATTTCAAAATTTTTTAAAAAATTTTTGTTTTGTATTTTTTTTCTATTTTACAAAAACTATTCGATAGATTTTCTCCAAAATTTGTATGCAAGTTATTTGCTACTGTCTGAAAAAAACAAGCTTTGGAAAATTATTTTCTTAGCGCAGTTTTAATTTTAGAACATTTTGGAAATTTTCAAAAAGATTTTTATTTTTTATTTATCTTTTATTTTGCGTAAACCATTTTATAATTTTTCTCCAAAATTTTTAAACAATAAATTCGCTATGGTCTGAAGAAAATAAGCTTTCGAAAACTAATTTTCTTAGTGTGGTTACGATTTTAGAGAATTTTAAAGATTTTAAAAAAATTTCGATTCTTCTTTTCTTATTTTTTTTTATTTTACGTAAAGTACTCGATAGATTTGTTCTAAAATTTACAGGATAATTATTTGCGACTGCCAAAAGAAGGGAAATTTTCAAAAATTGATTTTCATACCGTAGTTTCGATGTTAGAGCATTTTTAAAATTTTGAAAAAGAAATTTTGAAAAGAAAATGTTATTTATTCAGCCAATTAGATCTCGAAAGTTACTCGATTTATTTGCTTCAAATTTCGCATACTATCTATGTTTTTTTATAAGTTGACGGGAAGCTATTGAAAATGGGTATTGATAGTATATTTTTTTTATAAAGCCATTTTAAGAATTTAAAAAAAAAATTTGATTTTTCATTTATTTTGTACTTGATCAAATTACTTGATGAATTTGCTTTGAGATTTGCATAGGAATTATTTGTAACTGCCAAAAGAAGAATAACTTTTAAAAACTGATTTCCTTAGCGTAGTTTTAATTTTAGAAAATTAAAAAAATTTTCTTAAAAACTTTTCATTTTTTAGTTTTTTTCTATTTTACGTAAAGTATTTGATAGATTTGTTCTAAAATTTGTATACAAGTTATTTGCTACTGTCTTTATAAAACGAGTTTTTAAAAAATAATTTTCTTAAAGTAGCTTTTTGATCACTTCTGTTTATTTCTGATTGAACGCTTTCACTAACTCTTTTCTTACTTCCTCACTTTCTCTCTGTCCTTCTATCTCAGATTGATCCTTATTTTTATTCTATTTTCATCCATCCTTGCCTCTCTCTTCCTATTTTCTAATCGCTCTCTCACATTCACTAATTTTTCTTGAATATAAATTGTATTTTACATTAAAATCACATTTAAAAAAATTAAATTAAATTACTTTAACTCAATGAGCTTTATGAGAAAGCATTGCGCCAAAGCACTTGGCAGCGTTTTTAAAATATAAAAAATTAGTACATTCCAAAATTTTAACATGTGAATCAAAATTTCAATAATTTTAATAATAATGAAAAATTGTGAAATATTTTAATAATTTAATACAGTATAAATTATCTAGTTTCATAAAGATTAAAAAATTTGAATACGAAAATAAATAAATTTTGTAATAATGAAAAAAATAAAATATTATGACTTGCAAAACTCACCTTAATATCTAAATACTGATTGTCAGGAGCTTCATTATAAAATTTTGATATATCTTCAGCAGTAAATACACAAGATTTTTCGCCTTATCATTGGAATGCAAATTTTTAAAATAATAATTTAATTTTTTGTAGTTTGATATATCTACATCATTAGACGCCAAAATTGTACTTTTTAACATGGCATATTTTTACCATGATGTCGATGATATTAATATTTTCGATAAATTCTCGAAATGGGCTAATAGAACTGAATTCGAAAAAGAAACTGTATTTTGCGTTTTACGCCAATTTTTAAAATCATTATATACAGAAGTAAATTTCCTTTTTGAATTTGCAGGTAATAAATTCAAACAAATCGACTTTGCTTTTTTCTAATAACTCAATAGGTACTTCCGTATCCAATTCAAAATCCACTTCGCTATTGTTGTCCATTGTGTGCGAACGACTGTTGAACACTGCGCGTTAGAAATTTTATTGCAAGTACTGAAAAACTTTATTTACCTAACAAAGAGTGGTCCACTCTTATAACTTAGAGAGGGGATAACAAACGGATTAACAACAAAGAAATTACATTTACCGCATTCTTTGTTTGTTTTGCTCGTCCCACATTATTTATATTAATCGTTACTATCTACATTTATTTCTATATTGAAATCATGACATATTCATTATTTTCTTTATTTATATTTGTATTGTTCTCAATTTTGTTCCATAATGTAAAATATATATTTTTTTATTGTAATTTTTTGCCTAATAATTATATTTCATATTTATGTTCATATTTTTAATTTTATATTAACATTTTTATTTCAATATTTGTATTTTCATTTTGAAATTAGTACTTTAATAATTATATTATTATTTTTATATTGATAATTTTATTTTTGTATTTATATTTTTATTACTACAATTGAATTGAATGTAAAGCCCTTCGTGTGAAAAAGTAGTATGTTAAACACGAAGGCCAAATTTTTTTGCCCTCATCTTTATTGTCACTCTCGCTTCGCTCAAGCGTCAAACCCGTCTCAGGTAAAAAAACCCAATTTTGCCCCCTTGGTTAACAAAGTACTATTAATAAATGTGAATTTTGAAAATTTATAATACTTGAATTAAAAAAAAGTTACTGATACTTTTGAATAATTTTTTTAATTGATTCTTATTCACTAATAATCAGTATATTTCTAACCTAAGAACATGCTAATAATACTTGAAATTTCTATTTTGAGTAAAATATTCATTCTGTTCATAATATAGTTACAAATATTTATGATTTATCACTTATATTGTCATTATTTACTCGCTACGCTCAAGTAAAAGATTAACTCGTCCCGCTCCGCTTGGTTCATAACCGTAGAAATAATTGTGTTTTGCTCACGATGTGTTAACAAATAGTATACGCAATACGTGCACGATATAGATGATCCGCGCACTCGTTTTTTTTTCGTCCTCGCTCCAATTGAGTGATAAGCTCGACTCAAGCTTGAATTACGTGTTTCGCGTCTATTTCTCTTATATAAAAAATTTTTGGATCAAGAATAAAAAATTTGGAAAATTGTAATGTAGATATTTAACACTCCCTTAATTCTTTTTTCGAATTGTTTCTAAAGTATTCAATCCAACAATATTATAAGACCTCTCTTGACCCCCTTCCCCCCCAATGAAAGTTCGTTCAGGCACACCGTGCTCTTTGTGTTAAGTTTTCCAAGGTTTTCTTGAAAACAGAGTGATTAAATCAATTCTCCCTCATAAATAAAAATATTGCTTTTTTTGATACGAGATCCGGCTTTCTCTTCATTTTTTTGCAGAGATTATTAGTTTTTATAAAAAAATAAATTCTTTGATGATAAAAAGATATATATTCGTGACCTGCTCTTAACAATATATCATGTGATTATATTTTAGTGGTGTTACATCTGCATAATCACGGATGTATAAAATTTTTTTATTTTTTTTTATTTCTCTTCTATTACTCTTTTATTAGCTATATATATATATATATATATAGGGGGGTACCCCCCTGCTGGCGCTGCTCGCCAACCCCCGTGCATATTTACACTAATAAAAATATCAGTCAGTAATGAAATTTTTACTGACAAAAATTATTAATATAATTAATATTAATTATATATTTGTTCAGACAGATTTCCACACCACCCGAAGAGGTACTATCAATAATACCTTACAATTAATAATTTATAATATAAATTAAATAATAAAAAATGTATAGTATTACGGCGCGTTGGTTCTTTTTGTTCTATTTTAAATAATTATATAAAATTAATAATAATAATTTTAAGTTATTTTAAGATATGTTCAAATTAATTAAAATTATTCCATTTTTTTATACAATTGTTTAAAATGAAACCATGGTTCCCTTCGCCTGTAGCACTGCATTTAATCTACCAATGGCTATATGATTTCTAAATTTTGATCTTTTAATCCAAGATTTAGTCTTAGAATTGAAAATATAATATTGTGGTATATTAACATATTTAATTTTTTTAGCAAAATCATTTTTTTTATTCAATCTAAACCATGCGGTCAATGTTGTTTCGTATTTGTTTAATGTTGAATGTATATCATTTTCATCAAAAATTATTTTTTGTTGATTTTCTGTATGGATATTTAATCTTATTACTGTATGACTTCTACCGCATAGTGTAAATTCTTGTAATCTCCATGCGGCCTCCATTGGACTTAAATATCTTCCGTCTATGTATTGAGTTATTTTATCATAAACATCATCTCTATTATTTTCTTCAATTTTATCTTGTTTTATTTTACAGTAAGCTTTATCTACACCTTTATAAATATAATCATAAATATATTTTATACTTTGTATTGACATACAAAGTTTAGTATTGATATGAGCATTATATTTTGCTAACGAAAAACTGTTGTAAGGAACTACCATAGAATTATTAACTTGTATAATTTTTTTATTATTTTTTAAATCATACGTATGATTATCTAAAATATTATTTCTTCTTTTGTATTGTGGATATTTGTTTTCTTCAACTATTGTAATTTCATTAAATGATTTTGGGAATTTTTTTTACATATAGTTTTATTTTCATCGTAGCAAGGTGATTCATCTTTATGTGGTCCATGTAACATGTGTTTAATTACTAATTTTTGTAAGTATTTATTTTCTGGTAAAGGTATTTCTGCTAAAATATATTTATCAATATTTTCTGGAGTTAATATTTTATGATTATGACGCAATGTTATAATAATATGCGCGTGAGGTAACCCTCTTTTTTATAATTCAATCGAAAATACATAAGCTATAACAGGACCAAAAATTTCGTTTTTTATAATATTATTCAATAACATTTTAAGAGTCGGCCGTATCGCTCTGTCCTTGTCTAATCTAAATTTTCGTTATAATAAATAAATTAAATATTTATATACAAATTTAAGGGGTGAGCGCAATAGCGCAAAAGACGAGCAAACGATTCTAATTTATGGAAAAATATGAAATTTTCATTATTTTTCAAGTAAAGTACTAAACGGAAAAAATGAGGTTGAGTTTGACTGTGTTTTCCGTTTCGTACTTTACTTGAAAAATAATGAAAATTTCATATTTTTCCATAAAATAGAATCATTTGCTCGTCTTTTGCGCTCACCCCTTAAATTTGTATATAAATATTTAATTTATTTATTATAACGAAAATTTAGATTAGACAAGACAGAGCGATACGGCCGACTCTTAAATTTTATATAAAATAATCTTACTGTGATATTTGGTATGTCATTGGGAGTTGTCCCTTCTGGAAAATTTTTTAAAATTCCTTTTAATTCTTTTCATTTAGGGTTACATGTCATTGTTATAAATAAGTCTGGTTTTCCTACTGTTCTCATTATTGCCATGGAATCTTGATAATATTGCGGTATATATCTTGGACTACCAATATATGATGAGGATAGAATAAAAATAGAATAAAAAGATTTCCAATTCTCTCTTTGTTTTCAAAATTTGTTGAAACATTTCAAGCATTATTTATTACATGATCTAATAAACCTTGATAACTTCTATGCGTAATTGTTTTTGATTATTTCTAAAAAAATTCATCCTATTACTTTCAACCATCACATATGCATGTATTATGTATTGTTGTGTTAATCTTCCACAATATAAAATAGGGTTGAAATTTTTTAAATTTGGTCTCCAATGGATTCCATATAAATAATATTGTAGTATTGTAAAACAATCATTATTTTCAATATTTTCATTTTTATTATATCCTATACTCCAACCTAAATCTCCTGCTGGAAGCATTAAAGGAAAAACCATTGGATCCACGTGATAAGATAATTTATCTAAATAAGTATGAGTAATTCCATCTTCAGAAGATAATTTCGGATATACACAAAGATCATAATTATCTGGAATTCCTGAATTAGGTACTATGATAGCACCACATTCCGAAGTTAGTGGCTTATTATAACGATGTTGTTGTTTATCATTTTTTCGCATAAAATACAATTTATAATTTGGAATATTTTGTATATTTAATAATTGATGTTAGCTTTTGTAATTCTTAGCCATGGAATTATCATTCATTATCTCTGTTAAAATTAACATATGTTCTTTTGTTAATTTTTCATTAGTTTTTAATCGTTTTTCAATTGCTACTGTATTATCGTAAATATATAACTGTCCACATGTAGGTTTAATGTCGTTAGTAGAAATTAATGTATTCTAATGACAAATTCATCCTTGAATTTTTAGATTATATATAGCTTTTACTTGGTTTTGAATGACATTTGCATTAAAAGTTGCGAAACTAAATAAATTATTATAATATCTAATTAAATTTCTAAAAACACTATCATGTAATAATAAATATTTCAATTTTTCATTATATTTAGTTAATGGTGATAAAATAACTTTTCCTTGTTGACAACAATTGAACTTTTTTATTTCTTCTTTTCGACATAAAGCACTACAACATTTACATTCGTAACTCATTCTTCCTGAATAATTTTTCAAATTTTTATTTATGTTATTTTTATTGTTTATATTATTCTTTAAATTTAATTTTTTAATTGATTTTTTTTTGTCAATTTTTTATTTTTATTTATTTTATTATAAAGCTTATTTTTACTTTTATTTTTTTGTTTCTGTTTTTATTTTTTTTATTATATTTGTTTTATTAAATTCTTCAAGTTTTAATTTTCTTTTAAGATTATAATTATTATTATTCTCATTTTTATAATTTAAAATATCATAATGCCGTGCATCCATATGATCCAGTAAAAATTAATGATAGTTAAAAATGATTAGAAAAGTTCCTAAATGTTTGTATTTTGTTTTTAATATGTACTTTAACATATGCATTATAAAATTCTACAAAACTTTAAATTTCTATTTCTGTTCTAAAAGTATTATTATTTGACATGTGCTCAAAATAATTATCACTATTCATTATATTCATATAATATTTATTCCCTATTATATGTTGTTTATATTTATTCCAATTATTAACAACATTTCTAATTATATCGTTTCTTATAATCATATGTTGATTTTCACTTTTATATAAAAAATACGAAAAACATACGAAAAAGATCAACTCAAGACAAAAATAAGATAAAAAATTTAAGCTAACCTAAAAGAAGAATCTTTTAGATGTAGTAAATTTTTTAATAGGTTTTTCTAACCATGATAATGACTAATTAGCACAAAGTAAAATGTGCTTTACTTTTAGGCAAGTACAGCTTGGACACAAAAAAAAGTGAGCTTAAATGTTGGAAGTACAAGTTTCTTATTTTTTTTTGTCTCATTATGGATGGTGTGGAAAGTTGTCCAAGGAACGTAGGTATTAGTTGATGGTTAAAAAATAATTATATCAATAATCTATAATATTGGTAACTATGTATTAAATATATATTCCATTATATAACTTAAAGTAAGTATTTCATAAATATAAAATTAAAAAATTTTTTTCTTAATGGTTTATAATGATTTTATGAATAGTGTATTAAGGGCATGAGGGGTTATAAGGGGTGACTTGTGGAGCGAGGGGGTGATTCATGGAGTGAGGGGTGACTTGTGGAGCGAGGGGATGACTTGTGGACCGAGGGGTGACTTGAGTAGTAGAGGGGTGACTGGGATAGAGGGGGGAATCTTTTTTTTTCTTTTTTAAAAGACATTTCAAGAGATATTTTTACGTTATTTTGAGGGGTGACTTGTGATTTTTTGAAGAGGAGATAAAAAAATAAAGAGTAGTGAAGGGGTAATAGTAGGGGTAGTAGTAGTAGTAGTAGTGGTATAAAGAATGAGTAACAAATACATTGATAAAATAAGGTAAATTTAGCTAAATTATCTGAGAGGGGATGAGTGACGTATGAGGGGTAGTGTAAGGAGTGACTTGGGTAGTAGAGGGGTGTCTTTTTTTTCAAAAAAGATCATTTCTAGACAGATTTTTACGTTATTTTGAGAGGTGGATTGTGATGTTTTAAGCATACAAAATAGGGGGAGAAATAATGAGGGATAGGAGAGAAGTTTTTTTTTGTTTTTATATAACTATTTAATATAGGGAGATATATATGTGTATACATATTTATATATATAATTTAAAATTAGTTCAAGCTACATAAGAATAGGGATACGAATTTTAAATAGTTGAGTCGATTTATGGAAAATGCTAAAAATGTTTCAGTGAAAATAAATATATGAACAGGACGCCAGTCGCGTTGACGGACGTAACTCCGTTGCAAAAAAAAGGAACAGAAGCACAATGAACAAGAGAACATACGCGGAAAACTGAGAATTATATCCACAGAAAAGCTATAGGGGCCGAATACTATAAAAACAAACGAATTACAGATTAAATAAACACGCACACTCGCACGTAATGTTAGCACAAGTTTAATACGCTCTGGATAATTGAATATCAATAGATATAATTATAGAATCTAAATAAGATATTTACCTCATACACACTCTACGTATTACACAAAAGTAAGAACATTCTGTACAAAATGAATATTTCGCACACGCAACTAATTGCTAGGTTTTTGTCTTATAGACCTATTACTACGACGAAGGTATTAACGACAACCAACGCTCTTGCTTCTTGCTGCTTGTTGTTTGCTTTCTATAGCTACGCTGCGCACGCAACCATAGGCCCACGCTCGACTGCTGAAGCCGTAGTGTCTATATTATAGGTGAGCTACTACAGAGCACATGGGCTATGCTTGGCTGAGCATTGCGCATGTGTGTGTTGGACGAGTTGCGGCTTGACTCTACTTTGGGTTTGGCGGTTTCTTGTTCGTCGTGCTATTGCTATGAGGCTTCCTTCTCTAGCATATACTGTATGTTTATATATATACATGTAACACCTAGAGTGGCGATGTATATATGTAATGCAGAAGGAGATGAGATCTGGAAAGAATAAGTCAGAACTATATAAGGTTAACTATGACTGTATTATATAGCCAAAGCGACTAAGCGCAGTGGCTGGAGGAGTGAGACTGGAGTACAAGCAGGCAGTCTCGAAGCTGCTTCTTCCTCGTCTGATGTGAGCCTGCGCAGAGGCGTTTTCATGTATACGTTGACATGTGTATTGGTGTGCTTACAGCGTAATACGCATACATGCAAGTGTCAGTGTCCCCACACCACTCCCCCCCAACAATTAAATTTTTGTTAAGGGTAACTTTCTTTATTTACAAAAGCGCAAAAAATAAATGTTCTATATCTCAGGTAAGTTAACAATTAGAGTCAGTCTTTTTTATATGAAATTAACAATAAAAATTGAAATAACAATGTAAGTTATAAATAGTATAACAATGAGTTTAAAAATCGCATTAAAATTCGCATAAGTATTCGCATTGACATTAAGAGTCTCATAAAAAATAAGTATAAAAAATCGCAGTAACATTACAAATATCGCATTTATTATCACAGCCTAAGATTCACAGTACATATGCAATTATTTAACAATCATTGAAGATTTACGAAGATTTTTTATTACAGTGAGAACTGTTAATACTTATTGTCTCTTTAATTAGAAATCCTTTGAGATTTACATATAGTTTTGCAAAAATAAAATGCTTTATTACAGTGAATACTGTTAATATTTATCAGCTATTTGTCGCTATTAATCATTAATCCACTTAAAAGTGCAGTGAAAAGGAACTTTTTTATAAAATTGCGCTACACACAAAAAAATGGTACGCATGGAACAAGTTTAGTGCTTATTACAGATTGCATTAAGGTACTTGAGTATATTTACATATTATGCACTTATGGTGCTTTACTTCCAAGTATGAGCGCTGTTATACACTACATTAGGGTCGCTGTGAAATATTACAGAAGATTTACATAATCGCAGAATTTTTGTGCATTAGTTATTGCAGTCAAATGCACTATAAAGTTACAGATTGTGCTTGTGTACAACTCACTTAATTATAATTTGTCACGAGAGTGGTAGATGCATTGCAATTTTTCCAATTTGTTAAGATAAGTATTACTTATTAGATTAAGTAGCATCAATTTGTTATAATACAAATTGCTTATTTGGCGTATGCTAAGTTGCATGAATCAAAAATAAGAAGTTAAGTGTGCAAAATGCAGAGTGCATATTATGATTAAGTAATTAAAATTTTAAGTAGTGCACTTGACTGTTTAGAAAAAGAAATTATTATAAACGTGAATTTACTTTACTTTAAAGATGATGCGTCAACTGGAACGCAATTTATTACAAGAATATGACTCTGTATAAAAAAAATAAACAGAGTATAAAAAATATAAAAAGTGAAGTGAAATGAAAAAAAAAATAAACCGGATAATTAACTATTGCGTATTTACAAAGGTGTTAGTTGGAGGTACGCGGGTTTGAACCGCTGTGAATCTAGTAGTAGAAGACCCAAACCTCGAAACGCTCATAGTGTGAAGATCCAGATGTTATGGGGTTCTGCATGACGTAGGCGCCAAGGTTGATGAGTTGCCTGCGCATAGTGTCACGCATACTGATCTTACAGTTGAGCGCTAGGAAGTTGAATGAGGGCACCCTGGTGATGATGTCCATAATAAAGCGTGGGTTAAACGCTCTGTTGCTCTCATTATTCTTCCCAAAGGTGTTACGTAGGTAGGTTATGGTGACGTCACGTACTTGGAGGGTGCAGAGAGACTACAGGGTGTCCTCAATGCCACGATGGTAGGGCAGTTTCAGCGTGGTCAGATGTTGAAGACCCGAGAAATCTAATCTTCGCTGGGAGGTGTCCAAACCTGTGTAATCGACCACACGAAGCACTGGAGCATGATTTAAAAAAATTTTCAAGTGCTGCTCAACGAATCTACTGCCTTTAAGGCTCGACTCCATTAAAGAAGAAAGAGTATGGAGGTCTGGCTGATAAATAAAGTCCAGTCGTTCGGCGGTCGTAGTGTTATACGCCATGCGGAAGGTGCTCAAGGAGTTAAGCTCGGTGAACACCCATACAGAAAGCTGCCACATCTGCAACATTGGATCAATGTTAGAACAATCTACCAGACTAAGCTCAGAAATTTTATTATTGTCTTTAAGAAACTCGATTAAAAATTTCACACGCACCTGTGGTCATTGTACAAACCTTAAAGAAGTGAGCATACTAGTAGCCTGACGATTGAGCCATGGGATCCAAATGCGCTCGTCGGAGTTATCCTCCTCCCGCTTCTTCTCCCAAGCGAGACGAACCATCGGGTTATTATGGACGACAAGATGCGTGACACCTTCAACGCTAACCCGATTCTCGAAAAACCCGGTAGTTTTTCCAATAATCAACCTTTCAATAGTGGAAAATCGGGACACCATTTCCAGTGCCGTAGGCGTTACCACAACGCCGCGCAAATCAACGATCGTTAGATCTGTCCACTCCTCCCGACCCGACGAGTTAACTAAATTAATATCCAACAATTTTTGGAGCTCGGACACATCTATGGGCCACCACTCGCGGATGGTGATACCTGAGAAATAAAATTGGTGCGCATCTTCAAGCATCCTTTGCCATCCATTTTCCGTCCAGTATCGCTTGCTACCCGAGTCAAAGTGCAGGTGGCCTAATTTGTATTGGACCTCGCGCCATTCTTTGAATGCAGTGACTAGTGCCAACTTGGAATCATTGTCCAAGTGCCTACTAATACATCTAACGATAGGATCAAGACGCAGGGCTACAAGGCAGGCAGAAAAAAGATCTTGAGAGACCTGTGCCACCGGTTGTGAGTCGGTGGTCGTCGAAAAATTCCTAGCCGGACATACCTTTACGTATCTCTTACATACCTTACCTCCACGCTCTTTTTCAAAAAAAGTTTATTTAAAAGGGCGTCGCACTGTATTCTAGTTGACGACGCGAGGTTATCGCAGGCCACCCGCGCACTACACCTTGAACCCTTAACAAAGATCGTGTTGATCTTAAATTCCTTCTGTCCGCGAGCGATCAGCATGTCGCCCAAAACCTTCTTAGAAACCCTATGCATGTTGTAAACTAACAGGGTACATACATGCTGATTGCTCTTTCACTTCTTTAGCCATATTAGGCCACACATAATGCTGTCTAACTAGCCTATCGGTTACACGGCCCGAAGAGTGCGCGTTTTTAATATGCAAAATTTTAAATACTTCGCGTTTAAGAGTCTTGGGTATAAATGGTCTAAAGGTTTGCGAGTCAAAATTGCAATAGATGGCTGTTCGATTGGATCCCCAGCGCAGCTTAGTTAATTTTAGAGGGTGGTCGAATTCGCAATTATCTCTTTTAATTTGTCATCGCGTTCCTGCTCTTGTGAAATTTCTTCGAGAGTAAAAAATGTTGGAAAGTTAAATGTCGTGATACTTGCGAGAGTCTTTTTCTCAAAGGGTTCTCCAGTTGATGTCTCATTGTTCCAGTCAAAAGAGGCTGGCGCAATGGAGGGATCAATAGGCGAAAGCGAGTCTGCGACCACATTGTCTTCGTCTCGCAAGTAACAAATTTCCGTATTGAACTACGATATATACGACAATTCACGAGCGCGCAATGGTGTACACGTGTCTAAGTTTTGAGCAAGCACGTAGATAAGCGGTTTATGATCAGTAAAAACTTTGAAGTAACGACCCTCCAAAAAATAGCTAAAATACTTTAAGGCTTCATATATTGCCATTAATTTGCGGTCTTAAGCGCTATATTTTGATTGCGCGGAAGTGAACTTCCTGGAGAAAAATGCTAGTGGCTGCCAACTGCCGTTTACATATTGCTCCAAGAAAGCACCCATGGCGAAATTTGAGGCATCCATGGTTACGCGTATCTCTACGTCTGCGCACGGGTAAGCTAAGCTGGTGATATTAGTTATATCTATCTTTGTCTTTTCGAAAGCCTCTAGTGCGTCTGGAGTCCAAACTATTGGTGTCTTATCTTTCTTTTTGTTACTTTTTATAAGCGCGTGCAGATAGCGCTGCGTTTCTGCCGCTTGAGGGGTTGCCTTTCTATAAAAGTTAACTAAACCCAGGAACCTGCGTAATTCATCTACAGTTCGCGGTTGTGGATAATTTTTAATTGATTCGACCAGCTTTGGATCAGGCTTAAGGCCTTCTTTATCGATCGTATGACCGAGAAAAACTAGACTTTCGGCTCCAAAGATGCATTTTTTTAAATTTAGATGCAAATGGGAGTTCTGCAATCTTTCAAGCACTATATTTAAGTGCTTCTCATGTTCCTCAGGTGAGGCGGACGCCACAAGGATGTCATCGATGTGGGCAAAGACGAAATCTAAATCTCCCAGAGCTAGGTAGACATACGTTTGAAACGTTTGCGACGCATTTCTAAAACCGAAGGTCATAACAAGAAATTCGTATAGACCAAACGGTGTAATTGCTGCCGTTTTTGGGATGTCATCTGGAAAGATGGGTATCTGTAAGAACGCGCTTTCCAGGTCTAAAGCGGAGAAAATACTTTTACCGCGTAAGTTACTTGAAAAATCATGTAAATTCGGTATGGGATATCTATCCGGTATCGTTACCTCATTTAATTTTCGATAGCCTCCACAGACTCGCCATTCCCCGTTTTTTTAGGCACTATGTGTATGGGTGTAGCCCAAGGACTTTTCGAGGGTCTACACACACCTAACCTACACCACTCTTCAAATGCTGCTTTAGCTACTTTGAGTTTGCCTGGGCGTAAGCGTCGCGGTTTCTGCGCACAAGGAGTACCTGTGGTCTTAATGTTATGATATATGCCTCTCTTTTTTAGAGATTTTGGCCTATCAATGCCTATTACCGTGGGAAATTTATTTAAAATGTGTGCGTACTTGATTTTGGGGTCAATCAATGAAATTTGTAAGTCAGGAACGGCTTTGTTAAATCCATTAATTGTTTCATTCGTACTTGCATTAATTAGTAATTTTTTCTTAAGATCTGGTAAAAGATGAAAATGATTTAAAACATCCCCTCCCAATATATGATAAGGGACATCTGCGATAATAAAAAGCCATAGCAGTTCCTGAGTGAACCCAAAATCAAGTTTTTTGTGTAATGTGCCATATGTGTTTATTTTAGTGTCGTTAGCTGCATATAGGTTTAAATTTGTCTTTTATCTCGAAAAATTTTTTGGTTTAGGGATTACGGAAATCTCCGCGCCTGAGTCAATTAAAAACACCTCATTGGTGGTTTTATCTTTTACGCGAAGACGCACTGAGTTAGTCCCGGCCACGCTGGTCTCCATGACGGGCCAAGTTTCTAGTTTAACGAATCTTTAGCGTTCCCTTTATTACCATCCGAGTTTGCTCTATCTTTATTTCTCGCGTTTTGTTGATCCGGATTAATAGAGTTATCCACCTAGTCACACGGCTTTGTACATTTAAACGCGTTTTTACCGTATTTACTATGATGGTAACAGTAATGTCTACGGTCTCTACTTTTGCTATGTCCGCGTCCTCCTGCTTTGTTACCTTCATGCCAAGTTCTTGTAACCTTTCCTACCCGTAATTCTGTTATCCTAAAGGTTCTTTATTTAAATGGTATTCTTTGTTCTTAGAAACTCTATGTGGTATCGCGTTAAAGGATCGTTAAATAGCTAGCGCGCCATGCCTAGCTATTGCGGACCCTGTATTTCGTTTTAATATTGTTAAAGTCGTTTATAGCTAGGACGCCTTGCCTAGCTATAGCTGACTTTTAAGATATATTTGTTAGTATTATTTAGGATTATTATGTGAAAAGCCCGTTATTATTAAGGACCAAATGCCTTAATATTCGGGGCTTTACACCGGGTTAATTGGATGAGGGTATATCTTGGAAAAGCTCTTTATTAACAACTTAAATTGAATCACTGTACAATGCAAAAACTAAGAGTAATCTCGCGCTTAATAAAGAGATACTTGCTTGTAGCACGTGTCAGGCCATTCGCCACTTGTGCTACGAGCAAGCGTGTCTTCACACCAAGAGAGCTGATCCAAGAGTGCCAGAGTCGCGAGCTCCTCGCACTCTTTGCTTCAGCTCTCTTAGGTCTCTCCCCACTCTTCTATCTTAATAGAAGAGAGGGAGAGCTGCCGTGTACTCTCAGCGGTACTTACACATGCAAGCGCGTATACGTACATACGCGCGCTTGCTTGTTCAACCACTTTGGTCTTTTTGGGTGTTTGCGCGCGCATCTTCCAGTATCGTACGGTTTCAGGGCCGTACATACTCGGGCGCTCACATTGCCCCTCAAATTAAAATGGATTTTGCTTTTTAATTGATTAAGTTCAAAGAAAAAATCTATTTTATTTTTAATAACGCGACTTATGAAGATGCGCGCACAAACACCTAATTACGCACTTAATATTACCCTGGTGTTGAAGTATGCCCCCCAAAATAAAATGGATTTTTTCATAGAGGTAAAAATAAAATATACTCTTTTCCTTTTTATTCAAATTTGAAAATATGATTACTTTATTTCATTTAAACCAAAAAAAATTTTTTTTCATCTAATTGTTTTTAATTTAGTTTTAATTTTTTCTATATTTAATGGCTTCAATTCCTTTTTTGATTTTTACATTTATCATTAATTGACAAGAAATAAAGTCTTCCTTTTTATTATAAGCTTAAATTTATTTATTTTACAACTTAACCTAATTATTTCTATTCTATTTAATTTAATTTAAAAAATAATTTGTTTCTTTAATTTTCACTTCTTTCTTCTATTCTGTCTTTTTTCTTTTTCTTCCATTGTTTTTTGTCTTAGTACATTTTTGGTTTTTTTTTCTTTGACCTCTACTGTACTATAAGTGTAAGAGCGCATAAATACATTATTACTATATAGCTACTGTACTATGCGTTACTTATTTATCTTTTCTGCATTCTTTGCTTTTTAATATTTTTATTTTGTTTAAAATGATATTTGATTATATTATTTTTGCCTTAAATAATTACAGAACAGTTATAAGTGTTCTATATGGGACTTTTCATGTTCTACATTTTTTTATGCCCCCCTTTGTACTTTTTTAGATTTGTAATTTATTGTTTTCGAGATGAACCTTTTTATCAAATTATTTTATATTTATTTTTTGGTCCACTATGGCCATAACTTTTTTTTATTTCGTTTTGTGCATCTCTTATTAATGCATAGGGTATTATGGATTTATTCAATGTTTTATCTTCATTTTTGCATAACTCAGATTTTTCATAATTGTTTGTTAAATAACATTTTAATGCATTTCCGAATAACTTTTTGCCACCATACTTGTAGTTTTTCTATTCTTTCATTTGAAGAATAAAGAGGTGCTTTTTTAATAGTTTTCGTTCCATGTTTATACGTTGACAATTGAGCAGATACATTGCTAGATACTTTTTTATGTTTAGAAATTAAATCTATTAGTTCAATTTCTTGTTTTGGTGATATTATTGCACCTTTATGAATCTCATCATTGGTGAGTTCATAATTATTTTCCTCATGAAATAAATTTTCTTTATTTTCATTCGAGGTGAATGCACATGAATATGAGTCACTATCGCTCTCATGTGATTCAATATTTTTTACCTGAGTATACTCATTTGATTTGAGCTTTTGCTCAGGATTTTTAGATTAGCATATTCACCATCTATGTATAAAAGTATCTTTTCATGTACTCTCCTCAAAATCATGTTTAACATTTCCTGAAAACCATGTTTTGTATTACTTTCTTTAATAACATTTGGAATTTTAAAGTGTACATTTATTCTTTTTGCATTTATATGTATATTTAACCTGTTTTGTTTTTTGATTGTTTTAATTAATTTTCCTTTTCAGGTAACATTTTTGAATTTATAATTTTTTGTGTTTTTGGGGTATTAGCATTTGTTGCAACCTTACCCCTTATATTATTTAATTTAGGTGCAACTTTATTCAGTTTTCCTGAAGTTCTTCTAGTGATACTGAGTCTATATCTATTTGAGACACATTAATATCATTATAACTTTTTGTCATTTTATTGCTGACAGGAGCATTTAATTTTTCCCGCATTACAGCTTTTTGTTTATTATTATTTTGATTATATAGAGCTTTTTCTTTATTCTCTAAATTATCATTTTCCTTAAAGAATTTCTGTTGATTTGAATTGCTTCTATGAGATTCATTTCTATTAGCTGCTCTTTTCTCTTGAATTCTGTCATCATTATCAAAATCTAACAAGATTTTAAATAATGTGTTCTTATCTTTTCTCTGAGAAAATTGCATGGCTTGCCTAACATTTCTGCTGAAATGTTTGCTAATTTTATCGGCTAATTCTTCTTCACTCCCACGTTGGGCGCCAATGTAACCTTTCCTACCCGTAATTCTGTTATCCTAAAGGTTCTTTATTTAAATGGTATTCTTTGTTCTTAGAAACTCTATGTGGTATCGCGTTAAAGGATCGTTAAATAGCTAGCGCGCCATGCCTAGCTATTGCGGACCCTGTATTTCGTATCTTGCGAGCGTCTTTTAACTATATTACATTGGCTTACGAGCGCGTCGACTTCAGTCATCATTTCCGTCAAAATATGCGTTTCATTTTGTTTTATTTCGCGAATCGCGTTATGATTTGCATATAAGTCGGCATGTATTTGATCAGCAAGCTCGACCGACGCCATTTCGTTTTCAGGTGTTACGTCTTCTCTTGGAAACGGATGGATGTTGCATGATAGATTAGCTCTCCATGCTTCAAGAATCGATGCGCGTGGCATTTGTTCTCCCGCGAAATTAATCAGCTCATATAAATATTCCGAAGGCTTTCTCGTTCCGATTTGACAACCGCGAAATAATGTTAGTAGTTTAAAATCTTGCGATTGTGTATATTTTTTTATTAAAATGTCTTTAATCCTGGTATGATGATGATTAGGTCTTAATAATTTAGTGCTATTAGATATTTGATCAACGATACTATTACTAAAATTAGGCATGACGTTTACGAATTTAATGTTACCATCCGTTATGTTTTGTATCGATAGTTGGTACTCGAATATTTCGAACCATGTTACTGGATCGTTTGATGTGTTGTGAGAATGTCGTTTAATAGATAAAAGCCTATTCTGATCGAAACTATGCGCGGTTCTTTGTCTATTCGTTAATAAGGATTTTTCAAACGTTTTTTCGATTTTTATTAATGTTTGAGTTTGTTAAATTTAAGTGAAACCCGGTGGGCGAACTGTCGGAAACGATTGGTCCTATAGCATTTTCTAGAGTTCCCAGGATGTCCCCGTCACCCGAGTGTATGCTCTCTGAAGGAGAGCTGTTCTGTTGCACGCGTAACGTGTTTTCCGTACGTGGTGTTTTTAGGAGGTGTATGGGTTACTTTAGGAGGCATTTTTGCGGACGAGCGGTTGCAAAAGAGGGAATGACGCTCTTTTAGTCTGTGTAGTAAGCAGTTCGAGAAAATCCTCTCCGAATTTTATAATATAATTTTATACTTAAAAAGAGAAAAAGGCGTCTTGTGTAATCGGGTTTCACCTCCACGTGCTCAGCGTAAGAGACCTCATGTAGTCGACGATTGATGCACACAAAGGCCATCCGATGCACGAATCTCTCACGTGATCGACTACCGGATAAAAGCAATTGCGGGCTTGTCTGTTATCACGTTAAAATAATGTAGAAAAGACTCTTGGCTCTCGCACTACTCTCGATAGTCCCCGTTAGAGATCCGGAGCGATCGACGAAGGAGCTTTCTTAAGCAATGTTAGCGCCTCGAGTTAGAGTGAGATTTTCTCACAATAATATTAAAGAAAAATATGTATATTTTGAAGTGTCTTATAATTTTAGGACGAGAAATCCTCAATTGTGTACAATTAAAGTTTTATATGTATATAGATTAAAAAATATATGTATAAATATATGTATATAAAATTAAAAATATATGTGTAATGGACAAAAATACAAACAAAATATATAATAAATAAGTAAAAAATTAAATACGACACAAACACATACGACTAGTTTTATATTGCACTTCAGAGAATTTTATAGAAAATTTTATACTAATTTAAGCTATACTAATTCGTCTAGAGTCGACTTTTTCGTTATTTTTTTACAGTTCAATAACTCAAAATTTAAATAAGTAAAATAAAATTAATGCTAGCTAGTTAACACGAAAAACTGACTCCTTGCACTCCGCACTCGCTTGAAATTAAAAGATGTTCCACGTTGACCTTGAGGTAGGTGCTTCGATATTTAATTTCCACCGCTTAAGAGGACGCTGTATCTCTCTATCCTTTTCTAATTAAAAAATGTAAATTTTTGGGAAAACTAGTTATTATTGATAGAAATTAAGGGTTGTCCGCTACTTGTTTAGTAAAAATTAATATTTTCTCTGATGAGGACCAACTAATTTTATTGCTTTTTTTTCAAGTAAAGTTTGACATACTTAAATAACGTATTCTCTAGCCTTACTTAGGATTTTGTAAGTATGTCAAACTTTACTTGAAAAAAAAGCAACAAAATTAATTGGTCCTCATCAGAGAAAATATTACTTTTTACTAAACAAGTAGCGGACAACCTTTAATTTCTATCAATAATCACTAGATTTTCAAAAAACTTACATTTTTTAATTAGAAAAGGATAGAGAGATACAGCGTCCCCTTAACTTATTAAAAACACGCGTTTTTGCTAGATTTAAAACTGGCGGTTTCTTTGTCTTTAAAAGCAATTTTGCGTACCTACCGTTCGAAAGGAATTTATATGCCAGACAAAATGCGTACATAACCTATGCCGCGTGTCTTAGGGCATAAAATTTCTTACAAAAGAATGATTTTTTATACTTTAAACAAAATGATATACGCAAGAAAAGAATTTTTCCAACGCCAGACACAATGCATGCATAACCTACTCGCGTGTTCACGGCGTGCTTTTTCACAAACGTGACAAACAAATTCCACTCGCGATTCACTTCAATACAACACGCACTGCCGTGAAAAAAGGAATGTTTACTTGTTGGGCGTGTAAAACAAATTAAATGGCGCCACGTGGCCAGAACTCTCTAAGCAAAAAAGACTTTTTCTGCGGTTTTTCGCACGTTAATAATTTAATGGTGCAACCGCGCTTTTTCTTAAGACAAGAGAGAGAAAAAATTATATAAAAGAGAGTGCACTTTCAGCAACTCTCACTACTTTTAAAGAAGAATCTGCGTTGCTCTGGACGAAGACACTGAGGCAGAAGCCGCAAGGAAAGTGTCTCCTACTTGGAGCACACAGAGGTCGTGCGAATGATGCAGGCGCGATGCTCCGCTTCTCCAGTCCTAGAAAACTCTCGGTGCGTGAATCTCAGCGACAACGGCAGCGATAGATAGATGCTTGACCAGCGCACAAAGAACCCAAAATGGCGGACTTTCAAGGCGTCCCTCTAGCTCCGCTACTTGGTTGAAGAAAATGGCCGCTTGGTCGCCGCTGAAGACTTAGTCGGGGTCACCAGTTGTAACGCCTAGGGTCGCGATGTATATCTGTAATGCAGAAGGAGATATGATCCAGAAAGAATAAGTCGGAACTATATAATTTTAACTATGACTTTATTATATAACCAAAGCGACTAAGCGCAGTGGCTGGCGGAGTAAGACTAAAGTCCAAGCAAGCAGTCTTGAAGCTGCTTCTTCCTCGTCTAATGTGAGCCTGCACAAAGGCGTTCTCATGTATACGCTGACATGTGTATTGGTGCGCTTACAGCGCCATACACATACATGCAAGTTTTGACATGTATGTAATATTTCTAGTTCATTCTTTCAATAACATTTCTGAAAATATATATTGATAATAAAAAAATTTATTTATTTATAAATTAACAAACAAATAAAATACTTTCTTTCTTCCTAACTTTACGGCCAATGTTCGACTGTCATAATAATATTTTTTTTTTCTTTTTTCTTTTTCCCTACAAATAACTAAATTAAACATTTAGACAATTGTCTTATCTAAAGCAAGGCGCAAGATAAGGCCAATGCTTATACCTTTCTTTTCTTGTTACTCCTTTCTCTTGCTTATAAGAAGATTTCTTTCTTTTCAAGCGTAACTTTGCACTAACTTATTGAAAAGTTAATAATTTATTTTTTTTTTTATTTTCATTACTCTATTTTTTTCTGTCAGTTTTAGAGCCTTACGGCATCAAACTTGTAAATTATATTTTTCATGCTTAACAGCATTTAAAAATTTCTGGAAGGAAAAAAATAAATCATAACGTTTTATATCTTGAGGGTTTTGCAGGTTTTGAGCTCCACAGCATAAGACTTGCGATTCGTCTTTTGTGCTTAACAGCATAAAGGGCTCATCTTAAAGAAAATAAAAAAGGGAAACAAGTTGACTCTATATCTGAAAGTTGATTTTCAATTTTGGGCTTGTATCTATTGAGCCTCACGGCATATAGTGTTAGCTCTATTTTATCACTTAACAGCGATAAAAGACAAAAAGAGAAAAGAGACAATTAGGTGTTGGAGCAATTTTTCTCTCACATATTTTTTTTCTCCTCTATTTATTGTTTTTTTTCTCTTTAAGTAATCTCACTTTGCTTATATTTTTTTTGTTTTTTTTTTCCATTAGATGACTCGTTTGATAAATTATCTTTAAACTGTGAAAATAACTAACAAAAAAAATAAAGTATTTCTAACGTACTTACCTTTTTTTCTCGATTTATTCGATCGCGCTAATAAATAAAATAAAATTTTAAATATCTTATAAAATGACTACCCAAAAAGTCGATGACGAAGAGTTACCGTTCATTTAAGAGGAGTTAAGATTATGAGCTAACAATTTAAAAGAACGCGAACAAAGACTTAAGGATTTAGAAGAAGCACTCGAAGATCGTGAGAAGAAAATTCTAAGTGAAGCAGCACGGTTAAAGCAGGATGTGATGGATTCATTGAGCGTAGAAAAGGACCGCGATCAAATGCTTAAAAGGGAACTCTAAAGAGAAAGAAAACGCCGAAAAAATCTCAAAATTACCATATCAGACACTGCCTCTAGTGCATCAAATTTTCCCCCTGTACAAACTAATGGAACAGATTTGGGATCTAAGAATAAAATAAACTGGAAGTTACAAAAAGAATAAGTAAAATTATTGAGAAATAAACTCGAAGACAAAGCGTATATCGCGTTCGAGCACAATAATTTCGAAACATTGGATGAATTCGTTGATAGACTCAAGTCCGTTTTTCCCCCACGGAAACTCTAAATAATTTGCGAGGTAAACTCAATCGAATTTATAAGGGAAGGAACGAGCCGTTGCTTAATTTTATCACACGAATTGTCGACTTTAAAAAAGCCATTATCGATCGAAAACGTTTCGACGTGAACAATGAATTAACTCGCGATAAACTTTATGAAATCAAAAGAAATATAATCGAAAGATTTTGAGACGGTTTACCGCCAGAATTTAGGCAAAGACTTAGGAGCCGAACAAATTTATCTCTCAACAAAGTATTTAACGACGCAATCGCGGTTGATAAACAAATTGCTAGGGACAACCTGAAGCACGGATATAAGATCAACGAAAGAAATGAAAATCTTTATGAAAACAGACGAGATACGAATAAAGCAATAGCTGTAAAATCGGATGTGCCACGAGTAACCACATCCAACCAGGGAAAATACAACCAAACTAACATCGAATTAAATGACAGAAGCAAAAGTCATATTAACAATTATCAGATAAAAGTATGTGCTTATTGCAAAAACGATGGTCATTTAAGAGAAGAGTGCCGTAAATTAAAGTGGGTCGAAGAGAATCAACAAAAAATGAGATGAACGTTCCTGTGAAGGGCGCTCCTGGAGCGAAAACCAAGAAGACGCATCCAAAGAGCGCGATTATAACAGAACTTACGTCTACACCGTCAACTTAGAAGGAACAACGTCAATCGACATCGCGGAATTCCCATAATTTCGTTGAAGGTATGATTGATTCAGGTGAACAAATCAACATAGCTAAAAGAGGTGTCTTTAAAGGCGACGTATCAAACCGACCATTGTTGAGAGAAATATCGGGAACAGATATATCTTCGATTGGTACGTGTATTATCGACATATATGGATCCCCAACAGAGGTCATTCTAGTTGCCAATGATCGTCTAATGAAAACAGAAGCAATTATAGGTTCAAAATTCTGTGAGCACCACAGCGCAAGCTTCAATTTCTATTGAAAAGCACTAATTTCCGAGGAAAAAATTTTGTCTTTCGTAAATTTAAAAGACTTTAAAAGAATACCTGCTCTTGCAACTGCAATCGTAAGTTTCCCACTGAACAATCCAGAAAGAGAACATAGCTATATTAGAAAAAGAAAATTTAAAGAAAAAGGCATAGTGTCAGGAAACGTCACGGTGATCAACGATGGAGGCTACGTCGACATAGAAGTATTTAATACAAATATCTTTGCTATCGATCTGAAAATAACACCGCTAATTCTACAACCAACACAGAAATATTATCAGCATCGTGACGAGATAATTTTGATGGACAAAGATAGCACTCTCTTCATAAATACAGAAGATATAAAAGAAGTAAAGGGCACAAAACACTTCTTTTCCGGTCCCACCATCGAATTTGGGTTTATTGATTTTTTTCATAGAAAATTTATTGTAGAATAAGCTCCAAAAAATTTTTTTACTCTATCTCATTTAGTTTTGTTTTTATGAAGAAATTAGTAGGATAAACATTTAATTGATTTTTTTGTTAATTTTGCTATTTTGAGATTTTTCTCGAATTTTTAGCTAATCTTATTAAAACACTATGAGAAATTATTTTTTTATTGCTTGATTCAATAATTCAAAAATCATTAATTAATCTCCGAAAAGTTTTTAAGAGATTTGATTTTGTTTTTATTTCTTAAGTCTATAATGATATAATTTTTACAAATTTAAAAAATTTTAAGAATTATTTTAAATTATATTTTTTAAATTTTTATCGATTTTTTTTGGTTTAATTAAAAAAATTATTTTTTCAATTTAAAAAAAATATTTATCTTGATTTAAGCTCTAAAAAGTTTTACATCGATATTTTATTTCGTTTTGATTTTGCAAGAAAACGAGTGGCACATAGTTATTCATGTAATTTTTTATTAATTTGAATATCGCGCTTTCGGCTCGTATCATTTCGCTACATTACAGTCAGTCTCAGCTGATTGTATGGTCAGTTTGTAGTTAGTTTGTTTATTGAAAGTGCATTTAAAAAATTATTAGTAGGTTTTGTGGTTTATCAAATTATTAATTTTTAATAAATTACACGTTCGCGAGTTATTTCGTATATTTTTAAATGTGCCTAAAATTTTACGTTTATCTAAATAGAAAGTGTATTTAAAGCGTTAAAAGTTTGAATTGACATCAAGATTACTAACCTTAAATAATTTCAAATAATCAAAGAGATACAAGAGGCAGATTTGTTAACCAACATCAAGATAGAAAACGATCTACAGAGAGATCTAAAAAGAGGCCAAGAAAATTTCTTGGTAGGAGTGAAAAAAATTCTCCTGAAGCTAAGAGAAGTAGACCCTCTACGTCTTTTTCTAAACTGAAAAGAACAGAATTTTTAAGTTCCAGGGCGAAAAATAGAAATGTTAACGTTCTATCTTCTATCTTAGAAAAGATGATGCAGTGTGTGCCATCATAAGATAAAATTTATTGAAACCTTTTTTCGAGGATAAGGATTCAAAATTAATATGACTTGTGATTTTTGTGATGAATAAGAGACTGTAAACTTTAACAAGAGAGAAAGTGCTATATACAATACGTATAAAGTTAACAGATATAATGTTCTTGCTGCTCGTGCACTTGGCCATGGACTTGCAAGTTTGTCCAGTTTTTGTAGTTTAATAGATTTATCAAAGCCAGTTGCTCAGTCAGCGTTCAGTGCTATAAATGGTTAAATAACAAAAGTACACGAACAAGTGGCAAAAGGTTCTACATCTGAAGCTGTTAAAAATAACTTGAATCGACTTCCCCAAATAGTGCTGATCTTGATATAATTTTCTCAAGATGTTGGAGAAATTGAACATCGAACTTAGAAATGTATCTGTCGAGTGGGTCAGGACTCTAAATGATAGAAGATAATTCAATGTAGAGTGATCAAGTTAGTTTTATTCGAAAGAAGCACACACTCTGAAAAGAAAAGTACGAATAGGTGTGATGGATTTCTATACACCGGGTGCATATTAAATTCATGTAAGTGTATAATTCTAATTATTATTACATGTTTGGATATAAATTCTATTTATAAATTTTAATATTAAAATATAAATTTTAAATCTCAATTTTATTTCTTGATTTTGAATTTTAATTATAGAATAAAATATAAAATGATTACTCCATATTAAATATTATTTCTTAGTTTCCAGCTGATTCAATGTTAGAACAAGTAATTCTAACAACCATCAGAGTAACAAATAATTATATATTTGTTGATTCTTACAACAAATACATAGTTTCATTGGTGAATAAGGATGAGTACTGACAAAATATCTTATAATAAGAAAGATTATTACTATTGATTATCTAGTCGATAACAAGGTTCTCTTGTCTGGTATCTCTTTTTTATATTGTTAGCTAATATAAATAAGAAATACCAGGAGAGAATTATTTTATGAAAAATAAGTATAGCATTGATAATTTTAAGATATAATAATTAAAAACTTAAAAGCTGTTTTTCTGAAATATTGAATTTTTAAAATTTTAGGTGCTGCCCCGTAAGATTTGAGCTGAATCGCTGGGTGGATCTGACTTTTTCAAACTGATTTAACTTCAGTATTAGCATCATTCTCGCGTGAATAAAGGGTTTTAAAATCAAATGATTAGAAGTTATTAAAAAATCAAAAAATTAGGTAAAAAACATTAAAATTAATTAAATAAATTGATATTTTTTGTTGATAAGTAAAAAATTTTTTGTGTTTCAGGAATTCCCTCATTTACGCGATAATGGCAAGAATACTAAAGCTAAATACACTCAATCCTCGCTATAACGAGCGTTCGATAGAACGAGCATTTTTGTGTCGCTAAAGCGAGCAAAATGCTTCCCCTTCTTCCCCCACTACTCAATCTATTTTTCTTAATGTCCTGCTTGAAAATCCGACCTTTCTCCTTACATAAGCGCAACGAGAGTCGATGTTCCCTCCCTATCGACGCGCATTAATGTACTATTTAAATAATATATGATTTCGTGTAATTTACTATTTAAATAATAAAATAATATATAATCTTTTACTATATGTATATTTTTATTATTATATATGTATGTTTATAATTATTTATTTTTATTTATATTATTTTATGTTCATTTTGATTACATAACATCAAATTAATGTGCTTTAAAAAAAAATTTTATTTTCAGATGATTATCACACTGAAAAAAGTTGGGGATAACAGTTGTACTAAATGCCAACGCGCAGCCGTGTTGCGCATAACAGAGATCCTAGCTACGTTTTTGGAAAAGCTGCTATCTCAAAAATTAAAGCTAGAGCACGTATGCTTAAGAGTGAAATCTAATATACGTATAGATGACAACTATACGCCGTAGGTCGTCTTCTTTCCTAAATTCTAACAGCAGACTTCTCAAAGGCTGGTACGTCGTCGCGTTTCAGTTGTTCATACATATACTTGCTTAAATATGTATATCAACGGTCCTAAATTTTAAAACATACAGACGAATGTGCGTTTCGTACAGCGACACTACGCTGCGGTAACGGAGAGTTTCCGTACTTTTTTCAGTGTATTAAATTGACGGTATCAACATGAAAAAACAAAACATAATTGCAATAAAAAACTAACTACGAAATAAAAAAAAAAATTAATTCAACAATTATAAAACAAAATTAAATGCTATTTTCATTGCTTTTGAAAAAAATGTCAAGAGCAATATTTCGAGCTTTTATCAGCGTTGCTCTTTCCGCACATTAAATTTGATTTACATCTTGACTCCAATCAAGGATGGTTTGGGTCATACAAAGAACGTTTTCAGAAGAATGAAACTAAAAATAAATAAATCAAATAAACGATCTTATTTCAATGAAAATTCAACGGTTACACACGTTCAACCGATATAGTTATTGTTTATATTCGTTCGGTATCGTTTCGCTCATTAATCTAAGCATAGCATTTTTTTAGTGGTGGGGGCCCCTCTCAAGCTCGTAATAGCGAGAAAAATTATTCCCGAGTTCCTCGTAATAGCGAGATTTGAGTGTATGTTTGGAAAAGTCATTTTTATCAAGGTTCAGCTTAAACCTTACGGGAAGCAATTATAAGAACAAGAATTGATCGAATGATTATGGGACTATGGCTACAGCAATATGAGCTTATAAAGGCTTAAAATAAAGGTATTTTAGTCTACTTCTAAATACTATTTTCATTTTTAAAGAATTAAGGGGAATCCTCATACCGACATAGAGTTCTACCTTATCTACATTTCAATTATGAATTTTAATAGAAATTTAACTATTCATGACTGAAATTCGTAGGAGAGACACATTCTTAACATGCCGAAGAATTTATTGCAACGTTAAAAGACAATATAAGGGTAAAAATAAAGGCGAAAACTGCTTAATACGATTAACTTTTCAATGTAGTTATGAATAATCGTATTATGCAGTCTTTGTCTTCATTTTCACTGTTATTCTGGCTTTTAACGTTGCAATAAATTCTTTATAATGTTAAGAATATGCCTCTTCTATGAATTTTAGTGAAAAATAGTTAAATTTTCATCAAAATGCATAATTTAAATGTAGATAAGGTAGATCTCTGTGCCGGTATGAGGACACCCCTTAAGTCAAATCTAATTAATACATAACTTTTTTGCTTGCAGGTGACAAAGGTGTTTTGTGCCCTTAACGTCACAAATCAGACACCTTCTCTTGCTTCTTTGCAAGCCAATATAGACGATGCAAGGTCAACCGAAGAACTAATCAACGACTTAAGTACTTTTAAATATGGTAAAGAATACGATCGATTTTTTCAGAGAAGCTACTCAGACAGTATTATTTGCTCATCTTCCGAGGGAGACCTTCAAATTCGAGAAAATATCATTCCTAAACCTTAAGTTCCTGTGCAGGTGTTACCCGATTCTGCAACGTCATGCGTTGAGTCCGAAAATGCTTCGCGCGACACGGTAGACGATGACGCTCCGAACCCTATCGCAAATCTAATCGAATATTTCAGCCAAAATCCAGAACCATCGTACGCAAAGTCCGAAAACGTCTTACGCACCACGGTGAGCGACGGTGACAATATGCAACATAGCACCTACAAGACTTATGCTAAGCCCGAAGAAGCTCCGCACAACACGGTAAAGACAAGTCTAACAAAAGGGGAAATTGGAATGTCAGATAACGAAACCACAGAAACCACTGAAGAAGCTATAATAATTCGAGATTTTTCTCCAGGTGCAAATTTGCTGGACTATATTAAAATAAATCAGGTAAATCAACCAATAAGAACTTATGTAAATTACTCCGATATAGAACCATGCATCAATATAACTATTTTAGATATAAATACTGTCACCGAATTCTACGTCAAGCCCTGTAACAATGATAATCGAAGTTCTAAACACAAAAATTTAAAGCGAATATACAATGCTACCGTCAAAAGCAGAACAGAATGTATATTGAACGACATACCTAGAAACCATATAGTGGAAGAAAACGAAGCAAGGCTGCAGTTACTCGTTGAAAAAAACGCTGATGTTTCCAATTAGAAAGGAGAACTCCTACCACTAACATAATCGAATATAAAATTGAAACCTACGACGAAAAACCAGTGAACGCAAGACAGTATCCAATACCTCAGAAATTGCAAGAAGTTGTTTACTTACGAGCAAATAAGTAAATTGTTATAATCAGATATAGCCGAAAGAAGTAAATCGCCTTTCAACAGCCCTTTCTGGGTTGTCCAAAAGAAAGACGGTGTCGACGGGGACCACAATAGAGAGTTGTATTCAGGTTTTCATCAGGTGATGATTAGAGAAGAAGACCTAGAGAAAACAGCCTTTTCTACTTCTTATGGTCACTTTCACTTTAAAAAAATGCCTTTCCAAATTCGAAAAGCAGCAATTACTTTTCAAGAATTAACCAATAAAATATTAGGGCGTAAACCGTTATATTTAGGCTCGAAAGGAAAAGGAAAGCTAGAATATATTGATGACATTATACTGTTTGCAGAAAATCGATGAATTATTTCTGAAATTTACAGAAACCTTAAGAAAATCTATCCTAAAATTAAATCTCTTAAAATACCAATTTTCCGAAATATCAGTGACATTTCTTGGTCACAAGATGAGTCATAAAAGCATGAGACCAGACACAAATAAGACCCAAGCTGTTGAGAAATTCCCTCGTCCACGAAATGTCAAGGGAATACGCCAATTTCTTGGTCTGTGCAGATATTATCGACGTTTCATCCCAAATTTTGTAACGATCGCAAAGCCATTGACATAACTTTTAAAGGAAACAGTAGCTTTTAATTGGTCAGATGAAGAAGAAATAGCTTTTAAGACGCTCAAAAACTGCCTAATTAATGAACCAATTTTGCAACATTCAAAGTTCGAAGAGGAAATCATTGTAACAACAGACGCCTCAGACTGCGCAGTTGGTGATGTCCTATCTCAAAAGAAGGAAAATTCAGATTTACCTGTGGCTTACGCAAGTCGATTGCTTACAAAAACCGAGATGAATTATAGCACCATCAAAAAAGAACTACTCGCAATGCGATTTAGCGGTGATCAATTCGACTACTGTCTGATTAGCCGACATTTCACCTTTATAACTGACCACCAACCTCTCGTTTGGCTGCACAAAATAAAGGATTGTACATCTAAATTAAAAAAATGGTATTTTGAATTAAGAGACAAATTTGACTTTACAATCAAATATCTTCCAGGAAGAATTAATTTCGTGGCTAACGCGCTATCACGTAATCCTCCGGATAACGAAGTGTAAGACGTACGCAAATCAGAAACTAAAGAAATCATCGAGATAACGTCTGAAGAATTCTCAAGAAAACCGGTCTATGAAGTTAACACTATAAATAGACCGAGACGAACATATATATTCCTTTGACTATGACGACAAGGTACCCTTTGACAGCATACGAACAAGCGTAAAATTGACTAAATCAAGCAAGACAGATACCAGTTACCAGCCGACGAACTGTCACGAACGCTAGATATCCTTAAGAAATTAAAATCCTTAAATCTTTAGAAGCTGCAGCAGATAAACCATCCGAAGACGCTCTCGCAACTGACGATGCTATAAACGAAAATACAAATATTTCTGAGGATCATCAATCGCTCAGGGATGAATTACATTCAAATCCGTCCAGGGCGAATGAAGCTCCTCTGTCTGTTGAATATGAGATAGGCCGAGATGAGTCAAATCGACCCCGACCATCATGATATATAATTGAAACGAGAAATAATTTTCTCATGGTAAAAGACAATTTGACCTATTTTATAACACAAAAAATCAATCTCTCGATTCAGGAGCATTTTTTCTGCAAGAAGAACAGAGACTTCCGCCCCTGCAAGATATTGCCCTTGCAAGAGCAAAAGTCACTGAAAATGGCAAAAAGATTCTAATAGTTTTACCAATTAAAAAAAAATTTGCATGTACAAACAGACAGAGAAATTTTCAAAGATGCCATTCTTTCATTACTAGACGTATGTCAAACAACATCTGGTATCTTTGAGAATTTAAAAAACTGAACAGATAGACGACATCACGTGGAGTGATATCGTCGATCTGTTGAAAGATATATTTTCAGATTCTCAAACTAAAATAATAATCTGTGAAAATCTGATACAAGTACCAGAAGTCGATCCACGCGAAGAAATTATACGTGAAATTCACAAATCGCCAATAAATGGTCATAAAGGTATAACAAAGACGTATAACCGAATTAGACAACATTATTTCTGGCCAAATATGAAAGCGGGAATCTAAAATTTTATTAACACTTGCCGAATTTCTCAATTAAATAGACTTATTAGAAATAAGGTAAGACAAACTATGGTGTTGATAGACACACAGGGTTCTAGCTTCGAGAAAATTTCGTTAGATATCGTAGGTCGATTCGATAAGACCAGAGATAGTAACATGTACATTTTAACGATGCAAGTTTTACTAAGGAAATTTTGTATAGCTGCCCCTTTAGATTCGATTACATCAACGGCAATCGCCGATTCTTTTCTGAAACGATTTGTTTTTATTCACTGGTCTCCAAAGATAATTCTGACGGACCAAAGTAGAATTTTCATTAGTTCATTAAAAAAAAACGTTGCAAAAATGTGTAAAATCAAAACATGTGCAACCACGGCGTTTCATCTTCAATCCAATGGATCTCTTGAGCGAATGCATCATTCGTTAAAAGAATGGCTAATGAACTATGTATCAAATATACGACAATGTGATGAATGGTGTAAATGTGTAACGTTTTCCTACAATACTAGCGTTCATGAAGGAACGAAGCTCACCCCTTACGAATGCGTATATTGGAAGATAGCTCGTGTTCCGTCAGCGAGGGCAGTATTGGGAGAAAATACTACAGATACTTATTATGACTATATAACTAGATTGAGATCTAAATTGTTAGAAATACACGAACTAGCTAGGCAAAATCTGAACAACGCAAAGAGAAGTTCTAAAGAATATTATGATAGAAAGTTAAACCCATGTAATTTCAAAGTTAATGATCATGTAAAGCTGTTAATAAAACTTAGAAAGAGTAAGTTCCAACCGCAGTATACTGGGTCACATCAAATTTTCGAAATGTTGGATAGCGGTAGAAACATTAGGATTTCTTTTAAGAACACTACTAAAATTGTACATTCAAATAAACTGCGCTTGACGAGACTAAGATCTAAAAGTTTGGTGCATTTTTTTAAGAGAATACACGCAACAATTATTAGCATAAACCTACATATTTTTACTCTTTGATTTCTTTGTTTTATGACATATACACATGTTTTTTTATGTAATAACAAATAAGAAAGGTTTAATAAAAGTTGGTGAATTCACTTTATTTAATAGCCTTTAGCCTGCTAAAGAAAAAATCTACTTACAGCTACTTCAACATACCTAATATTTCATGGTCCGAGCCTATCAATGTAGAATAAAGGTGGAACAGAAAATTACCTATTGCGGTATGCATTCACACAACTCGAAAGTAAAAGGAGGCTCTACCACATTCATAGAACTAGCAACAAGAGAAGCATGCGAAGATCTTGTTAGATATGGCCAGCATAAATATGGACGTCCCATAATAAATAATCTGTTGGTAAACGCGTCTAATAGAAGGACTGCTACAGTCGCTGGAAGGTCGAACCCAAACAGATATTGTGAGGGTACAAATTGCAATGATAATAGATATGAATACGAAAAAGTAGTCGTAACTGGGAAACTAGAGATCAAAGCAACAGACTACGAGGTCACCGTAGACAAAGAAAAGAACATCCTAAGCACCGAAACTCGATGCAGCTACACCAGCGGTAGATGCGTTGACAAGGAAGAAAGCTATATTTTCTGGACTTCAGTAATGGGATCCACATGTAAGTTGGATGAGTTCACCATTCTATATGAAGGTAGTGGGACACGCATGGCTGATCACAACTCGAACGCTCCCATTATTTACTTTGCTAATTCAACTGGTAAAATAAATTTTGGTCCAACCAAAACCGAAGAAGAGACGTTGTGCGGATATAAATTGATCAAGACGGACCAAACAAAATGATTTATTTCAAAAACCACAAGAGGCAAATCATTTACAACCCGAAAAAGCTTGGAGGTACCAGACATCATCCTCACTATATATGTCAATGCAAAAATAATCAATCTCGGAAGACATCTCGATAAACAATTGGGATCGCTATATCGTGACATAGTTCTGTACAGATGTATATTAGAAAAGCAAATCATAGAAAATGCTCTATCTCTGGCGTTCTCAAGCCCAGACTTTTCTGCCCTAAAGGTTATGAAGAAACAAGGTTATTTAGCAATAGCAGCAGGAGAAGTCGCCCATATCATTCAATGTGTACCTCGGTTCTGCAAAATAAGAAAAACGTACTTATGCTATTACGAAATACCAGTAGTTTGTGATGATAAAGCTTACTTCGCCGAACCTATCAGCAAAGTGCTAGCACAAATAGGAACAGTCAGAGACTGCAGCACACTCATACCAAGTATTTTCAAAATGAGCGAGAAATTGTTTAAAATTCATTTTTTAGCAGCGGAGGTAAACCTATCGCAATTTTTGAAACCGTTTGTCCAATCGACCTGGAAACATGCTGGTATCTCAAAAGTTTTGAAGAATAGAATATATACACCGGAAGACCTAGGAAAATTACGTGAACATTCAATCTTTCCAGTCGAAAAACCTGCAATGATGGAGACGCAAGAACGCGCTCTGTAAAATTTAACAACCTGTTGATACCCGAAGAGATGGAGACAGTGATGGAATCCACACTTAATATAATGTGGAACAGATTCCAAAAATTTGGTCAAATCTCGGCAAGTATATTAATGATTGTCCTAATATGTCAAGCAATCAAGCTAGTCTTCGATACGGTAACTCGCGGATACACACTATACACGGTGTACGGATGGAGTACAAGACTCTCGAGGAGAATCTCGGTCTTCTAGTTGGAACAATTAAGGACCCGTCAGCTTAATGACTGGATAAGATTGTCTTAGTATACAGAACGCTATATACTACGACAAAATACAGGTACGTACAGTAGGCTGTACTAACATTAGAGCGCTAATGTTAGTTGAGCGTTACTGTAGTAGCCTCTACAAAAATGCGGTCGTCGCCGATCCTTACTATGGCTGGCATCGATACTTATATCTCCTAAGGCTCACTGTTTCTGTTAAGGAAGCGCTACGGCGGGTCGCTACGTAGCGGTCGGTACTTGGCGGCACGCGAAATTCAAATGGCTTTAAGCGAGGATATGAATATCCATCGCACCCCCCTCTTTCTTCGAAGAGTAAGCGTAGGCAAACGGAGTACAATGGTTTTAGTGCACAGAGTCTAAATCTATCTTACAAACTATATTAGTAAAAATAAAAAAGAAAATTACAATCAAAAGTATTTTGAAAAACGCTGCCAAGTGCTTTGGCGCAATGCTTTCTCATAGAGCGCATTGAGTTAGAGTATTTTGATTTTATTTTTTTAAATACGATTTTAATATAAATGTCCCTATCCTCTGTATTGAAGGCTGTCTTAATACCTACGAAAATTATATGAATTTTACTCTTTCTTACTTTTGCCATTTGCATAATGTGATTTTATGATGCTCTAAAATTAAAAATGCGTTTATAAAATTAATTTTCCCAAGCTTGTCTTCTTAACACTATAACCAATAACTTGCATACAAATTTTGGAACATTTTCATCGAATAGTTTACAAAAAATACCAAATAATTGAAAAATAAACATTGTTTTAAAATTTTCAAAACGCTTTAACGTTACAACTACGCTAAGAAAACCAGTTTTGAAAAGTTCATTTTATTTAGGCAATCGTAAATAATTTCTATACATAATTTTAAGCTACTTCATCGAGTAGTTTACGTAAAATACCAAAAAATAAGTGAAATTCTATTCAAAATTTACAAAATGCTCTAAAATTAAAACTGCGCCAAGAAAATAAGTTTTTCCAAGCTTGCTTTATTTAGGCCATTGCAAATGATTTCCATAAAAATTTTCGAGCAAATCTATCGAATGGCTTTTGTGTAATAGAAAAAAAATGAAAAATAGAGATTTTTTCCAAAATTTTCAAAATGCTCTAAAGTTAAAACTGCGCTAAGAAAATAAGTTTTCCAAAGCTTGATTTATTCAGATAATAGTGAATAATTTGCATGAAAATTTTTGAGCAAGTTTATCAAGTGATTTTTGTGCAATAGAAGAGAAATTAAAAATAAAAAATTTTTTCAAAATTTTCAAAATGCTCTAAAATTAAATGTGCGCTAAGAAAATTGAAGAAAATTAGTTTTCAAAAGTTTATTTTATTTTGACAATCATAAATAATTCCCATACATAATTTGCAGCTCCTTCATCGAGTAGTTTACGTAAAATATAAAAAAAATTAGAAAAATTTTATTCAAAATTTTCAAAATGCTCTAAAATTAAAACTGCACTGAGAAAATAAGTTTTTCAAAGCTTGTTTTATTTAGGCCATTGCAAATGATTTCCATAAAATTTTCGAGCAAATCTATCGAATGGTTTTTGTGTAATAGAAAAAAAATGAAAAATAGAGATTTTTTCCAAAATTTTCAAAATGCTTTAAAATTAAAACTACGCTAAGAAAATAAGTGTTCCAAAGCTTGTTTTCTTTAGACAATAGCGAATAACTTGCATACAAATTTAGAAGCAAATCTATTGAATGGTTGTCGTAAAATAAAAAATAAATGAAAAAAAAAAAATTTTTTTCATAATTTTCAAAATGCTCTAAAATTAAAAGTGCGCTAAGAAAATCAGTTGGTAAAAGTTTTTCTTCTCTTGGCAGTTGCAAATAATGTTTATACAAATTTTCAAGAAAATTCTTTGAGTAGTTTACGTAAAATATCAAAAAAATGAAAAATCAAAACTTTTTTAAAATTCTTAAAATGGCTCTAAAAAAAACTGAGCTAAGAATATCAATTATCAATAGCTTCCCCCCAGTTAGACAAAAAAATAAATTGCATGCAAAATTTGAAGTTAATCCATCGAGTAGTTCTCGAGATCTTATTGGCGTACTGAATACATACACACACACACACACACATACATACAGACATTTTCTGGAAACCACTTTTTTCGACTTCCTGAGTCTAAATATGTACAAATTAATGAAAAAATAGAAAAAAATTTTTTTTACCGATACAATGCTTTCTCTATGAAAAAGCAAAAAGAAAACTACAATTGAAAGTATCATACCATTTACCGCAGAGGTAGATGGATAAAGCGGAGTTCCTTTTTCTTCTTGAAGAAAACCCCGTATCTTCTGGTTTTCGGCATTGCAGATCTTGCACATTGGATCTTACATAAAATTTACATGTTAAAAATCATATCTTGTGACTTTTAAACATGTAAGGTCTAATACTAAGTTCATGTGAGATTTCATCTGATTTCATGTGCGATATTTTATTACGAGAAGCAATTCTTCATTTTACAATCGAAAACGGATTTCAAAAGTTATTTCAAAAGTTTTTGGGTTACCGATTATAGGAACAATCAAATAATCATTCATTTGCATATGAAAAATCTGTTTTTGTCGAATAAAATATTTTTTTGGAATGCTATACCAGCATCATTTTAATATAACATTTAAAATATTATGAGGGAATTAGTTCTTAACAAAATATTAATTTAAATAATAATCTCAACATAATGTTAAATGTAAATATTGTATATTGTTTGTTGTGTCAAATGCCATTTTATGGTTCAATGGAAATGAACTGTAAAAATCACATAGTAACTTTCAATTATCATATAAATTAAATTATAGTGAATTTTACTAACTACTTATATAAAATCGATTATAAATTAAGACAAAGGATTAGACTGAAAGTTTTTTCAAGACTTATGACTCTTATGTTTAGCCAAATGACATTTTATGCTTAAAATGGTTTTCGAGATTAAGATATACAAAGTTCATACAATCTCAAAATGTTAGCATAGCAGGTCACAGTAATCAGACTTCAATAATTAATGAACCAGAAGACACGCAAACTGGTGAAGAAATATCTTTTAAACTCTCTTAAGTTTTAATAAATTAAAACGAAACAAAAACATCTAATACTCAATCATCACAACCATACAATTAATTTTCACAAGGATTTATAATTTCTGACATCCAAAAGTCTAGTAATTTTTAAGTTACCATTTGAGGTTTATCTTCACGTTTTCTGGATTCAAGTGGATTTAGAGATGTTGTAAATTTTTTGAAAGAAGAAGATTTTAAAGTACTGATACTGTTGTGGATTTACTAAATAAAACTCACACATATTTTATTGGTAAATGTGAATAACAAAGCTTTATTGAATAATACAAGTTTCAAGTGACGCAGCTAGCTGCCGATTGCTATGATACAGACGGACTCTCTCTCTACTGAATTACTTGACGAGCCTTTTTATACCCTTTTACCTCACCGTGCAGTTGCGACATATTACATAATAAAGGTGGCGCTATACTGATAAATCATACATATATTCTCAACAATACCCGCTTTAAAAAGAAAACAAAATCAACTCACTACAGAAGAATTAAATGAATCAAGATATGTTACTAAACTTTGTTGGGTCATAGAAGCTTAGCACGGAATCATTAGACAAAAGTATAAACTCTTAAATCATCAATTTAGTAATAAAGCTCTTCCAAATGCTGGAACATATTGTAAAATTGCTTGTTTCGTTGAAAATATGACTGGAAAGCGACTTAATAAATTCAGATGAAGGTAAATTAACATTGATTATTGATAGAATGAAGTCACAGAAAAACATCGTGAATCATTTGACTGAAATGGTGAAAGATTCTAATTATAATAAGAAATCGGTATTTTTCCAAAGAATAACTTCATCTGATTTACTTGATTTCCAGAATTGACTTAAGATAAACTAAAACTCATTTTCACGGGAACGTATCAATTAAAACAAGCTATTTCCTACCTAGAAGGAAAGCTCGACGATGACAACACTTTGAATATAAGTTATTTAAAAGAAAATTCTAAAATCGTTAGGCTTGAGGTGAAATTGCGACATATGAACCGCAAAACTTATAAATGTTATATTCAGTATCATCTAAATGGTGGAAGTATCAATGCAATTAAAGAATACTGGTGCACTTGTGCCAATGGTCTCCGAACTATTGGACGTTGCTCACATGTTGCTGCACTATTATACCATTCATCACATGGCAGATACTTATCAAATGTGATTCAGTCCGTTGAAATAATGACTAATCTTTTTAAAATCAATAATGCAGATCCTATAATTGATAAAGACAGTGACGAAGATTGATAATTCAAGTCAGCTATTATATGTATATATATATATTATTTTATCTATATTAAGTAAGAATAATATTGTTAGATATGACAATGCATATAAACGTTTAATTTGTTGCAATTTACTTAACAAAGACAGGGGCGTCTTTAACCTCCGTAGAGCCCTAAGCCAGACATCCGTGGGGTCCATATCAGGGCCGTGAATTTCATGCAAATAAATTAACTTTAGCATATACGAATAGTTAAGTCGATAATTTTAAATCATAATATAAATAGTAAAAATATACTTCAATAGCAATTTTATTTCAAATATGATGAACCATTTATAATTAATATATAATATGCATACGATAATATTGGTTTTAAACGGAAATATAATTATTGTTTTTACGATTAACTGTAATCTATAATTAAAATAAGAACTTTAAAATCTGATATAACATTATTTTATTACTTTATATATTGTAGGGGCCTTCTGCACCCCAACTTCATAAAGCCTAAGATTTTCATACTATAACTTTGGAGGTTAGAATTATTGCAGTTTTGACGTTAGTTGGGAGACAATTTTCATCTGTAGGCAGAGATCCTGGTGGCTAATTTTTCAATCTACTCCTCGACCAATAAGATAGAAGTTTACCTTACCCTTTAAGGAGTATACACAAGAGGTCGGAGTTATGGACAGTTGTGCGATCTTAAGCTATCCACTAATGATAAATGGGGCATGGCAAAGCTCCATTTGTGTTTCACATGCCGGCAGCGCTGTCATGCGAAATGCATGACTCGCTCAAAAATGGAAAATGGCACAAATTACGAGTCTAAAAGGTGCATGGAAAAAATAAAAAATAATTCAATGTCGTCTGCCGGTGGAAGCATCAAGGCAATAGGGTTCTACAGGCTGCACGCAAAGCTGCTCCTAATCAGCCCATCAGTGCCTCTACACCATCAAGAAATGACTCGAAAGTGACATCTGTCAACATCTCACAGAAGCAGCCTGAAAGAATGAAAACTACTTTATCATCGCAAACTTTGTCCAACAACAGCGGTCCCACGGCGGATGGAGGGAGAAGTAGAATAAGTATGCCTTTATCTGATAAACTATTGGGAGGTGGCGCTGCACTCGCTGCCCCGAATAATAATAATAATAGTAATAATTTTAAGAAAAATAATTCTGATGTAGTCCGAAATGACTTAGATTCTTCCTCATTGCAGACAGCTGTATCTGCTCTAGAGGGCACACTATCTGGTAAGCTTGACACAATACTAAATCCTTTTGATCGATTTTTGACTTTAGAGAGCCAAGTTAAAAATTTTGACAAAGGCCTGCGGGATATTGTGTCCAAAATTGATACACAGAATGAATATATTAAAAAATTAGAAATGGAACAGATGCAGTTGTTAGAGGGAAATCGCAAACTTAAGGAAATAATAGTCACTCCGGAAAGGAATTTCTTATCCGCTCAAAATAATAAAATTGAAACGTATAATAAAACAATTAGTTGCAAATTTGATAATATTCAAACTTTTCTTAATAACGAGTTTCACGGAGTGGACAAGGGTTTCTTTGACCTTACAACCGGGGTAGCTGGCGTGGCGCAGGCCGTCGCGGATCTCACGGGAATGAATGAGCATACATTACACACATATACATCTGTAAAAATTCCACAAAAACCACATACTCATACTGTAATTAGTAAGGAGTAGTACATTGGTGATCTTTGGCAAATTTGACTGTTCAGCAGTTAATGTTGGATCAGATGATTACGCCTGTGCTGTTGTTGGTACCATTCTTCCGGCAAACAAGCGTACAAATGTTATTTCAGTTAAGAAAATTGCTAAATATGATGATGTAAACGGGGTGTCTACAGATCGTGGGATCAGTGGCGGCCCGAGGGGTCCGTTCTCATTGCTGGTTAGACTTTCTGAGGAGGACCTGGTGCAACAGGTGTTTAAGGCTAAACAAAAATTCACAGGTTTTTCGACAGCGGATCTTAATCCCTCCCTCCTTGGCAGTCTTCCAGCCATTAAACGCCACGGCTTGATATTTATTAATGAATTTTTGCCTAAAGAAAAATATGTTAATTTTAAAAAGTTAAAAAAGTATGCCAAAGAAAAAGGCTTTAAATTTATTTGGCACAGACATGGTCAATTTTTGGTGAGGAGGGAGAGAGAGGAGAGCTCACAATTTTTTTAATGAAGATGATTTAGATAACTTATTGACAGAAAGTAAGAAATTGAAAGACGGTGTACATGTAATTAATGTAAATTCTGAAACTTTATCGAATATTTAGTGCAATAATAATAATATATGTGATAATAATGAAGCCTCTGAACATCAACAAAATATGTCGATGAATCAATTATTAAGTACAAATAATGGAGTAACGTCAAGTGTGGCCTCTCTGCAATGACTGCACCGGGCCTCCTCTGAGAGTCGTACGGGAGGAGGGGTGAACTGCGAGCGTGCTTTCTGAATATGACTTCGTTGAGGGCTCACATTGGGCAGGTACGTGAGTTTCTAAGTGATGGTCCTTCTTGCGACATATTTGGAGTAGCTGAGAATTGGCTGGGTCCGTCTGTTTCGGATGACGTCATTCGGGTCAAAGGGTATAAAGTATTCAGACAGGACAGAAACTTGCGTGGTGGAGGAGTTGCTTTGTATATTGAAGACAATTTAAAGTGCAATATTTTGGCTACTTCGGATATTCAAACTAATCATAGTGAAGGTAAACCGGAGGTACCTGAGTATATTTTTTGTTCCATGCAATTGGGCAGCTCCGAAGCCTTGTTGGTTTCTGTTATTTATCGACCTCCTGCAATTTCCTTTTTTAAACCCACCGATTTTTTGGTAACTTAAGAAATTTTGCTTCTGAATGCTCTCATAAAATTATAATGGGAGACCTGAATGCCGGTCTCCGGCGTGAGAGCAGTAATGCCAAATTTATTAATAAATTGTCGGCTGAGCTTCCGTTACAGTTGGTTCAGCACGGTGCCACGCATCACACTCCAACGTCTCACACGTGGATTGACCAGATTCTTGTTGACGATAATGACACAGTACTTGACGCACGCAACTTACCGACGAATTTTCACAGTCGACACAACTTAATTGATGTATGTATTTCTTGTCATCACATCAAGACAGATAATAAAATAATTAAGTATAGGAATTATAAAGATATCTGTCCAAACTTATTGGTACAGAGTTTGGCCGGCTGTGATTGGACGACATTCACAGTTGGTACAGTTGACCCAGAATCTGCACTTGGCTGCCTCTGTGACAACCTTACGGCGACAATACAAAATCTAGCGCCGCTAAAAACACTTAAAATTGGTTAAAATAAATTTTCTTGGATTGATAAAGAGTTGTCGTAGATGCGGCACAAGAGAGATGCCACGTATCGTAGATTTAAACGGACGAAGGAGAAGCGATATCTCTCCGAATTTTTGCAGCTGCGTAAAACAATAGACGAACAGACGGAACAAGCTAAAACGAATTATTATCATAATAGACTGTTTGATGCTCTTGCTAGAGGTAATGCCTGGAAGGAGTTCTTCTTCTTCTTTATCTTTTATTGGCCTTTGGACTTTTCGTCATAGGCCATCATTAATCTTTTTGTTCCGAGGAACTCTCTATTTTATATTTTTTTGCGTTCTTCGGGTTCTCTTCCCCACGGAAAACTACGAAAATTGTTTTTCCCAATTTTCCCAGGGAGTCAAACCCCGATCCGCTAGGACGCAAGCCAGCTGCCTTATGCAACTGAGTTACTTTTCGTCCTTTAACGATGGAGCTCGAAAGTGTGTTCATAAGAACAAAGCACATGTAACAGAGGTGCTTGCTTGAAAAACAGCCGCGAGCGGGATTCGATCCACGGTCCCCCGAGAATACGAATCCAATGCTCTTACCGACTGTGCCACAGCCCGGCTCTCCTGCAAGGAGTTAAAAGACCTGGGACTCCTGTTTGGACCTCAAGGGGACTTGGATGGATTCACTCCAGATGAGCTTAATGCACATTTTGCGGAGGTGTCGGTTTTGCCACACGATGATACTGTGGAACGTAAAAGGATTCTTTCTGAGTGTAGTGAAAGTGGTTTTACCTTTAAGCCAATTAATATTGATGATGTAATCCTTTTTCATCACAGGCTTGTGGCGAGGATGGCATCCCGCAGAGTGTGATACTTAAAGCACTACCGGTTATTGGACTCTGTTCAATTCCTCTTTTGCACGGGGGGTCTTCCCTTGCCTTTGGAAGCGCGCACGTATCGTGCCTTTAAAGAAGTGCCCTACACCTAAAATGCCTAAAGATTTTAGGCCCATAGCAATATTATGTTTTCTTTCAAAGGTTCTCGAGAAGATTACCCATGACCAACTGCAGGAGTACATTATGACAAACAAAATACTTGACTCTTTGCAGACTGGCTTCAGAAAGCATCATTCTACGCAAACTGCCATACTTAAACTTACAGACGACATAAGATCAGGTCTTGACAAAAAACTTGCCACGATACTACTTCTATTTGACTTTAGTAAGGCATTCGACACGATCTCACCTTCCAAATTGCTTGCAAGGCTTAGATCGATGGGATTTTCCAGGGCTGCACTCGAGTGGATCAGCTCCTATTTATCAGGTAGAAAACAAATGGTTTCTACACATTTAAATGAGGATTCGGATTGACTAACAACCAATCTAGGAGTTCCACAGGGTTCAGTACTGGGGCCTCTGTTGTTCTGCCTTTACATTAATAACATACGTGACACGGTCGACCCCTGTTGTGTCAAGCACATATTATATGCTGATGACCTGCAAATCTATACTTAGGTCCCTTATAAACATCTGAATAAAGGTATTCGTATTATGCAGAGGGCGGCCAGGGTGGTGTCGGGATGGGCTGACGTTGCTTCTCTCACATTAAATGCAAACGAAACTAAGGCAATCGTTTTTGGCAGTAGTCGTTTTATTAATGACTTTTATGCTGGTGAGCCAAGGACGATTGAGCTTGAGGGAGGTGTCGGCATATCTTTCTCTGATAACATTACGAGCCTTGGTGTTGTGCTTGACGCTGAGTTGTCTTGGGAGCCGCACATTAATATGGTGACTAAAAAATTTAATAGGATAATGTATAGTTTACGGTTCTTTCATCGGTACACCACTGAGGCCCTGCGTAAATAACTCGCAGCCGCCTTGCTGTTTCCGCACCTCGATTATTGCTCAGTAGTTCTGCTTGATGCTTCGCAGGGGTTGAGAAGACAATTACAAAGACTGCAAAATTCATGTGTGAGATATGTATTAGGAATGGGCGATCATATCTCTCCTCATAGAGCCGCGCTTGGTTGGCTGCATACTGATTCAAGGAGACAATATTTTAAAGCTGTACTTATGTACAAAATCGTGCGCATGAATACTCCCGAGTATCTAGTGAGTCTCTTCACTAGATATGTACCTAGGGTAGCCACTAGAGGAAAGATTAAGGACTTCGCCGTGCCCTTCATGCGTACTGAGACTGGAAGAAATTCCTTTAAAGTTCAAGGAGCGCATTTTTGGAACTCCCTGCCTGCTGATATAAAAAATCTTCCATCGCTCGGCAGGTTTAAGTCGGCTTTAAGAGGAGGTCACGTATCTCTGTCCTTTTCTAATCAAATAATTAATTTTTAGCTAAAAATAATAACTTTAGCAAAAAATAAGGAGAAAGCCGCATCTCGTATAAGGAAAAGCAAAATTTTCTTTAATAAGAAAAAATTCATTTTATTGCTTCGATTTCAAGAAAACCTTGAAAAACCAAATTGTTTACCCTAACCTCTGCGTTTTAAGTTTTTCAAGGTTTTCTTGGGACCGAAGCGATGAAATTAATTTTTTCTCATCAATGAAGATATTGCTTTTTTTGATACAAAATGCGGCTTTCTCTTAATTTTTATCTAAAATTATTAATTTTTGTAATAAAATTAATTCTTTGATTAGAAAAGGATAGATATACTCGACCTCCTCTTAAGGACGAGCTTACTCGACCTCGAGTGAAATTAATTTTAAGTATTTTAATTTTTATGTTAATTTATTTTGTTTTGTTCTATATATAGACTTAAGGTGTAAATGTATCTATTAGCGTGAATGATGGATGAATGTATGCGGAAAGAATGAGTGGTTCTGTTTTTATTAGAAGTCATGACATCTTCGGTATTAACTTTTTATTCTTTAAATGTTATTATTATTTCATTTTTTAATTATTTACTATTACTTTGTTATTGTATTGTCCAATTTTATTTTTATTGATGTCATGACAGTGATTCCTCTTTTAAATTATGTATTAATTCTATGACTGATAGATATTTAAGACTGTTTTTTATTGTAATTTATGTTTTCCGCGTGTATTTAGAATAGTCTGTGATATCACTTTTACATGGTGACTTACGGATACAGTATTATATATTAATTTTAATAATTGACTGTGAAATTCTATCTTATTATGTGCAATACTTTATATAGAATTATTACTTATTATTTCATGTATTACACGCCTTTTTGTACTTTTTTTACAAAATAAATGAATATCTATCTGTCTATCTATATTTTGTTGATTCAAAATCGAAAAATTTTGAATAGAGTAATTAGTCTTTAAAATCAAGTAAATATTTCATGTATTTAAATAAATATTGTTTCATAAAAAAAAAATAAAAATATTCATATAATAAAATATAGAAAATATTTGTTTAAAACAAAGGAATATTTTCTTGATTAGAATTGCGATTACTCTAATTTGTATTATTAATTTATAAAAAAAAATTTTTTTACTGAAATGTAGTGTTTATTTACTTTAATTGAAACAATGTAATTAACAAGTTGACTCATAAATTGAGGTCATTATTTACTTGAATCTAGTGTAATTTTATTTCAAGTTCGCTATTTTCTTGAGTTTAGTGTAATTTCATTTTAATTTCGCTATTTACTTGAATCTATTATATATTTATATTTATACATAAATCCTTTTATCCTATCTTTTTCTCTTTACTTCAATGAGTCTATTTATAGAACAATTCATTTACACGTGTTACATATTTTTTTATAAACATATTAACTTATAAATTACGTCTATTGTATTCTTATAAACTAGTATACGCCTGTTTGCTCGCTGAATAATTACAACGTGTGCCTCCCGTAACGCTTCTACAAAGCAAGCACGTTTTGGCTCTTATATACGAAACGAGATGTCTTCTCTGCGGAGCGTGTCCCGCGTGCATCCCCCTAGCGGGCGATTTAGGTGAATACTTATTTTTTTTAATCAAGTATGTGAAAAATTTCATTTTATTAAATATTTATTTACCGATGTTTGCTTTTATCAAAATAATTGATCTTATTATTTTAAATAAATGATTTACCGTATTCCGATATTTTTTGTTTGAATGAAGTCTCTAATTGCTACATTCAAGTAAATAAAGTCTTAAAATTAGTAAATATTTACTTACTTCAAATATCATTGACTAAATCTAAGTAATTTATTATTTAATTCAAGTAAATAATTTTCTATATAAAATATTTACTTGAATGAAGTAAATTTTTTTTAGTATAGGATTTCTAATATTAAACAAATAAAAATTCAATTCATTTTCTAATACAAGTAAATATTTACTTAAAAAAGGACTACATTATTAGATTATTTGTTTACTAAATATAAATAAAGATTTCTTAATAGATATAATTTCATAGCTTTTTAAGATAATCCTATCTATTTTGAAATAAATTATTTTTTGGCATACTGTAAATGCTAATTAAATATTTTCTTAAGTCAAGTAACTCAGAAACTAACTCTAATAAAATATTTACTTGCCGTTGGTTGTTACTTTCAAGATAATTGCCTATCTTGTTTCAAGTAAATGATTTTCTGCATTTAAATATTTTTTACTTCAATGAAATATCTGATTGTTCTATTCGATTAAATAATTGTTTTAAACTCCGTGTAATATTAACATGTATACATTTAAGCAAACAATATTTTTGTTTTAAGTGAATTATTTATAAATTCAAGTTATTCAAATTTTCAAATCAGATTCTTATTCTAAGTATTTCATATTCTTCCTAATAACAAAATCAGAGATTAGATAGTAAATATTTTCTTGGTTTTAAAATTATATACATTTAATTGAAGTACTACATTTACTATAGATCATTAAGTAAATATTTTCTTAATTAGGAACAATGTATAATTAGTTTTCGACTATATATTTTCTTAAATTGAGTTTATATTTTATTGAGGAAATCAAGGAACAGGGATTCTAATACCAAACAAATAAAAGTTTGATCAAAGGAATTGGTTTTCCAATATAAGTAAACATTTATTCAAAAAAAGTACTAAATATTAGTTAATTTTTATACTAAATTCAAGTAAATGTTTTTAAATGGGAAAAATTAATTCAATAACTTTAAGATAACTTTATCTTATTTAAAGTAAATTATTTTCCAGTAAATTGTAAATTTTAATTGAATAATTATTTTTTTAAGTTGAGTACCTTATAAATTAAATATTATAAAATATTTACTTGTTATTATTTGCTACTTTCAAAGTAATAGACATTTTTGTTTTAAGTAAATAATTTATTGTATTTAGTAATTTACATTTAAGTAAACGATTCTGAAGTAAATAATTACTATAATCAAGTAAATAAGTTTCAAGTAAATGAAATACCTAAATTTAAGTAAATATTTACTTATTTCAAATAAAGTTCACTCGATTCAAGTAATTCATTAATAAATTCAAGAAAATTATTTCCTTTAGAAAATATTTACTCGAATCAAAAAAAAATTTTTCTTCAGTGTATTTGTATACATGTGCATGTATATAATATACACCCACATAGCACGAAAGATTCGGGAAGCTTCCATCGAAAGATTCGAGAAAGATTCCAATGTAAGCTTCTAGCAAGCTTCCCGGAGGCTAAATGAAAGTTTCGAGAAGCTTCCGTTAGAATCTTTCATGTAAGCTTTACGGAAGGTTCAGGGAAGCTTACGTGTAATATTCCATGAGGGCTAAATGGAACATTACGAAATAGCTACCAGTAAGCTTCCGGAAAGATTACATGTAACATTACAGAAACGTTATTCGGAAGATTACATTATGTCTTGCAGGAAGCTTCCAGTAATATTTTGTGGAAGATTCCATTCAAACTTCCTGCAGCCTTCCACGGCATGTTACAAGAAAAATATTTCAATGTTTACAGAAGGTTACCAGTAACTTGTCAGAAAGATTCCGTGTAAGCTTCCCGAAAGCTAAATATAAGTTTCGGGGAGCTTCCATTGGAATCTTTCATGTAAACTGTACGGAAGGTTCAGGAAAGCGAACATGTAATATTCCATGAGGGCTAAATGGAACATTACGAAATAGCTTCCAGTAAGCTTCCGGAAAGATTACATGTAACATTACAGAAACGTTATTCGGAAGATTACATTATGTCTTGCAGGAAGCTTCCAGTAATATTTTGTGGAAGATTACATTCAAACTTCCTGCAGCCTTCCACGGCATGTTACAAGAAAAATATTTCAATGTTTACAGAATATATATTGTTTTTACAAATATAACTAACTGAAAACTCTTAGGAATCCTAAATTACAATCTAAATAGTGTATAAAAACCATCTGGTGTAGTCTAAACCACCGGAAGGTGACTAGATACTCCCAACTCCGATAAAATAATACTGCTACGATATAGAAAAAATAGTTTTAAAGCCGCAGTGAAAATATTCATTGTTGTTACAAATATAACCAACTGGAAACGTTTAGGAATCCTAAATTACAATGCAAATAGTTTACCAAAACTATCTGGTGTAGTTTGAACTACCGGAAGGTAATTAGACTTACCCAAGTCTGTGAAATAATGCTACTATGATATAAAAAAAAATAGTTTCAAAGCGGCAGTGAGAATATTTATTGTTATTACAAATAAATCTAATTGGAAACGGTTTGGAATCTTAAATAACAATCTAATCAGTTTATAAAAACCATCTGGTGTAGTTTGAAGTGCCGGAAGGTTACTAGACACACGGCAGTTTGATAAAATAATGCTCTGTGATCGAGAAATAAAACCATAATAAACTTTGAAACAATGAATGAAAATGAGCTTTAACCATCGTAAGCTAAGTAGGTTGACCTGAGTATAATAAAATAATGCGATTGTAATCGAATAAAAAATCGTTTCAGAGCTAAATTTCGGTAATTTATGAATCTTGCTAATTCAACCAATTGATAATTAGTAGAAATTTACTGTTAATGCTTAATTTATTTATAGAAACGATCCGTCGTAGTTTCAAACACCGAGAGGGCACGATATTCATCAAATAATCATCATAAAATGCAATTGTGCTTGTATAAAAAATGTTTTAAGAACTATATTACAAATACTTATTGCTAACAGCATTACGTATATTCGTAACAACATAAGTAATGCCGCTTTTAAACTTTTTTTATTTTGATCACAGAGCATTATTTTATCAGACTCGCGTGTGTCCAGTTACCTTCCAGCAGTTCAAACTACACCAGATGGTTTTAATAGACTATTTACATTGTAATTTAGGATTCCAAAATGTTTTTAGTTTTAGAGCGAGTGGATCAAACGCAATACCACTGAAGAAATCATGAAGCTCGTCAGGCGAGAAACCATGCGAAGAGTCCTTGCGACCGGAACAGATGCCCAGGTTCTTGAGCTCCTTCCAAATCTGTTGCGAATTCGTGAGTCCAGTCAGTCTATCATGATAGTATAACAATTTAACAGATTCGATTCGTGAGTGTGCTCTGTCTCGTACAGTCCTGTAGTTAGTTAAGTTTGTATGAAGTCTAGAGCGTCTAAATCGCCTATAAAGCCTATCCCGTTCAAGTATCAATTCCTTGAGTTCAGGAGTGACCCACGGGCGATGATGCTTACCCTGACGAACCACTCTGACCGGTACAACGCGTAAGATTGCCTCATTAAGATGCGAATACAGACAGTCAAGACCATCAGCCAAAGGCAATGCACCACCACAGGTGGAACACTCCAGAGAGCGAAAAAACACTAGCAAAGTAGACTGATCAACGGACTTGAAGTCTCGATAAGTGAAGTCATTTAAGGTAGGACATTTGAGAGAAGACTTAACAGTAGCAGTCAGTAGGTCATGGCCGTCAATGAAAGGTACATCAGTCTTACAGTAATCAATCAAAGTATCATTGGCATCGATGAGGCATAAATCTAGCCAGGTGTCAGATGTAGCAGTAAGGTGAGTAGGTCCAAATGGAACCGAAAAAAGGGAATTGTCAGAAATCAGTGACCTGAGGAACAATGCATCATCAGACCCAGATAGTTGATCCGCATTAAAATCACCAAGAATAATCTTGGTGCTGTAATTGTGCATAAAAGCAGTTAAGTCCGGTATAAAGTCACTGTGTGCAAGGAAAGGTGCATGCGGTGGTCTATAGACCACTCCAACGAAGATTGGTGAAGGTAAAGCCTTAGCTGTGATCTCACAGAAAAGATATTCAGGCAATAAAGGTTTGCCTGTCCAACTACTAGTAGATGAGCAAAGACGGATGGAAGTAAGACAGCAATGTATATAAAGAGCGACACCACCACCACGAGTATTGCGATCACGTCGATGAAGAGCGTAATTATCAAGCATAACTAAGGAATCATCAACCACCTGACCCAGCTTTGTCTCAGTTACAGCTATTACATGGAAAAAAGCACGAGATGCCAAGAAATGCCTAACCATCTCAATGTGTGCTCGCAAAGAGTTAACATTGAAATAGCAGACACGGAGGCCATCTTCAGTAACGAATTGTTTACTAGGATTAATGAAAGGAAGTTTATTAGTAACTGATGGCATATGAGAATGAATATCAGAAGGAGATGACGATGAAGATGTAGAGAGTGGACTTACCCGTCGAGAAGTTATGACAGAAGCTAAGTTTTGCCGGATGACGATGACTGGATCTTCATTAAAAAAAACTTCAGGTCCTCATCAGATGTTATGAGATATGGAGTGTTACTCCCTTTTTTGCGCGCATAAATCCTTCCATTTCTGACGAAGGTAACAAAGCCATTGTCCTTATCATGCGCCTTAGCCAGAACTGTGAGCTTGAGCTGATGAAGAGCTGGAGGAAGATACTCATTAATATTAATGAGTAATGGCATTGAGAGGCCTAGCAGCCTCCAATAGTTCCACTTTGATCTGTGAAGTATGTAATTTCTTGATTCGTATCTTAGCAAGAATCAATGAGCGCACCAAAGAAGCACTTTTAAGCGTGACAAGCAGTGGAACAATATCTTTAGATTTAGAAGGTGGTGGAGAAATCGACGCATCAATGCCAGAGACAGATACAGGTTGTAATAAAGGCTGATCGATTTCTATTTTTTAGTGAATCTCCTTACTAAAAGCGCAAATATAGGTAGACCCACCAATTACGCCTTTCATTATTAATTCATAACGCATGCATTAGTACACTATACCAAGCAATGTATAGGAGGAAAGGTAGAAAGCTCAATGACACAGTGTCGTTGTGTGTGCATGTATACGTATTCAAGCTTAGGTAAGAGAGGGAGAGAGAGAGAGAGAGAGAGAGAGAGAGAGAGAGAGAGAGAGAGACTGAAAGAGAAATGGACACAGAGAGAAAGAGAGAGAGAAAGAGAGAGGGAGAGAGAGAGAGAGGGAGAATATAGCATGCGAAGGGAGGTGAATGAGAAAATGAAACACCCGGTTTTTCTTAATTTGATAATTTGCTCATACAAACTGAATATTGGCCCAATAATTATAGGACACGTATGGGACCTTTCTGCAGATATCCTCTATCAGATAAATAGTATATTATGCGTCAAGGCTGCAAAACGTATCATTCTTTGCGAGTGCATGCTGCACGAGCAAGAATGATACGTTTGTAGCCGTGACTGCATATACTTTTTTTTTGCCCGAAGGCCGCTAAGCGGAAGCTGGGGCAGAGCCCCCCTCCTATAAGAAAATATTTGATAATTCTGAAAATATAAAAGAATTTAATAGAAAAATTAAATTATAAATAATAAATAGCTAATAATTCTTAAAATACAATAAAAAAATATAATAAAAAAAATTTGATTATAAAAACCACTAATAATTGTTTAGATATAAAATCAAAATTAAAGAAAAATACAATAAAATATAAAATAAAGCTAAACTATAAAAATTATAATTAAAAATATTATTTAAAAAAAGAAAGAAAAAGTTTTGAAAAAATAGAATTAAAAAAAATCGATTATAAAAACGACTAATAATTGTTAAAATATAATATTAAAATTAAACAAAAATACAACAAAATGTAAAACAAAAACTAAACTTTCCTTTTCTTTCATAATACACATATATTGAGTCTAAGTTATTCGTTAACGCATACCCAGTATATGTGAGTAAAGGATAGCGATATTAAGGGAAGCGAACAGTTCATTAAGTTTAATTCCAAGAATCAGAGACGTCGAGAACGTTTTTCTGCAAACTTTTATTAAAATAATACATTGGATATACACAGTTTTCTTTAGCGGTCTAAGACAAGAATACACTATTTTGTGCTCCGTATACAGGACACAAAAATTCATTTTGCGGCCTGAGGACAAAAAAAAAGTTTTTTCGAATCCGTTTAGAAATGACGGAGTTATGAGGGAACAGACATAAAAAAAGGGAAAAAAAAATTTAATTGAATTGAGAACCTATTCCTTTTTGAAGTCGGTTAAAAAATGGAAGTAAGGTGTGGCGAAAATCTAAGATATCTATGTTTGAGAGAAATGTTAAAAATGGAGAATCTATTTAACGATCGTGGCTATATTTTTCTCCAAATACTGGAAAACTATATTGTTTTTATTGCAAGCTTCCTAGTTCAACGCAATCGCAATTCACGCAGGACGGTTTTTGCAATTGGAAAAATGCGTATATTCGCTTGGATGAACACGAAAGATCTCAAAGTAGGGGTGTGCGAGTAGCTCGAACTACGAGTAACTCGATCAAATTACTCGACTCGACTCGAGCTCGTCCGAGTCGAGTATTAACTCGAACTTTTCGAGTTACTCGAATTTATCGAGTTACTCGAATAAATATAAACTACTCGAATAATTCGAGTTACTCGAAAAAATATAAACTACTCGAATAACTCGAGTTACTCGAACAAGTCGAGTGACTCGAACAAGTCGAGTTACTCGAACGAGTCGAGCTACTCGAATGACTCGAGTTACTCGAATGACTCGAGTTACTCGAATGACTCGAGTTACTCGAATGGCCCGAGTTACTCGACTGACCCGAGTTACTCGAATGTCCTGAGTTATTCGAACGAATCGAGTTACTCGAATAACTCGAGTTACTCGGATAACTAGAGATACTCGACTAACTTGAAATAAAACACTATATGAATACTAGAAGTAGACTGCTATCTGATAATGTAGAAAAAATAAGTTTTCTTCATTCTAATGTTAAGATAATCTAATAAAAAAACGATTTTCTAATTATTATAATAAAGTGTAATATTATTTTGTTTGTTACCCTACTCTTTGAAATAATTAATAATTTTTTCATCTTTAAAATGTTCGATTGAAATAACTCGAGCTATTCCAGTAGCTCAAGCTATTCGAGTAACTCGGGTCATTCGAGTAACTCGGGCCATTCGAGTAACTCGGGCCATTCGAGTAACTCGAGCCATTCGAGTAACTCGGGCCATTCGAGTAACTCGGGTCATTCGAGTAACTCGAGTCATTCGAGTAACTCACATTTTTTCGAGTAGTTCGTATTTTTCGAGTAGTTCGGATTTTTTCGAGTACTCGACGATCTCGAGTACTCGACTCGAACTCGAAGAAAAAACTCGACTCGACTCGAGCTCGAATATTCGAGTATTTGCACACCCCTATCTCAAAGTCATGTCAAAGCTGCATATGATTTCACTATGCGAGCATCATTGCGTGGACGTATTAATATTAGTATAAAAAAACAAATAGAAAATGAAATGACTTATTGAAAAAGAATACTTGAAAGAGTAATAAATGTAATAATATTTTTAGCTGAAAGAAATTTGCTTCCCTACTGAAAAATCTCACGTGAGATCTCATGCTAAATTCTCAAGTAACCATATTTCTGAAAATTCTAAGTCCGATGATTACTGAAAATTTCTAAGTTCCTACTATCAAAATAAAATTTTTTAATTTAATATTTTTTTTTTGTTTCCAGACATTTGACAATAATTTAGTTCATTAAAAACTAATACCTTCCTGCTAAATCTTACGTAAGATCTCATGTAAGATCTCATGTTAAAATTTCATGCGAACAAGTTATAAAAATTTTAAGCTTTCTAATTTATATGAAAATTTTCAAGTCCCTAGTATGAAAAATAATTTTTCGAAATTCATTTATTTGGTTTCTAGATAATTGAATACATTAAAAATTAGTTAACCAGTTCGATTCTGTACTTTACGTAGCAAAAACAAAGTCAGACAATTGTTTAAAATTTTTTAATCAAATGCCTTTGAAACTTATAATTTTTTTATTTTTGGTCATTTTAAATTGATTTAGCTTCACAAAAACTAACATTTTACAAACTTCTATTTTGACTTTTCGTGGAAAAGACGAGTCTTATTTTTTAAAATTTCTTTGTCTGGAGTAGAAACAACTGTTCATAGAAAGCAATAACTTTTACATCTATGTACATTCTAAGACAATCTAACTTGTAACAAAATAACGTTTTACTACTTGTAAAAAATCTTACCTTAGATATTGTACCAAAAAAGTCGATAAGTGGGTCTCTTATACCCGTCACAGGCAAGGGAGTTTGTCGGAGAAGAAAAACGACGTAAAATAAAAAGGATGAGAAGCGCCCACGACGCGTGCAGTTTTGTCTCTTATACATTCCGTGCCTGTGTCATGTGTAAAAGACAATGCTACACGCGTCGTGCGCGCTTCTCGCGCATTTTCACGTCCTTTTTTGTTTTTCAGCGTCTTTCTTTCCTCAGGCTAACTGGAAAAGTGTCCACGCTTGATTCGGGTTTAAGAGACAAAGCTGTATATTGTGCACATTTCATGCGCTTTTTCGCGCCCTTTTTTTACGGCGTCTTTTTTCTCTAAGATTAATCGGACAAACTCCCTTGCCTGTGTCAGGTATAAGACACCAACTTATCTACTTTTTTGGTACAATATCTAAGGTAAAATTTTTTTACAAGTAGTAAAACGTTATTTTGTTACAAGTTAGATTGTTTTAGAATGTACATAGATGTAAAAGTTATTGCCTTCTATGAACAGTTGTTTCTACTCCAGACAAAGAAATTTTAAAAAATAAGACTCGTCTTTTCCACGAAAAGTCAAAATAGAAGTTTGTAAAATGTTAGTTTTTGTGAAGCTAAATCAATTTAAAATGACCAAAAATAAAAAAATTATAAGTTTCAAAGGCATTTGATTAAAAAATTTTAAACAATTGTCTGACTTTGTTTTTGCTACGTAAAGTACAGAATCGAACTGGTTAACTAATTTTTAATGAATTAAATTATCTAGAAACCAAATAAATGAATTTCGAAAAATTGTTTTTTATACTTGAAAATGTTCATGTAAATTAAAAAGCTTCAAATTTTTAATAACTTGTTTGCATGAAATTTAAACATGAGATCTTACATGAGATCTCACGTGAGATTTAGCAGAAAGATATTAGTTGTTAATGAACTAAATTATTGTAAAATGTCTAGAAACAACAAAAAAATATATTAAATTAAAAAATTTTTCTTTGATAGTTGGAACTTAGAATTTTTTAGTAACTATCAGACTTAGAATTTTCACGAATATAGTTGCATGAGAATTTGGCATGAGATCTCACATGAGATCTCACGTGAAATTTTTCAGTAGGGCTTTTAGGGGAGAAAATAAGACTACAGGAGTACCTAATAATGGAAATTTTCTCGAGACTATTGAATTACTTGCTACTCAAGACGAATTTTAAAAATCTCACATGCTCAAATATAGCCACTGTGGTAAGGGAAAAATAAATTATTTATCAAATACTATTTATAATAAATTAATTGAAATTATGAATGATCGTTTACTTAAAACAATAATTGAAAATAATAATAAATCTAAATATTACTCGATTTCCGTTGATTAAACAACAGATGTAGGACATAAAGTTGAACTTTGTTTGACTGTTCGATACATCAAAAATAATAAACCGATTGAGCGATTTTTAACGTTTCTGGCAAATAAAGGACACAAAGCTATAGATTTATTCAATGCTATCAAGTCATTTTTCGAAATACATGATATAGAGCTCAAAGATTGTCGCGGCCAATCATATGAAACATGCTTCTGTAATGAGTGGACATCTTAATGGCTTACAATCGCTTATTAATGAAGAAAATAATTTAACGCTGTGGGTATCTTGTTTTACTCATTCGTTAAACTTTGTTGGTACGCCTGCCATGTCATGCTGCATGAAAGCTACAAAATTCTTTGATTTTTTGGAAAAGAATTATGTTTTTTTTTACTTCTTCCTCTAGAAGATATCAGTTGCTGTACAAAAGATTAAAGGATAATAATATTCCCGCATCTGCACCAAAAGGAGTGAGCATAACGCGATGGAATTCTCAAGCAGAGGCTGTTCAATCGCTATTTAAAGGACTTGAAGTATATAAAAACGTTTTGGAAGAATTGGCAGAAGATAATTTTGAATCAAAGGGACTTCGTTCATTTTCAACAAAATTAGAAACTAATATTTACATTTTTTTGAAAAATGATATATTAAGGAAAGTATAACTAGTCTGAAATTACAAAGCTACAATTTAGATATTTGTACGTCTATCGCTCTTTTAAAATCTTTACAATCTAGTATTCAGTCAATGAGAGACAATTATGAATATAGTGAGTCTTTAGGTAAAAAGATATTTAATTAAATTGATTTTAATCAGAGTCGAAAACGAGTGCATAAACATAGTGTAAGAAAAGATCCTTTAGATTACGGTCGAAGTAAAAATGTTCAACTCACAGGCTCGGAAAAATTTCGAATTGAATGCTATGTTTCCGTGATAGATGCAATCATCATGTCATTAAGTCAAAGAATTATTGCTCATGAGAAAGCAGAAGAGTATTTTGGATTTTTAAGGAATCTCAAAAGTCTTACTAGTCAAGAAATAAAGAAGCACAGATAAATTAATATAATTATATGAGAATGATTTGGAAGATATCTTAGTTGAAGAACTTGTACAATTCAAACATTGTTTTCAAGATTTCATAGATAAAATTGTAGGCAGTAGTGAAGAGGAAAAAATATGTACAGAATTAAAAATATTTAAATTGATCATTGATGAAGATTTGAAAAGTGTTTTTCCAAATATCTACAGTTTATTAAAAATCTATCTTGTGCTGATGGCAACAAACTGCACTGCAGAGAGAACATTTTCAAAATTGAAATTGATTTTGACTCGATTAAGATCTTCAATGAGCCAAGATCGTTTAAATGATTGATTTCGCTGAAAAAAAATCACGTCAAGTAATTTTGTAGATTATATACTTTTAAAAACTTATCGATATTTACTAATATCTCATGTCTTATAATCTAATAATTTATTTAAGTAAAATTTATTTAATTTAAAGAAAAATAAAAAAAAGATATTAAATTTGTAATTCATTTTATTACTTATATTATATAAAATTTAATAGTGGTTTTCATATTGTCATTACATAGGCCCCCACCAAAATTTGCCTCGAGCCCTGCACACAGTTAATCCGGTACTGCCGTTGAAAAATTGCAACGAAAATATGATTTTTGGATCATAAACAATCCCTTATGGGTCACCAAGAAGGTTAACGGAAAAAAAGAAATTTAGTTCTAGTATACTTAATTCGTTAGACCCGTTTACTCTTCGCTTTTCAATTTGTGATAATAAAAGACATCCCCGTGAATTTTTCCGTTAAGATGAAAGCCAAGGAATCACCCCCAGCATGATATAAAGGGGATTAAAATCAGTTCTGATTTTTTATCTCGGAAACTTAATTCGTTGGACCCATTTTCTCTTTAATTTTTTATTTGAAATGATGAAAGACATCAAGAATATTTTCGTTAAGATAAAAGCCAAGGAATCACCCCCAGCGTGCTATGAAATGGATGAAAATAAGTTCTATTATCATTATAAACTAAAAATCAAAGAGAAAATGGGTCCAACGAACAGAGTCCCCGAGATAAAAAAAAGATCTCAATTTTATTCCCTTTATATCGCGTTAGGTGTGGTTCCCTGACTTTTATCTTAACGCAAATATTCATGTGAATATCTTTTATTATTAATAATGAAAAATTAAAGAATAAATGGGTTCAACGGATCGAGTCCCCAGGATAAAAAGAAAAAAACTGATTTTCATCCCTTTATATCACGCAGAAGGTGGTTCCTTGGCTTTTATCTCAAAAAAAAAATTCATGTGAATGTCTTTTAGTATTACTAACCAAAAATCGAAGAAAAAACAGGTCCAACAAATCGAGTCTGCAAGATAAAAAATCAGAACTGATCTTCATCCCTTTTATATCACGGTAGAGATGGATCCTTGGCTTTTATCTCAACGAAAAAATTCATGGGGATGTCTTTTATTATCACTTATTGAAAATCGAAGAGAAAAGGGGTAAAACGAATCAAATCTTCAGGATGAAAAATCAGAACTGATTTTAATCTTATTTATATCATGCAGGGGGTGGTTCCTTGACTTTTATCGCAACGAAAAAAATTCATGGGGATGTCTTTAATCATCACTTATCAAAAATAAAAAAAAAATGGGTCCAACGAATCAAGTCTCCGAGATGAAAAATCAAAACTGATATTCATCCCCTTTGTATCATGTAAGGGGTGGTTTCTTAGCTTTTATGTCAACGAAGAAAATTCATGGAGATGTCTTTTAACATCACTTATCAAAGATCGAAGAAAAAATGAGTCACAACGAATCAAGTGTCCAAAATAAAAAATCAGAACTGATTTTTATCCATTTTATATCACGCAGGAGATGGTTCCTTGGCTTTTATCTCAACAAAAAAGTTCATGTTAATGTTTTTTATTATTACTAAGCAAAAATTTTAAAATAAATCGGTCTAACGAATCAAGTCTGCGAGATAAAAAATCAGTACTGATTTTTATACCCTTTATATCACGCAAGAGGTGGTTCTCTGGCTTTTATCTCAACGAAAAAATTCATGTGGATGTCTTTTATTATTACTAATCAAAAATTGAAGAGAAAATGGTTCCAACGAATCAAGTGTCCGAGATAAAAATCAGTACTGATTTCCATCCCCTCTATATCACACTGGGGGTGGTTGAGGGTGGCTTTTACCTCAACAAAAAAATTCATGGGGATGTCTTTTATCATAACTAATCAAAAACCTAAACAAAATGGATCTAACAAATTAATTTTTCGAGATGAAAAATCAGAACATATTATAATCCCTTCTATATCACGCTGAGGGTGGTTTCTTGGCTTTCATCTCAACGAAATAATTCACGGGGATGTCTTTTATCATCACAAATTGAAAAGCAAAGCGTTCCAACGAAACAAGTATACTAGAACCAAATTTTGTCTCTTGTGTTAGCCCCTCTTGGTGACCCATGAGGGGCTGTTTATGATCCATGGTGACTCATAATTGGTTTTTATCATTTTATTTTTCAGATTGCACAGTCGCAAGCTCATTTATTATAGAAATCAAATTTTCGTTGCAATCCAACGTTTGAAACTTAAGTTACATGTGTTTCATTGGAAACATTACAGTGATCTTTTAAATGTGATCTTGCAACAGTGAAATTTCTACCCTACTGAAAAAACAATGTAAGGAAGAGAGAAGCGCACCATCAAATATTATAGAGAAAGAAAGAAAAAGAGGGAAAACCGCAAGCCACTATTGCTTTCTTTATTCATTCAGATGTGTATTGTATATATAGTATTCATGTATACATATAATACATCTGTGTTTGACATCAAGTCGAGTTTTTCTTTATTTAGTACGTTCCTTTGCCGTGAAGGCGCGGACGCGCCTTCTATATACATACACTTCCGTTTCATTAGTTCCGTTGCATCTATTGTCATGAAAGCAATTCACTCCCGTATAATTTTTTTATACTTCGCTTATGCGAGGTGTATACCGTCGGTAAAGAAGTCTCATTTCAAAAATGTTGTAGTAACCACATAAATTACTCAATGTTTTTCACATGTAGTGCAGAAAAAAGATAGTTATAAAAAAATGTTATTCAAAATATTTAGAATACAAATATTTGAAAAGAAACCAAGAATTAAAATTATAAATATTGATTTTGAATGATTTTTTATTAATGATTATAAATATTTCATATTCAAGTACTTACATTTTTAAGATAACTGGTCGAAGGAGAAAGCTGAAACGATGTCAATATCGTAGTATCCGCCCTGTTGGAAAAAATCAGGTGATGAATCACCTGATTTATCAGGTGATTTATTATGCCAAAACATCATGTAACGATTTTTTTGGTTTTTACACGTTTCAAACCATATTTAGTTAATTCAGAACAGTTTTTGAAAATTTTTGAAAATTTTGAACTTAGAAAATTATTTAGATAATTTGATCTTGAAATTTTTTTGTAAAATTAGTCAAAAGTTCAAATATTTCAAAAATTTTTTTAAATTGTTTTGGATTGACCAAGCATTGTTTGGAACGTGTAGAAACCAAAAATATCGTTACATGATGTTTTGGCATAATGAATCACCTGAGAAATCAGGTGATTTGTCACCTGACTTCTTTCACCAGGGAGCTCTTTAAAGATCGGAGAACTTCTGCGATCCAACTAAGAGTGTCTTGCCTCAAATATCTGATCTCTATTCAAAATTTGTATGAAGGATGATAAAACTTAGAGAAACGTCACCTAATGATTTAAAATCGCTATTGATAATTAATTACATCTGTTTAACTTTAAGTCACTAGTTGGTGTTTTTCTAAATTTTGTTATTCCTTACACAAATTTGGAAGACGCATCAGATATATGAGACCAGACAATCTCAATTGGATCGCAGAAGTTCTTCGATGAGATAACACATTATTTTACATTGTTTTTGCTTTCTCTTTCCGCCAAGGTTATCTTAAAAATGTTAACACTTTAGTTTGAAATATTTATAATCAATAATCGAAAATTGTAATCAATGTTTATAATTTTAATATTTAATTTCTTTTCAAATATTTGTATTTAAAATGTTTCGTATAATATTTTTTTATAACTATCTATTTTCTTACTCACATGGTTTTCACATGGTTACCACATGATTACCACATAGTCGACCCGTCAAAATAATATGTGATAAATATGTGGTAAACATGTGGTAATCATGTATTAACCATGTGAAAAACCATGTAGTGATTTATGTGGTTACCACATGATTTTTTTCAGTAAGGTACAATCTAACAGAAATGTTTCTGAAAATATATAAATAAGGATTTCATTGAAAATATTTCAGTGACCTTTCAAATGAATGTTCCAGTAGTGACATATTTCTACAAATTAATATAAAGATTTTTAAATATATATAAAATAAATGTTTTATTCGAAACATTACTGCAACCTTCCAGATGCAGTATTGCAACAGTAAAATTTCTAAGATCTAGCAGAAATGTTTCTTAAAATACATGAGTTTTTTATTTGAAATATTTCTATCTTTCAGATGTAATTTTACAACCATGATATCTCTAAAATTAAACAGAAATGTTTCTCAAAATATTTAAATTAAGGTTTTCATCTAAAATATTTCTTTGATCTTACAAATGTGATTCTGCAACAGTAACGTTTTCATATGTATGTGTGTATGTATATGTGTGTGTGTGTGTGTGTGTGTATATATATATAAATTTATTTATAAATTTTTTCATCAATATAAAAAAATTGTAAGAAATAAAAAAAAGTTTAAATAAATGGGGAAATTTATACTTGCAAATAATGCAAGCTACTTACAAAATTTTATTATTTTGGAGAAAATAATCTTCTTCTTCTTCTTAATATTTTATTGGCCTCTTGATTAGATGAGTACAATCTTAGGCCATCACCAGGTTTCATGAGAAAATAATCATTCAATAACGTTTAAAATTATTTACATGAAAATATGTCCCTCCAGTTTCAGCAACATTGCAAATCCAAAATTACTTTTGAATGTTATAGAAAGATCTCAAAGAATAAATTCACGTTTAGGTAGTATATGAGCAGCTTTCGAGATATACCCTGGTAACATGGTCAACGCAATTTTGCTGCAATTTTCTTGAAAATCAAAAAATTGCAGCAGAACATGTGCTGTCTGTTTCCGCATTTCATAGGGTTTTTTATGAAAAGAAATTGCAGCAGATAAGTGCAACAGAAGTGCACGTTTCTGGCAGAGAGAAAGTGCAATCTACGGAACGGAAAGAATGCGCAGAATCCTGAAGATATTTTGCAGTAAACTTGCGGAGAAAACTTATTACAGACACTAGCAACAAAATTGAGTAAATAATTCCCGACAAAGTTTTGCAGCACAATTACGTAAGAAATGCAAATTGTCAAGTGCTGTTCTGCGAATCGTAATAAGTGCACAAGCATATAACAAAATCGAAACAGTCTTGCATCAGAAACTTACAGCAGCACTTTACCTCAGGTTTACATAAGAATGAAAAAAGTTAAGTGCAATTATATGACGAGAATAAACACGCAAACTTGCAGCAGAATCGAAGCAGTCTTCCGTAAGAATCTTGCCGCAACACTTTATCCCAGAACTACATAAGAATGACAAAAGTCAAGTGCAATTATGTTACGAGAATAAACACGCGAACTTGCAGCAGAATCGAAGCAGTCTTCCGTAAGAATCTTGCAGCAGCACTTTACCTCAGAATTACATAAAAATGACACAAGTTAAGTGTAATTATGTTACGAAAATAAACATGTAAACTTGCAGCAGAATCGAAGCGGTCTTCCGTAAGAATCTTGCAGCAGCACTTTACCCCAGAATTACATAAATATGACGAAAGTTAAGTGTAATTTAATGATGGGAATAAACACGCAAATGTACAGCAGAATCGAAGCAGTTTTATGTGAGAATCTTGCAGCAGTGGTTTGCGCTAAAATTACATCAGAAAGACAAAAGTTAAATTCAATCTTATCATAAGAATAAGCACGCGAGCGTACAGCATAATTAAAGCTATCTCGCATAAGAATCTTGCGACAAAACTTTACTACAGAATTACGTATGAAAGTAGAACCAAAATATTTATCATCTTTTACTGATAGAAATTTATTTAAAACTTTTCTTAGATATTATAAAATTTTTTTATCTACATTTTTTATATTTGACAGTTGGCTACAATCGTTTCCTCTCTTCTCCCCAATGTCTACTTGTATATAATTTTATACTATAACATCAGCGCCCACCCCTTTGTGTATATATGTTGATTGTTTTTTGCGTTCCTTCTTTTTTTCTTTCAGCCAATATGTGCCTATAGGTGTAGGCATCGGTAGTAAGAACACGTGAAGCTTAAAGAAATGCATTAAGTGTATCGCAATTATAAATTATTATATTTTCATTAAATTATAAATTATAATTTTTAAATTCAACATTTGCTTTCTTAAAAACTGTCAACGACTCTTATGAACATGTTCTCGTTAGTTAAATGTTAATAATATTCACAATAAAAATATTTTATTAAAATACAATGTATTATCTTTATTCTACAAAGTTACTTCAATTTTTGGAACTACACTGAGAAAAAATTTAGTTGAGTCAATGAAATAAATTTAGTTATTAAATATTTTGTTAATAAAAATTAATTTTGATTGAAGTAATATGCAAGGTTATTAAATCACTGAAATATTTAGTTGGGATAAAAAAATTGATACCTAAGTTAAAAAAAAATAAATATTTTTTTAAAATAAAGAAAAATTTATTGTTTTGGTTAAATTATTTGATTGATTTAATCAAATCAATTTCATTAAGGCAGCTGATAAAATTTTATAAAATATTTATTTGTAACATTAGAATATGTTTGTAAATTATCTATATATATATATATATATATATATATATTGTTACAGTAATTAAATATTTATTATAGTAAATCATTTGTTAAATTAACAAAATCTTTAATAACAATAAAAAAATATTGATCAATCATCAATATAATATTTGCTTGAATTAACGGTCATCCGATTAAGTTAAAGAAGCTTATATTGTAAATAAATGCTTCACTAAGTTAATAACATTGTCATTTAATTAATAATATATGTGATTGTATAAAAAAAATATTTTGTTGTATATAACACATAAAATTTAATCAGCATTTCAATAAAAATTAAAATTAATTTAAAGAAATAGGTTCCTTAAAATCATCAAATCCAATTTCAATGAATTTACAAAAGAAAACCAATAAATTATTTTTTTAAAGTCAAGAAAGGTGAAACATAAAATCAGATATTAAATTTTTTTTAAAGATATATTTATTAAACCGAATATATTTATTCTATTATTTCTATCAAGTTGTTATTGAAACAAGAATATATTTCACTGATTTAATTAAATATTATATTAACACTTCCATTAAATTACTTTAATGTTTAATAATATATTTGATTATCTTAATGAAATATTTATTAAACCAAATATATTTATTTTATTATTTCTATCAAGTAGTTATTGTGTTACGGATTCTATATCCCATAAAATAAACGAGGATTGATATCAGCAAGATAAAAAGAATGCAACGAATACACGTTCCAACAAGTAAAGACAGAAAACGCTGACTGTCATACTAACAAGTTATAACCTGCCTGGAAACAACGAAAAGCGTCGAGCACCATAGAAAAAGAGCTGACAACCCAGCAACAGATTAAGACCAGAATGAAAAGTCACTGACGGACTGATCAGCAAAATTCTAATCAATAATGAATATTCTAGAAGGATAGGCACGTGGAAACAACGAATTTGGCGAGTATAAATACAGCCGGACATCCCACGAGGAGTCAGTCAGTAGACCATCAATAGAGAGATGTGGAGAGAGTAAGCAACCAACCTTCAGCCACGAACGACGGGAGTACGCACGATTGAAGCAAGCAGCAAGGAACGTATTAGGCGACGAATTGATAATAGGACATATCTCTCTCGACGAAAGTATTAATAAACTTATATTCATATCATAACTACTGAGTATTTATTTAATTCTTCACGCAAACTGACTGCTTGGGTTTACCAAGATTAGTCGTGATAAAAAAGATACCCACCATCTTATAATTAAATATAAATATACATATACGTAAAAACGTAACAATTGAAACAAGAATAAATTTCACTGATTTAATTAAATATTATATTAACACTTCCATTGAATTACTTTAATGTTCAATAATATATTTGATTATCTTAATGAAGTATTTATTAAACCAAATATATTTATTTTATTATTTCTATCAAACTGTTATTGAATCAAGAATATATTTCACTGATTTAATTAAATATTGTTATAACACTTCTATTAAATTACTTTAATGTTTAATAATATATTTGATTATCTTAATGAAATATTTATTAAACCAAATATATTTATTTTATTATTTCTATCAAGTAGTTATTGAAAAAAGAATAAATTTCACTGATTTAATTAAATATTATATTAACACTTCCATTGAATTACTTTAATGTTCAATAATATATTTGATTATCTTGATGTAGTATTTATTAAACCAAATATATTTATTTTATTATTTCTATCAAACTGTTATTGAATCAAGAATATATTTCACTGATTTAATTAAATATTGTTATAACACTTCTATTAAATTACTTTAATGTTTAATAATATATTTGATTATCTTAATGAAATATTTATTAAACCAAATATATTTATTCTCTTATTTCTATCAAATTGTTATTGAAACAAGAATAAATTTCACTGATTTAATTAAATATTATATTAACACTTTCATTGAATTACTTTAATGTTCAATAATATATTTGATTATCTTAATGAAGTATTTATTAAACCAAATATATTTATTTTATTATTTCTATCAAACTGTTATTGAATCAAGAATATATTTCACTGATTTAATTAAATATTGTATTAACACTTCTATTAAATTACTTTAATGTTTAATAATATATTTGATTATCTTAATGAAATATTTATTAAACCAAATATATTTATTTTATTATTTCTATCAAGTAGCTATTGAAAAAAGAATAAATTTCACTGATTTAATTAAATATTATATTAACACTTCCATTGAATTACTTTAATGTTCAATAATATATTTGATTATCTTAATGAAGTATTTATTAAACCAAATATATTTATTTTATTATTTCTATCAAACTGTTATTGAATCAAGAATATATTTCACTGATTTAATTAAATATTGTATTAACACTTCTATTTAATTACTTTAATGTTTAATAATATATTTGATTATCTTAATGAAATATTTATTAAACCAAATATATTTATTTTATTATTTCTATCAAATTGTTATTGAAACAAGAATATATTTCACTGATTTAATTAAATATTATATTACCACTTTCATTAAATTACTTTAATGTTTAATAATATATTTGATTACCTTGATGAAATATTTATCAAACCAAATATATTTATTCTCTTATTTCTATTAAGTTGTTATTGAAACAAGAATATATTACACTAATTTAATTATGTTTTATATTAACACTTCCATAAAATTACTTTAATGTTCAATAATATATTTGATTATCTCAATGAAATATTTATTAAACCGAATATATTTATTCTATTAATTCTATCAAGTTTTGATTGACATAAGAATATATTTCACTAATTCAATTAAATATTATAATACTTCTACTAAATTACTTTGATGTTTAATAATATATTTAATTATCTTAATAAAATGTTTACTAATTCTAACGTATTTATTCTATTATTTTTATCAAATTTTGATTAAAAGAAAAATATATTACATTGATTCAATTAATTATTATATCACCTCTATTAAATTACTTTACTGTTCAATAATATATTTAATTATATTAATGAAATATTTAATAATGTCAAGATTATTGTTTTATTTTTTTAATAAATTTTGAATAGTAACAAAAAGATATTTTATTGTTTCAATTAAATATTGTATGACTAATATTAAATTATTTCACTGGTCAATGAAATACCTAATCATTTTAATTCAATATTTAGTTGCTTTGATGAATGCGTTTTTTCTTTTTATGAAATGTATGAGTGATTCTATGAAATATCTCATTGCCTTTTAATCAAATAATTTCATTGCTATATTATAATTAATTGGATGCATTAAATTAATTAAATTTTTAATTGATTTAAATATTTGATTTATTTTGTTCTATAAAATTATTTTATTACTTTTATTATTTAATTATATTGCGTCTATGAAATCGGTGATTAATTGAGTTAATTATTATTTTTAACAATTAAATATTTTATTATTCATGTTCCAATTAAATATTTTGTTGTATTAATTAATTTCTTTATCAGATCGATTAAATAATTATTTGATTATCTTAATGAAATATTTATTAAAACAATCAATTATTATTTAATAGCATATTTACTAAATCGAATGAAATATAATGTCAAAATTAATATTTAATATTATTGAAAAATATTTTTTTGTATAAGTTATCATCCTTTATACTCAAACAAACTCATGTTTTAAATATGTGTCTTACTAAGTGAATAACTTAGCAAAATATGTACTAAAGTTAATAAAAATTACAGAGAAATCTGATGAAACACTTATCAAAATCAAGTAAATCCACTATTTGATTCAACAACATAATTTATTTCATTCAAATAACACATATTTGATCTAAAAGAAACATTTATTGTTTTAACAAAATCATTTAGTTCGATGGTTTGATGATACTACCGCTTGGTGGCGTCGTTTATTTTCGATCTCGCAAGCGGTAAGAGGGCCTCCAAGTTGATATATAAGGAAGTTAAAAATCTAAGATAATACATAAATTGTAATGCGAGCGAAATTTATGTTAGATTTACTGCGTGTGCGATCACTGTATAAAGCATACTAATGTTAGTATGTTAATAATTGTTATTCTTTACCATATAAATAAATGTAATTATATTCACCTGTCCTTTAATGAGAGACATCAATTCATTGATGTTAATAAATAAATATAAATCACTGAAAGCAAATACTGTTGATTAAAGACAGTATTTGTTCGATTAAAATATCTATAAATCGAATTAATTAAATATTTCTTTACTTTGAAGAAATATTTTATTTGTGAAACCGAATAATTAATCAATGGCGAGTAATATTTTTTTTTTTGATTAACAAAATTTAATATTTAAATGGACTTCAATTTTACTGGATGGATTTTTATTCAAATAGACTATTATTTAATTTAATTGGTAATAAAAATATTTTATTACTTTAAAAAAATAATTCATAAATTCAAAAACATATTTGTGTAGATCAAAAAATTTTAATGTTCAAATTGGAATTAATGTGATGAAATTATTAATTAGAAGATTAAATTTTGTTTAAATTACTTAAATATTGTATAAAAACAATGAATTAATTTTATTAAATCAATATTTACGATATTAAATGGATTTGATTTTAAGTGCGGAAAATAAAATACATAATTAATTTAATTAAATATACTTTTGATGCGATGAATTTTTTTTTAAACAATCAATTAATTTTATTAAATTAATTTTTGCGTTGTTTGATGAGTTACATTTTTATTTAAGATTATAAAAGATTTAATTAATTCAATAAAATATATTATTATCGCAATAAAATAATTGATTGGAAAAACAAATGTGTCTTCATATTAATAAAATTTTTTGTTAAGACAATGAATTAATTTTATTAAATCAATTTTTGCAATATCCAATAAATTAAACTTTTATTTGAAAATATAAAATATTGAACTAATTTAATTTCAATATAGCCTTAATATGATGAAATAATCAATTAGAAAAACAAATGGGCATTTTAATTGATAAAATTTTTTATAAAAACAACGAATTAATTTTATTGAATCAATCTTCGCGACATTTAGTAAGTCAAATATTTATTTGAATGTACAAAATATTATTCGATTCAGTTACCATATGCATATTGATGTAATGAAATAAGCAATTAGAAAAACAAATATGCATTTAAATTAATAAAAAAATTTTTTTAAACAATAAATTAATTTTATTTAACCAATATTTGTGATGTTTAGTAGAATCAAATATTTATTTAAAAAAATGAAATATTTATTTGACTCAATTAAAATATTTGTATTAATGTAACAAAATATTTTATGTGCCGCCCGCACCTAAGGGATTTCATTGATTCAATTAAGCCTTACTTAATCCAACTAAATTTTTTTCTCAGTGTATTAATTAACTTTGAAATTCTATAAACTATTTTTTTTAATACTATTTTTTAACATTTTTGAATTTCCCTCTCTAAATATGCCACAGTCAGCATCGCTGGTTCATAAAGTTATATGACAATTTCTGACTTTCAGTAACTTTTTTTGAACTGTTTTTGACTATCAAGAACAGTCTGCAAACGATGATTTTATTATTATTCGAATTACGGTGCCGATACATGCGTGCACAAATGCAAAGTGTGAGCGCGAATTTTCCGTTACATAATAACTAATCGTTCAGTGTTGAAAATAAAGATCATAACGCATTCGTAAGTAAAAAATATAAATAATTTTTATATGATTGATACAATTAAATATATAATAATTGTTAATATTATATATTTGGATGATTATTTCTTAGATATAAGCGGATACGGAAATGTCATTCTTATGTAATTCTGGTGTATAGTGCTGCTGCAAGATTCTTACGGAAGACTGCTTCGATTCTGCTGCAAGTTAACGTATTTATTCTCATCATATAATTGCACTTAACTTATGTCATTCTTATGTAATTCTGGTGTATAGTGCTGCTGCAAGATTCTTACGGAAGACTGCTTCGATTCTGCTGCAAGTTAACGTATTTATTCTCATCATATAATTGCACTTAACTTATGTCATTCTTATGTAATCCTGGAGTAAAGTGCTGCTGCAAGATTCTTACGGAAGACTGCTTCAATTCTGCTGCAAGTTTGCGTGTTTATTCTCGTCATATATTTGCGCTCAACTCATGCCATTCTCATGTAATTCTGGGGTAAAGTGCTGCTGTAAGATTCTTACGGGCGACTGCTTCGATTCTGCTGCAAGTTTGCGTGTTTATTCTTACGTTAGAATCGCACGTTTCGATTGGCGATCTGTTACAAATCTGACGCACGTTTCAGTGCAATTAAATTTCAGCAGAATGTGGAAACAGACCACGCAAGTTCTGCGCAATCGTGCTTCCCTAACAACACAAAAACGTTTCAAAAACGTTTTTGAAACGTTTTCTGGTAAACTTATATACGTTTGTAAATTTCGACAAAAATACGTATTTAAAACGTTTTTAAAACGTAAAATATGTCCGCATATTTTAGATTCTTAATAGTAATGTAAAGTTTATGGAACGTTTAAGAAACGTTTTCTCGGTGAAAATTTACGCAAGCTCAAATATCCAAACGTTTTCTTAACAGCAGGCCGGAGTAGAACCTGATACCGACCGAGTAGCAATTGAGTTTTTTGTTATTTACTCAACTATTAATCAGTGTATCTTCAAATTAAAGGTTAAGCGCAATAGATATTATTATAATAAACATTTATGCACAAGAAAAAAAAATTCTACCGCTTTGTTTTTGAGAAAAGTAAGGAACGCCGAGGTGAAAGTTTATGTTTATAATATTTTCGCGTTCCTTACTTTTCTCAAAAACAAATCGGTAGATTTTTGTTTTCTTGTGCATACATATTTGTAATAATAATATCTATTGCGCTTAACCTTCAATTTGCAGATACACCGATTAATACTTGAGTAAATAACGAAAATCTCGATTAGACAAGGACAGCGAATCCGGCCTGCTCTTAACGTTTATAAAACGTTTTATTTGGTATAATTTTTTTTCTCTATATAATAATTTTTTAGAATGATAAAATAAAACGTTTAAACAACGTTTAGAAACGTTTGGACATATAAGCCAACGTAAGTTTTCACCAAGAAAACGTTTTCTAAACGTTTCTCAAACGTTTCCATAAACGTTATATTACTCTTGAGAATCTAAAATATGCGGACATATTTTACGTTTTAAAAACGTTTTAAATACGTATTTTAAATAAGTTTACCAGAAAACGTTTTTAAAATGTTTTTGAAACGTTTTGTGCTGTTTGGGTTGCCAGGGTGTATATATATATATATATATATACACACGTGAATTTGTTCTTTGATATCTTTCTATAACATTCAAATGTAATTTTGGATTTGCATTGTTTCTGAAACTGGAGGGACATATTTTCATGTAAATAATTTTAAACGTTATTGAATGATTATTTTATCCAAAATAATAAAATTTCGTAAGTAGTTTGCATTATTTGCAAGTATAAATTTCCCCATTTATCTAAACTTTTTTTGATTACTTAAAATTTTTTTTATATTGATGAAAAAATTTATAAATAAATTTAAAAACTTATAAATTTCAAATGAGGGTGAATTCAACTTCTACGAAAAAAAAATATTTTATGTATATAAAAATAATGTTGATTAGATTAAAAATTTGCAACATACTGAATAGTAACTTAGAAAAAAAGTTATTACGCGAAATAAAGGGGAAAATTAATAAAATTTCCATTTATAAAATGTTTAAATAAAGTAAATAAGAACGCCGCGGTGGCTCAGGGGCTAGAGCATCCGACTCTCACGCAGAGGGCCGGGGTTCAAATCCCGGTGAGGTCGGGATTTTTTCTCTATTTTTTAATTTATATATTGAAAGTGGGGGACATCCCGAGCTCACTGACACCGCGGTGGACCACCCCCGAGAGACTTGTTTCGGTTTTAACAAAAACCGACGAAAATCACTCGAGAGCCGGTAAGGTAGCACGCGACTGCTCCACTATTATAGTTGAGCCGGACCGTTCGGCCGGGTAGGTGTTTGAGCTCCCGATGCGCTAAAAAGGATGGGTTGAGCGAAGTAGGTCTGCACAATCAAGCATCCCCTACCGAAGTTAGGGAAAATCGAGGTATAGTTTCGAACGCGAAAACATCGGAACACAAAGGTGGTCGAGGTGTCACTTACTAGGCCAAATAGGCTGAAGGTGGATAAACCCCAAAGATAGATAGAAGATGGATTTTTTTTATTTTTTTTTTTTAAAGAAAAAGATTAATATATAGAGAATATTGTCCTCTATATGATTAATCTTTTTTATATGGTGAAGTCGAGGGAGTCCAGCCCAGTACCCGTTTAACACATTACATCAGGCTAGACTGTCAGACCCACCATACCGAAAACTTTGACTACCGATGGATGGTCAGCCACTTTTGTGACCAACAATCAACCGATACCCAACGAGGTCGGATTTTTTAAGAGTTGCGATATAAATGGCACATACACTAATTTTCTTTCGAAAAAAAAGTTAGAGGTACCTGGCCAGGATTCGAACTCATGCCCTCTGCGTTGAAGGCAAGAGCTCTATACATTACGCCACCGCGCTCTTGCTTAGATAGAAGATAAATAGAACTAAAGTAAATAATACAAGTTATTGAATAATTTTTATATTTATTTTCGATGTAGACATAAGCTAAATTTTACAATTTTGATAATATATTTCTAATACTGTTTTTCGATTCTATTTATTTATATTTATCAAATTATATGTTCTAAGAAATTATTTAAATACCCTAGCGGAAAAAAAATGAAGAAAACTGAAGAAAACAGTTTATAACAGCAAGTAACAGCAGAAAAATGTCAGAATTGAGACAAAGACAACAGTCAATAACTGTTTTTTTCAGTTATCTGCCAATATTATCAATTTTCTACAATTATGTTCCGTTTTCTGCACTTTTAACGTGCGAGAAAAAAATATTTTTTCAACTTCCCGGTCAAAAAAGGTTAGCTGTAAAATATAGCTTAAAAAATAGTTAAATATATAGCTGTATCAAGCTGTTTTTACAGCTATATCGATGTGTTTCCTTAGCTCTTTTTTATAGTTAAAAATGTACTTAATTTTATAGTTAATAATTTCGTTATCTACCCGGTCAAAAAAAGGTAGCTATAAAAAGTAGCTAAAAAAATAGCTAAATATATAGCTGTATCGACCTGTTTTTACAGCTGTATCTCTACTTTTTAGCTATATTTTTATAGTTAAAAATTTACCTAAATTTACAGCTAATAATTTGGTTACCAACCAAAATTATTAATAGCTTTTAACAGCTAATTATACAGCTGTATTCTCAGTATTTTATAGCAGTATTTTCAGCTGTATTTTCGATATTTTACAGTTGTATTTTTAGCTGTAGTTTAGCTGTATTTTACAGCTATATTTTTATAGCAGTATTTTTAGCTGTATTTTCGGAAATTCACATAAAGATTATTTTATAATTTCGTGAGATAATAACTTGTTAGTTATTTTCCTGAAAAAAAAATTTAAAAAATGAGGTAAACCTCATAATGTTAGCTCTCCGAAGATCGAAGAACTTCTACGATTTAGCACAAAGTATCTTGATCTTATATTCCTGGGTCCTCCAAATTTGTCGATGGAATCGTAAAGTTTAAAGAAACGCCACCTTGCGGTGCGCCAACCAATGATTAAAGACAGGTGAATTCATTTTCCCGGCGCTAGGTAGCGTTTCTCTGAATTTTACGATTCCATCGACAAATTTCGAAGACACGGGTATATAAGAGCAAAATACTTCCTGCTGAATCGTAGATGCTCTCCCATCATCGGAGAGCTGACTTTTATGAGGTTTACCTCATTTTTGAAACTTTCTTTTACAGAAAAATAACTAACAAGTTATTATCCCGTGAAATTATAAAATAATCTTTATGTAAATTTCCGAAAATACAGATAAAAATACCAATGAAAAATATAGCTGTAAAATACTAAAAATACACCTTGTTGAAAATAACCAGCTGGATATCCAAGTAAATTATCCACTTGGACATCCAGGTGAATATCACTCTGATGGAGGTGGATATCACTCTGATTGAGTTGGATATCATTCTGATCTTCATTTACCTTGATACTGCTAAAATCTATTTGGAAATTTTTTTACGAAAACTAATCATTAGGGATTACAAGCATTTGTATAAAAATAATACTACAGATAAAAGAAAATTGAAAACTCAAGTAAAATTATTCAGGAGGATTATCCTTTTGGATATCCAGTTCTTTTTTAGCTGTTAAAAGCTATTAATATTTTTGGTAGCTAATCAAATTATTAACTGTAAATTTAGGTAAACGTTTAACTAAAAAAATAGCTAAAAAACACATCGATATAGCTGTAAAAACAGCTCGATACAGCTATAGATTTAACTATTTTTTTAGCTATATTTTACAGCTAACCTTTTTTGACCGGGTTTCTTCACTTTTCTTCGTTTTAAAACAGTTAATAACTATTTTCTTTAGTTATCTGCCAATATTATCAGTTTTCTCCAGTTATGCTCCGATTTCTTCACTTTTTACGTGCAAGAAAAAAATATATTTTCAACATTCTTCACTTCTCTTCGTTTTAAAACAATTAATAACTGTTTTCTTTAGTTATCTGCCAATATTATAAGTTTTCTCCAGTTATGTTCCATTTTCATCACTTTTTACGTGCAAAAAAAAATATTTTTCAACTTTCTTCACTTTTCTTTCGTTTAAAACAGTTAATTTCCGTTTTCTTCAGTTTTTATCTATTTTCTTCAGTATTCTCCTGATATTTTCAGTTATTAACTGTTGTCTGCATTTATTTTTTTCCGCTAAGGTATTTTTCACATTTTCTTTAAAAAATAACTTTTTTCTAAGTTAGTATTCTATGCTTAAAATTCTAAATTTTTTCTTTATATTCAAAATATTTTAATATAGAAAATAAATTTATTAAGTTTATTAATTCCACAGTAAAAAAAAAATTTATTCATGCATTTATTAATAAATATATTTTATATAATATTGTAACTCTTGTATGTGAACTAAATAAATATACGGAGTGTCTAGGGGGACATAATAGCGTACGCGAAATAAGAATAGCGTACGCGAAATGTCCCTCTTTTGAAGCAAACTCTTCCCACTTTCGCGTACGCGAAATAATTTTCTATATGCCCCGAACACAATAGTCCGCAATTCACTAGATCGTGTCTAGGGAATTTTTAGAGCCAACTGTAAGAAAATAAATTCAATTTCAGGCATTATGCCCTAAGCCAAATATTCCGCAATTTATTTTCTTACAGTTGGCTCTAAAAATTCCCTAGGCACGATCTAGTGAATTGGCGTGTCTGCCGAACAAATTGCGCTTAATTGCACTTTAGCGTACGCGAAAATATTTATCAATTTAACTGAACAAAATTTTTCACGTGTGCCGGATAACCAATAAGTTTTATATATAACAATTTCTATATATATTTCTTGTGATTAACGTGTCATTTGTACTATATACTGTCAATAATCACCTGCGATGTGCGCCGGATAACCAGCAAATTCTATATATAACAATTTCCATATATATTTCTTGTGATTAACGGTAAAATTTTTTACTGTTCCATTGGGATATTTTTTCGCGTACGCTAAGCGCATTTGAACATACGCGAAAATTTTCCGACGAAATTTCGCGCATGCGAAAAAATTTCTTTTTTCAAAAGTAAAGAAAATTATTTCGCGTACGCGAAAGTGGGAAGAGTTTGCTTCAGGAAGTGGAAGTTATTGCGTACGCTATTCTTATTTTGCGTATGCTATTATGTCTCCCTAGACTCACTCATAAATATAACTATTATATGAACAATTAAATGTTGTGTTAATGTTTAGTCTATGAACATTGCGATAAAAAAAATCTGAAAAAATTCTGGAATACTTGTTCATGCTTTTACTTTATAGCCCAACAATCTGATGATTTATGTAATAAACAAAATTGTTTATAACCAGATATTTGACCTGAAAATTTTGCTTGTGCCAATAATGACTTAACTTAAAGATGGAGGGTTAAATAGTTGAAAAAAATTAAAAGAATTGTAATTATTAAAGAAGTGACTTAATAGTTGTTTGGAACAATTTCATAAAGTTGTAGAATTATGAATCAGAATATACAATTTTAAATATTTGTAAACAGTTTTATAAAATTCTAAAATTTACAAAATAAAATAGGAAAACATTTTTTATAAATATTTACAAAACTTTATAACTGCATATTATGAATATAGACAGCATTCAGATATTTTCCAGAATATTAAGACATGTTTTTCAACTTAAAAAAATAATATATAAAAATAAATTTAAGTATTAAAATAATTTTTTAGAATGTGTCAAATAAATTTGAATTTCCTTTTAGTGTAGCATTTTTATATTTTTATAAGGTATGTAAAATTATAAATACATACCTTATATGAAAACATTTATTAATATTTAACAATCCAATATTAAGCGTATATTATTAAAAAAGTTTTATATTCAAGCATCACTATAACTGAATCTTAAATATGATTTTATAAGATATGGAATCACTAAATGGTAATACATTTTAATTATGTATTTTATTTCTTAGGTTGTATGCAGAATTAATATTATTTGAAAATTAAAATAGTTTTCATTAAGAGGACGCTGTATCTCTATCCTTTTCTAATTAAAAAATGTAAATTTTTGGGAAAACTAGTTATTATTGATAGAAATTAAGGGTTGTCCGCAACTTCTATAGCGAAAAACAATATTTTGTCTGATGAGAGCAAATTAATTTTGTTGCTTTTTTTTCAAGTAAAGTTTGACATACTTAAATAACGTATTCTCTAGCCTAATTTAGGATTTTGTAAGTATGTCAAACTTTACTTGAAAAAAAAAGCAACAAAATTAATTTGCTCTCATCAGACAAAATATTGTTTTTCACTATAGAAGTTGCGGACAACCCTTAATTTCTATTAATAATAACTAGTTTTCCCAAAAATTTACATTTTTCAATTAGAAAAGGATAGAGAGATACAGCGTCCCATTAAAGTTTCTCATTCTTGATATTTAAGTTTAATATCGATTAGAGATATAAATTTTTATGGGAAAAATATTTCTCAAGGTCTTGAAATTTATGTTTCCTAAAGTGTAAAATAAAACAAATTTTCATAATTATTTAGTAATAAAATTTAAGGAAATACTATGGATATGAAGTTAGCCAACTGAGAATTTGTTCCAATTTTGATTGTGTAGAAATAAATGTATAATGAATAAGTAATTTAATGTTTGAAATAAAGTATTACATACATAATATGATCGTCTGTATTTATGATATTGCAGCGTTGACACATGTTGTATTTTATAGATATTCTCTTTCAATAATCGCCATTTTCACTTGAATATTAATTAATTCTGAACCTCTAAGGTAGTAGCTGATAAGTATTTAAAGTATCATACGTTTGACAAATGATTTTTTCTTTATAAAAAAAATCCTTATTAAAATCTATATGTTAATAGAGCAGAATTTTTGAAATGAAAACAATGATAACCTGATTTGCCATTACACTACATGTCAAAAGTGATGGATCTAAAAATACCAGTATCTTAACTATCAGGTAGGCAATCGTTTTCAAATTTTAACCAAGGCTTATTTACATCCATATCAACCTTTATGCCAAGTTTCATTAAAAATTTTATGTTCATTTCCCTACCTATAGTACTTCCTTCATTTATCACTATTTATATGAATTTAGATAAAAACAATTATAACATAATTGAATGATTACAAAAATTAAAATAATTTTTTTAAAACAAATAATATGAAAAATATTACTGTTGTACAAAAAAATATGATAAAAGTTAAGTAGGTATATAAGTGTTAATTAACAATGAACTTATTGGGATTCAAAATATGGTACAATGAAACAAAACTTATTCCAAACAAATATTTGGTCAAAGCAAATTTTCTGAATTTGATATTTAGCAAATTTTGAATCGTTTTGAGGCAAAAAGCTATTTACTATGATTTAGATAAAGTTATAATGAATACTTTTCATATTTCATGACTAATAAAATTGATTTATTATTTATTTACAATTTTTTTTATTTTATAGCAAATTTATTACTATGAATAAATCTCTCAACATTATATTTGATAAAATATAAGAATGATTAATAATTTATTAATAATAGTTAAAAATATTCTTAGCAAAAAAACAAAAAATAAATAACATTTTCAATTAAAATACTTACCTGATTTTTTCATTTTATTTCTTGATTGACAAGAAATGTTGTATAAGTTTAATGTTTGTTATCCAAATAAATGTATATATACAAAAATAAAATAAAAGAACTTTGATTAATTTTCAACAACAATTTAAATAATTAGGATAAAATACTATCAGCTATAAATAATATTAAATTATAAAATTTAATGTAAATTCAAATTATTCAAATGTTTTAGGTATATATAATTATTTAAAACAATTTTGGAAAGTGCATTTTAAATACTTCTTACTTTGATATAACAATAAAATTGTTTAATCAAACTAATTTTTACATTCAATTGAATTAGCTACTTATCAATTTTTCAGAGATAATTCTTGCATAAAAATTAGCTTCAATTACTAAATTATTGAAATTTTATATTTAATGAAAATGTTAAATGATTTTGTGCTAGTATTTTTAGAATTCACATCCATTTATTTCATAATTTTTTATTTAATTACAGCTGTAAAATATATTCAAATATAATAGAGTTAAAATTTAAATGAAGGTTAGAATAGAAAAATATTTAACATTAAATATTTATATAAATTTTTATTCAGAGATTTATTAAAATAATGAATCTTTTTTATGATTAAAAAAGTGTATAAAAGTATAAAAAAAGGAACAATTAAGAATGTTATAAAAATAAATAAAAATGCAGATGAAAATTTAATACATATTCAATGCTTCTTGCCAATAAACCCACATAGAAATTGGGATAATATTTTAAATTTATGAAAATTAAATTAGGTATTAAAATATGACATTTATTTTTCTAATCATTAGAAATAATTCAAAATTTTACAATATATTCAGTACCTTGACGAAGGATACTTTCATAAATTCGATATGTAGTCTCACAATCAGAATCAAAGGTTTTAGGCAAATGATATTTGTTTATTATCTGACCATCAAGACTTTGACTGCGGTTTCGGAAATCTTCATTATGTTTAGTGGGACATTCTTGGCATTCACTTTGTCGACGAATATGACTAAGCCTTTTACCAAATTGCCGAATCATTTCATGAATAGTGTTACCTTCGTGTTTTGATAAATTATCTCGCAGAGATTCATAAGTTATTGAGCTCTGATTCATACAAATAACAGGGTTAACTTGATTAGACTTAGTTAATAAGTCTTGAATTAATTTGACATCATATTTCCGTTTATCATATTGTAGTATTGGCTGCCCAATGCTGGGCATATCGAATTTTATGAATCAATATAAAATTATCGGTGGAGTCATTTAAACAAGTATTAATTATGTTAATATTTGATAGGAGTGTACAAGTGCAGTGGACTATTAACACTCATCACTATGTATGATTTTTCATTGATTTTACCGTATATAAATAAAGTAAAAATTTTTTATCATAAAAAAGATAATTTACAAAGTCTGAAATATTTTATTTATTATTTTTGTTTTCAACTTAAAGTTTTATTTTACAAGCAAAATAATTGCTTTTGTTATCCCTGACACACCGTTCTCCAAGAACTGCGCTTGTGCAGGGTTGGTTTCTGAAAGGCTCTACGCTCACAGTTCATGACTGTCAGTGTAGAGATTTAGTGTTTATAGCGCTGCGACGACTTATTTGTTAACTACTACAACCTACTATTTTCAAGCTTACAGTCATGAACTGTGAGCGTAGAGCCTTTCAGAAACCAACTCTGCGCTTGTGTCGATAAAAGTTATGAGTAACTGAGAAAAACCCTTATACACCTTAACATAAGGTCTATTAAGTTTGTACTCAAAGTTACATTTATTATTTAAAAATAATCTAATTCGATTGCGTAAATGAAATTATTAATTAATTATTGTTACAAATTTTTTGCGCGCTTTTATTTTTTATAATAATTAAATACTAAATTTACCTCGCTCCGAGGGGCTATTCACTTAAAAAAAAATGTCAAAATGATTACAGATTTCATATGATTTCATATGATTTCAAATGATTTCAAATGATTTCAAAATGATTTCAAATCATTTCAAAATGATTTCAGAAATATATTTTTATACTTGTAATTTCAAACATTTTCAAAACAGCCTATGGTAGGCAGTGAATTCAAATGATTTTAAATAATTTCAAGCAAATTTCTTATTATTTCAAATAATTCCGAAATCATTCCGAAATAATTAAAATTAATATTTATGAAGGTTAAGCTTACTTTAAATTATAATCCCTAAATCGTCATTATTGAATCATATAAAAATTAAAATAATACCTACATTTTAACACCACAAAAATAAAATAAAAAACAAAGAAATTGCATAATTAAAACAAAAACTTTTCATCACTTTAGTAAATAAAAAGACCAACAATGTGTTCAATAATAATAAAATTATTTTAGATTTGTACTTACATTGGCTATGAGCATAGCAGAAAACACAAAGTTAAACTGAACTGACAGTTGTCAAACAAATGAGTTTGGACAAATTATAAACACGCATCAACATGCACACTATATAAATCTATTTTCGACGACCGACTATTAGTCCAATCAATAGAGACATTTTGAGGACATTAATTAAAGGCTTAATGAAACCAAAAATTTTTTTTTGACTGAACATATTGAGTTGCATAAGGGCTTAAACTCTTCATGAAGGTTCAAATTTTCATATTTTGTTAAGAGCAAATGAGAAAATTGAATTGCAATATTTTTTATAACGCTTTAAAAAAGAGGGTGTTTTTATTTATAAATAAATGAAGCTGGGGCTTTATTTATAACTTTTACGAATTTGCTATTTGAATATTCTTATAGCTGTGTTCGAAACGAAGATTTAAAAAAAAAAAGAACTCTCTAAGGCCAATAGGAGCCGAGATAAGATTTTTTTTTTTTAAAATCACAGTTACTTTGTTTATAACAATTAAGATACGAATCAAGCGTCATTTTTTAGTTGAAGACTTATATTTTAAAAATCTATGATTAGATTTTAAAAAATGCGACTCTTTATTATTAAAACTAAAAAAATAATAACATACAAACAATAACGTCAAGGTCGGAGTCGTGGTGGGGATGCTTATCTTTGCGCGTGAGGGAAGTTAACGAAGGATCCCGTTCCAATAAAATTCGTAAAAATTAACCGTATCTCCGTAAATAATGGACCGATTTTGATGTTCCTTTTTTTAATCTGGGGTAGCTTGAAAAATTATTAATATTGATGCAAATAGTTTTTCAAAATAGGGTGTATTTAATTTAAAACAACTGTACCTAATACGGACACCTTAAACGCAAATGATTATTGTGGCTCACTAAATCAATATTTTTAAACGTGTAATGTCTCATTTTAAAGCTAAAAGAAAGAACTTTAAAATGAGATATCATGAGTTTCATTACGATCAATATTTACGAAATGCGCGCGGATTTATGTAAATGTTGTAAATGAACTTACCTTATTATTCCTCGTAATAATTACATTTGGAACCTGGAGATAAATTTAATTATAATTTTTATTATTTCTATATTGTAACTAATTATTATAATTAATTTTTAGTTTTAATAAATAAAAAAATAATTATTAATAATTGCAAAAATTTAAATAGTAATAATAAAAATTGTTATCTCGATTTTTTCTCTTTTATTTGTTTTTCATGCAAAAAAATTTTTTCATCATTAAATATATTTTTATTTTTTTTCTAAAACTAAACCACTAAGATTTTGATGTAAGGATTATTTCCTGAATATAATAGAAAAATTGATATGAAAATTACTTTTTAATTGGAACTATTTTTATTTTTTATTTCGAAATAAAATATTAATATATGTCGAGAAAATTGGGATGTAAAAGGATAAAATTTATGGAAGAAGGATAAAAAAATGTTTATAATAAAATAATGTTTCCGCCTAGAAAAGAAAAAATTTTAAAGATTTAAAAACGATTCTTATTATTACTATAGAAATTAAACGTGTCCATATATTTCAAATCAAATAATTGCTAGAAATAATAACTTTAATCTATATATATGAGAAGTTGTTGTTGATATACAATGTTTATTTAAATACAAATTTAAATTTTCTGATTACCCTTTGTTTATCGATTTTTTCTGCGTTATTTTAAAAATGTTTCTTACATCAAAATCTTAGTGGTTTAGTTTTAGAAAAAAAATAAAAATATATTTAAGAGGAGGTCACGTATCTCTGTCCTTTTCTAATCAAAGCATTGAGTTTTTTACAAAAACTAATAACTTTAGCAAAAAATGAAGAGAAAGCCGCATCTCGTATCAAAAAAAGCAATATTTTCTTTGATGAGAAAGAATTAATTTTATTGCTTTATTTTCAAGAAAACCTTGAAAAACTTAAATCATAGAGGTTAGGTTGAGCAATTTGGTTTTTCAAGGTTTTCTTGAGAATGAAGCAATAAAATTAATTTTTTCTTATCAAAGAAAATATTGCTTTTTTTGATACAAGATGCGGCTTTCTCTTCATTTTTTGTTAAAGTTATTAGTTTTTGTAAAAAAATAATTTCTTTGATTAGAAAAGGACAGAGATACGTGACCTCCTGTTAATGATGAAAAAATTTTTTTGCATGAAAAACAAATAAAAGAGAAAAAATCGAGATAACAATTTTTATTATTACTATTTAAATTTTTGCAATTATTAATAATTATTTTTTTATTTATTAAAACTAAAAATTAATTATAATAATTAGTTACAATATAGAAATAATAAAAATTATAATTAAATTTATCTCCAGGTTCCAAATGTAATTATTACGAGGAATAATAAGGTAAGTTCATTTACAAAATTTACGTAAATCCGCGCGCATTTCGTAAATATTGATCGTAATGAAACTCATGATATCTCATTTTAAAGTTCTTTCTTTTAGCTTTAAAATGAGACATTACACGTTTAAAAATATTGATTTAGTGAGCCACAATAATCATTTGCGTTTAAGGTGTCCGTATTAGGTACAGTTGTTTTAAATTAAATACACCCTATTTTGAAAAACTATTTGCACCAATATTAATAATTTTTCAAGCTACCCCAGATTAAAAAAAGGAACATCAAAATCGGTCCATTATTTACGGAGATACGGTTAATTTTTACGAATTTTATTGGAACGGGATCCTTTGTTAACTTCCCTCACGCGCAAAGATAAGCATCCCCACCACGACTCCGACCTTGACGTTATTGTTTGTATGTTATTATTTTTTTAGTTTTAATAATAAAGAGTCGCATTTTTTAAAATCTAATCATAGATTTTTAAAATATAAGTCTTCAACTAAAAAATGACGCTTGATTCGTATCTTAATTGTTATAAACAAAGTAACTGTGATTTTAAAAAAAAAAAATCTTATCTCGGCTCCTATTGGCCTTAGAGAGTTCTTTTTTTTTTTAAATCTTCGTTTCGAACACAGCTATAAGAATATTCAAATAGCAAATTCGTAAAAGTTATAAATAAAGCCCCAGCTTCATTTATTTATAAATAAAAACACCCTCTTTTTTAAAGCGTTATAAAAAATATTGCAATTCAATTTTCTCATTTGCTCTTAACAAAATATGAAAATTTGAACCTTCATGAAGAGTTTAAGCCCTTATGCAACTCAATATGTTCAGCCAAAAAAAAATTATAGCAATAAACATGATGCGTGTTGGGATAAATAATAGGGAATATCTCAGCAACAAATTAACCAATTTGCTTTTACAACCTCTCTTTCTATTCATATTCATGAAGGCTTCCTTTTAAAAGTTTAAAAATATTTAAAAAATTATTTTTGCAATAAATAATTGATATCTAAGAAATGGCCATTTTTGATGGTTTTTTGGCTTTTTTGCAATAACTAATTGACGAAAATAATCGCGGCAGTACTCAAATTGTAGGTTTTTTTATTCTCCAATACTTTTATTAATTGCTTTTTCTGCTAAAATGCATAGATTGCTTCAGAGAATTAAAAAAGCTGTTTTAGCCAACTTTGCTGCCTCCTGGAGCATTTTCTACCGTTTTTTTTTGGTTACATTTTATATAGGGTATGTTTTTTCATCGCCCTTAACAACTCTATATAGGTTTCATTAAGCCTTTAATTAATGTCTAGAATAACCTTTTTTTTGCTCTATTGATTGGACTATATAGCATAACTTTTGTTTTTAACTGAATGTTGTATACCTTGCTTGAATTTCAGGCTCGAACTTATAATCGACACTCAATCCTTAAATAGGACATTTTATTCTTATTTTTTTTATGATGAGGAAGTAAGATAAAATAATATTTGAAAACTGAGTGTCGCCTATGAATTCTAGTTTTAGTTATAATGTTTGTATAACATAAAATTAAATTTTTTAAACACAAAGCTAGTTTAAAAAATTGACCAACATAAGAGCTATGATCGAAAAACTTACCAGCCGTGTGTGACAGATACAAAGAGAGAAATTCAAACAAAAGTAAATAATGCTCATTTACTTATTTATAGATCTTATTTAAATTTTTTGTTAGTATTTCTTTTTTTCATTTTTCACATATATTCTTTTTTATTTGTTTTGATATAAATTATCTTTTACATAAAAATTTTTTGTGCGATGCGTTTTGCTTATGATTAAAATCATTCTTTTTTTTTTTCAATTCCAGAAAAAAATTCTTATAAATATTTATATATTATATATCGATACTATTCCCCAAAAATAAAAAATTATTTTATTTATCAGAGCAGCTCATATTAATCTGGTATTTAAATAATATTTAGTATTATATTTCTGGTAATATTTTAAATTGTAAACTAAATACAAAAATATTCATTAATTTCAATGATTTCAAATGATTTCAATGATTTCAAATGATTTCAATGATTTCAATTTGAATAGTTTTGATTTCGGTAATCATATTGTGCACATAAAATTTATTAAAATATTTCAATGATTTCAAATGATTTCAATGATTTCAAATAATTTTAGTGATTTCAAATGATTTCAATAATGATTTCAAATGATTTCATCTGAAGGTGGTCAATGATTTCTTATAGTGAATAGCCCCTCGCCTCGCTCTTAACGTCGCTCGGTTTTTTTGTGACATTTATAAAAAATATTATTTAAGAGGCGGTCGGAACTACTTGCCGCATGGAGGCGCTGCAGGTGAGAGAAGAATATGAAATATTTTTACGGATTTACAATTTATGACAATAATATACTTCTAACGTTGTCAATAACTCTTGCCATATATATGTAGAATAATTATCGATGCTAATCTTGTTTGAAAAGTCTAAAATATTTTTATAAAGCGAAAAATGCCGCACGTGATAGAGCCAATGTAAGCATGTGTATTTTTCTTAAGTGCGACAGAGAAAGTAATACTAAAGAATGATGAATACATATGCTCACGCCGGCTCCATCTCGCGCTGCATTTTTCGCTTTACAACAATATTTTAGACTTTTCAAACAAGATTAGCATCAATAATTATTCTACATATATATGACTAGAGTTGTTGACAAAATTAGAGGTATATTATTGTTTCAGTAAATTGTAAATCGCTGTGTAAAAATTATTTTACATTTTTCTCTCATCTGACCATTTTTGCAAAAACACCAGATTGTATAATAATGTTTAGATATTCACAAGCTCAAGTACTAATTTTGATATAGTATTTGATGAAGGAACACTATTAATAAGAACATGTTAGCAAATGTGTAACGGCCGGATGTATACCTACCCAATCGGCATGTATAATCTTTCTGAAAGATTAGAATTTTGTGTAATATCTCTCAGCCGAAACATCACACGAGATACGTTTCAGAAACATTTATAAACTATTTCCATTGAAACCTTACAGACGTCATATTTCTGAAATCTTATAGATATCTTTCAAAAAATAGATAAAACGCGGGTCATTCTTATGAAATCTTCCAGTAACATTTCAAAAGTTATTTTTCATTTGGGAAATTTCTGTAACCTCACAGAACCCTACTGAAAATATTATATGAGCTCTCAAGTAAGATCTCGTATGCGATCTCATATGCGATCTCATATATGATCTCATATGAAATGTCATTTGAGATTTCATATGATTTTTTGGTACGCAAACTCATATGAGATTTCACATGAGATCTCATATGAGATCGCATATATTTAAAAAAAAATTTTAATTTAAATAAAATGTATGAGACATCCCATGTGAGATCACATATGAGACTGCATATGAGATCGAATATGAGATCTCATATGAGATCGCCTATGAGATCGCATATGAGATCTCATGTGTATTCGCTGAACTTCAAAAATAAAATGAAATATATGCGAGATCTCACATGAGATCGCATATGAGATGTCATATACTTTTTTTTAATTTTAAAAATTAAATAAAATATATGTGAGAGCTCATATGTGAGCTCATATGAGATTGCATATGAGATTTCATATGAGGGCTCGTATAATATTTTCAGTAGGGAAATCATTCTTAAAATATAGAAAATAAGTGTATCATTGGCAATATTTCTTTGACCTTTCAGGTGCCATCTTGCAGCAATGACATTTCTACAAACTAACAGAAATGTATCTAAAAATATACAAAGTGAATATTTCATTGGAAATGTTTCATTAACCTTTCAAACGAGATCTCACCCCTGTTAAAAAAAATCAGGTGATAAGTCACCTGATTTATCAGGTGATTTATCATGCCACAACATTATGTAACGATTTTTTTGGTTTTAACACGTTTCAAACCATGCTTAGTCAATTCAGAAGAGTTTTTAATAATTTTTAAAAATTTTGAACTTAGAAAATTTTTCAAATAATTTGGTCTTAGAAAAAATTTTGACTAAATTACAAAAAAATTTCAAAAATTTCCAAAAATTGTTTTGAATTGACTAAGCATTGTTTGTAACGTGTAAAAACCAAAAATATCGTTGCATGATGTTTTGACATGATAAATCACCTGAGAAATCAGGTGATTTGTCACCTGATTTTTTTTTCACCAGGGACAACAGTAACATTTCTAGAATCCAACTCAGACGTTTCTTAAAATATATAAAATGTGTGTTTTATTAGAAATATTTGTGTGACTTTTCACATGTGATCTTGCAATAGTGATATTTCTAAAATTTAACAGAAATATTTCTGAAGATATATAAAATGGGAATTTCATTTGAAACATTTCTATTGCTTTCCAGATGTGATAGTTCATCAGTGACATTTCTATAATCTAACCGAAATGTTTCTTAAAATATATAAAATTCGTGTTTCATATGAAATATTACTGTTACTTTTCAGTTGTGATCTTATACCCGTTATACACTGAAAAACAAGACAACGGTAAGTCTTGTCACGAGGCAAATTTTGCCCTAAGACGAAAGAAAGCATCGCCTCTCCTCGGTGTTTACCGCAAATGTGTGGTTTTTTTCTAAATACAGCAGCGCTCTCATCGCAAACGATAACGGCTGCTTCTAACTAAGCCGTGTTTTCGCTTTGATGAGGGCAAATTTTGTCCGGCACACGAAGGTAGCAGCGCTCCTTCATTTTCGACCTAACAAAGGCAGTATGAGTCCTAGAATTTTTTCGGTGTATCTCTAAACTCAAACAGAAATGTTTCTAAAAATATATAAAATGAGTTTTCTCTATCCCTTAGGCGAAACCACGCGGTTCCGCCGAGCCTTTACACTAGAAGAAGTAGCACTTTTAGCTACAGTTGAAACGACTAACGCGCCTCCTGTCGGCGCCTTCCGTGCCTTACGTTAAAATATCTCTCGAAGAGAAACATAGACTTGACCTAACCAAAACTGTTGCTAAAAGCCGTGGGCTCGTGTTTATGATTGTATTCTGTCTTTGTCTCTCTCGTGACAAAAAAAAGACAGACGATATATACGTTGCGCTTATAAATTAAAACGAATTGTATTCTAATAAAATATGATTCTAAACTTTAAAATCTTATATCATAAATAATGTCGTGTTATAAAAAATGTACAAACTCTTTTTTCTCATTTTAACTCATATAAAAAAATAAAAGAGGCTTGTGTGCGTGTTTTTATGTGTTTCTCTCTCTCTCTCTCTTTCTCGTTCATAAAAGAGGATTCTTGTGCGCGTGTTAATGTGTGTAATGAAGATATTGCCTTTTTTGATACAAAATGCGGCTTTCTCTTAATTTTTTGCTAAAATCATTAGTTTTTGTAATAAAATTAATTCTTTGATCAGAAAAGGACAGATATACTCGACCTCCTCTTAAAAGATATCAATAAACCTCGAGGATCTATTTACATATCGTGCCTATTCATTTGTCTGCCCATACCCAGCACCAATTTACTTAAGGAGTACTACAAGGTAAGAATATATGATTATTTATTAAAATCATTATTTCAAAGTTTTTAATTTATCTTTTAATAATATTCAATCGTGAGAGCGATTTCGTTCAATTAAATATTGGTGGAGTTTTTCCACCACTAGATTCATACATCTTTATCTTTATGACTTACATTTTATAAATAAATTCAATATTTCAAACGAACATAATTTATATATATTCTATGCAATTAATTAATATAATTAAATAACATATACACTTTTATTTAGTCCTGGTGCAAGCCAGGACTTAACAATATTTTAAAGAATTAAAATTATTTTATTTTTAATAATTTCACAAGTTAATAAGGAAGATCCAAAAATAAGACATTCGTCAATTCTCCGGGAATCGAAGAGCATCTGCAAACAAACACGGAATATCTTATATACCTGCGTCTTTTAAATTTGAATAAGGGAACGCTAAATTGAAAAAACGCCAGCTAATAATTAAAAACGCAAGTACTCAAAAAATAATTCGAACCAACTATTAATTCCGTCTTTGACTGTTAGGTGACGTTTTTCTTAATTTTACGATCCCATATCTAAATTTCAGAAGCGCAGGTATATAAGATATTCCGTGTTTGTTTGCAGATGCTCTTCGATTCCCGGAGAATTGACGAATGTCTTATTTTTGGATCTTCCTTTAGGAAGAAAATAAATATCAAGTAATTAACTTGTGAAATTATTAAAAATAAAATAATTTTAATTCTTTAAAATATTTTTCTGTTAAATTTGATTGATTATTAAAAATGTATGACATCCTACAATACATCTGAAATGTATCCTGTAGGACATCCTGCAAGATATCCTACAGGATGTCCTACAGGATGTCCTACAGGATGTCCTATAAGATATCCTGCAGGATGTCCTACAGGATTCTAATCTAACAGAAATATTTCTTAAAATATGTAGAATAGGTTTTTCATTTGAAACATTCCTTTCACCTTTCAGATTCGATATTTCATCAGTAACATTTCTATAATCTAACCGAAATGTTTCTTAAAATATATGAAATTTGTATTTCATGTGAAATATTCTTTTTACCTTTCAGATATGATCTTATAGTCATTATATCTCTAAACTCAAACAGTAATGTCTTTCAAAACATATTTTTTATGGAAATATTTCTACGATTTTTCAATGGCTATGTTGCATATGAGAAATTTCTGTAATCTCACGGAAGTATTTCTTAACCCTTTCAGTCACGAATTATTTTCGCAAAAACACGTATTTTCTATCATACATTAATTTTTTAGATTTATTTACAATCATATATTCAAAATATATCATATGATACTTATAAAATGAATACTCATTTATATGAAAATGCAAAAAGAATAAAGATTGAACTTAAAGTGCGAATTAAACAATAAAAAAAAAGAAAATGAGAAAGGGTGCTACTATAGTGGCTCTTGTGACTAAAAGGGTTAAAATATCAAAAATGAGTTTTTCATATAAAATATTTAGGTGATCTTTCAAATGCGATTCAAACCATTATATTTCTAAAATCTAACAGAAATAAGTCACAAAATATGAAAAAATTTATTTTTCATTGAAAATATTTCTATAACCTTTCCATCGCTATGATGCATTTGAAAATTTTTTAAAACCTGACAGAATATTTCTAAAATATGCAGAATGAGATTTTCATTGGAAACGTTTCTGCAACCTCTTCAATGTAATTTCACAATGGTGACATTTCCACTATCTAACAGAAGTATTTCTCAAAATACATAAAATGGAAGTTTTTGTTGGAAATATTGATATGACCTTTTAATTTTGATTTTTCAATAGTTACATTCCTAAAATCTAACAGAAATATTTCTCAAAATATATGAGATTGATTCCATTCAGATTCATGCAGGCCGTCACTGATCGAATTTTTTTTTCTCTTCTGAGTGATAAAAATACTTTCCAATATGTATATGGAGATAAAATTCACCTCATAGAACGCTCGAAAATATGTTTTTTCCTCGCTACAGCGTATTTAGTGTTTGGTGTAAAAATTAAAATTAAAAAATTGAAAATGAACCTAAATTTTCAAATTGCCGTAGCTCCTTCATTTTTTCACCTTTTTGGACATTATTTTAATGAAAATGTGCAAAATTTAGTCTAGTTTTAAATGCTGTTTTGATTTGCGTTGCTAGTTTATCTCTCTGAGTTATTCATGAAAAACCCAAAAAAGCGATTTTTTTCAAACGCAATTTTTTCAAAAACTATATATTTTTTTTAAAATTTTTATATGTTTTTATACATAAAAAATACTAACTTTTGGGATGGGTGAGGATTATTTTTTTTTTAAACAGATTTTTAAACGTTTTTTTTTATATTTTCCATTTTAAAGCATTGATACCATGGCGCATCATGCCATTTTTCCAACTATTACGTCTTTTTACAATTCGTTTATGCTTTTATTTATAAATTTATCAAAAATATTAACAAAAATCTTTAAAATAAACTGTCGATCAAATTTTTTTATCAATTAGAACCGAATTTATGATGATTTTAGGTTTATAAAAATAGAAGTTTTTTTTGTTGATAATTAAAATTTTTTATTCAGTTTGAATTTTGCGCCCACGATTTAAATTTACTTTGTAGGGAGTGACATATGCCACCGCTAAATGGCGACGATTCTCATTAATGACTCGACGCATTCAAGCATATAAGACAAGTAAGATAAAAAATAAAACTGTCTAATAAAGTTATTTCTTCAAATAAATCGTCTTCTGTCAAAGAAATCACTTTTAAATCAATACTATCTCCAATTGGGCATTCCTTACATTCTCTTAGTACACATTTCATATCATTTTTTGAACAAAAAAGTGAAAAATTTATTTTTAATTTCAAATCCGCAGTGTCATGTTTATTCTCTTTTTATGTTATATTTATTCAAAGCATCCAACGTAAGTTTCAAGTTCTCGCAATAAACGCAAAGACACGAATCGTTTGGTGGATGGGGTATAACCTTCGAGCATATACTACTGGAGGAAGCCTCTGAATTGCAGCAAGCGTTACAAGGCGAACAGAGAAAAATCCTCTATTTTGGTACGTGCTGTCTCTCTCTAGCCTGATTTGATTGGCTGCTTCTGTTCCCCACTAAGAAAGTGAGAGAGAGATAGCACGTACCAAAATAGAGGCTTTTTTTCTCTTCGCCTTGTAACGCAGTTAATAACTGGAAGGCTTCCTCCAGTAGTATATGCTCGAAGGGTATAACTCACTTTAGTCTTGACAGGGGGCCGAACTATCTGTCTTTGTCTAATAGCGTTTTTCATGATTTATATAAACACCATCCGTTGTAGCGAGAAAAAAATAGTAGCCCCTGCTAGATATTAGTATAATAAGTAAATTTTGTAATAACAATCAAATTATTTTATCGCGTAGTTTTTGAATAATATGAGACCTACTAACAAACTAGAATATAACCTATCTTTTTTGGTAGGTCTCATTTATTTCACTCTCGTTATAATTTCACTATCCAAAGAATGGCCACAATAGTTCTCAGGCTTTTTGTAAATATCTTTATTATTCACCAATGATCTTGCTTGATCATTCATATAAACAGTTACATTTGATAAAACTGATTATAAATAATTTTTGGAAATGTTGCTTGGTATAAGACTTAATGACCGCACTTTCTCAAAAAAATTTGAACAAGTATCTAAAGCAATTTTAATATTTTCGAGCCATTTATCACATGTTTCACATTCGTTATTTTCATTTAATGTGGGAAAATCCGTTATATCTTAGACTTTCATAATTTTACTTGCTATTTGTGAATTAAATGCATCGTTTATTTGTTTTGTTTTTCGAAGAGCATAGAATTTTCGCTTTTTTATATTGATACTCTGAGGCATTTGGATTGGTGAAATTTTTAATTCCAAATTACTTCAAGTCTGATTGAATTACTTTACCACAGCCTTACTATAAAAAACTTCTTCCGAAGATTGTTGACTGTTTGAGGTATATAAAATAGGTGTATTTTCACTTAATCTAAAAATATTCTGTAACATGAAGGACATACTTTATCCTCTCTAGAAAAAGAAGTATTCGAGTACGAGCGTTTCGAATACTCCGTTAGATCACCTAATTCTCTTAACGGATTTTTGGAGCAATCATAAATAACTTTTTTGTGTCTTTCTTTCAAATGCTTGCACTTAGTCTTAAGATCAGGCCGGAGTAAAATCTGATACCAATCGTGTAAAAATTCAGTTTTTTGTTATTTACTCAAGTATTATTCAGTGTATCTTCAAATTAAAGGTTGAGCGCAATAGATATTATTATTACGAACATCTATGCACAAGAAAAAAAAATTCTACCGCTTTGTTTTTAAAAAAGTAAGGAATGCCGAAATAAAAGTTTATGTTTATAATATTTTCGCGTTCCTTACTTTTTCAAAAACAAGGCGGTAGATTTTTTTTTTCTTGTGCATACACCGATTAATACTTGAGTAAATAACTCAAATCTTAATTAGACAAGGATAGCGAATCCGGCCTGCTCTTAACAACCAGTGACGCCATTATTATTAATTATTTCTTCGACAGAGCAAATAAAAAAATTTTTTTAGACAATTTCAATTTTGATTCTACTTGTCTTAAGGGGAGACACAAGTGAAACTGTGTTTCTCAACAAAAAAATGACGTTTTTCATTTTTTATTTTTAACTCATAGCACCTACAACGTAATCCATGCGTAATGTTGTTCAAAATCATCTGAAAAATCTATAAAAAAATTTTCAGCCTGAAATATTAAAAATTGTGAGACTAGTTCCATTTTAACTACTGCTTGGTTTACTGGTAAATGAGGCAGCAGCTAAAATGGAACTAGTCTCACAATTTTTAATATTTCAGGCTGAAAATTTTTTTATAGATTTTTCAGATGGTTTTGAACAACATTACGCGTGGATTATGTTGTACGTGTTATAGGTAAAGAATGAAAAATAATAAACATCATTTTTTTGTTAAAAAACGCAGTTTTACTTGTATCTCCCCTTAAATGCTTGAATGCGTCAAGTCGTTAATGAGAATCGTCGCCATCTAGCGGTGGCATATGTCATTCCCTACAAACTAAATTTAAATCGAGGGTGCAAAATTCAAACTGAAGAAAAAATTTTAATTATCAACAAAAAAAAATTTCTATTTTTATAAACTTAAAATCATCATAACTTCGGTTCTAATTGATAAAAAAATTTGATCAAGGGTTCATTTTGAAGATTTTTGTTAATATTTTTGACAAATCAATAAATAAAAGTATAAACGAATTGTAAAAAGATGTAATGGTTGTAAAAATGGCATGGTGCGCCATAGTATCAATGCTTTAAAATAAAAAATATAAAAATTTAATAAAACATAAAAATTTTAAAAAAAATATAGTTTTTGAAAAAATTGCGTTTGAAAAAAATCGCTTTTTTGGGATTTTCATGAATAACTCAGAGAGATCAAGTTATATTGCAAAAATCAAAACGAGACTAAATTTCGCACATTTTCATTAAAAGAACGCCCAAAAAGGTCGAAAATTGACGGAGCTACGACAATTTGAAAATTTAGGTTCATTTTTAATTTTTTAATTTTCATTTTTCATTTTTACACCCAACACTAAATACGCTGTAGCGAGGAAAAAACATATTTTCGAGTTCTATGAGGTGAATTTGATCTTTATATACATATTGGAAGATATTTTTATTACTTAGAAGAGAAAAAAAAATCGATCAGTGACGATCTGCATGAATCTGAATGGAATCAGTCATGAAATAAGGTTTTCTTCAGAGATATTCCTGTAATCTTTCCAAAGTGATTCTGCAACAATAAAGTTTTCAAAATCCAAGCGAAACATTTCTCAAAATTTATAAAATAAGGTTTCAATTGAAGATATTCCTGTGATCTTTTCAATATGATCTTTAAATAATCATATCTATAAAATCTAATAGAAATTTATCTTAAAGAATATATTTATATATTATATTCTCTCTAAAGAAACAGTTGAAATTTATTTTTAAGGGAATATAAAATACCGGCATACAGTTTTTCAAATTTTTGATTCTTAATCTAAATTTTGAAAAATATCACTATATTATAACCTTACATTTTAAGAGGAGGTTGAGTATATCTGTACTTTTCTAATAAAAGAGTTATTTTTTTACAAAAATTAATAATTGTAGCAAAAAATAAGGAGATAGCCCCATCTTGTATCATAAAAAGCAATATTTTCTTTGATGACGAAAAATTATTTTTATCGATTCGTTTTGAAGAAAATCTTGAAAAACTTAAAAAATAGAGGTTAGGATGGACAATTCAGTTTTTCCAAGTTTTCTTAAAAACGAAGCGATAAAAATAATTTTTCCTCATTAAAGAAAATGTTGCTTTTTATTATACGAGATGAGGCTTTCTTTTTATTTTTTGCTACAGTTATTAGGTTTTGCAGGAAAATGAATTTTTTGGTTAGAAAAGGATAGAGATATACGACCTGCTCTTAACTAATAAAAAGCATAATATAGAGATATATCGGAAAATTTTTGAACAAAAATTGAAAATTTGTAAAACTACAGTGTCTATAACTGAAAGACCGGATCGAGGACCGGATACAACAACGACTTTGACGCGCGGCCACTAGAAAGTGATATATATATATATATATATATATATATATATATATATATATATATATATATATATAAATACTATAACCGCTAAAGCGAATGATTGTGTTTGCTATTAAAAATTATTAGCGAACACTTTACTAGCATAAAACTTTGAGTGAGGAAGTTGTTTATTATTGTTTCATGAACATTTGTGTAAATTTTCAGCAATTTTTACACTATATATTTCAAAATATACGAGGTTAAAATACGAGAATGCATGCGCGCTAAAGACATTGACAATCTTTGCAATTGAAAATTCATAATAAATACTTTCCTAGCATCTATTGTTGAGTTAAGAAATTGTTTATTATTGTTTAATTTATACTTTTATAGATTTGCAGAAATTCTGATACTTTATAAAAATGCATAAGATCATTTTCGCTGTTTATATTTAACGCCTACTGACAATCAAAATAAAATAAATTATTATTAGATTTTTTCGAAACGAAACTCAAGAATTGAATGAACTATCTAATTTTTTTTTTGTTTCTGATGATAAATCGTATACATAAGTCAACACATGGAAAGACTGACGCACCGCTATATGTAATGTTCGTCACAGGTTTTAGCAGTGAACGACACGATAATAGCAATGATTTTTCTTACCATCTTACCTGATATTATAAATATGTTGGCTGTATTGTTAAAAATACAGATTGAATAACGCAAGGGATTTTTTGTGCAGAAAAATTAAATTTTCCTGTGTGTGAAAATTGAAAGAATGAAATTTTGAATATTTGCTTCATATTTTTAAGTATAAATGCATATGCATAACCTATAACTGTCTAATGTTTTATGGATAGCAGCAATACATAGTACGATAAATGACAAACATATCGCATCGAAATGACATACATCGCCAAACGCTGTGAAGAGCACAACGCTCAGCGATGTATTTTTTTACACGTTCATGATGATACGTGACATTACAAATACAGATGTGTTAGTTTTTCCGTGCATGTAAATAATATTTTAACACATTATTTGCAAGAATATATCTAATAAATTTCATAATGAATCACTAAAAGAAAATTATATAACTAAGATCTTCAAAAGTAAGATAAATATTATAATTTTTTTATTGCCTTTGTTATTTTTCTTTTTTATTTTGTGCATTTTATACCTATTTATACCTATTTTATACCTACACGTATTTTACAAACATAATTAAATTATTTTCGAATAATTTAAAAATTTTTTTTATTACTAATTAACAGAATAAATTAATATTTGATTAAATATTTAAAAAAATTTACTAATAATATTATAATAGTAATAGAAATTATTAAAAAAAAAATATTTAAAATATAAATACAGATAGATATTAAAGATATAAGCGTCTCTAATATCAACATCGCGCACATCTACATTGAGTAAAGTGTTTATATTCCTAGAAGTGGAGTAGAATTCAAGATGAAAAGGAAAAGAGAGAGTATAAAATATACACATAGTAGCTATAGTATAGGATGTTACAAACGTAACGATTCGTTTTTATTAGTGTTCTGCTAGCCGAAGAAGCATAGCTTATAGCAATATATAGAAAGAAAACATTGAGTATCTTGGCTATACCACATTATATACTATACTTTTTATTTTTATTTGTAAAAGTTTTTTTATTTCATTATACAAACAATGGAGAAGGAAAAGTCGAAGAATGGTCGAAAACGTTCTCGAGAGGAAAAAACGTGGATGGTTAATATTGCGAAAAAAGCTCGTAATGAGATAATTTTTGGTCAAGTCGTAATTTTTTTTCTAATTGCGAAGTTTAATTCTACAAATTTCGTAAGACTTTTTTATAACTTTTTCGGATTATTTGAAAGAATTATGATTAAATTAAAGTGTAGAATTCAGTATACAAATTTTGCATGATTTATTTTGTAGGGCAAAGAATATATATCATGCTCCAATAAAATCTTTAAGGAAAAAATCTTTATCTAAACAGAAAAAATTGCACGATGATTTTTGGGGATTCGGCGATTATCAGTGCGGGGACGTTTTCCTTCGTTCGATCATGGAAAAGATTTCAACGATGTCAAAAAATCAAAATTGTTCTAGAAAAATTCCTAAACTATGGAAATACTCACTTCCGACTGAATATAAAAGAATTAATATTTGTAAGCGGTTTTTGTGCGTTGTTCTTAATGTAAATGAAGCCAGGATAAAATCTGTTTAAAAAAAAATTTTATGTCAAAAACCATTGATAGATTTGCGCAGTAAAAATGGTAATTATAACATCAAATTAACTGATGATATTCAGAAGCTTATTCAATTGCACTGTGAAAGTTTGCCGCATTCCGAGTCTCATTACACTAAAGAAAGCATGAAGTTGAATTATTTTTCTGAATCAAGTTTAACTTTGTCTAAACTCTATGAATTATTTTTAGAATATTATACTTCAGTAACAGGTAATTCAGAAATCCCGCTTGGTGAATTAGCATACTCGAAATTTTTCAATCACGTCAATTTTTCTTTTTCTTTATGCCGCTCAGATTTTTGTAATTTATGTTTTGGAATCGAAAACCACCAAAAAGTGAAAGATAAAATGCTCAAAGAAAAAGATAGCGTGTTGCATCGTGTGTTTGATTTTGCACGAAATTTGCCTTTACCTAAGCTTCCTGTTAATTGTCAATTTTATTGTCGATTATCATGGCTTCAAATATTTAACGTGCACAAATATACACTTCAAATATTTAATTCTAATTCGAGTTATATGTTTCATTTTATTGAATGTATACTCAAGAAAAGGGTAAATACAGTCTGCAACTTACTATATTATGCTTTATAATTTGAACTGTAAAAAAAATGTTGCAACAAAATTTTTTTGTATTCTGGCACTGCAGGTAATCAGAATAGAAACTATTTGATGGTTTTTGTACTGTCTATATTATCCGAAAATTTGAGGTTTTCATTGAACATCTTTATCCGGTTCGTGGACATTTATACTGTGAATGTGACCGAAATTTTGGTAGATACGGCCATGCGAAAAAAATGCGAGAAGTTATTGAAACTCCAGTTGAATATGTCGACATGATAAAGACTTCAAGGGATCCTCTTTTCACAATGATTGATGCTTCACAATGTGAAGTAAAAGATTTTGAATCTATTTTACAAAAAACAAAGAAATCCAACAATTAAAAATAGGTTCAGTTGTTAAAATTGACTATTTTCCAAATGCTGAAGTCCACGTTTATTATCAATATGAAAAAGAACCATCCAAACTTTTTGTTAGAGTGGACACTTTATTTGACGATTTAAATGATAAACCTCTAGCAACTGGAATTGGTGTTTCCAATGAGAAATTAAAAGATTTGAAATGTTTACAATCTTTCTTAAGTTTAACAAGACAGATTTTTTATGATAAATTTTTTAAGAATACGCTCATTAAAAATCAGACAGTTAAAAAGTAGACGAAAGAAAATGTTCAAGAAAAAAAGAAAATAATAAATAAAAATAAGAAAATCAAAATTTAATGTAAATTACTGTTGGAGATTTTATTTGCAAATTAATTTTACTGAACTGTTAATAATTAAATACTGTTCTCAAAAATAATGCGTTCTAATTTTGTTTCCATTTTTAATTATAAAAATGATTTTTCGTGAAAAAATAATTATATGATCAATTCTCAAAATATCTAGTATTTTTAATTTCTTGCTTTAAAAATTCTTAAAGTAATACGTTTCTAATTACTTAAATTTTTTAATATTCTTATCTAAAATTGCTTAATAATTTACAGTATGAACAAAGATATAAAATACCAAATTATCTACTCCTTGAACTTCTAATCTCATATAAAATATTAAATGCAATAGTTATTTATTACCTAAGAATAATACATTTTTTTAAATCTTACCACTATGGAATATTCATTCTACTTTAAGAAAACAAGTTCAATATTAAATTTGAGAATTTGAAATTTTTTTAAGACTTATTTTAAAGTTGATATATTCTGTAGAATTCTAAACTTGTCAATGAAATTTGGACATTTCAATTTTAATTATATTTTACGCAATAAAATGTATTAATTAATAAATCTATGTAATATAAATAAATAATAACAAAATAATATGATAAATTTATTTTATTTTGTCAGCGAGTGTTCAACATACATGCTTCCATGCACTTTAATTTTCGATATTTTCAAGTATAAAGTATGAAAATTCCTGGAAATCGATAAAAGTATAAATTAAACAACAATAAACAACTCCCTAACTCAACGTTAGATGCTAGGAAAGAAGTTATTATGAATTTTAATTCTAAAGACAATCAGGACCTTTGGCGCGCATGTTTTTTTTTCATCATAATCTCGCATGTTTTCAAATATACAGTATCAAAATTGCTAAAAATCTATAAAAGTATACATAAGATAATAATAAACAACTTTCTGGCTCAAAGTTTGATGCTAGGAAAGTATTTATTATTAATTTTCAATTGCGAAGATTGTCAATGCCTTTAGCGCGCATGAATTCTCGTATTTTAACCTCGCATATTTTGAAATACATAGTATGAAAATTGCTGAAAATTTACACAAATGTTCATGAAACAATAATAAACAACTTCCTCGCTTAAAGTTTTATGCTAGGGAAGTGTTCGCTAATAATTTTTAATAACAAACACAATCGTTCGCTTCGGCGGTTATAGTATTACATATATATCACTTTCTAGTGGCCGCGCATCGAAGTCGTTCTTGTATCCGGCCCTTCAATTATCGACTCCATCTATATCATTCATATTTTAGTGATTTTGTAGCCATGCTCGTATATAGTAATCCAATTATTAACCGAAAACATGGGTCTTTTTCTTATTGTACAAAAAACGTGGTTTAAGCAGAAGTAACGCTTATCGATTATTATTTCTTCTAATGCTGGACAGCCCACACAAATGTTGAAATCTTCAACATTTGTATGGGTTAGAATGAGAGTGCCATAAGTCACCTACTTCTACTTTCGATGTTTTCCATATCAGACCCATTAGAAATTACTACTATTATATTAAAGTGAAGAATTGAGACTTTTTTTTTCTTACGTGAATATCTTTCATATTATTGTCACATACATACACATACACACGTGCAGCATCAACATATATATAAACACGTACACATAGATACATACATATACACACATATACACTTATCCAAACGCATACACATACTCATATACACACACATACACAATGTCCGTCACTCCGTCTCTCCGTCTCCGTCTCTCTGTCTCCGTCTCTCCATCTCCGTCTCTCCGTCTTTATCTCTCCGTCTTCGTCTCCATCTCTCCGTCTCCGTTTCTTCGTCTCCGTTTCTCCATCTCCGTCTCTCTGTCTCCGGCATTTCGTCTTTCCCTCTCCGTCGCTCCGTCTAAGTTTCTCTGTCTCCGCTTCACCGCCTCCATCTCTCCGTCTCCGGCATTTCGTCTCCATCTCCATCTTTCCGTCTCCGTCACTCCGTCTCCGTCACTCCGTCTCTCTGTCTCCATCTTTCTGTCTCCGTCTTTCCGTCTCCGTCTCTTTGTCTCCGTTCTTCCGTCTTTGTCACTTTGTCCCCGTTTTTTCATCTTTGTCTTTTTGTTTTCGCTCCCCTGTCTTTGTCTCCCCGTCTCCGTCTCTCCATCTCTATGTCTCCATCTCTATGTCTCTGTCTCTATGTCTCCGTTTTACCGTCTCCAAGTGTTTTCATTTCTCTGTCTCCGTCCTTCTGTCTCCGTTTCTCTGTCTCCGTCTTTCTGTCTCCATCTTTCTGTCTCCGTCTCTTCGTCTCCGTTCTTCCGCCTTTGTCTCCGTTTTTTTATCTTTATCTTTTTGTTTCCGTTCCTCTGTCTTTGTCTCTCTGTCTCCGTCTCTATGTCTTCGTCTCTATGTCTCCGTCTCTCCATCTTCCTCTCCGTCTTCGTCTCTCCATCTCGGTCGCTCCATCTCCGTTTCTCCGTCTCTCTGTCTTTGTCTCTCTGTCTCCGTCTCTCTGTCTCCATCTCTTCGTCTCCGTTCTTCCATCTTTGTCTCTTCGTCTCCGTTTTTTCGTGTTTGTCTGTTTGTTTCTATTTCTCTGTCTTTGTCTCTTTGTCTCTGTTAATCTGTCTTTGTCTCTTTGTTTTCGTCTATGTCTCTTTGCCTATGTCTCTATCCCTCCGTCTGCGTCTCTCCATCTCCATTCTTCCGTTTTCGTCTCGACGTCTCCTCCTTTCCATCTCTCTGTCTCCGGTTGTTCGTCTTCGTCCCTCTGTTCTGTGTCTCATTTTCCCGTCTCTGTCTTTTCGTCTGCGTGTCCGTCTCCCTGTCTTCCTTTTGATGAAATTGTTCCGCAACTCCAACGCCGCCCTTTGACTCTGTTTCTTTGCTTCTGTTCATACACACGTACGTCTACATATTGATGCTGATGTTTGAGTTAATGATGATGATAATGATGGTCATATTTATAGTTTATAGGACTCATTAGTAAAGCTTTGTGGGAAAAGACAATCTATATAATTAGCCATTTTTATAGTTTATTCTGATTGAAAAAAAATTTCTAAATAAATATTTTCACTTCTAAACTTATATTTGTAATTAATTAGAAGCTTTTTGAGAAATCATCAACTGAAGCTTTTATTGATGGCGCATCAAGGCTCAATTCTATAAAGATTATTTTTAATTATATTTTCTTGTATTATTTGATTTATTCAGATTGTCTTCTTCATTTTAACCTGATCCTGCTTTAGACATTAATTATAATAATAATTTCAGTTCTTCTTTGCTTAGCACTAATATTGACACCCGAGTTCCTTTAATTACCCAGCGCTTACAATAGCAGTCGTGTTATTTTTATTATACAACGTTTACAATAAAAGTCGCGTTTTATCAATTACACCGTCCTCAAATAGGCGGTCGAGTACGTTTAACTACACAGCGCTCAAAATAGCCACCACAAATTTGAAACTACACAGCGCTCAAAAAAGCAACTGTAAATTCTTAATTACACAGCGCTTACAATAGTTGTTGCGTTTTTTATCTTTAGCTCTTAAAATAATAGCTATGTTTTTTAAACCAGATAGTGCTCTAAAAAGCAGTCGCGAATATCTAATTACACAGCCCTTATAATAGTTGTTGCGTTTTTCATATTGAGCTCTTAAACTAGCAGCCACGTTTTTTAAACCAGATAGTGCTCTCAAAAGCGGTCACGAATTTTTAATTACAAAGCACTGACAGTAGTTTTAGCGTTCTTCCCCATTACAGCACTTACAATAGCAGCTTTGTTTTTTTTTTTAAATACACAGCATTTAAAAAAGCAATCGCGTTTTTTTAATGGCACAGAACTAACAATAATAGCCATGATTTTTAACCACACAGCGTTAAACTCTACTTCATAATTTTCACTTTTTTTACATTTAATATTATATTAAAGTTTCAAATATGTTTGATTTTATTTTCTTATTCGTTATATTTAATTTTTCTATTGTGGTTTTTATAATATCTCTTTGTAAACGATGTTTTTAGTATAGACCATTTTATCTTCAACTTTTCTTGATTTTTCTGTTAATGATATTTTTAATTTTTTTTTATTATTCGTCCTTGAAAGTGCCACGTATAACTGCTCATGACTAAAAATTGATGTTGGTAAATATACTCCTACTTTTTCAAATGATCGTCCTTGCGACTTATTGATAGTCATTGCATGAGCAAGTTTTACTGGACATTGTTTTCTGATCATCTAGAATGGCAGCTCATCATTTGCTGATAAGGTCATACGTGGTAATAATATAGTGCTCCCTTTTTTACTCCCTGTTGATATTTGTGCAATAATGGAAAATTGTTTTAATGTCGTTATTACTAATCGGGCTCCGTTATAAAGTCCTTCATTCAAATTAACATTTCTTAGAAGCATTACTATAGCTCCTTTTTTTATTATAATCTATGTGGAGGTAAATAGCGTTAAAGAATTTCAAAATCCTGTTGGCAAAATTACGTCTGAACTTTCGTCATTTGCATCTTTTGCAGAGTCAATGCTCAAGCAGTCTATTATTGGTTCATTTATTTTTAATAAAATTTTTTTATTTATTTCTGTTACATCTAAGTTTTTCGGTGCTAATATAATATTTTCGTAATAATCACAATTTTCAATATTTATATTATGCCCGTAAATTTCATCAATTAGATTGATGTTTGACAATATTTCTTTTGAAATTTGTATAACTTCATTTCCTTTTTCATATTTTGAATGAGAATTACTATTTCCTGTATTTTGTAACAAATTTTTAAATTTATCATCTGATTCCGATAAACGTTTATTTTCTGTCAAAGACGTACATTGAAAATGTTCCCATAAATAGCTTTTTTTAACACAATTTTCTACTATCTGTGTTTTATTTCCATGTTTTATTATTGATAACGTTTGTCTATAATCACCTGATATGATAAATGTTTTCGCGTCAAACGGATAATCATTAACACATACATCTTTAAACATGCGATCGACTGCTTCAAAAGCGTATTTTGATGTCATTGTGATTTCATCCCAGATAAGAATTGATACATTTTTCATTTTTTCACCTATTTCGCTGTTTGCACTAATATTACACATTGTGTCTTCAGATATATTCAACGGTAATTTAAATGCTGTATGTACTGTCATAACGTCTTGTAATAAATTAGCCGCTATACCTGTCCATGATACAACTAAATAGTTGATTCCATAAATTTTTAGATAAGTTATAATTGTATTTAATAAATACCTTTTACCACTTCCGCCTGGACCGTCTATATATATACTTTTCAGTGCGGTTTGTAATAAATGAATTTACTACTGTATTAAAAATAGCCGTTTGAGCATTTGTAAGAGTATCAATGCTTGACCCAATATTATTAACTTTATTTACTGTACTATATTTAATTTCTTTATTTTTAATATAGTATTCTGAAGTAGGTAAATTAAAGTCATTCGATGAGAATCCATTATTAGTCAAAATATCATTAAGTATGCTTAATGCATATTCTTACCGTTTTGTTCATTCATTTTTGGAGGATAAAAATTGATTTTATATTTTTCATATAATTCTCGAGCATTAATTGGATTGTGAAATGTACAAAAGTAACCAAATAATTGACAAAGAGCTTTTGGAAATCGACATTTACATGATTCTTCAAAATATTTATTCCACTCATCATCGATTTCAATTCAATTTCTTGCTGTTGCTGCTTTAAAGAATGTTGGCTATGTAATTCCATTAAAAGTTTTTGAATTTTCAAAAGATGTTGCAGCTTTCACGTGAAGCAGAAGTAATCTTAAAAAGAATCTTTTTCTTTGTTTTGGATTAACTAAGTACATTCTGGTGAGAATAGGTTTTATAGTCCTTTTTCTTTTCGTCCATGTTTTATGTATTCGATTAAAAACATAATGTTGCAGTGTATATGAATAAAAGTAATTATGTGCCTCTGGGTCACTTTTATAAAGTTCAAACCACGCTTTTTGTGTTGTATTTACATTTTTCTCATCAATTTCGTGTTTGGACTCTTCTTCAAAATACACATATTGTTCATTTTCATTATGAACGGCTAATCCATAAATTGTCGGTGAAAGTTCACTAATATTATATTCCAATATGCGATGCATAGCTTCTGGCGGGCAAACGTATCTTGTGTTTATATATTGTTCGATTTCATCATAAAACATATCTAAATCATTCGTTTCATCTTTCGTCATTAGTATTACTTTCAGTATTTATTTCACTTGCTTTCATTTCTATAAATGCACAATCATATCCTTTGAAGCAGTATTTAAATAAATATTTTATAACTCCTATTGTTGAACATAATTCAATATTAATATGACAGTTAAACTTTGGTAATAAATACGGGTTATAAGAAACCACAAATCCTTACAAGGTGAGTTTTTATTCTGATCTTTACAAGGGCCAAGGATCATAAATTTTTTAACTATTTTATATAATTTGGGATTCTCATTTTTATTTGGAATTTCAGCTACTATAAATTTATCAACGTCATCACTATTGTAAATTTTATAATTTTTACTCAAAAATATTAGCATATAGGCATGCAATAATCCTCTCGTTTAAAATTCTACTACGTATGAATATGCAATGCATTTTCCCAAAATATGTTTTTACAAATTTGCTCTATTATTAGTTTTTATTTTTGATAAAATACTTTAACAACGATCATTGGTCTATCCGTTACCTCTTCACTTTATCCCATATTATTTGTGATTTCTTCCCATTTCGGATTGCATGTCATAGTAATGAAAAAATCTGGTTTCACAATTCTTCGTATTAATGTCATGGGATTAAGAAAATTTTGATATAAAGAACGCGGACTTCCTGTAAAAGTTGATGGTAATATAAACATTTTTCTTATGCTATGATTGTCAATAATAATTATTTACTTTTATTAAAGCTTATTAATTTACAAAAAATTAAGAAATTTTTTATTACAACGCAGTACAATATAATGATGTAAATATATGAAAAAAAATTAAATACGTATTTTATATTGAATTACTATTGTCAATGAAATTAGAAAATTTATATATAATAATATAATACATGAAAATGCAACCAAGCGATGTCAGGAGCGAGGTAAATTTTGCTCGTTAAGAAATTAATTAAGAGCAAGCCGAACTATCTGTCCTTGTTTTTCATCATTTATATTAACACCGTTAGTCGTGACACTAAAAAATGGTAACCTCCGCTAGATACTAGTATAATAGATAAATTTTATAACAAGAACAAAATAATTTTATCACGTGATTTTTGAATAATATGAGCCCTACTGAAAATCTTAAATATAACCTTTTTTGAATAGGTCATGATTAAATTATTTTGTTCCCATTATAAAATTTAACCATTATACTAGTATCTAGCGGGGGCTCTCATTTATTTCGTGTTACAGCCAATGGTGCTTAGAAAAATTATGAAAAATACTATTAGACAATGATAGATAGTTCGGCCTCTTCTTAATTACTATGATTATTTTCACTAGTAGTAAGATTTTTAAAAATTATGATGTACCAGTGGAATTAATTGAAGTAAGTGTAACATATCTTTTTTGTTGACTATGATTTTCGGGATTTCTTTGTCTTTTTATAGTTTTTTAGCAGCTTGTGGTTTATTTAAACCTTTATTCGCTTTATTACTTTGTGATTCCGAATCACTACTTGGAATATAATTAGAGCTATTATCCAACGATATAATTTATTTAAATACTTATCTCATTTGAAAATACTTCAAACTTACTGCTTTATATCAAATACAACGAGAAACTATGACTGAATTGATTACTACTAATCGTACTATACATCTTATTTATAAATATAAACATTTATACGAAAACTCAAAATTTATTTAGAAAAAATATATTTCTCCTTATTATGTGGCGATAGTGAGTTACGTTACTGCCAAATAATATTATAGCTTCAAACAATAAATGTGATTTAACATTAAGAATCCATTAATGAAACTATAGTATAAAAGTATAAAATGAAAAGTAAAAAAAGTTTTAAAAGTATGAAAAAAGTATTAAAGAGGATTAAAAAATTATAGGTGTAGTATAAAAAAATATAAAAAAAGTATAAAAAAATTTTTTAAATAAAGTTTAATTTGAATCTAAAAAATGTAAATATATTTTTACTTACACACTTGGTAAAAGATTTTCCAACCATTGCACTTTCTGCTCTCCTTCGGAGAATAATTTTTTGATTCCTCGTAAGCAGATTTGGAAAACTCGTTGTAGACGATGATATGTAATATCTCCAGGGTTCCACGCTATACCGTGATGGAACCTTTCCACTTACTGGGCCATGCATTTTTCTTCTGTATTTAGTTCCTCCCATGTAATTGGAGATTTGAAAACAGACAGTAGGTAAAGCTTTTTTCTAAAATTGAGAAAACTAACTTTTTTGAAAATGAAAGAATCCTCTGATATCCTTTGAAATCCTTGGATGTCACATATATAAATGCTTTCATCTTCTACAGACTGCGTGATATAATTTTTGAACAGCTTATCGTAATCACGAGTTCTAGCCATCTAGTTGCGTGAATATTTCAGTAAAAATTAATATTTGGAAATGAGCATAGGAAATTTTCAAATCGTGAGTATATGACAAGCAATTCCTCCTCTTACTTTTTGAAGATTGGATGATCGAAAATAGATCAATCCTCATTGGTTAAAATGAAAGATGAGAGTAACCCAGCCTCTAACTTTTTTAAGATTTGACGATGGAAAATAGCTTAATCCTCATTGGTTAAAAGAGATAGAAAATTCATCCCTTCCCGTGAAAACCTCTCTTTTTTCTGAATAGCTTGCTCTCCGTTTTACCATTGATCAGTTCATTAAATTTTCCATCTCTCTTTGTATTGACTCAAACTTTAAAAGAAAGAAAATTTTCTCGATGAGCACATTTCGTTAGACAAAGTTGTCAGGACTGAACTTTAATAATCGTGAAAATTTGTGTTTGAAAAGGATATTTTAAATAAAAAGAAAAAAAATGACTTCAATTAATTTCTTTGAACGTCTTGTGCAACTTCTTCGTGATACTTTACGAAATGTAAGTGAACTCAACAATACCAATCTTCATTATTGGATACAAATGTGCAATGGCAGTTTAGAGAAGTTAAATAAAAAAATTGCCAATTCTGATCTTGCAAGAGGAGAAAAGCAGAGATGTCAAAGTTGTGTGTTACATTTTTCGGGTATTTAAGTTTAATTTGAATATCGTATATATAATAACGAGGAGGTAGTCTGCAATCTCAAGAAACAGAAGCTTCTGTTGAATGGCGAGATATGCAGTCAGCTTTCGAAAACAGAATTAGAACTGGTGTAGTGGTAAATAAAAAACATGTGGATATTTTAAGTTTCTTAAATAACGCCCAAGAACTCTTTAAAGTTCATACACAGTCATGCTTAGAAGAATATAATGTTCTATAAGTGAATTCGGATTTCACCAAAGAATTTCCCATACAGAAAAGTAGTGAAGAAATGAAGTATATTAAATATTTTACAACCACAAGTGCTTCAATTTTCATGTCAACGGATCTAGAAGAATAATTCAAAATAAATATCAAAGATTGTATTTTAACACAGATAAAATTTCAGGAAAAAAATTCAGGCTGGTCTCTAAAAAGTATTATAAGTTTGAGTGTGAATATGAAAAAATATTTTTCGATCAGGGGCAGCTCGTACGTTTCTCCACCACCATTTATACAAAAGGAAAAAGCATGTGTCAATGTTCGTAACAATGACAGTCAATGTTTCAAGTATGCTATCCTCTCAATAATATATCCAAATGAAACTAATACCAATAGAGTTAACCTTTCTAGTCACAGGAGCCACTATAGTAGCACCCTCTCTCATTTTCTTTTTTTATTGTTTAATTCGCACTTTAACCTTTAAAGGGCCGGGTTTTGAGGTTTCGAAACCTCCTTTCAAAGTGCCCATATTCATGTCTTGTATCACCCATCAACTATGTACAATGTTCCTATGATGGACCGAACCGATATATCGGCTCTCCGGCCCTGGAGGGTCATGAAAAATTTTTAGTTTGGTAAAATAGGAATGAAATCATATTCTCAGGTTTTGAGATGTGCTGCATCCAAATCTGGAGTTTAATCGTTCATAACTGGTCATGATTATGGTCATTTGAAGTCAAATAAGGTCAATTCAAGGTCGAATGCAGAAAATATTCTAGATATTCAAAATAAAATGATATCCAAATGTTTTCTGGGGTGCTGAATCCAAATCTGGAGTCTGATCGGTCATAACTGCTCATAATCACGGTCATTCGAGGTCAAACATGGTCACTTCAAGGTCAAATGCAGAAAGTATCATATATATTCGACCAAGAATTATATCTAAGAGTATCCCGAGGTGCTACATCTGAATCTGACACTTGTTTGATTGTGAATAGACATAATTATACTCATTCTTCTGGGTATATGGCCATCTCAGGGTTTATGTATTTTGATTCGTGCTTTTTTTTTAAGAAATGTGGAGTTTTTAGGCTTTCTACTCTCCTTCTGCTTTACCCAGAACTAACGACGTGGACGTAGAGAGTAATGTAGCTCCTTTTTTCATTTTTTTTTTATTTTTTATATTTTCCTATTTTTTTAATAAATTTTTATATTTTTTTTAAAATTTTTTTTATACATTTTTTCATTTTTTATACATTTTTTCATTTTTTATACATTTTTTCATTTTTTATACATTTTTTTATTTTTTATACATTTTTTCATTTTTTATACATTTTTTCATTTTTTCAGAAGTCTATTTTGTATTTTTCTCACATTGCTCTTCTAAGATCTATATGAATCTATCGATAACATCTGACTTTATGACTATCTTCTATTTTTTATAATTTTTTCCAACTTAATCAAGGTAAGACTTCTTTGGTGTGATAAGTTTCAAAACACGGATCGATACATAGAACAATTTGACAAGTTTTACATTTATAAGTGCTTCGATGTCTGGTTTTATTCATGAGACATAAACGGCAATTGCCTTTTTTCTTTTTTCCTTGATCAATTTTCTTAGAAAAGTGTTTCCCAGTAAGTCGAGAATCATTCGACTGACATGAATGACGCAAGTCATCAGAATTTATCCCCAGTAAGCCTCTCACCACTTCTAAATGAAAATGAGAATAAGAAATCTTTTTGTCAGTGATACTTTTCATTTTATATAATGCATGAAAATTTACCAGAACAAAACCAAGTAAGTGAAGAAAAAATTTTTGATACCATTTAGTAGATTTTCTAATCGTTTCTGCCACTGAAAATTTTCTGTCTATGTTGTCAATCCCTCCCATATTTTTATTGTAGTCCACTATACATATTGGTTTCATAATATCTTTATTAGTACTCCAATGTTTCTTCCCTGTACTTGCGTAACCAACTTCATGGACTGTTGTTATCATGTAAACTTCTTTCTTGTCCATCCACTTTATTGCTAACCAAGAATGGGTATGGGCTACTTCAATTTCACCTCGGTTCAATTTACTGACAAGCTTGGGCATTCGTTTCCTGGTTTTCTTCACGGTCCCACACATACCAGTATCTTTGTCATGGAGAGAATTAGCAAGTTGAGGAGACGAGTACCAATTATCTATGAAGATAACGTGACCTTTGTTGAAATATGGTGTTAGAAAATCAACTACTATATCTCCAGAGATTCCCAAATCAAATTTTTCATAATCTGTATCAGCTCCTGTATAGATAATGAATCGTAGTAGGAATCCAGTCTCACAATCAACCAAATCGAAAAATTTTATACCAAACCTGTGTCTTTTCAAGGGTAAATATTGCTTGAATTTCAATCTTCCTTTCCACAGCATCAAACTTTCATCAATGCAAAGGTTTTTCCCAGGATGCAAAGTAGAGGAAAATTTTTGATTTAGAAAATCTATTACAGGTTTAACTTTCCTCAGAGGGTGGTTCTTGTAGGGTGATGCATTGTCCCTATTATTTTCAAAATGCAGAAAACGTAAAATTTGGAGATATCTATTACGGGTCATGTATTTTCTGAATATTGGAGTGGATAATAGAGGATCCATACTCCAATAATCTTTGACATTACACTTACAAACATGGCCCATGTTGATAGTTAGAGCAAGAAAGATTCGCAATTCTTCTACTGTTACATCTTTCCATGGAGCCATATTAGAATGGAATAGATCGGGATTTTGCTTCTGGAAGAGATTTGTTTGTTCCAAAATTACTTTGAAAATATTCGAATCCATAAAGAATTAAAAGTAAGCTAATGGAGTAGTATGCTCTGTTATAGGAATATTTTCATAAAAATTAGCATGACCTACAAAGTCTTTTATCGAAGAGGAATAGACAGAATCGAAAAATACACTGTCATCTCTCTCAGGATCATCAAAGATTTCTGAAGAATCATTTGGTTGTGATGCACTAGTCCGATCATCAGCATACTCCTCTTCTGGTTCTGATTCACCACTACTCCAAGCACTCATTATTTTGACTCAAGGAAGGAAATTTCTGTTGTAGACTGGTGATGGACTCTATGAGTTGTTACGCTAAATACCAAAATTTTGTATGTATGGAAAGACCAACTCAAGATCAAAAGGTGTTCCGTAGGAAAGATAGTAAAAATAAGTATCAAAGTGAAAAACGAGAGAAGATATTCAACTCAAACGATGGAATGAAAAGTACGAAAGTATTGTAACGGTAGAGTGACGGTAGAGTAACGGTTAGCAAAAGCTTGTCGCAAGCGAATCGTCGAGTTTTGTCTATTCCCCGGACTTATACCGTTGAGAACACTGTTCTTGTGTCAGGACGCTCAACGATGGTGTTTTGCCACGTAGCGGTCGAGAGTGGAATTAGCCTCTCTTCCGCGTCGGTGGTTGCCTGTATGCAGGCGTTCTATAAGTGACTTATGTCACAGTCTGAATACGCTTTTGTCAAGTGTATCCTCTATGATTTTGTACCTGGTGTATTTCTATTATACGATCATGTTGAAATACTGTTTGAACTACGTCACTGGGTTGTTTGTTATTACGATACTGTTTAAAAACGAATAGATAGAAACATACGATCTGCTTATGTCATACGTATGCTCAGAAATCAAGCATTATTCCCTATTCACTATCTTTTCTTCTAGAATAAATTTCTAGTTATAATTGTACGATCTAAATTATGATGATATATACGTTTCTAGCAAAAAGTATTTCTGGTTGAATGAGAAAATTCGGTATCAAGCGTTCTCAAAAACATAAAAACCAATTTTAAATATTTCCCTGGGTATATTCTCAACCTGACCTTGGAGAAATCTTAATCTCTCTTTTTATTTAAGGTCAAAATAACGTAAAACCCGAACTCAGTGACTCCAAAAACATAAAGATATATATTTTGCAATGATTCAAACCACATTGATAGGTTTGACCTTCAAATGACCTTCATTGACCTTGACTCTGAAGTGATAAGGTCAAACCAACTTCAGATATGAACGTAGCGCATCAATTTACTTAAGGATAAAGAGGTATCCTAGCATTATGTTTTTGAGCCAATATATCGGCTTTCTGGCCCTTTGAAGGTTAAGTTTAATCTTTATTCTTTTTGCATTTTCATATAAATAAGTGTTCATTTTATAAGTATCATATGATATATTTTGAATATATGATTGTAAATAAATCTAAAAAATTAATGTATGATAGAAAATACGTGTTTTTGCAAAAATGATTCGTGACTGAAAGGGTTTATCAATATAGCAAGCATGAGAACAAGTTTTAATTCGGTAACACAGAATTTCCAGTGACACATAAAAATGTTCCAAAATTTGAAGAACTGAATAATATTTCAATAAATTTATAAATGTCGAAGATTTTTGCACAAAAGTTTGAAGAATCTCCTTGCCAAATTACATCGAAAAAAAGGAAAAGCATATCAATTTACTCATCATCCAAGACCTTTACATAGATGAGTATGAAAATAATAATCATGCTGATAATAGAAGTTTACCTAAATACCACTACGTTCAAATAAAAAACATGTCTCGTCTTCTGAGTTCTCAACTATATAAAACACATGTAAAATCATTCCATTGTGAAAGATGTTTACAAGTCTTTTATAATGAAGAAAGATTGTAAGTTCATGAAAATGATTGTAAAAATATGAATTATTGTCGAATTAATCTTCCTGGCTCTCAGAACAACTTTCTGAAATTTGAAGACTATTATAAGAGTGAAAAAGTTCCTTTTATCATTTATGCTGATTTTAAATGTTTACTTAAGTCTACTGTGAATGAGACTGCCTTTCAACTTTATGAAGCATATAGCATAGGATATTATATAAAATGTAGCTTTGATGACAGCTTATCTGCTTATAAATCGTATAGAGAAAATATTAAAGGCGAACAGACTCCTGCACAATGATTTATTCAAGAATTCAAATCAATCAGTGAGAAAATTGATAAACTCTATAAGAATTCCAAACTATTCAATCTTACGGATTTAGAAGAATTATCTTTCCAGAGGTCAACCATTTGTCACATATGTTGAAGACTAATCTGAGATGAAGAACTCGCAATACGAGATCACTGTCATCTCACAGGACGGTAACATATTAATTATAATTATATTTCAATGAAGAAAATTTCATTTTTCTCATGTAAATTTTTTAAAATATCTATCTTTTACATTAGTTCCAGAGGTGTAGCGCATAATTCATGTAATTTGAATTACAAGTATTCAAAATTTATTCCTGTTGTTTTTTATAACCTCAATTATGATACACACTTCATTTTGAAAGAGATAGCCACATCTTCATTGATGGAAGGACGAGTTACGATACTGCCACATAATAAGGAGGAATATATTTCTTTCACAAAATACATAGATGGCAGTGACCTAAGTTTTAGATTCATAGATTTTTAGCGTTTTCTTCTTTCGTCATTAGAAAAGCTTGCATCATGCTTGGAAAACGTGCCGATATTGATAAAAGAATTTCGAATTGATAGACTCACAGATTAAAAAATTGATTTTCTCAAACGTTAAGGTATATTTCCATATGATTTTGTAGATGGATTAGATAAATTATTAATGACAAAATCGCCAAAGAAAAATCAGTTTTATAACCAACTCATTAATTCTCATATTGCTGATAAAGACTATGAACATGCTATTCAAGTCTGGTTTGAGTTCAATATAAGGACAATCGGCGAGTATTTGGATTTATACTTAAAAATAGATGTTTTACTGTCAGCAGATGTATTTGAAAGTTTTCGAGAAACATCTCTCAAAGCTTACGGTTCATGTCCAGCTCACTTTTATACATCTCCAGGCCTGACATTTAAGCAGCTCTAAAAATGACGAAAGCAGAACTGGAGCTTCTTACAGATATAGATATGTTGTTGTTCACTGAAGCAAGGCGAACAATCCATACATGGGCTCTTTATATGATGAAAAATAGAAAATGAAAATACTCATGCACTTTGATATTAATAATCTTTATGAATGGGAAATGGTTCAATATTTTCCAGTCGGAAAATTCAAATGGGAACACTGAGAGAAAATTTATGCTCATAGAGCATGCGAACTGCCATCTATGCGAGCATATAAAACATTGATACAAATATGACAGACGTGAGAAGCTCTATTAGTATTGGATTACCTTATACTAAAAAAGATGGTATGGAGAGTAACTAAAGCATGAACGGCATTCACTGATGACTCGCGTGGTATACTTCGATGACCCCCCACTCTCATATCCTTTGTTTACTCAAGTTGCCTCCTCTTTTGGGTAGCGACGCGAGCAAACACGGCTGGTCTATATCCAAAATCATGTCGCAAATTTCGTAAACGTATTTTCGTTGCGTGAATCTTTTTTTTCTTTTCTTTTCTTTTTTTATGAGGGAAGAGACATTATAAATATAATCTGTTAAACTTTATAACTATCAATAATTAATTTTTAACTTAAAATTTAATTATTTTAAACAGCTGGGGGGTAGATGAGTATGTACGATTTTACGACACAGATTTCTTGAAGTAACGTTGGTCTAGTGTGTAACTTTCGCGCTCTCCCTTTGGAGTACGCGTGTTCAACTCTCGGCTAGGGACCCTTTTTTTTTAATTTTTTTTTTATTGTTTTAATATGTTCTATTCCTTTTTATATTTATTTTTTTTTAGATTTTGTATTTTTTTAATAATTTTAAAATTTAATTTTTCACAAGTACGCTCGTTTTATTCAGTGGAAATTTTTTAAAAATAAATTATTCTTTATAGGTAGTAATTACAAATATTGATAAATAAATAATAGTGATGTTTATTTTATAATAGTGATGTTTATTTTATAATAGTATAGTTTAATTTATTTATAATTTAGTTTATGAAATTTACAATAAATTACAATAAATAAATAAAACTGAAGTATTATTATTTATGTTATAATATATATTGTATATTGAAATATGTTTATAAAGACAAAATTGAACTATAGTATTGTAAACATCACTATTATTTATTTATTAATATTTTAAATTATTTTCTATATAAAATAATTTATTTAAAAATATTAATAAAAAAAATGAATATACTTTAAGTAACTTGTGAAAGAATAGATTTTAAAATTAATAAAAAATAGAAAATAAAAAAAATATAAATAAAAAAAAGCAATAAAAACTATTGAAATAATAAAAAAAAAGTTTTAAAAAAGTGGTTCTAACCAAGAGTTGAACTCGCGTACTCAAAAGGAAAAGCGCGAACATTACGCACTAGACCAACGCTACTTCGAAATATCTCCAGCGTAAAATCGTACATGCTCATCTGCCCCCCAGCGGTTTAAAATAATTAAATTTTAAGTTAAAAATTAATAATTTAAAGTTAAAAAGTTTAACAAGTTATATTTATAACGTATCTCTCTTCATAAAAAAAGAAAAGAAAGGAAATAAAAGATTCACGCTACGAAAATACGTTAACGAAATTTGCAACATGATTTTGAATATAGACCAGCCGTGTTTGCTCGCGTTGCCACCCAAAAGAGGAGGCGAATTGAGCAATAGAAGAATGCCATAGTTAGCAGTAAAGAAAGAATAGTGGACAAGCCACGTTTACTTCCTTCACGTCCCATGAGAGGATACAGCGCTAGCTATCGAAGGATATTAGAGTGGGGAGTTACTAAAGCATGTAAACAAACAGTTTTTGGATAGCACAAACCTCGTAAGAGTAGATCGCGCTGTTATGAAAGCATAGGATATTACTTACTAACTTTGGATACGTAAACTAAATGCTCTATTGGCATGAATTTTCTCTCAGTGTAGAATATAAGACGAATCCAAACTTTTACAACGCACCGCCAAATTCAGATATTGGATACATGACTGAAGTACATTTGGAGTATCCAGAGGAAATACACAATGAACATCGAGATTTTCCATACTGCGCAGAGCATAGTGCGCTACATAGCTCGAAACAGAAGAAACTTCTCACTACTTTGAAGAACAAGGACAGATATCTTATTTACTACCGAACACTTCGACAAGTGTTGGAATGGGCTTCGACTGAAAAAAGTGCATAGAATTTTGAAATTCAAGCAGAAGGCATTGCTCAAACCTTATATCGAACTAAATATCCAAAAAAGAATCCAGTCAAAGAACGAATTTGAAGAACTCTTTTATGAATTTGATGCTTGTGTTCAGCGAGAGCGGTCTCGTGTTGATGCCCGATTAGTAAATGAATTCACTGGCAGATATGGAGACACGCATAGCTCTACCAAATTTAACAGCTGTGCTATTTTTCGTGTGAATTTGGTTGTTATTTAAATGAAGAGAGCGAGCATCACAATCAAGAAACCAATTTGCGTTGGATTTTGCATTGTAGAATTATCAAAAACATTAGTTCACAATTTTCATTATTCATATATGAAAAAGCGAGTTGGAAACAAATGCAAACTTTTGTACTCAAATACTGATAGTCTCATATACAAAGTTGAAGACGTTGACATGTACAAAATAATGGAAGAGGATATCCATAAATTTGATACTTCCGATTATAAAGAGAACAATCCGTTCGAAATTCATTTGATAAAAGTCGAATGTAATGGTAAGATAATGACAAAATTGATAGGATTACGGAAAAAAATTTATAGTATTACAATCGATGGAGGAGAAGTTATAAAAAAAGCCAAAGATATAAAGTCCAGTGTTGTTAAATAATTAATCATTTTTGAGGATTACTGAAGCTGTCTTCAGGATTTTACTATTACATACCGTGAACAGTGCAATATCCGTTCAAAATTGCACACGGTGCATACTGAAAAACAGAAAAATTGCTATAAGTTCTCACGATGATAAGAGATTTCCATTGCCTGATAGTACGGAAACTTTACGTTGGGGACATTATAAAATTAAAGAAATACAGATGGCGCAAGCTGCACTTGAAGTAGAGAGGGAATGGGAAATATTGGATACTGAAAAAAAAGAAAAAGAGCAGGAGGTAGAAATGAGGAGGGGAGATACACAAGTGGAGATGGATGCTACAGAGAATGAAAGAGAGAGGGAAACCGAGAGAAGGGATGAAGTAACCAATGAAAATAGTACAGAGCGAGTGGGGATGATACTTTATGAAGATAAGCAAATTATCATTGAGTATGATGTGTTAGAGAAGTTCATGAATGACTGGCATCTGTCAATGGAGGAGGCAAATTCCCAGGAAGGAATAAAAAAGGATATATTACGAGTAGTAATAGAAAGGGCAGACATCGAAGTGGAGAATGGGCTATATCGACCAACAGACCACGATGAGAAGTACATTCTAGTAATCGAAGAGCTCAAGGATGATAAACCTTGCGCAAAGAAATCTAAAATGACTAACTTTTTAAGTAAGTTACAATTTATTTTTTACCAAATTTTTTTTTTCTATAAAAATTGTTCTCCAACAGAAATTTTAATTGTTTTTACTTTTTCTTGTTTTTAGAATGGATTTATCTGCACTAAACAAGATTGCTGGAAGCAACTTCCTGCCAAGGAAGAAAGTCACAGACTTAGAAAAAAAGCAACAGTACATGGTGACTACACTGAAACAAGTCAGGACAAAATTTGGTACCAAGGTCGTAGCAGATTTCGACCAAAGCTTCCAAGTTTTCTTACCACAGAAGATTTCATCTGCAATCCTAAAAGATGAAGAATTTTTCTACAATCATATGCCTGCATGAAGATTACTATGTGAAGAGTAGTGATTTATCTTGTATTTTTCCATAAGATTCTGAAAGTTTGAATTGTAGAATTCTTTTCCTTGGTCAGTTTGTAAATTCGATGGTACCCATCTTTTTTTCAATATTAACTTCATAACCAGAGTTACATCATAGCCACTCTTCGATTTAACTGGTACAGCCCATGAAAACTTTAGAAATATATCTACAACAGTTAGTAAGTAGCGAAAACCTTTGTTCTCCTTAAAATAAGGTATCATTTCTACAAGATCAGCTTGCCAAGTCTCATCTAATCCACGTATATCATATTTTTTTCGTTTGTACCTCCGACGTGCTAGCTTGTATAGCTTTTCAGCTACTCTTTGACGTTCCATTTTAAACTTCAACTTTAGCAATATACAATTGTGTATTCTTTTCTTTAATTATATATTCAATATTTGCTAAATTTCGTTGGATCATATCATTAAAATAGGTTAATTTTACGTCTACTTCTGCTTTATATTTTTCAATTTTGTTTCCATATTTTTGTATAGCTGTAGCAACTTCTATAATTTTAGAAGATAAGAAATTAACTTCTTTCTGTAGTATATTATTTGGTGAATTCAAACTAATCGCATCATTTGGATGATTAGCCTCTCCAATATTGCAAAGCCGCTTAATTTCTAAACCAAAATTACAATCTGATGTAAAATTGAATGCAATACCTCAAGGACCACGACTTACTTGCAAGCCCTCAAGTTTTATTCCAAACACATCGAGACTCATGTTACTACTATTAATTCGAAAATTGTGTGCGTCAATATAAATGTCCGGCTGCACGTAGTTCCTCTATAATTGATTGGATTTCAATGTTGTTATTATTATCTCCAGCAGATCCCAGGAATCCCCGGATGGTCCCAGTAAACTAGATCTATGGAAGTATTCTTTTTTGTTATTTTATATTTAGGTATGAGACTCCTTCCACTGGTAGACATTCTACTTCAATCACTGCGGAACATTAGTGTTATCATTTTTGAACATTTTCTACTCTTCAAAGAGCGTATATTCTCACCATTAATATGTCTTTTTCTATGGGTATTTGTTACTTTCAGAATAATGCGATAATTCTTGCGATCTGTTGTACTTCTGAAAGATTATCATCTAGTTCTTTTTTGAAAAGCAATTCCATTAAACCACTGCTTTTAGGAAAACTCAAATCTTTTACTTTTATTATTTTATCATCAAATTGAATTTGTGAATCACCTATCATGTATACCCCATTGACTTTTCTCACTCCGTATATGTTATCGATTTTGCTGCGGCTTCCATTTAGCATTGATAAAAAGTCTGTCGGTTCATTTTCTTTCTACGCAGATACAAATGGTTAATGTATAGATTTTAATAAAGAATTTGCAGAATCGAATGATGAATTCATCATTGTGCTATTCATCGAAGGAAATTCATCATCATTATTAGGAGCATCATTATCAAACGCAGAACCCGACTCATTAATATCGTTTACAATATAACTTGATTCATTGAACCTCAATCTTCTTTTTGCCGATTTCTTGTTACTGTCTATAGCCGAAATGCGATTAGAATGTAACACACTTTGAGTTATCGAATCGGCAAGCTTTTCAAGTGGTGTAATAACTTGTTTTAAAGTATCACCAATCACCTTTTCAAAATCATCTCTCTCCTTTTTCAACAAAGAGTTTTTTTTAATAGCTTCACGTATTCGTAAGAGCTCACTCAGAATATTTTTTTCTTTTTTAAACTTGGACATGCTGACAAGATGCTGTGACGTTTTCTCCTCGTGGTGACATTAAAGTCTAAGTTTCTTCACTTCTCGTGTACCACGAGTTCACCCTCATGATGCTATGCGTGAAGAGTTTGCCGTCTAATAACACGAGAGTAGCCTAATTAGAGTAAAAGGACTACAATGTCACCAGTAGAACGCAATGTCGAAAGGTTTATTGCAGAGCGCTTCTACTCTAATGTAATGATCTAATAATAGTGATGTTTGAATGTTAGTTTTCAATAAATAATGATATCAAATATAATGTTGAATTGGGTGTTTATTGAGGATAAAAATCATTTTATAAGTATGGATGAGACTCTGGAAATAGGAAGGAGAGAGGTCAGCTCATCAGCTACGTCGTCTTCTGGATTACCCTCAGAGCGACGTGATGTTTCCTGCCTAGAAGTCTAGATCAAGCCAGGTTCGAGCTTGGGAGCAGAGGAGCATCCAAGTATTGCTCGCGATCGAGAACAAAACCGAATCTGCTGTTTTCTGTTCCTTTCAGTCTATTTATACTCTTTCTTGCTTACACACATATGCTCGCATTAGCATGTGTACTTGCTGTCGTCATAACTCGCACAACGATCGCTTTACTTACGCTACAGTAGCTACTTTCTTTTATATATATAAGATTGATACGACTATAAACTTTATTCTTTCGCAACTATACTGTAGCTATTCTGTATAGTGTCTACTTCTTTATTTTCTTTTTTTATGAATTATTTCTAATAATTATTATTGATTATGAATATGACTTTCAATGAAATAACTTAAATTATATATATATATATATATATATATTAGTAATCATGCATTATATTCTAACTACATGTGAATCAGCAGTCGTAATGCTGTCTACAATCGAACTGCAAAGATTAAGATGTATAATTCCTTTTTAATGGCAAAATAGTCAAATCCTTTTTTATATCGACCATCATTCATTGCTCTATCTTTGTTAATAACAAAAAATCCATACTCGTCATTCTTCCAGAATTCAGTACAAAGATTTCGAAATTTATTTAAAGTTAAGTCAGTATTCACATGGTCTTCTTAGATATGTTTAAGATTAACATCATCTTGACTATAAATTAACATCAAATGAATATTTTCCCTAATGAGATGTTTTGGTATATGAGAATATGACTGACATAAATAAAACCTATCTACACTTTTGTGTCTCCTCACACAAAAAGGCTCTGACGTTATCCTGCTTCTCACAGTAATATCGTCAAAAATCATAAGTGAATCAGGTAGAGCTTTATCTGGAGACACTACAGATTCATGATCACTAAACGGTAGATATGATATACCTTCAATTATTTCTAACTTTTTGAAGAAATTGGTATTTCTGTTGATTTAAGGATTTAGAGTATACATACAAATTTACAAATCTAAGACCATTGAGGTGTGTAATTAGAGCCAATAAACTATTAGTTTTTCCACAGTTCGATGAACCACAGAATACTGCTCATATATTATATAAAAGTAACTCCCCGTGTCGCTTTTTTTTCATTTTCTCAAAATCAAAGTTATCGACAGGAAAACGTTCTGCTCAGTAAAATCCATGTTTACGTAACAAAATTAAATCTAAGATTGACGTTTTCAGAATGTAAACGCTTGTTTTATGTTTTGATCATCAGTTGTAAATTATTAAAGTAAATTATTATATTAAAATCAAGTAAACATTCTCGCAAAGTTATTCAGTCCGTCTTAAAAGGTAGACGTGAATCTCTTAAGATCATTGGTGGTAAGAAAAAAATTATCATTCCACGTGTTCTACCTGTTCCATCAAAAATAGGTAATGCTCTTCCTTTTCTCTTACCATTGTTCGCAGCACTAAGTGCAACTGGTGCTCTGGCTGGAGGAGCTGCTGGAATAGCTTAAGCAGTAAATAAGACTAAAGCTGCACAGAAAAATTATGAAGAAAGTAAGAGGCATAATAAAACTATGGAAGCTATTGCTCTAGGAAGAGGTCTTTATCTTAAACCATATAAAATTGTAATGGGATTATTTATGAAACCTCATATCTGACAAGGTCAAGTTAAAAAAAACTTCGATTTAACTTTGCCAAATCGTGCACTGACTGACTATGATTTTATGAAGTATTCTCATATGATGCAAATCTCATATTTTCGAGGTGTTTTCATGAGAAATAATCTACCTTCTGATCGTGCATGGCATAATTAATCTACTATATTTAACTTAGATGATTTTTAAAACAAAGACACTCACTGGGTATGTGATAGAAAACGAGGTTGAGAAGTGATTTATTTTGATAGTTTTGGTGATCTTAAACCCCTCATAGATCTCATGTTATATTTTAACGTGAAAGAAGTGAAATACAACAATAGAAGATATCAGAATGTTGAATCATTTATTTGTGGACATCTTTATCTTCAATTCTTGTGTGAAAGACTATAAAAGAAAATGTTTGCAGACAAACAGGATCATTCTTCTTCAAACAATCATCGAAGATAGATTCACTTTGAGTCTTCCAGACAAATCTTCTGCCTTAGAAGCGCAATATTTTCCTTTAATAGAACTTCTACAGTATAAGAATTCTGTTTTGAGTTTAATTGAACTTTTAACAATCAAATCGATTCCCAATGTTGACTATTCGAATAATAAACTTCATTTAAACGGAGAGAAAATTATTACTATTCCTGCTGGCAGTTACAAAATTGAAGCTATCAATCGATTTTTACAAAAAAGATTTGATATCTAAAAAAATCGAGTTTCCTTAAAAGCTAACAACAATGCTCTTAGAAGTAAAATTAATTGCAGTCATCAGATAGATCTTAGACCTCGCGATTTAATAGGTCATCTTCTCTGATATTGAAAATAAACGCACTCAGAGTAGAGTGTAATATTACTGCAGGTGCTTTCATCAATGAGAAAAAAGTTCACATAATTTATGAGTTCTTGCCTAGAGTTCCACATAGGTATAAAATCATAGAAGTTTCATCACAAATTATATATTTACCACTTAATGTTAAAAGTATAGATCATCTTCATAACTGGATCGTTGATCAAGATGGAAATTTGGTGAATTTCCGAGGAGAGAAAATTACTATTGGACTTCATATATAATCTGTTTAACGGAAATCGCTTCCAATTCAAGTGTGCATATAAGTCAGACATCATGTCAACCCGCCATCAGTCGACCAAAGGTACTCAAACCGTTAACACGGAAGGGCATTTCTCAAAATCGTAGGTCTAAGAGTACATGGAAAAAATAAATTGTATCATTCTTTGCCGCTTCCAGAAGAATGGACGAAATTCTAAGCATTAAATCAGGTGTCGCATTCGATGAGTCTATTGCTTAATATGAGATTCACGCACACCAATCACACTTCACATCAAACTTTAATAACAGTAATGAAATTCGTATTTCTATCCAACATCAAGATTTATATTTCTTACCATCATGCAATTACATTAATATATGTGGAAAATTACAAAAACCAGATGGATAAGCAGTAACTAAAACTGAATTCATTAATAATGGCATTTGTCATTTGTTTGATAAGATTCGATATGAACTCAATGCTGTAGAGATGGATAAAAGTAAAAAGGTTGTTTCAGTAGTGTTATGAAGGGATGCACTTCATTCAATCCAAATCAGACTCTCATTATCATATTAGAGAATGCAGGCTGGCTTGGTATTATAGAAGGAAACAATACAATTGTAGATAATCATGGAAATTTTGACGTTTTTATCCCTCTAAGTATGATTTCAGGCTTCGCAGAAAATTACAAGAAAATTGATGTTAATATGAAGCATGAACTCATTCTCACATGATCAAGAAATGACATGAAAGCTATGATACAGGAAGATAGTATAGCCAACAATGTAACTACATATGAAGAGTATTAAATAAAAATATCAAAGACAGAGTGGTTAATGCCATATGTTATTGCATCTGATAAACAAAAATTCAGTTATTAAATTTCATTGGTAAAGATAATCTTATCTCTATAAGTTATCGTTCTTGGAATCTATTTTAATATCTTTTTCTTCCATCATCGAATAAACACGTCTGGACAGTAAGAACTTCAAATTGATTGAAGAAACTACGTTTTGTAATTCTTAGAATCACAATTACAATCGGGGAAATAAGGTATAAGAAATAAAAATTCCAGTCAGCTTAACCACTGTAATATTAGTAATGTGAGACTTTTCTTGAATTTCTAATATTATCCATACAACAATCTGAATCTTGACATATTTAAGAATCAGTTTTCCATTCTCTATGATATGTTAGTTAATTTTCAGAAAACCTATTATGTTTGAGATCTACAACCACTGATAACAAAGTTTCAGTTTATTAAATTTGAACCGCTCATAGTTATTGATTGTTTACGACAAAACGAATCTCTAAAGAGTGCTCCTGTCGATGTGAATATTTACATGATGCTACTAAAATTTTAGTTACGAATGAATTCAAACGAAAATGGCTGTAACGATTCAAGTTTCCCATTTATAATCAATACGGCTATCCATCAAATCCATCTTTCAAGTGTGTTACTATATGCACAAACCATAATCCAATTCATAAAATTGTCTGTGCACTATATAATTTAAAACTCATCAAATTATTCTATCTCTCACAAAATTATTTGTAAAAAGAAAAAGAAAAAGAAAAAAAATCAAAGAAAAAAATAATTAGTAGAAAACGCTATAGGCATCCTAGATCACGTTCGGGTTCTAAATCACTAAGATGATCCAGAATGCATACGGATTGTAGATCACTTTGAGGAGAGAGAGAGTGTGTGATCCAGTAAGCCTGTAGCTTATCTAATCTTAATCGTGCCTCTAAAGAGAAAAATGATCGAATAAGGTCCTTAATAAAATAATTCAAAATGGTTTCGAATATTATATATGTATAATTTCTTGACAATTGAGAATTGATAATAGAATTTTCCATAGTAAAATGCTTCAAAACTAGGTAAAAAATATGGAAAAACGTCAAAAAACAAGATTATTTGCGATTTTGACCTTGTTTCGCTACTTTTAAAAATCTGAAAAAATTTATGGACATGGTTTCGCATAAAATATACAACATATAATTTTTCGGTCCAGCTGTTGCTCTTGTTTTCTTCAATTAGATTTCTAAACTTTCAAACGCCCAAAACAGTTTAGATTTTACACTAAAAATGAAAACAAACAATAGTGTGTTGTAGGTCATAAAAAAACCTACGAAATTAAAAAAAAAAGTTTCTACGATGCTCAAAAGCCGAAACATCGTTAAAAAACCAAAAAACACATTTATTGATGTTTGGGGATTATGTAAGAGTCGAGAGGGCTAAAATTTTGCACCAAAGTCATATTTTTTTATGTACTACATGAGGATGCTTTTGGAATTTCGAGAGCGCCGGGGACATTTTTTACCATCTTAATCGCCTAGACCCTTTTCGGAATATTAAAATTTGTTGTAAGAGTTTATACTTTTTAACATATAAATTCTAATTAATTTGCATATATATGATTTTCATTATTCATGTCGTACATAAAACATGGAGAAAGGTTTTGTAATAAAATATTAAGTAAAATATAATTTTTAATATTAGTTTTACCAAGGACTTGGTTAGAGGTCGCGTTGGTGAACGGACGTGTGTGAGTTGGCTCCTGCGTTTTGGCTTTTTATTTAATAAAATATTGTATTAAAGGTGCTGAATGTGTGTGAGAATTGTTAATTGTAGGCGTTTTATAAGATTAATTATAAATTTTCTAAGAAATTCAAGTTACTTAGTGTATTTTAGGTACATAAAAAAAGAGTGTAAATTGGTTAGGTTAGTAAAGAAAGAAAGAGTCGCGCGAGTTTAGTTAGTGCCGGCTTTGTTCTCGCTCAAGGAAAAATCCTATGATATGAGCTGTTGATTAATAAGTGAGGGAATTTTAATTCTAATTCAGTGGACTGATATTGTGAAGCAATTAAAAATGAGTGACGATAAAAGTGCGAAAGACGGTGTATCCAATGGAAGTGAAAATAAAGACAAAGTCAGCGTCAAAGATGTAGCAGCAAAAGCGATAGTACCGGCAAAGGTAGTTACAAGAAGCGGGAACAAGGGCGACGGCAGGGGAAGTCTAGTAGATAAGAATCAGCCGAAAATAGTAGATAAATTTCCGAAGGGCGTAAAGTTCGCGAGTAAGGATAATATTTTGGAATGCGCGGGTTGTGCTCTTTTGAAAGAGCAATTAGCAGATTGGAAACAACGCGCGGATAAAGAAAGAACGGAATCAGGCGAAGTGCTAGATAGGTATAAAAAAGAAATAAGTGATGAATTAAAAAAATTAAGGCAGGAAAAAACGGAATTAATGAAAGTTAGTATAGATGTAGATGCTAAAAATAAAGAAATTAATGAGTCAATAGGGAGGTTAGAAAAAAGAATCGCAGAGTGGGAAGGGAAAACAAAAGAAAAATGGCACGAATTGGAAGAGCGGATAAGTAAAGTCCCTGCTTTATCGAGCGAAGGGGAAGATATAAGTTCGAGAATCGAGGATGGCAGAACATCAAAATCGTCGCGCTTTAGCACGGGCGGTCTATCAGACTTCGAGATTGCGTCAATGAAAAATTTCGTCAGGCGACAGGACAAAATATACAGGCAAGATAATATAGTGATACGCGGTTTAAGGTTGAGTGGGGATTTAGTACAGGGCGTAAATCAATTTTTAGAACAGAGATTAGAGGTAAGAATAAATATAGTAAACGTCAGAGTAAGTGGTAACGTATATATAGTTAAAATTAAAGATATTGAAGAGAAAAATTTAGTCATGAAAAATAAATATAAATTAAAAGGTACTATGATTTTTATTGAAAATGATTTGTCGTATGAAGAAAGAAAAAGACAGGAAATTATAAACAAATGGGTTAAAGAAAAAAAAAGAAAAAGGTATGACTATAAAATGTGGGCGCGGCGGATTTGTATGGAAAGACAGATGGTATAACTGGACCTGCTATGAAGATATGGAAAAATTAGTATGTAAAGAAAAGGAGAATAGGTTTAGTGACCATTCTAAGGATGAGGAAAGTGAGAATAGAGTAGGAGAGGGAAACGGGTGTTTTCAATAGCCCAGAAATGTAATAATAATATAGTCAGGGGAGTTAAAACTAGCGTGTTAAATGATAGGAAATTTATATTTTGGAATGTCGCGGGTTTGAGAAATAAAGATAAGCAATGGTGGGATTATATTTGTGAATTCGATATGGTAAGTTTATGTGAAACATGGTCTGAAGAAGAAGAATTTAATTATTTAGAAAAAATTTTACCAAAAGAATTTATATGGAAACTTGTACCTGCGTTAAGAGAAAATAAGAAAGGCAGAGCGAAAGGCGGTTTTTTAGTAGGATATAAAAAAAGTTGGGATTTGAACAGCTGCATGCTAGGAGAAGTAATTTGTAAAGGATTATTGAAAACTGTAATGAGACTCAAAGACGCCAGGACGATAAACGTTTGGTCGGTTTATGTATCGGAGAACAGTGAAGAGGTTTAGAAAAATTTAGAAAAAATTGATTTTTTAGAGGAAGGTATTACTATTATCGGAGGTGATTTTAATATAAGGATAGGGCAGGAAGGTATTGGATACGGAGGGGATGAAACAGGGATAGTCAAAAGAAAAAGTAAAGACTCATGTATAAGTAATGGAGGTAGGAATTTTATAGACTTGATTGAAAGAAAAAGCTGGGTAATAATAAATGGAAGTCCAAAGGATAGGGATAATGGGGAATTTACTTATATAGGGCCTAGAGGTAGTACAGTGATAGACTTCATAATCGCGAACAAAACGACGTGGGATTTAACGAATTATTTTAAAGTTGATGATAGAACAGAATCGGATCATATGCCGCTTACTTTAAGTTTGAAATGTGAAAATATAAAAAAAGTAGATGAGACTAACACTAATGTAAACAGCAGAGAAATAATAAAAAAGCAGAGATTTATATGGACAGATAAAAGTATAGCAGTATATAAAAGTAAAACAGAAAACTATGAGAAAGAGTTGAGTGGTCCGAAATCTATAGAAGAAGAATGGTTAGGATTGAAAAATAAAATTGAAGATTCAGGTACAAAAAAAGAGGTTAGGGTTAAAAAATAGACTATAGGTATGAAAAAATGGTGGAATAAGGAGAGTTCGAGAAAAAAAAGAGAACTTACGAAAACCTTGATATCATGGAAAAAAGGTAAATGTATGAGAAGTGAATACCTACGGAAGAGAAGCGAACTAAGAATATTTTTTAAGAAAAGTGAGAAGGAATTTAAAGAGGCTGAATTGCGGCAAATAAAGAATTTAAAAAATGAAAATGAAATTTGGAAATATCTAGATTGTGGTAAGAGAAAAAAAGTATATGTGCAAACGAAGATAGATAAAGAGGTATGGAAGAAATATTTCATGGAGCTGCTCAAGGGGTCGGAAACGCAGATCATAGGACAGAAGAGAAGTAGGAATATAGAATTGGAGGAAAACGACTTTCTGTATGAAATTGAGGTACACAAGGCAGTTAAAACATTTAAAAGAAAGAAGGCAGTTGGGTTAGATGGAATCCCAGGGGAGGCATGGATATACGGAGGAAGAGGCCTGACTATACAACTGCACAATTTTTTGGAAAGGATATGGAAAGGCGATGAAGTGCCGAATGATTGGAAGACGGCAATTGTGGTACCTCTGTTCAAAAAAGGTATAGAAGAGGATGTAAAAAATTACAGAGGTATCTCAATTCTATCGTCAGCATACAAGGTATATACAGAGATTATAAGGCAAAAGTTGATAATGGAAGTGGAAGACATGGGTCTGCTCCCAGATGGGCAGGCAGGTTTTAGAAAGGGCAGAGCAACGATGGATAATGTATATATACTGAATCATATTATACAGAGAGAAAAGGTTGGAAAACGCAAGGTGTATGCTGCGTTCGTAGACCTTAAGGCAGCTTTCGACACTGTGAACAGGGAAAAACTGTGCAAATAATGAGGGATATGCATATAAGTGAGTACTTAATTGAAAAAATAAAAGGTTTATATGAGGAAACCAAAGTAAAAATTAGGGTCGGAGAAGACTTCACGGACGAATTTTGGACAAAGGAAGGTTTAAGGCAGGGTTGTGTATTAAGTCCAATTCTCTTTTGCTTGTACATAGCAGGTTTGGAACAGGAATTTAAAGGTAGGAATATAGGAGGGGTAAAAATTGGTAAAATGAGGTTATGGTCACTAGCATACGCAGATGACTTAGTCTTACTGGCGTGCAATAGAGAGGCTATGTTAGATATGTTAGATGTATTGAAACAATTTTTAGTTGAAAGAAACCTAGTCTTGAGTACGGAAAAAACGAAAATTGTAATTTTCAATAATGGTAGGAAATGTAAAAAAGAGGTATGGGAATGGGAGGGAAATTGTTTAGACGAGGTAGGTATTTTTAAATATTTAGGATTCACTTTTAATAAGGACGCTAGTTATAAAGATCACATAAAGGATTTAGCAAAGAAAGGTATGGCAGCAGCAAAGATAACTTGGGGATTAGGCGAAAAAAAAGTAAATTTGACTTCAAAAGAAGAATGATGCTCTTTAAGTACTTAGTAAAAAGTGTATTATCTCATGGTCCGGAAATATGGGGTTGGGTAGAAAGAAAAGAACTTTAGAAAGTGCAATTGGATTATTTAAGATGGGTTCTAAAGCTGGATTTTTGCACGCCGAGGTACTTAATCTATAAAGAGACAGACACCGGTAAGATGAAAAGAGATTGGATGGTTAGAGCATTCAGGTTCGACAGAAAAATAGAACATTTAAGTGAAAATAGGTTAATAAAAGTATGTTGGAAAGAAAAAAGAGAGGCATGGAAAGGAAATGAGGAGTTAGACCTATACAGTCAAGAATATGTCAAATGTTTAAGAAACATAGGGTACAGCATAGTCGGGTGGGATATAGCCAAAGCTTACGGTCTAGATGTAGAAAGAGAAATCAAGAGAAGAGTAAAAGATAGTGAAGATCAGATGGTAAATAGAAAAATAAGGGAAACAAAATATTGTCCAGAATACAAAGATAGGTTAGTCGCGGGTCTTCCTGGGTATTTAAGTCTCAAAGGGGAAATTAGAAACATTGATGTAATTGCGAGAGCAAGATGCGGTAATATTAGTTTTGCGAGCGAATACTGGTTGGAAAATGCCGAAGGACTATGTAAATTATGCAAAAAAGATAGAGAAGATCTAACACACCTAGTAACGCGATGTTCAGATACGAAGGAAAAGCTGTCTGCGATATTAGAGGGAAAAAATCTAAATCTACGAGACATAGTTTCTGAGGTCAAGGATAGAAAAATGATTAGGGCTTTATGCGAATTGAACAAGATAGTTAAGGATAGTAAATCACAGGAGAAGGAATTTTGTAAAAATTAGATAAATAAAGATAGGCTAATTAGTGCATGAAAGATTTAAACTATTGTCTTAAAAATATAACAAATTATTGTGTTTGCGTAACAAAAATGAGAAATATACAATTAAAAGGCGAAATCAAAGTAGCATGCAAAAGAGTGTGGTATGTAATGAGTATGAATGTGTCGAATTAAGTTATAACTTATTGTAAACCAAGTCCATTTCTGGGCCTTAAAGGCTGAAATAAATATATAATAATGATAAATATTAGTTTTACCAATAAATAATTTTTATCAATGATTATCATTAAACAAATTTTTATTGATCTTGACATATCATTATAATAAACAATTTTGTATATTTTTTTTTATTGTAAAAATATTTGAAAACTTTAAATTTTATATTTTAATAAATATTACTATTAAAATATTTGGCATTTTTATATATTTTAATTATGATTTATATTATATGGATGTATAAATTTTCATATATATATGAGCAAGTTTTTTACTTTTTCGTGAGTTTTTAGGGTGGAGGGGTGGTCCTTGGATCTGTACTAAAGTTAATTATGTTGTTTTAACATATAAAATAAGTATACGATGAAAATTTCAGCCCTATAGTGGCCCTAGAACCGGAGATATAAGCCTAATAGAGTCGAAAATAGTCCTTTTTAGACTATTTTAAATCTGTCATAACTCGTCACCCAGTAAATCGATTTTAATCAACAACCTCTTATTTTTAGTTCCTCATACGGTCTTCTTTGGACATAAAATCATGTATGTCCTTTAGCCGTATATTCAGGTGGAATTTATATCTCGAACAATGTTTAACTTTGAGCAGAAATCTACCTCGGGCGTGCTTCGCGCGCCTTCGAAAATTTCAGCTCAAGCGACTAACATTGTTCTCGATTCATATTCCACCTGAATACGGCCAAAGGACACATATATAACTAATATATATGAGCCAGTTTTTTACTTTTCCATGAGTTTGGTAAGGATGGGGGTCCTTGGATCCATACCAAATTTTAATATGTTGTATTATTATATAAAATAAGTATATGATAAAAATTTCAGCCATCTAGTGGTCCTAAAATCGGAGATATAGGCCCAAAAGGTTCATAGGCCAAGTATTTATAAAAATTATTTCAGAATTATTGGTTGTTTACCTTCTCCTTATGGAAGAATTAAGTAAACTAAAAAAATCAAAAACTATCAATATTCGAACTGCTGTCGAAGGCAATGCTTTTGATGGAAACACTTTCAGCAGCTGTTTAAATTTGCAATTTTCATAAAAATCGCGTTTTCGCCTTGTTTTAAAGTCATGGTGCTCATTTCTGTCTACTCCAAATTGCACAGGAATTTTTTTGGGAATACTTTTTAGCATTAAAAACAATTTATTATCAAGAAACCTTTGGCTGCTTGCCTCTAGGTTACTTATTTTAGACATTGCAAATCGAGTATTTCCAAGTATTTTGCGTTCCGAGTACGCTAAATTATCAAGAGGTTTTGCTTTCTTGCAATATTTTGAGAGTGCTGAAGCACAAATTATACAACTAATTATAAAATGAGTCCTCAAAACCTCCAATTTGAACACTGGGTAAAGTCTCTAGGTGCTATGGGAGCGATGCAATGACCAGTTAAATTTATAGTGAATTTCAAAATACCAACTCTGTGAACGCTCGTTTTACGCAATCAGCGCTGTTACGTCATAAGAGGCGTTTACCATCAGCTACGGTACAGCTGTGATGTTTTTATACCTACATTTATATATTAAGAGCAGGCTGGATTCGCTGTTCTTATCTAATTGAGTTTTTTGTTATTTCCTGAAGTATTAATCAGTGCATCGGCAAAATGAAGGTGAAGCGCAATACATATCATTATTATTAATATTTATGCAAAAGAACAAAAAATTCTACCGCTTTGTTTTTGAGATTTGGATCATCATATCTCTTTGCGTGACATTGAGAGACGTACTGGAATCCCAAGATCAACAGCCGGTCGAATTTTGCGGCTTCACAGATTTCATCCGTATCACATAACTTTGACTCAAGCTTTGATGCCAGATAATCTCCACCGCAGACTCGAATTCTGCAATTGGGCACAAGCAAGTATCCGTGAAGATCCTGAATTTTTTAGATACGAAATGTTTTTGGACGAAACTAGATTTCATGGTAATGGGCAACTTAATCGCCATAATAGTCATTATTGGTCTATCCAGAACCCTCATTGGGTACGTTATGTTGATAATCAGCATAGATGGAGCCTCGTAGTTTGGTGCGGTATAATAAATGGTTATCTTATAGGACCTAATTTTTCCGATGGGAATGTCAACGGTGCAACATATCTTGATCTTCCTGCAGAATGAGTTACCACAATTATTGGAAGATGTGGAGTTGGAAACAAGACGTTGATGATGGCTACAACATGATGGTGCACCGTGTCATCGCTCACTAATGGTTCGTCACTTCTTGAACCAATGATACCCAAGACGATGGATAGGCATTGGTAGTAACATTACTGAGTGATGTCCGAGATCACTAGATTTGACAAGTTCAGATTTCTTTTTATGGGGCTACTTGAAAAATGTTGTTTATGCACAGCAACTAACAACACGGCAAGATATGGTGCAACGCATCACACAAGCTTGTAGAGTTATTTTGCGTCACGTTTTGTTGTCCACCGTTGAAAACTTTGAAAGTAGAATTCAACATTGCGTAAATTTAAACGGGGCTATTTTTAAACATCTTATGAGATGAATGTTTGTATTTCCACCTTGCCTTAATTAGCTGGGTGATCAATACCTTGCCTTCATTGGCTGGGTAGCCATCGTCTTGCCTTGATCGGCTCGGCGTTCCCACCTTGCCTTAATTGGCTGGATAATCAATACCTTGCCTCCCTTTTTGCCTAAATTGGTTAAATTGATTCACTTACCCGATTGTGATATAAACACACGTAATGAGCAAATGTTCATATAAACGGACTTTTATTTTTTTGAGTTAATGGGTTTTGGTTATTTGGGTTATCGGGTTATTGGAATTTTGGGTTATTGGGTTATTATTATTATTATTATTAACCTCACCCTTGCCCGATCATTCGTGTGCATAGATGAAGAAAATGATAAATTTGACCCCTACATGACCTTGGAGGGGTCAACCGCACCCCACACATAATACCTTATCCGAACCTAGAATTTCTAGCTCTTTCCGAATCCGGGATAAAAAATGGGGGTTCCAATTCGAAAAATCGCTTTGACCTTCAAATGACCTTGAAAATGAATCTCAAGGTCTAAACTGAATTTATGGAAAGATAGTCTTTATTGTCCCGAATAACTTTCGTCTAAACAATTTTTTTATACAACGCCAACTGTCGAAAATATCTTGGTGGTTTCTTCAAAATGGGACACCCTGTATATGTATATGTGTATGAGTGTATATGGGACGTTTCACGTCAACTCACCTAACAAAAAAAATAGAATTCGTCGAAAATCTGTGAAAATGTTCTATTTGATACCCAAAATATACAAAAAAAATTTTAGAGGTCCAGGTCAAAGGGGTCAGGATTTAAACGTGATGGAATTTTTCGAATTTTCCAAATTTTTTACTAAATAAATATTTTAATGAATTTTTTTCTCAAAAACTATCAATTTTTCATTAAAACTTAATAGAATATTTTTTCTTAGAAATTAGATGTAGAATTCATCTGAATTTTTGCAAATTATAATATACTGATTTTTATGCTTACTTGATCGATTTAAACATACTATTGAGTATATCTAAAAATCGAGCAGGTTAAATTGGCTTTTTAAAGTCTTATTTTTTTTGTTTTTTTATGAGGAAAAAATATACGAAGCCTCCAGTTGGGCAGCCTTCTCAAAGTTACTTAATTGTACAAAAAAGTCTGAATAAATCGTTATTTTGGATCAATGATGAGATTCGTGATTTTTTTTCTGAAAAAGTATTGATTTTTGGGACAAATGTATGAAAATGTTTTTTATTGGAAATTGTATGTAAAATGTATGTAAATTTTTGTAAACCATTATTTGCTAAACATCACAAATTATAAATGAAATTTTCAAATTTTAAAATTTATTTATTGTTAAATTTTTAGTATATATGGTTCATAATGTCTTAAATTACAATTTGTAAAAATATGTTCATATTCTACACATGATTTCCAATAAAAAACATTTTCATACATTTGTCCCAAAAATCAATACTTTTTCAGAAAAACAATCACGAATCTCATCATTGATCCAAAATAAAGATTTTTACAGACATTTTTGCAAAATTAAGTAGCTTTGAGAAGGCTGCCCAACTAGAGGCTTCGTATATTTTTTCCTCATTAAAAACAAAAATAAGACTTTAAAAAGCCAATTTAACCTGCTCGATTTTTAGATATACTAAATAGTATGTTTAAATCGATCAAGTAAGCATAAAAATCAGTATATTATAATTTGCAAAAATTCAGGTGAATTCCACATCTAATTTCCAAGAAAAAGTATTCTATTAAGTTTCAACGAAAAATTGATAGTTTTCGAGGAAAAAATTCATTAAAATATTTATTTAGCAAAAAATTTGGAAAATTCGAAAAATTCCATCACGTTTGAATCCTGACCCCTTTGACCTGGACCTCTAAAATTTTTTTTGTATATTTCGGGTATCAAATAGAACATTTTCACAGATTTTCGCCAAATTCTATTTTTTTGTTAGGTGAGTTGACGTGAAACGTCCCATATGTATGTGCGTAAGTGTGTGTGTGTGTGTGTGTGTGTATCTGTGCATGTAAATGTGCGTATATGTATGTGTAAGTATGTATATGTGTAGATGCACGTGTGTGTGTATATATATATACTAGGGGGGTTACCCCCTGCTCGCTTCGCTCGCCAACCCCCAGTTATCATGTAGCATATACATATATATCTTACCAATTACAGAAAACATTATATTAGCTTAAGCTATATTTTGTTCTATATATATAACAAAAAAAAATTAATGATTTTTTGTTTAATTTTAAATTATTCCATTATAAATGTTTTTAATAAATACGTAAAGCTTATATATTATATACTGATTAAAAATACTATGTTACATAATACAAATTTTTTTAATATCAATGTTCCACCTGCGGATAATTTAAGGTTACGTGAGTAATAAAATAATAAAAAAATACACCTTATTACATACAATTAAAAAAAATAGATTAATATTGTAATTAAACATTTAAATTATTAAATAATTATAATATTATATCATTTTAATCAATTAATCATTAATTTTAATTAATTATATACCTCATTAAAAATTTTCCTACTGCGAATTGTTCAATCTTTCACGTGTATAAAAATGCCATTTTGAATTTTGTGAGTTGAAATAAGACTGCTGTTTTAATATTTTTTTTTAACTTGTTTTTTTTTCTGCTCAGCAATAATGCGGAAACGCGCGAAAATATTTCAATTAAATAAGTGTTTTTTTTCTATATATTATAAATATTGCCTTTTTTGTAATACAAAGAATACAAAATTATCATAGTTGGGATGCTATCCGGAGTCGGATCATTGACCTTATATTTAATTTGATTTTCAAAAATATTATTTTATATTTAATTGTTTATCGTTATAAAAGTCAAGACATATAGTCTTGAGTAACGACTTTCCACACCACCTTACATTTTAAACTAGTTATTATGATGAATTGCATTCATATATTTAATTTGATTGTATAAATTTTTTAATAATCAAATATAGATTTTAATTTAACTAATATATTTTAACTGTGTGAAATATGGAGGTAACGTTACGGTGCGTCAGATTTTTTGATTAGTGGAAACCCTTGCCAGGAGCCCTAAAAACCACTTTATTTTATAGATCATATTACATAGATAAGTTATATATTTATAATAGAATTTATTTCATGTATTGAATATGAATAAAAAAATAGTGATATTGTACAATATATAAGTGAAAAAATAACTTATTATTAGTTACATGATATTAATGATCAAAGTTACAATAAATTTAAAACTATACAAAAATTTTAAAATAATTATATTTTATAAAAATTTTGTTAGTATTGTATTTGATATATCATAATGTTTATTTATGTCTTAAGATTTATAGGATTATTTTGATATAATTTCTTTTTGATATCTTTTTGATTTATTTTTACATTTTTTAAGATATATCAACATTTTATACTAAAATTTAAAAATTTGTTTACTTTAATATTAAAAAATAAATGACGTAATCATTATTAATATTCATGAGATCATTAAATCATTATATTATTTTAATGATTTTAATTTGTATATATATAAAATAAAATAATTTTGAGATATTAAACTATATATTGTCACGGTATTCCTATTACCACGTTTGAATTCCGCGCGCTCTAGTACTTATAACCGTTTGGCGTGCTGTCATGAGTACCGTCGTAGCCTAGTATGGTAAGAGTCATTCTAGACGAGCGAGAAGAAAGGAAGCGTCGGCGCGGCAGACATTTTCTTGTGCTTGAAGTGTACGCATCGTAGTGGTTGCTTACCTTGCGTTTTGTAATACATTATAAAAGCGTTAAGAGAGATCGCCTACGGCATTCGGAGGAGGCGACGGACATAAGGAAGTTCTTGATTCGATTGGAGTGTTCCCCGGAGAAATCGACATTCTCAAGTGTCCGGCATATATCGGCTGTCTCCTACGAGCCTCAGCGACCAGGTTGCAGCGCTTCGCGTCTTTTGTTGGCCAACGGCGGGATATTTCTAGCGTACGTATTTTGGTTTACGTAGAAGCTTCTACGCGTATTCGTAAGTTCATCTTGTTATATCTATTTAGTTGAGATTTCTTTCCTCGAAGAAATCTTAACACAGAGAGTGCGCGCGTTCGTTACAATATCTCAACGTAATCTAGTTCGCGTCGCGTCCCCCCCTTAGAATTATCTTTAATAAACTTTGTTCTTACTTTTTATCTAAATCTATTTTATTGTATTACTTTCTTACTTATTTAATAAATTCACAATAACCTAAAGACCTGAATCAATTTGCTTACCCCGACGCCTCCGCGGTCCTTATTTTAATATCATATAATATATATATATATATTTTTGTGTAAAAATAAGGAAAGCTGTGCTACCGGCATCGCGTTTCTCGATCAGGTAAGAGAGAGAGAGAGAGAGAGAGAGACGCTCAGCAACGAGTATATAGTATAAAGCCTTGTCGCAAGTCAATATACGTTTGACTGACTAGCACATTGAGTTTGCTGCGCAATATAGATATATGATTATTTTCTAACGAGTTGGCGGCAACTCTACTTTTAATAAGATTTATAGACTTAGCAAAATTTGATATTAAATTAATAGCTATATTTCTTTTTTTTATAACGGGCAAAATAACCGTTACAAAATGGCGCCCAATGTATAAATGCGTCAACGGGATCAGGTCTTTGCGCGTTATATAATAAACCAAAATTTGCAAATGGCGTCGAGCAAGTAGCCGGCGTCAAAACAAACAGGCTTCGCGTTGCTTAAAAATTTTTGTATTAAAGATGGCGTTTGCCTACAGCAAAAATTAAGTACAACACGTGTTAAATAAAATTTTTTTTCTTTCTCGTAAAACGAAATTATTGTTACAAAAAATTTATTAATTTAAAATTGAGAACTTTTTTTTTTCTTTCCTTTTTGTAATTTTTTCGGAAAAATAGTACAAAATTTTCTTTAAAAATAAAATTGCGTCCCCACGTGTCCCAGCGAAAATTTTCTTTTTCTCTCTAGATAACGCGCAAGTATTGACGACGTTTGCTAGACTCAGAGTGCAAAAGATAAAAACTCTGCATGCTTTTGTTCGCTTTAAGTGAAAAAGCGAACAGGCATTTAAATTTATTTAAAATAAAAACGTGCGTTAGTTATATAACCCTATTGCCGATTAGGTCGTTAATCATAGTTGCTTGACTTTAATGGTGAGAAAGAAATATTGATTTCAACTGTCGAGGAAGTTGAAATTAGATTTGTTATTAACAGCCCTTTAATATAATAAGAATCGAACCTCAATAAGAGCATAAAGTGTAATTTTTTTTATATATGTAATATAAAATTGAATTTGATAAAAGTTAAAATATTTTTAAATATATATATATATTAAAGGGTGTGGAAAATTTTTTTCCTCTCTTTCTTTCGTGTACGCATGATTTAATAGAATTAAAAATTTATAATCTTGGTTACACATCACAAATTCTCTCTCATCAAAAATTGCCAGATCATAGCGAGGCAATTGACCAACGCAGTGTGTGTTGTAGAGAAAAGTTAAAAATCTCTCAAAGTTTACACCTTAAAATTTTTTTTCACCTTTTTACACTACACATTAAATACAAATGTATAATAAAGAAAAAATTGTCCTCACACAGTTACGTGTGCGCTTTTAACTAAAGTTTAAAAACGCACAGGCTTTTGGATTTAGCCGCGTATTTTGAAGATTTTAACAGTTTTAACTCATTTTTTTTTGTAGTAAAAATTAAAATAACAAAGTTGAAAATTTTTATATCGGTCAGTTGACTAAAATATTATTAGTTATCGCGTTTAATAATTAGATCCAAAAACCAAAACATAAAAATATACTGTTCCAAAAAAATTATATATACATATATTTTTTCGTTTTTTTTGCATCGTATGTGCGCGGCTTAGTTTCTAACCACACACATACGAACTCAAACATTATTTATTATACATATAGCGGAAACACACACTGCAAGCGTTTAATAGCGTACTTGCGTGCGATTAGCTTCAAGATATAGTATATCTTAAGAAAGAAGACAAACAGATCCAAGATGGCTACGCAACAAAAGTCAGTCGACGAGAGTCACAAAGCTACCGCTTTAAAAGTCCATAAATGGGCAGCATGTCTATCTGAAGATGACTTGTTAGAATCTCTTCAAGCATTGGAACTAAAGCAAGAAGGGTTATATTACGAACAGTCACATCGAGTAGTACGATGGCTGTTAGGTAATTATACAGCAGTAGACATTGAGGAATCAAGCTCTGCATAAAACGAAATGGCGACACGACAACACCGCCTTTCGGTCAGGCAAGATTTCATAGAAAAGGCAATATTCGAAAAGACAGGGTCTACGATCTTGGACGAAAACACAGACCCAAACGAGGAGCACCCACTCACTGTATTACGTAATGATGAAACGGTGGTGAGAAATTTAAATACTACGTTGAGTAACGTTACGCAAAGCGAAATGCGCAACGATCAGGTACCACTGGAAACTCGCCAAGAACAACAAGGACAAGAAATAGCCGTAAATGTCCTGAATATACCGAAGGAATTACTAGACTACCTTACTACAATACATAACCAAGTAAAAGATGTGTCGTCTAAGGTAAAAGGAATGGCAACTACAATGGATTCGCTATCACTAAAAGTGGAAGTGCTATCACAGCCGAAATCTTCGAGCACACAGCTGTTCGATCAGGCTACAGGTGAGGTAACACCTAGACGGGAAAACCTCCAAGGAAATAAAAGTACCGAACAGCGTGTCAACTTTCGTGATACATTTAGCGGACATTACGCTAACAGTAGCAGCCCATTAGATAACCAAGAATATAACAATGCTAGCGCAAATACACTAAGCTATGGAAGCCGCAATAATTTATCAACTGGTACTACAGGTGCACGTACAGTCGAGGGGGGAGGGACCCCTCACACTGCAAACAGTGCGACGGTTAACGTTAATCAGAGCAGGCACAGTGATCGAACAGTAAACGCAAATAAAACCACAGACGTGGATCATATAGTACGCCGCTGGAACGTTACATTCTTAGGTGAATAAGGCCAAAGCATAGACCTCTTCTTAACGAGCGTAGAAGAGTGCAGAGCACTTGCTAAACTCAGCGAGAGCGACTTACTATCCTCGCTCTCCGAACTGCTAACAAAAGTTGCTGCCACTTGGTATAGGAATAATAGACACTAGTGGCAAACATGGGCTCAGTTCAAAGAAGCAGCATTACGTTGGTATGGCCACAGCAGACGCTTTCAACAAAGATTGTTAGCAGAAGCTAATGCACGCACGCAAGGCAAACACGAGCCTGTGCGTGACTATATTACTTGTCTGCAGTCTATAGTCTTAAAGCAAGTGCCTTTGCCAGATATAAACCAACAGCTCGATCTACTACATCGTAACCTATTACCGGAAATTCAGAGAATGGTAAGAAGGGATGAAATAGTAGACATCGAATCATTATTGGAAAAAGCTGCAGAAGCTGAACTGACGCTTGAGGCAGAAAGGGTCTACAGACCACCGCCTCCGCCTGAACAGTCCTTATTACCTGATGTGGCTTACCGGCCCACGAGCAAGCCTAGAGACAGTAAGCCACAAGTAGCTGCCGTATCTGATAAGCGGGCATCTGCTGAGCAGTTAAATCTTGGGAAGGTACTAACCCAATTAGCGAAAGAAATGCGTGAACTTAGGGAGACTTTTGGAAAGCAGCCAAAGCCCAACGAGGATAACGCACAAAAATCTATACTACCTAACGCATCGCGAGGAAATTCTCCTAAGAGACGACAAAATTTTAAGAGACCACCTCGTAAACCCAATCTAGGGCATGGTAACTCCGAGCAACAAAGCCAAAACCAAAAGGAAAATCAGGCAGAAAACCCGAATAGAGATAAGGCCAACATGGGTAATCAAGGAGGTACAAGAAATCAAAATCCTAACCTCAGTTGTTACCGCTATGGGCTACCTGCCTACACACAATGGTCCTGCCCACAATGTACGGGAAAAGGGCAAAGGAACAAGTAGACGAGGTACCTACTATTCCCAACGAGGATTACGAGACCTCAGAACTCTCTACTAGAAAGATGGTAGACAAAAAATTATCGGAAACCCTAGTAGTAGAGCAGAGCGAGTCTCGCACTTGTCAAGCAGAGACAAGTGAACAGGAAGAACATCTGCAATCAGATATCGATGATGAAGCTCGATGGTGGCTCACGGTAGTGATCGGAGATTACCGAATAAGAGTCTTGTATGACCCAGGTGCATCACGCACGGTGATGAATTCTATAGGTTTGCAGTTGGCAGCTGCATGTAATGTGCCTTTGATACCAGCTACGGGCAGATTCGCTAAAGTAGCAGATGGTAGATCATGCTCACTAGTAGGTTATGTTGACTTACCATTTACTGTAGGCGGAGTTACAAAAACGATCCGTTCTGCAATTATGCCTAGCTTAGACGAAGAATGTTATCTATTTGGCAACTTTATACGAGCATTTAAGGCTATCTTCGATCTGTGCGAAAATAAACTTTATTTTAAAGGTACAAATGTAAAAGTAAATTTAGAAATCGCTGCGCTCAGGCAATTATATGTTGCTAAATTAGGCTCAGTCGGTTTAGCTGACGTATCAGCAGCCGATCGTGCTCAGGTAAAAAGACTAGTTACAGAAATATTAGGAGAAGATGATACTCCTATAGGTTGTACAGACTGGATCGAACATGAGATCGATACAGGCTCTGCACGACCTATTAAATAGAAATATTATCCTGTTTCTAAAAAAGTCGAAGAGTGGATGCACGAACAGGTCAATGAAATGCTTACAGCAGATATTATCGAACCCTCAATGAGCGGCTGGTCAAGCCCAGTGGTCAGGGTTAAAAAACCAAACGGCAAATTCAGATTTTGTATTGACTTTAGGAAAGTTAATGCAGTTACAAAACCGGATGCGTATCCATTGCCAAGAATGGATGATATCTTGCGTAAACTGCAGAAAGCAAGATACATCTCTACAATGGATTTGAGCAGTGCGTACCATCAAATTAGGATGAAAGAAAATTCACGTGCTCAAACGGCATTTACAGTGCCTGGCATGGTCTCTTCCAATTCAAACGTATGCCGTACGAAAAAAGCATATTCTGCAGAGAAGAGGTCAAATATCTGGGTGTTCTGGTGAATAGAGATGGATTTAAGCCAGACCCAGAAAAGATAAAACCCATCATTGACTACCCAGCTCTTAAGAATTTAAAACAGCTGAGGCGTTTCATGGGTATGGCCTCGTGGTACAGGAAATTCTTGAAAAGTTTCGCCACGTTAGCAGAGCTATTGACGAGGCTTACTAGAAAAGACTGCAAATACGTATGGTCAAGCGATCAGGAAATCGCTTTCGATCAAATAAAAGCGTTAATCGCATCAGCTCCGTTACTGCATCGACCACAGTTCAGTTTGCAATTCGTTATACAGACAGATGCTAGTGACTCAGACCTAGGAGCAGTACTTCTACAAGTAGTCAACGACGAAGAGCGAGTATTGGAATTCGTTAGTCGTACAATGTCCAGTGCAGAGCGAAACTACAGCGTAACAGAAAGAGAATGTCTAGCCGTTATATGGACTGTCAAAAAGTTTCGCCGCTACATTGAAGGTTATGACTTTAAAGTCATAACCGATCATAGTAGTTTACGTTGGTTATGTAATTTACATAATCCAACGGGCAGGCTAGCGCGATGGGCGCTGGAGCTGCAGGATTACTCTTACACTGTTAAACACAGAAAAGGTGCATTGAATTATGTGCCTGATGCACTATCACGCATGCATGAAGATTCAATAGACTGTGACACTCATTTAAGTGCACTAAGTTGGGCGTCGCAAACCAATGATGTGTGGTATAAGTCTCTGCTTCAACAGGTTATGAGTAATCCTGAGGACTATCCAAGATGGAAGATAGTTGGAGGTCAATTGTATCGCTATCTGCCGGACAGGTTCACTGAAACAACAATGGGAGACGATGACGCATGGAAACTCGTCGTTCCCAGTGAAAACAGAGCAGAAGTACTGCATGAATGTCACGACGAGCCGACAGCTGGCCACTTAGGTCGTGATAAAACAATAGCTCGCGTAAAACTGTACTATTACTGGCCATATATAGAGAAAACTGTGGCACAGTATGTAAAGAGTTGCGAGATCTGTCAACAATGCAAGGTAGAGCAAAGATTACCCGCAGGCTTAATGAGTAAAAGAGAAATTACAGGCCCATGGAAGGTCGTTGCGGTTGACGTAACAGGTCTTTTTCCGAGGAGTAAACAAAGTTACGAATATGCTTTAATTTTTGAGGACGTATTTACAAAATGGGTGAAGTGCATACCCATTAGAAAGGCAAATGCACCCACGATCTTAAAAGCACTAAGAGAAAAATTATTACAAGGTTTGGTGCGCCTGAGATTTTCTTATTTGATAATGGATCAGAATTTAGGAATCACATGATAGATAAATATCTAAATGAAACAGGTATTTGTCATAACACTACTCCAACGTACCAGACAGTCAAAACCATGATTACAGCATTTATTAGCGAAAATCATCGCTCATGGGACGAAAAGCTACCAGAGATTATGTTTGCATATAATACTGCAAAACAGAGTACGACTGGTACAAGTCCTGCAATGTTAAATTACGGTAGACAGCCAGTACCTCCGAGCTCACTGAAAAGGAAAGAAGACAGTGCTGCCCGAGAAAACGAAAGGTTACAAGAAGTAACGAACTGGCAAGGGCGTGTAAGCAAATTATCTTTGCTACACGAACAGGTGGTAGATCGTGCACAGTCTGCGCAACAAAAGCAGGCAGAGGCATATGATATTCGTTGAAGAGAAGTAGAATATGACATTGGAGATTTAGTGTGGAAAAGGAATAAAATACTCTCTTCGGCTGCTCAGGGTATTGCAAGTAAGCTCGCGCCTAAGTTTGTAGGCCCGTATGTAATCACAGCGAAATGTGGCTCTAACACATACAGACTGATTGATCAGGATAGTAATGCTTACGGCCCTATACACGTAGAGCAATTAAAACCATACATAGCAAGGCAAGAAGACGAAACACCATCTCAACCACCGTTGGACCAAACACGTGCGAATGAGACGATGAGCGACCCGTCTCCTGCGAGCGATGCGATTCCGTGTGCCAACGGAGGATCGGGCTCAGACAGCGTGCGGCCGCCTGCGAGCGGTGATACCCCCATACTCGATAAACCGAATAGGAAGCGTGGTCGTCCGCGTAAAACTGCGATCGTTGTAACCCGAACAGTAAAGCGTATGCGTCAAGCTGAGTCCGAACCGATCATGCGTAAACGCGGTAGACCTAAAGGTTCTACAAATATACAGCGTATCGAGAATGTAATCAATCCTTCGCCGAGAAAAATTAGAACACGAACCCGAGCGAATAAAAAGTAACCACCTGAGAACACTAACCAATGCCCCTTCCTTCTTACTAACAGATGGATCCACAACGTCAAAAGGGAATGGAAGACCTCATCGCCTTCTTGATTTCCAACACGGCAGATATGCGGGTAAAGGATTACCTCCTGCCTTATGCGGAGTTCTTGCGAGATCTGGCCGAGAACGAAAGGATGCAGAAGGAGATAGAAAAGGAAAAAGAGAGAGATAGCTTCATTATCAATTGAGGAATTATCCAGGGAACTGTCACCGGTTAGAAGCAAACCCGCTGCCAAACCACAAGAGGTTGCAGGATCCTCAAACCCTAGCGTGTCGCAGAGCCAACCGGCCTGTGACCCGCGACCAGGCCCACCATCCTCCGAAAGGGAAACACCGATGCAGGCTGAGTGGAGAGAGCTCGAGGCCGAATTAAAGCGAGTAGCGCGCCAATCATCAGTGGCCTTTGACCAAGAAGCCGAAGCCTTCGAGTGGTGGGACCAGTTGATCGACTCGTACAAGTCAGAAGCTGCTAAGGTAGTGAAGAACTGGCCTACAATTATAAAGGACCGGAAGGCGGAAGTCGAGGCACTAATGCGAGTCCGTCGTGCTCGAGAGGCCAGGGTCGCCGAAGAGAAGAGAAAGAGAGAGGAAATACGACAGAAGGTTAAGCTACAGGAGGAACAGGCGGCTCGCGATCTGCATAAGGCGAGGGAGGCGGCTGCAAAGGCAAAAGCGGCCCACGAACGGACCCAAGCCGACCGGCTAATGGCAGAGCTGAGGATCAAGAAGGAAGAAGAAACTGCTAGGTTGAAGCACCTCAGGCAGAAGCCTCCTAAGTGTTATGTGTGCGGTCACCCCAATGTGAAAAGATCCAAATTCTGCCCACGCCGATCAGAACATGGCAATTATCAATAAAATATCCTATAAAACCTATATATTTAATCACTCATTACACACGCCTAGTCCTATCGCTCCTTTAGGTGTACTGTACGAGAGCAGCAGAACCTGGGTATGCTGCGTCTGGCGGAGGGGTGTCACGGTATTCCTATTACCACGTTTGAATCCCGCGCGCTCTAGTACTTATAACCGTTTGTGCGTGCTGGCATGAGTACCGTCGTAGTCTAGTATGGTAAGAGTCATTCTAGACGAGCGAGAAGAAAGGAAGCGTCGACGCGGCAGACATTTTCTTGTGCTTGAAGTGTACGCATCGTAGTGGTTGCTTACCTTGTGTTTTGTAATACATTATAAAAGCGTTAAGAGAGATCGCCTACGGCATTCGGAGGACGCGACGGACATAAGGAAGTTCTTGATTCGATTGGAGTGTTCCCCGGAGAAATCGACATTGTCAAGTGTCCGGCATATATCGGCTGTCTCCTACGAGCCTCAGCGACCAGGTTGCAGCGCTTCGCGTCTTTTGTTGGCCAACGGCGGGATATTTCTAGCGTACGTATTTTGGTTTACGTAGAAGCTTCTACGCGTATTCGTAAGTTCATCTTGTTATATCTATTTAGTTGAGATTTCTTTCCTCGAAGAAATCTTAACACAGGGGGGTTATTCACTAACTTTTTAACGATAATGATTGACTTAACGTTTCGACGTCAAAAAGCGTTAAGTACTCTACTCTTTTAAGTAATCGATAAGCACATATGAAAAAATGTTTCCGTTAATTTTTAAAAAAAAACATTTACAACATAAATATTGCAAATTAAAATAATTCTAAATAATTATTACATCAAAATTAACATCATTACAAAAAAAAATTATTTTTTTTTAATTTTTGACATATTTATACGCAAATAAATTACAATATTACTAGTTTTTTTGTAGATTTATATTAGATCTTGTGCTCTCCACACATTCAGTATCAGGATTTAAAATGGACAGTTGATTAGGACATTATGAAAACTTAAGTAATATTTTATAACTTGTTTAATTTTATAAGTTAATAATTAGATATCCAAAATAATAATTAGAAAATATGTCATGATCCATTCATTTTAAATTCCAATACAGAGAAAAAATGACTCTTAACAGTATTCATCTTAAAACACACAACATCTAACATTCATATTAGAAATAAATCTGTATTTATGTTTCTATTATATATTCTTTTAACGCAACATTATCCAAGCCAACAATTTCATTTTGAAAGATGAAATTTTGAAAATCAATATTTTTGAGTTCTACAGCAAAATTAACAATTCAATTGAAAAACTGTAGTTGCTGATATAGAATATAGAATGCAAATTTAGATTAATATATAATTTTATTATAAAACGTTTTTTTATTGGTGATAAGATAAGTTTATTTAAAACAATATTCATATTATTTTTTTCTGTTCGTTTTTATTGAAGTACATACAAGTCACTTTAAAACCTGCAACTCCAATTGAATTTAAAATTATACACAATTTATCATGTAATCACTAATGTAAAAAATAATAAAATAATGTTCGCTTTATTTATATATATATAGGTATATACATCCGCTGATAAAAAAGATATCTCGATCCTCTTGGATATAACTTAAAATCTGTGAAGCAAGAAATTAATTAAAACATCTAGTTATCTAAGAAATTATTTTTCCATTTAAATGATCACATCAAATCGAGGAAATTCTTTTGATTCGAGAAATCTTTTCTGTCAATGTATATACGTATGTCATGCATAATATAACGTTTAACAGTTTAACGTACGATTTACAACCAAGCTTCAAGTTGGTTGTAAAATTTGTCGATAAAATCGACTTAGCGCTTCAGTTTAGAAGATTTTCGTCGTTGCGTGAACATGATCTCTGATAACGTTCGCGATATTCGATAGTATTTGCTGAAAAATGATTACTACGCATGCGCGCGTCGGCGTTAAGCTTGACGTTAGACGTTACGGTATTACTGAATAAGCCCGCTGAGAGTGCGCGCGTTCGTTACAATATCTCAACGTAATCTAGTTCGCGTCGCGTCCCCCCTTAGAATTATCTTTAATAAACTTTGTTCTTACTTTTTATCTGAATCTATTTTATTGTATTACTTTCTTACTTATTTAATAAATTCACATTAACCTAAAGACCTGAATCAATTTGCTTACCCCGACGCCTCCGCGGTCCTTATTTTAATATCATATATTATATATATATATATATATATTTTTGTGTTAAAATAAGGAAAGCTGTGCTACCGGCATCGCGTCTCTCGATCAGGTAAGAGAGAGAGAGAGAGAGAGAGAGACGCTCAGCAACGAGTATATAGTATAAAGCCTTGTCGCAAGTCAATATACGTTTGACTGACTAGCACATTGAGTTTGCTGCGCAATATAGATATATGATTATTTTCTAACGAGTTGGCGGCAACTCTACTTTTAATAAGATTTATAGACTTAGCAAAATTTGATATTAAATTAATAGCTATATTTCTTTTTTTTGTAACGGGCAAAATAACCGTTACAATATATTCATTAATGTTTTTATAAATTTTATTACAAACGTTATTAGTTTTCCATTCTTTTGGAATAATGAATGGATCAACTTTTCCTTCTCCGATATTTAATAAAAATGAAGAAAAATTGTCGTCATTAGATCTTACGTTTTTTTTTTAATTTAAAAATACGAAATAAAGGCCAAAAATTTAAATACTTTATAGTCTCTTCAATAATAGTATTTCTTCTTCCATATTTTAATACTGGTAGAATTTATCTAAAATCTCTACCTAAAATCATTATTTCTCCACCAAAACTTTTATTATTACGACAAACATCCTTTAATGTCTTGTCTACAATTTCTAAAGCTTTTTTGGGAATCATTGATGCTTCGACCGATATAATTATATCTGTTTGTCTTAATTTTTTTTTTATCTGAATCAAATTTTAAAAATGCACTTTTGATGTTATTTAAATCTAATGGTAATCTGAAAATTCTATGACTCGTTAAACCTTTAGGTAATAAAATTGAAGCTATACCTGTTCAAGCCATGGATAAAAAATTTTTTTTTACTTATATAATAATATATTAATGTTTTGTATAAAAAGGTTTTTCCAGAACCTCCCGGGCCATCTATGAAAAATATTTTTTTTTATTATTTATTATTTGTTCAAAAATATTTTTTCGATCATGATTTAATTGTTTATACATTTTATTAAATTTTTCCCTACTAAAATCTATAGTTTCATTATGAATTTCTTCATTTTCTTCAACATGCGTTTTACTTGGTTCTGGTAAACCAAAATTTTCACATGACATATCTTCTAAATTTAATATTTCATTAATATGTGATAAAGCTTTATTTTCTTTGTTTTCTTTAAAATCTTCTGTAAAAAATTTTTTATATTCGTCCCAAATAATTTCACCTTGAATATTTTCACATAATAAAAAACATGCAAAATATTTACGTTATTGAATTGGTAACATAACTTGACATGCTTCTTCAAAAATATAATAGATTTGATTTTCATATTCAATTAAATTCATTGCTAAAGCTGTTTTTTTATAAGTATTATAAGTTATATTTTCATGAGTTTGTAAATCGATATAAGATGTTGCACCTTTTATTCTGTTTAATATTAATTTAAAAAAAAACGTTTACTATCTTTTGGAGATACTACATTTAATCTACCAATAGCTATGTTTTTTCTATTCTTTGATCATTTTATCCAAGATTTTGTATTATTATTGAAAACATAATATTGTGGTATATTAACATATTGAATTTTTTTAGCAAAATCTTTTTTTTTATTTAAATTGAACCCTGCAGTTAATGTTGTTTGTTATTTATTTAATGCTGAATGTAAATCATTTTCATCAAAAATTATTCTTTGCTGATTTTCTGTGTAAATACTTAATCTTATTACGGAATGACTTCTACCGCATAATGGTAATTCTTATAATCTCCATGCTGCTTCCATTGGGCTTAAATATCTACCATCTATATATTGAGTTATTTCATCATAGACATCATCTTTATTATTTTTTTCAATTTTACTTTGCTTTATTTTACAATATGCTTTATCTACTTCTTTATAAAGTACTAATTTTTGTAAATATGTATTTTCCGATGAAGGTATTTCAGCTAAAATATATTTATCAATAGATTCTAGAGTAAATATTTTATGATCATGGTGTAATGTGATAATGATATGAGTATGAGGTAATCCTCTTTTTTTAAATTCTATGGAAAATACATAAGCTAGAACAGGACCAAAAATTTCATTTTTTACTATATCATTTAATAGCATTTTAAATTTTGTATAAAATAATCTCACTGTAATATTTGGTATATCATTGGGAGTTGTTCCTTCAGGAAAATTTTTTAGAGTTTCTTTGAGTTCTTTCCATTTAGGGTTACACGTCATTGTTATAAATAAATCAGGTTTTCCTACAGTTCTTATTATTGCCATTGCATCTTAATAATATTGTTGCATATATCTTGGACTTCCAATATATGTCGACGGTAAAATAAAAATATTTCCAATTCTTTCTTAATTTTAAAATTTGTTGAAACATTTGAAGCACTATTTGTTACATGATCTAATAAACCTTGATAACGTTCTATTCGTAATTGTTTTTGATTATTACGGAAAAAGTTCATTCTATTACTTTCGACCATTACATAAGAATGTATTATATATTGTTAAGTTAATCGTCCACAATATAATATAGGACTAAAATTTATAACATTTTATCTGTAATTTATTATATATAAATAATACTGTAATATTGTAAGATAATCGTTGTTTGTATCATTAAATTTTTTTTTACATCCAATACTCCAACATGAATCTCCTAAATTTCGTATTTTATTAGATATACTACATTATATTAATTATGCATAATAATGCATGAAAGTTATAAACTGTTATATCATTATATGAGTGGGGGGGGCCAGTGAGGGGTGATGTAGGGGCATACAGGTGGCTACGGGTGGGCGTGGGGGGGATACGGGGGGCGTAGGGGAGATATAGAGAAGTGGGTAGTTATAAAATATCGTAGAATTCCAAACAATTTTACGTTATTTTCTGGGCTCCTTAAAAAAAACGTTGTAGGGGGCTGTGGGGGAACCTGGGGGGAGGGGGGAGGAGGGACATGGGGGGAATGGGGCTGTTGAGGCTGAATTTTTCAATATAACTATACAATATAGGAAGACATATATATATACATATATATATATATTGCAACGCTTGAATTTCGCGCGTGCTCAGACTGCTTGGCGCTCAGCCGCCAGCAGCAACTACGGGCGCTGAGCCGCTACGAGGCGTTGCTCCCGCAACGAGAAAAACGAGCCTCTGTATATATGAGAGCCGTTGCTGGCTCTCTCGAGGCTCACTCCTTACCTGACCGTCCTTCTGTTAACATGTACTAGGGGGAGAACTTTGCATGCTACAGCTGGTTTTCCTATTATTCCTTTGACTCTCTCGGAGTTTACGTAGAGTCAAGTTCCTGAACCTTGTCCTCGTGCACTAGGAGATAACTTTGCACGAATTCCTGCCCTCTCTATTTAGGCCAGTCAAATTACGATATTTTAGCCCCTTTTTTAGAGAAATTGTAACCCAGGGTTTCCGAACGAATTTTGGTAAGAGAGATCATCAGTAACATTAATCCGTTGAATGAGCCAAAATCCTATTGTAGGAAATTATTTTTATTAACAAATTAATGAATAAAAAAGCACTTGATTGACCGTAGAGAAAAAACTATCAATTGTAAAAAAAAATGTTTTAAGTAAACTTTTTAGATATTTAAAAGATCAACAAAATTTATTATGGTACAATTTGATTATCTTCATTTGTTTATTCGCAAATCGCAAAAAACGCCAAAAATGGCCATTTCATCGATTGTTCATTACCCCGTTAACCCTTTGAGGGGCACATTTTTCTGTAAAAAAACGGGTTTTTTGAGATTAATTGTTTATAACAAATACTTCAATTAATGAATATTTGCAATTTCTCTATAAAATCTAATAAATCAGGTATTCAAGAGTTCAAAAGGTCTTATAGATGTCTTAAAAAGGCATATACGTTTTAGAAATACGGAAAAATCCAAAACCAAATAGGTGGGACAAATACGTACCACTGCCCCTCAAAGGGTTAAAAAAATAACTAGGGGTTTGATAATTGGTGGAAGTCAAGCTCGGAAGATAGTAAATTTACAATAAAAATTTCTAGTAAGAATATTCAATAGTTTTTACATAATTTAAATTGTTTATTAGAAATAGGTCATATTGGCGTGATTATTCCCAAGCCACTATGCATCGTACGAGGCTGCATCAAAGTGATTTTGAAAATTCAATATCTCTACTTTGCTGTACAATTAGTAGCTTATCGATTTTTTAAAATTCAATTGTTTAAAATCGCGATATAAAAAAAAATCGTTTTTTCGCTAATTAACTTTTAATTTGCAATTAAACTATTTGTCGTAAATAAACGAGAGTAGGTTCGTTGGATAGGTGGTATTTTTCCTCAAATTTTGAAAGGTTAAACAACTCTATAAGTGCTCTAGGAGCCAAGATAATTTTTTTTTTTTTTTTTAAATCGCCATGACTTTATTTATGCAAATTAAGAAACGCAACAACAATGAAAAAACGCGTTATTAGTTGTAATATTAAAAAAAAAATATTGCGGTACGTTGATTGTTCAGTTATATTGTTTAATTAAATTTTGAAATTACTATGAAGATGGAAGTTAAAATCGGGAAAAGTAGAAAGCCACGTGACAACAAAATTGAGTCTAAAGGTTTAAAGTAATCTATGGGGAAAAATTTTATGTATCTCGCAAACTAAACAACATAAAATCTTCATTTTTTTTTAATTTGGGGGAGCTTCCGAAGTAACATTTACCATAGTCATTGCCCCCAAAAAATTTATTCAACAAGTATAAATAAACAAAAAAATTTTTTTGCAACTTTTAATCAATTTTTAATAATATTTTTCCCCTGTCCACATATCACTTTAAAAATGATTTTAGGGACATTTTTGTTAAGTATTTAAACTAATTTAGCAATAAAAAAAATTTTTATTTGAATTTTTCAATTGTTATTTACTCAACTCCCATGAACTGTAAAATAACTTTAAACCTTACCATGATTTCGAAAACTATCCACTTAAAACTGATGCCTGTATTCATTTTTCTACATTCCTCATTAGCTTTCCTATAATTTTCAAAAATAGAAATTTATGTACCTGTTATTGAAGGGATATTGTGCAGAAAATAGTGAGCCCATTTCTTTTCATTAATAATAAATTAATGATCAAATTTCAAAAACATGCTTTACTTAGTGTTGTTTTTTTATTAATTAATAAGATGTAATATATTAAATTAATCGGAAAACAAATAAATAAATAATAAATGAAGTTAAATGTTATGTACTACCTGATAATTATAATAAACTAAACATATTTGTGTATCCAACTTAAGGTGCCACAGAACAGCATGCCTACCATAAATATTAACAAGTGCAACAGTGGCTTCGAAACAGACAAGAACCAACAGCCTGGGGTAAGAAAGAAAAAGAAAAAGTGCTTTTCCCCGTACATACACTGGAACCACTGATTCCGCATGAAGTATTGAAGAAAATCATTTGTAGGTGTGAGACAGGGTGCAGGAAAAAAAACCTGCAGCTGCAGGAAGCATCGCTTGCGATGTTCGTAATTATGTTCATCGTGCCATGGCGAAACCTGTAGTAACATTAATAGTCCAGGCGGGATCTGTTTTAAAATGGGTAGATTTGGATGTTTCGTATGTAGTCGCTAATTTTTGCTTATATGTCTCCAAAATTATGTTAGATATGATAATTTCGATATGCGCCAGTTGAAAAAGTTGTGCTGAATTCGCTATTAAACAAATAGTGAAAAAATCTCGAAAAATACGATTTTTTCATCCTTTTTTTATTTATAGCTCCTTAAATATACATTTTGGAGAAAAATGTAATATGAAAAAAAGTTAAATGCTAAAATTTTACATGAAATATTGAACTTTCGAAATAGAAAATTTCATTTTTTATGTTAGAAAAACGACAACGATTGCGAAAAAACTGCCCAAAAATTAATGTTTTGTAAAATGATTTTTTTAATTATTTAAATTTATCATATGATTTTAATATTGGACCACAGAAAACTTTTTGATACGATGAAACAGCCCAGCGAATTTCATTATAATCGGTTTGTTCATTGCTTCACAATAATTTAACAATTAAGCGTCCCGCAAAAAATGCAAAAATTTCAAAACTTCATTGCAAATAAAATAATGCTTTCAGATGGGTACTGATTTTTTTTACATATAACAGACTATTAAAGCTTTCAAATGCACTTTGAAAAATTAAAATCAATTGATTAGGAGAATCTTGGTAATTCAAATAAAAATATAATTAAATTTATGCTTATAAACAAATTGAATATCTTTTTCAATTTTGAATTAAATGAAACCTTTAAACTTTAGTTTGAAAATACTCTGAAAGGCGCTCATTTAAAAAAAAGAAAAGTCAAATTCCGCTTAATAGTTTTTGAGCTATGACTTTAAATGACAATAAATAAAATGAAACATTTTTCTATATTTTCTCTTATTTTCGAAATATTCATCTTCAAATTTTATATTATTTCCATTTTAAATTATTATATCTTCAAATAGCAGAATTATTATCTATAATATAAAAAATATATGAAGTGACCATCGTATGCTTAAGTATTTACTTTAAGTTCACTCAGATATTGTTAAGGTTATGATGTATTTGGAAAATAAATAAAAATAAAAGACTCAACTAAAGCTTGATCATAATTAAACTTTGACTTTGGCAAGGGTCAATGATTTTAATTCGCTTCATACGAATGTTTCTTTTTCATACATTTCAAACATTTTATTTCAATTAAACAGGAGTTTCAAACTGCGTAGAGGTATGATAAACTTCTTATATATTTTCCCTGGTAGAAAATTAACCAGCTCAGCTGTTTAGCTTATTTACAGTTAGCTAGATTTATAAGGTAAAAGAATAAGTAGTTGATGGTTAACTTACAGCTGAAAACTCGTGAACTAAAAGTAAAATGTTATTTAAAACAAAACGAGAAAATTCATATTTTCAATTTTTAATTCGTATTAGTATCAATTATAAATATTAAACATATTAAAAATTGAAAATATGAATTTTCTCGTTTTGTTTTAAATAACATTTTACTTTTAGCTCACGAGTTTTCAGCTGTAAGTTAACCATCAACTACTTATTCTTTTACCTTATAAATCTAGCTAACTGTAAATAAGCTAACCAGCTGAGCTGGTTAATTTTCTACCAGGGAAAATATATAAGAAATTTATCATACTTTTACGCAGTTTGAAACTCCTGTTGAATTGAAATAAAATGTTTGAAATGTATGAAAAAGAAACATTCGTATGAAGCGAATTAAAATCATTGACCCTTGCCAAAGTCAAAGTTCAATTATGATCAAGCTTTAGCTGAATCTTTTATTGCTTTCTCATAAAGAAAGCATGGTATCAATGGAAGAAAAATTTTTCTATTCTTTCATTAATTTGTACATATTTAGACTCAGCAAGTGGAAAAAAGTGGTTTCCAGAAAATGTCTGTGTGTGTGTGCGTGCGTGTGTGTGTGTGTGTGTGTGTGTGTGTGTGTGTGTGTGTGTGTGTGTGTGTGTGTATGATTTCAGTACGCCAAAAATATCTCGAGAACTACTCGATGGATTTGCTTCAAATTTTGCATGCAACTAATTTTTTTGTCTAACTGGGGGAGAAGCTATTGAAAATGGATCTGCTTAGCTCAGTTTTTTTTTTAAAGCAATTTCAATAATTTTAAAAAAATTTTGACTTTTCATTTTTTTTGGTATTTTACGTAAACTACTCGAAGAATTTTCTTGAAAAAGAAGAAAAACTTTTATAAACTGATTTTCTTAGCGCACTTTTAATTTTAGAACAATTTAAAAATTTTGAAAAAAAAATTTTTTTTTCATTTTTTTTTATTTTATGAAAACCATTTGATGGATTCGCTCCAAAATTTGTGTGCAAGTTATTCGCTATTGTCTGAGGAAAATTGACTTTGGAAAACTCATTTCTTTAGCGCAGTTTTAATTTTAGAGCATTTAGAAAATTTGTGAAAAATTGTTTATTTTTCATTTTTTTTATATTACACAAAAACCATTCGTTAGATTTGCTCTAAAATCATTATGCAAATTATTCGTTATTGCCTTAATAAAACAAGCTTTGAAAAACTTATTTTCTTAGTGCAGTTTTAAATTAAGAGAATTTTGAAAATTTTTTTTTAAAAATCTTTCATTTTTTTTGGGTCTTACGTAAACTACTCTAAGAATTTGTTTAAAAATTTGGATAGTTATTATTTGCTACTGTTAAAATAATAAAAACATTTGAAAACTGATTTTCTTGGTATACTATTAATTTTATAGCATTTTGAAAATTTTTAAAAAAGTTGTTATTTTTTATTATTTTTCTATTTTACGAAAACCTTTCGATTGATTTGCTTCAAAAATTTTTATGCAAGTCATTCGCTATTGTCTAAAGGAAATAAGCTTTGGAAAATCAGTTATGTAACTGAATTTCAGAAACGAGGATTACCGCATGTGCATATGTTGTTATTCTTAGATAAAAATGATAAATTTGACATTTCCGACAAAAGTTGATGAAATGATAAGTGCAGAAATCCGAAATAGAGATATTTATCCAAAATCATATTGTACTAGCAAAATTTACTTCGCTCCTAATTATATCATTATATATGTATAAAATTGCTAATTTCATTGACAATAGTATTTTGATATAAAATATGTATTTAATTTTTTTTCCAATTTTAAAAACTGTAATCATAAATATGTTGTTTGTTGTACTAAATTTAACGATTATTTGTTAATTACTGATAAAATAATACTATCTATATGTATATAAAATAAGTATCCTTTTATCGAATCATATTGTATGTATAAATATGAAATATTATATTAAATATGAAATTTTGTGATGTGTGAGCACTTAAAAAACTGGTATTGAATTATAATTTATAATAATTGTTCTAATTTAAAGTTATTTTACATGTTTGAAAATGTATATTCCCATCGATAAAGAACTGCAAAATTGTAGGCAAATGTATGAATATGAAAAAAAAAATTGAAGTGAGCTATGAGCGTTTTGGAAAACAGAAATAAAACCATTCATCGAATATATTTTTTATTTCACACACGCACACACACGCACACTCAGATATACATGCGCGCATATACAGACACTTATATAAACATACACATACATATATAAATAAACATACACCGACAATTACACTGAAAATTCCATCCAAGCACAAATATACTGATACACACACACAAACACACACACATATACATACACATGCACACACCAATTTATACGCAATTCACCAACATAAACTTCTTTACTGCTATAGAAATATGCTTACGGACACCGACAAACCTACAACACACATAAAAACTTACATATACGTAATAATAATACACAATATCACTCACTTTTTAGCTTACACGAACATTTTCTCAAGTACAATATCACACAGGCGCACTACATATAGTGCCCTTAATAACATATATACTCATTATAGACAAAGACGAACCAACTAATATGCACACAGAAACATACACAATGGCACGGATAAAAAATGACACACTTTTAAAATGATGTGAACACTTTTACTAATACACACATACACGTTACAAACGCGCACAGAAACATACACAGTAGCATAAATACGAAATGACACCCTTTTCAACTGACGTGAACACTTTCACTAATACACATACACACGATGTATACGTACACACATACACGCACATACATACACACACATACCATACATTCACACAACATACACTCACATAATACATAGAAACACAAATACACACATACTAACATAATATATACATACACAAACACACACATATACACGTGCGCACACATGCACATACACACACCGCATAGACGCACACTCACACACATACACACACACCAACTATTACGCAATTTACTAACAGCAACTTCTTCACTGCAATAAACATATATGTACGGACACCGATAAATCAATCAACTCACAAAAACATACACATACTGACAATAATGAAATACGACTCACTTTTTAGCTGACACGAACATTTTCACTAAAACAGAATCGTACAGGCAGACAACATATAGACACTCTTATCAACACATATACTTATAGACACAGACAAATTAACCAATACGCACACTAAAACATTCACAGCAGCACGAATACAATATGACACAGAAGCATACACAGTGGCACGGATAAAAAATGACACACTTTTTAACTGATGTGAACACTTTTACTAATACACATACAAACGATATATACGCACAAAGAAACATACACAGTGGCACGAATGCAATACGAAACACCTTTTAACTGACGTGAACACTTTCACTAATACACATACACATTATGTATATGCACACAGAAACATATACGTTGGTACGAATACAAAACGACACACTTTTTAACTGACGTGAACACTTTTACTAATACACATATGTATACACACGATATATACGCTCACACATACACGCACATACATACACACACATACTATACATACACACAACACATACTCATACACACTCACATAATACATAGACAAACGAATACACACACGAACCTACATAATATATACATACCACAAATACATACATATACACGCGCGCACACATGCACATACACACAAGCACGCGCGCGCGCGCACACACACACATACACACACAAACATACGCACACACACACACATACACACGAACTTATACGCAATTGACCAACATAAACTTCTTCACTGCTATGAACATATACTTACGGACACCTACAAACACACCAATACCTAAAAACTTACGCATTCGTGATAATCATACAGTACGACTTACTTCTTAGTCAACACGAACATACACATACACAAATGCGCTTAAACTTACACACACATACACACACACGCATGCGCGCACAGCACAAATACACAAATACACAAATCTATACCAATACACAAAAACACCATAAAATACACGTACACCAATTCGTATCAATACGCATATTAACTGACAAAAGACTACACACATAACACACCTACACATATCATGATCGTTCACTAACACCAGCGATGCCGAAAGTGTCAGAGTCAGAGAGGGAAATTCAAAAATGTGTAAAAAAAAGTATTAAAATAAATAGTTTTCAAAATTTGATAGTTAATAAATAATTCTAAAAAACAAAGTTACTATAGCAAAATAATTTTCGTTTGTTATAGTAACTTTGTTTTTTAGAATTATTTATTAATTATCAAATTTTGAAAACTATTTATTTTAATACTTTTTTTTTATACATTTTTGAATTTCCCTCTCTGACTCTGACACTTTCGGCATCGCTGATTAACACCGACACACACACCAATGATTCTGCATGGTTATAATTATAACTAATAGATAATACAAAACTTCTTCTCTCAATTACATATAAGTCTGATATTACATTACAATGATAAAAAAATTATTTCTTCATTAGTATTTTGTTAATATGATTCTGTAAAACTACGATTAGGCTTCATTTTTAATTATTTGATTCTAAAAAAACGCTGCCAAGTGCTTTGGCTGAATGCTTTCTCATAGAGCTCTTTGAGTTTCATTAATTTTTTTATATTTATTTAAATGTGATTTTAATATTAAAAAATTGTCTAACATTAATATTTACTCATATTGTACTTAATAAATTTCGAACATATATGGGCAAATCTTCAAAACTTTTTATGTACTAGTGGCGAGTCATTTTGTAGCTGTTACTCAGTTTCCGCATGATGCACAATATCTAAACTGAGTTCACACCTTCTGTGCAATCCTGTGACTCTATTCCTAATGGATTTAATCAGTGTGCCACCAACGGTGCAGTAGATATTTCTATAAAACGTAAATTTTTATGTATGAAAAATTACATAATTTTATGTATGTAAAAATTTACGTTTTATAGAAATATCTACTGTGCCGTTGATGGCACACTTACCAAATCTATCAGAAATAGAGTCACAGGATTGCCCGAAAGGTGTGAGCCCAGTTTAGATAGTGTGCATCATGCGGCAAACCACTAGCAGTCGTGAAAGGATTTTTCAAAAGCATCACGAGAAAATTAAAAGTTTTAAAGATTTGTCCATATGCTAGCTGTTTGCTTTTTCAACATTTATAATTTATTTTAAATCATCAAGTAATACAAAAAAATTTGTTCTATTGAAAAAATTATATAATGTAGTAATAAAAAGAATGATGACAACAAAATTTCTAATCTTTATAAAATGCAATCATATTTATATATAAATACAGTTCATGTTTATGGCTCTATAAGAAAAACTACTCTATGAATACCAATTTTCAATAGCTTTCCGTCTAGTTATACAAAAACATAGATGGTATACAAAATTTGAAGCAAATCCATCGAGTAATTTTCGAGATCTAACTGGTTAAATAAATAACATTTTCTTTTCAAAATTTCTTTTTCAAAATTTTAAAAATGCTCTAAAATTAAAACTACGCTATGAAAATCAATTTTTGAAAATTTCCCTTCTTTTGGCAGTCGCAAATAATTTCCCTGCAATTTTTAGAAGAAATCTATCGAGTGCTTTACGTAGAATAAAAAAAAAATAAGAAAAGAAGAATCGAAATTTGTGACGTTGCAAATTTACCCGAAACGTCCAAATTAAAAAATTTATAATTTTATTCTCTCTATTCTTTACCTAGACTCTCTCAGAAAAGATTCGATCAAAAATCAGCTCGTGCTCGGGGCGCACCAGCTCTCGTTAACCGCGTTCAATAACAAAAAAAAACAATTATTATTTAGAATTTTCAACACTACGTCATGCACGGCAAACACACACAAGGAATTTCAAAAAAAAAAATGTTTTCTACATAAATGATTTAACACTCTTTTATTAGATTTAAAATAGTTTTATTCTACTTTCATTTTTTTTTTTCTAATCACATACAACGCTCTCACGCTCTCTCTCTCTCTCCCAACTAACGCGCGCCACTAATATTCCGCTCGACTTACAAATTTTCTCTACGCGTGACCCCGCTATGACGATACATACACTTTACAATATAAAGACTCTCCTTTGACTTATCGCACAAATTCTCTCTCTCTTTCATGCATAAATGCTAAATTTCCTATCACGCTCTCTCCTTACAACACTTATCTTATTCTTTCCTTTTATATTAAGTATAATAAAGAAGTTACACACGTTTAACATAAACAGAAAAAATCTCTCTATCACTTACACATTGCACGAAATACAAAGAATTAAGAAATAAATAAAATAAAAGTAAATTCACCACAACACGTCACGCTATAAAGATCGCTCTCCCTCTTTTCCTCAAATTATATTTCTCTCTCACTCACACAACCGGCCCCAACGACGCTTCGATGGCGCAACTGTTCTCTTTCTTTCCGCGTGGTTCTAAATTCGTTTTTTTTCTCTTTTTGTTTTTCACTCTCTCGTTTCTTTTCTATTAACATATATATACTTTTTCTCTTTTCACGTTATCACCCGTAAAACAACAATATCTCATACAAACGTTATCTAAAAGTTTTACTCTATTTCGCCATTAAATCTATTCTTACTTTTAGCGAAGAAGGTAGCAACTACGCGCGCGGCTTAAATTTTATAATATTACCTTACAGTCGAGAGAAGCGAAATCCTAGTGGATTCTGTCCAGGCGAAGTTGATTTTGTCGCTGTGGCTTCCTCTCGTTCTCCCCTTCGCTTCTCTCTTGTTGAGGCTCAGGACGCACGGTGATTCGTATAAAAAAAACCCTCTTAGACGCTACTAACACTTGCAATAATTATCACTTCCACGACGCTACACACACAATCTCGAAATAATACAAAAAAAAACTAATCACACGCAAAAATAATACAAAGAAAACTCGGCAATTAAAATATCTATTAAATTTCCCCTTAATCACACACCCAAACTCTTTATAATTTTAATCACGAAATAAAACTCTGCACGCTCACGCCACGCTAATTCCACGAATTTACACATAAAAAAAACCCTTTTCAAAACTCCACTACTCTCACGACACGTCTATTCTCTGCTGCGGCCCGATGTACACTGGCGCTTCGCCTGGCGAATTTCGACCCGTAACGTCTTTCTCGATTGCATCAGCCGATCGCTACGCTTACATTTGGCGGGCTATCAATATTTCCGGGCGCGAAAACTGTAATTTACTTATGTACACAATAATTTCACATTTCCCTTTTTGCAATTAACTTTAAAACAAAACCTAATATTATTACAACTTAGTTTTCTTTTTCCTTTTACAATTTTTAAAGATAAATTCGCATATATAAAAACGTTCGTTAAATCTCTCCCCGTCCGGCGTGTACAAGGACGGCGCGCGCAACTCGTACATCACTCGGCCATACTCTCTTTCTCTCCTTCTCTTTCACACTCACACGAATATCTACGCACTCTCTCTTATACTAAATCTCGCTTTTACAATAGTTTATATATATTTTAACATAACGCACGCTTTCAAGATTCTAATTCTCGCTTTTATAACTATAATTTAATACAACGCATTAATATAAAAACTCTTCTTTCGTTATTTTCTGTCTTCTTTCCTTCGGCGGCATTCGGTTCTCCTCGGCGCTAGTTTCTTTCAGTATGGCGGCGGGACTATTTGAATAATAGAATTCCCTCAAACATAAAAAAAACAAAATAACCTTTTAGCAAATTGCATATGTATTTTATTAATTATTCAAACAACAGCAGAATTATTTAACTTCTTTTAAATTAAATTTAACATCACTTACCTTTCTTTTTCTCACAATAGAAAAAATTAAAAAGCCTAAAAATTTCAAAAATTTTCGTGACGCGAAAACCCGCGTCGCAAATTTTTTTTTAAATCTTTAAAATTCTCTAAAATAAACCACGCTAAGAAAATTAGTTTTCAAAAGCTTATTTTTTTCAGACAATAGCGAATTAATTGCATAAAAATTTTAGAGAAAATTTATAGTATGGTTAACGCAAAAAAGAAAACAAATGAAAAATAAAAATTTTTTTGAAAATTTTCAAAGTGCTCTAAAATTAAAACTGCGCTGAGAAAATTAGTTTTCCAAAGCTTGATTTCTTCAGACAGTAGCGAATTAATTGCATACAAATTTTAGAGCAAATTTATCAAATGGTTTTCATAAAATAGAAAAAAATTAAAAATAAAAATTTTTTAAAAAATTTTAAAAATGCTCTAAAATTAAAAGTGCGCTAAGAAAATTAGTTTACAAAATTTTTTATACTTTTGGCAGTCGAAATTGAGTTCCTCACAAATTTTTGAACAAATTCTTCGAGTAGTTTACGTAAAATACAAAAAAAAATGAAAAATCGAAATTTTTTTAAAATTCTTAAAATGATTCTTAAAAAAAAAACTACGCTAAGAAAACCAATTCTCAATAGCTTCCGCACCAGTTCATCAAAAAATTGAATTGTATGGAAAATTTGAAGTAAATCCATCGAGTAATTTTTAAGATTTTATTGGCTTAATAAATAGAAACATTTTTTTTTTTAATTTCAAAATGCTCTAAAATTGAAACTAAGCTAAGAAAATCAGTTTTTAAAAATTTATTTTATCCGGGCAATCACAAATAATTTTCGTGCAAATTTTGAAGCAAATTCATCGAGTAGTAAACAAAAAAAAAACCAAAAAACGAAAAATCGAAATTTTTTTTTTTTTTTTTTTTAAACTTTAAAATGAAAACTACGCTAGAAGAACCAATTATTAATAGCTTCCCAGCAAGTTAGTCACAAAACTAAATTCCATGCGAAATTAGAAGCAAATCCATCGAGTAGTTCTCGAGATACAGTTTACTAACTGAATTCATACATCCACATCCACACACACACACACACACACACACACACACACACACACACGCACGCACGCACGCACACACACACACACACACACACACACACACACACACACACACACACACACACACACACACACACACACACACACACACGCACGCACGCACGCACGCACTCACGCACACACACACACACACACACACACACACACACACATACATTTTCTGGAAACCACTTTTTTCGACTCACCGAGTTCAAATATGTACAAATTAATGAAAAAATAGAAAAAAAATTTTTTATCTATACAATGCTTTCTCTATGAGAAAGCAAAATAGGTTTGATGCTTTTTGTACAAAACAGAAATGTTGCATCTTTATTCTTTCGAAAGTCATAACTTTTCTTTTTAAACAATCATATTTTTTTACAGCTTATATCTTTAATTTACTCATAACTTTCGAAAGAATAAAGTTACAACATTCCTGTTTTGTACAAAAAGCATCAAACCTATTTTTTTAGAATTAAACAATTAAAAATGAAGCTTAATATTAAAAATGGGCGGAAAATCTTAAAATTGGTCAGCAGTTCAGATATTATTAAAAGAACTTTTGACGGAACATAATTTCTTTATGTGTGTGTCTTTAATGATTACATTGTCAATATTAGTATTTTTCAAGTTTTAATGGCAAAATTTATGTGCAATTCAAAGTAGAATTAATGTTTTATTGAATCAAATACCTATGATGTTTTGATTATTACTTTATTATAAAATTCACAATTAATAAAGTGTGACAAACGTTTTTCTTTTTTAGTCACGACCGCATACGGGCGAATATTATAATTATTAATATTTTTGATACCATTTTATTATTTAAATTTATTAGTAATTAATGGCTGGCTCTTAAATGGTTGACTATACGCCTAATAAGATTGTTGACACGACGCTACTTTTAAGAGAAAGCTGAAGTAATTATCGTGATGCGACAATCGAAAATCGGTATTCCAAGGTGAGGGGCGAAGGGACTCACTTAAATCAAGCACCCCGAACAGTGAGAGGCAAGGGGACTCACTTTAATCAAGCACCCCAAAGGAAACAATCCTTACTACGTCCACGTCGTTGTTTCTGGGTAGCGCTAAACGTAAGGTTGACATATTTACAACAGAAGCTTTAATGATCTTGAAGTTTCCGCTAAACAAACATCATACATGGGGTAGAGATGTGTGGGACTGGGGGATGTCTGGTGTAACAGTTTAGTATGTGAGGCTATGAAGAGCATGGAGTTCGGATGTGAAAGTTTGATATTCGTTTACTAGGACGTGAAAGTTTTGGGTGTGTGGGTTTCCCTATTAAACCTACGATCAGTTTGAACCACTTAAGCCTGTGACTCATGGAAAAAATGACTTAAAGTGGATTTGTCGGAGTTCGACCTGCATTTGACCTTGAAATGACCTTTAAAAAATGTCTCAATATGATTTTGAACGTAAAATTTCTCGCTCTTTCCGAATCTGGGGTCAAAAATAGGTTTTCCTATTAAAAAGAAACCACTTGACCTTGAAATAACTTTGAAGGTCAAGTTCAAGGTCAAAGCTGTTGAAACCATCGTTTGGCCCCCTTCGTTCCCTACAACTTTTGTTTGAACCATTTTTTCCTATCTGTCTTAGGATCCGAAAAATCCGGGTGTAGTGGTTAAAATGGGTCATCGTGTACATACAGTGGGGTCCAATAAAAAGGAGCCACCCTTGAGAAAAAAAGTACTAATTAAAAAATTTTGTATCTTGACAAATAAGGGTCGTACGACCAATCATTTTAAATGTGTTTGTAAGGACTTTTTAATGGTGTACCGGAAATTTAATTTTAAGTATTTGCCTGAGAAGTATTACGACTTAAAAATAGAAAAAAAAAATTTTTTTTTAGCTTGTGTTTGAATTTGAATCGATTTTCGGAAAATGATGGTAGAAAAATTTTACACGGCTAGTTTTAAAGGTATTTGGCTTAACTTGAAATTTATATTTTAGTTTTTCTTTTAAGTTCAAAATTGACCGAGATTCAGCGATTTTTGTTGAAAAAAGGGTCTTTTTTATTTTTCCGATATCTGTTTTTGTGCATTTAAATTTTTTTATATTGTTGCAGTATTTTTACATATATGTTTACCATACTCTTATAAGAGTACCGCAACAATATAAAAAAAATTAAAATGCACAAAAAATTTTGAGAAAATTAAAGGTTATTCTACATACAAAAATACACTTTTTTTATTTGTTATTTTTCTATATCTCCTCTCATGGAGCAGATATCGGAAAAATAAAAAAAGACCCTTTTTTCAACAAAAATCGCTAAATCTCGGTCAATTTTGAACCTAGAAGAAAAACTAAAATATAAATTTCAAGTTAAGCAAAATACCTTTAAAACTAGCCGTGCATAATTTTTCTACCATCATTTTCCGAAAAATGATTAAAATTTCGACACAGGCCAATAAAAAAATTTTTTTTTTCCTTTTTTTAAGTCGTAATATTTACCAGGCAAGTACTCAAAATTAAATTGCCAATATACCATTAAAAAGTCCTTACAAATACGTTCAAAATGAGTGGTTGTAGAGTTCTGTACGACCCTTATTTGTTGAGATACAAAATTTTTTAATTAGTACTTTTTTCTCAAGGGTGGCTCTTTTTTATTGGACCCCACTGAATATATATATATATATCCTATGTACATTTTGACATATACATGTCAGATGAACACATACACTCATACACATAAACACATACACACATTCACATACAGAACATTTGCCTCTCCATCTCCGTCACTCCGTCTCTCTGTCCCTCTTTCTTTCTCGCCGTCTCTCCGTCTCCGTTTCTCCATGAATTCTTATCATATTTCTTCATTCATTTAAATAAAATTGAGTAAAACAAATTTTTAATTTATTATGATGATATGTTTTGTATTTGAACAATTTTGATGCATATTGGAACTATAAATCCTTTTTTTTAAATATATAAAAACTGAATTTTAAAAAGAACTGCAATATAAAAATTTATAAGTTAAGGCAATTTTTTAGACTTTAAAATTGGCTAATTTATACATATTAATATAATATATGAAAATCTAACCAAGCAACGTTAGGAGCGAGGTAAATTAAGCTCGGATGGATTAAAATAAAAAAAAATTTCAGCGAAGAAAAGATTTTGGTCAGATGTTTTATCATTAATTGATTCTATAAATATTAATATTTATGGAAAACGGTTTTTAATAAAAATGTTTATATAATTACAAAAAAAATAACAAAACAAAATAAACAAACTAACAAAAAAGCTTGAGTTTAAAATTTCAAATGAACAATGTTCAATGATGAACATTAAACTTTGCTTTTATGATGTTTACGTTTTTTATATGTTTATGTTTAATAATTATCAATCAGAATTTTTAACTATCCATATAAATAACATTTAAAATTTTTATTTTAGGATTTTTTATAGTTCTTCAAAAGTATTTGATATTCTTATATTAAATAATTTCAATTCAAAAGTACACATAAATTCATTATTTTCATAAAATGAATATAACCAAAACAAAAAAATTTATTATAATAGGTGAAGATGGATATGCTGGGCAATTGAGTATGTTAAATGATAAACACATTAGAAAATTTAATCAAATTTTAAATAATCATACAAATTTTTCAGTGCGACCAACAATATTTTTACAAAGGCCCGAAAATATTAATCCGGTTCCATTAAATCAAGATTACATGCAAATACTTTTCTTCGGAAATCGGCATTTTGGTCACTGGATTTGTATCTATTATTCACAAAATGTAATTCATGTTTATGATTGTTTAAATAGTAATGGATTAAATTATGAACAAAAAATTTACATTAATAAACTATTTCCAATTCGTGAAAACTTACAAATATGTTTTGAAAAAGTTCAATTTCAAATTAATCCTTTTGATTGTGGCATTTTTTCAATAGCATTTGCAACAGCAATTGTTAACAATTTATGTCCTCGTGGAATAGAATTCGACATCGAAAAAATGCGTGGATATTTGCTAACTATGTATGAGACAAATTCAATTGTCACGTTTCCATTGATGAAGAACAATTATACTAATATCAATTATAAAGCATAATTCAGAAATCAGCAAATTATACATCACAAGGAATCGTCAATGATGAAATTAAATTTTCAAAATATAAATTTTGAATATCTTGGAGAAAAAAAAGTTACAAGAATTGGCACTACAACAATCACATTCATTAAATAACATAAAATGTTCAGAAGCAACAAATTATAAACCAAAACTTATCTATAGAAAATTTAAAATATATAAACACAAGATACAATTGCCCGCCAGAAGCTATGCATCGTATATTGGAATATAATATCAGTGAACTTTTACATACAATTTATAGATAAGCTGTTTATAATAAAAATTAACAATATGGGTATTTTAAAAAGGGATCCGAACACGAAATTGATAAGAAAAATGTAAATACAACACTAACAGCGTTGTTTGAACTTGATGAAAGTGACCCAGAGACACATAATTACTTTTATTCTGATATACCGCAAATTATGTTTCCAATCGAATACATAAAACATAAGCGAAAAGAATAAAAACTATGAAAGCTATTCTAAACAGAATGTACTAAGTTAATCCAAAACAAAAAGAAAGATTCTGTTAAGGATTACTTCTGCTCCACGTTAAAGCTGCAACATCTTTTGAAAGCTTAGAAACTTTTGATGGAATAACATACCTAACATTCTTTAAAGTAGCAAAAGCAAAAAATCTAGTTAAAATAGATGATGCATAAGATAAATGTTTAGAAGAATCATGTAAATCTCGATTTCCAAAAGCTCTTTTTAATTATTTAGTTACATTTGTACGTTGCACAATCCAATTCATGTTCGAGAATTATATGAAAAATATAACATCTATTTTTATCATATTACCAAAAATGAATCAACAAAAAGGTGAAGAATATGCATTAAACATAATTAATCATATTTTAACTAATAATGGATTCCAATTAAGTGACTTTAATTTACCTTCTATATTGAAAATAGCGAAATTGAATATAGTACAGTAAATAATGTTAATAATATTCGGTCAATTATTGATAGCTAACAAATGCTCAAACGGCTATTTTTAATTCAGTAATAAATTTATTAAATACAAACTGCACTGGAAAGTATATATATATATATATAGACGGTCCAGGTGGAAGTGGTAAAAGCTACTTATTAAATACAATTATAACTTATCTAATAATTCATGGAATCAACTATTTAGTTGTATCATGGACAGGTATACCGGCTAATTTATTACAAGACGGTGTGATAGTACATATAGCATTTAAATTACCGTTGAACATATCTGAAGACACAATATATAATATTAGTGCAAACAGCGAAATAGGTAAAAAATGAAAAATATATCAATTGTTATCTGAAATGAAATCACAATGACATCGAAATACGCTTTTGAAGCCGTCGACCGCATGTTTAAAGATGTATGTGATAATAATTACTTGTTTGGAGGGAAAACATTCATCATATCAGGTGATTTTAGACAAACATTACCATTAGTAAAACATGAAAATATAATACAGATAGTAGAAAATTGTATTAAAAAAAGTTATTTATGGAAACATTTTCAATATATGTCTTTGAAAGAAAATAAACGTTTATTTGAATTAGATGATGAATTTAAAAATTGGTTACTAAATAATGTAAATGGTAATTTTAATTCAAAATATTAAAAAGGGAAATGCAGTTATACAAATTCCAAAAGAAATATTGTCAAAGGGCAATCTAATTGATACAATTTACGCGCATAATATAAATATCGAAAATTGTGACTATTACGAAAATATTATATTAGCACCGAAAAACGACTCTGCAAAAGATGTAAATGACGAAAGTTTAGACGTAATTTTGCCAACAGAATTTTTCAATTCTTCAATGCCTAACTGTTTACCTCCACATAGATTACAATTAAAAAAAGAGCTATAGTGATGCTTTTAAGAAATGTTCATTCGATTGAAGAACTTTGTAATGCGACCCGATTAACGAAAATGGAACAATTTACTAATATTGCACAAATATTAACGGGAAGTAAAAAAGGGAGCACCACATTCTTACCACGTATGACCTTATCAGCAAATGATGAACTGCCAGTCCAGACGACCAGAAAACAATTTTCTGTAAAACTTGCTCATGCAATGACTATTAATAAGAGGCAAAGACAATCATTTAAAGAAGTAGGAGTGTATTCACCAACACCAATTTCCAGTCATGGGCAGTTATACGTAGCACTTTCAAGGAAAACTAATTAAAAAGAATTGAAGATATTGTTAACAGAAAAATCGAGAAAAGTTAAAGATGAAATGGTCCATACTAAAAACATTGTGTGCGTTTACAAAAAAATATAAAATCACAATACCAAAATTAAATATAATGAATAAGAAAATAAATTCAAACATATTCAAAAGTCTAATATAATATTAAATATAAGAAAATTAAAAATTATGAAGTAGAGTCTAGCACTGTGTGGTTAAAAATCACGGCTGCTATTTTTAGTATTGTGCCATTAAAAAAACGCGATTACTTTTTCAAATACTGTGTGGTTAAAAAAAAACATGGCTGCTATTGTATGTGCTGTGATGGGGAAAAACGCTAAAACTACTGTAAGCGCTGTGTAATTAGAAATTCGCGACTGCTATTCAGAGCACTATCTGGTTTAAAAAACGTGGCTGCTATTTTAAGAGCTAGAGATGAAAAACGCAACAACTATTGTAAGCGCTGTGTAATTGAAAATTCGCGGCAGCTATTTTGAACATTGTGTGGTTAAAAAAACGCAGCTGCTATTGTGAACGCTGTGTAATTAAGAATTTACGAATACTATTTTGAGCGTTGTGTAGTTACAAATTCGCGGCTGCTTTTTTGAGCACTGTGTCGTTTAAAAAACGCAGCTGCTATTATAAGCGTTGTGTAATTAAGAAATCACAGTTGCTATTTTCAGCGCTGAGACAAAGAGACAAAGACGGAAGAACGGAGACAAAGAGACAGAGACGGAGAGATAAAGACAGAGGGACGGAGACGGAGAGAAGAAGACGGAAAAACGGAGACGGATGGACAGAGACAAAACGACGGAGACGGTGGAAAGAAGACGAAAAAACGGTGACGGCAAGACGGAGACGGAGGGAAGAAGACACAGAAACAGAGACGAAGAGACAAAGACGGAGAGACGAAGATGGAGAGACGGAAACAGACAAACGGAGACTAACAGACGGAGACGGAGAAACGAAGACGGAGATACGAAGACGGAGACGGTGATGGGGAGACAGAGATGGAGAGATGGAGACGGAGGGACAAAGAGACTGAGACAGACAGACAGGGAAACGGAGACAGATAGTCGAAAACGGAGAAACAGAGACGGAGAAACGGAGACAGATAGACGCAAACGAAGAAACGGAGAGATGAAGACAGAGAGACAGAAACGGAGGGACGAAAAGACTGAGACAGACAGACGGAGACAGAGAAACGGAGACAGATAGACGGAAATGAAGACGGAGAGACGGATATAGTGTATTAATCTAATAATTAATATAATTAGTGTATGTGTATATGAGTAAGTGTATGTGTATTGATATGTGTATATGTGTGTATGTGTGTATGTGTATGTATGCATGTGTATGAGTATAAGTGTATGGTAAAGATGCACGTGTGTAAGTGTATGTATGTATGTGACAATAATGCAAAAGATATTCACGTAAGAAATAAAAAGTCTTAATTCTTCACTTTAATATAATATTAGTAATTGTTAAACAATTTATGATACATGGTCCTTGTGGTATGCAAAATATAAATTGTCCGTGTATGGATAAAAATACGAAACAATGTACTCAAAATTTTCTAAAAAAATTCAATAATACAACAATATTTAAATCCAATAGATATCCATTATACAAACGTGAAAATGATGGCGTCAAAATAATTTTCAAAAATATATTTACAGAAAGAATTGCATTTAATGGAATTGTTGTTCCTTATAATTCTTACTTATTATTGAAATTTAATGCACACATAAACGTAGAAGTTTGTTCCACTGCACAATGCATTGAATATTCATTCAAATACTGTTATAAAGGTCATGATTGTGCATACATTAAAATACATCAAGTAAATGTGGATTTTTAATCGGAAAATAAAGACACTTTTCAAAATGACAATCGTGAAAATGTTGAATATGAATATAATGAAATCCAAGAATACATTAATACACGATATTTATGTCCACCCAAAGCAATGCACAGATTATTAGAATATCCTTTACGGGTTATTCCACATACTATAAAATGTCTAAGTGTTCGTGAAGAAAATCAACAAACGGGATTTTTAAAGAAGGAAAAGAAGGAATGATCATGTGGAAAAATGTAGGAACAACATTAACAGCATATTATGAATTGAATAGAGAAGATTTTGAAGCACGAAATTACTTGTATTCAGAAATACCAAATTTTTATACATTTGATGAAAAAACTGGAAAAGTGGAATAAAAGAAAAAAAAAGAAAACCAATACTCAGTAGAATGTACTTAGTAAGTCCGAAAGATAGAGAACGTTATTTCATTAAGTTATTACTATTACATGTTGAAGGAGCCACATCTTTTAAAGCTTTGCGTACTGTTGAGGATCTGATGTACAATTCGTTTTATGAGGCAGCTAAGATAAAACAATTGATTAATGAAGATGAAGAATGGGATAGATGTTTGGAAGAAGCATCTTTAACAGAATTCCTTTATGCTCTTTGTGAATTATTTGCTTCCATTTGCATTTTTCATAATCCTATAAATGCACGAGATTTATGTGAAAAATATAAAAATAAGTTATACCATCCTAAATACGAAAAAATATAGGTGAAAATCTTGCATTGAATGTTATTAAAAACAATTTACTAGTCAATGGATTTTCTTTTAACGATTTTAATTTACCTAACATAAGCACATTTATAGAAGAAGATAATAATCAAACGATTTCAAATCATAATAATAATATTCCTAATGAATTGGAAATGAAAATAAATTCTTTAAATGATAAACAAAGGCAAATATTCGACTCTACTATAAAAAGTTTAAACAATCAAAGTAAAGAAAAATATATTTTTATAGATGGACCAGGTGAAAGTGGAAAAAATTATTTACTTAACGTTTTAATAGCTTATTTGAAATATCACACTATACATTATTTATGTGTAGCTTGGACAGGTATAGCAGCAAATTCATTAGTCAATGGAAAAACCGTGAATACAACATTTAAACTACCGTTAAATATAAAAGATTGTACAACTTATAATGTTAAGCCTAACTCTGCATAAGGCAAACAATTGAAGAGAACACAAATATTTATTTGGGATGAAATATCCATGACTTCAAAATTGGCTTTTGAAGCAGTTGATCGTCTTTTTCAAGATCTATGCAATGTAAACCAAATCTTCGGTGGTAAAACTGTAATTGTATCAGGAGATTTTAGGCAAACATTACCAATTGTCCGACATGGAAACTGTATGAACATTATTGAAAATTCAGTTGAATTCAGTTTATTATGGCAGAATTTCGAACCCAAAATGTAGTGCCAAAGTTAATATGAGATTTAAAAAAATATTAGGCTAAAAAAAATATAGAGACCAAGAAAATTTTATAATAAAAAAAAATATTAGGCCCAAAAAAATATAAGTATCAAAAAAATATGAAATCAAGAATACATAAGAATCAAAAAAATATAAGATTCAAAAAAATATTGGGCCCAAAAAATATAGAGCTCAAGAAAATATGAGAATCAAAAATATATTGGGCCCAAAAAAATAAAAGAATCAGACAATTATTAGGCCCGAAAAATATAGAGACCAAGAAAATATAATAATAAAAAAAATATTGCGTCCGAAAAAGTATAAGATTCAAAAAAATGTTGGGCCAGAAAATTGAAAGAATCAGACAAATATTGGTCCAAAAAATAGAGACCAAGAAAATATAATGATAAAAAAAAATATTGCGCCCAAAAAAAGTATAAGTTAAAAAAATATAGAGCCCAGAAAAATATAAGACCCAGAAAAAAAATTTTTTTAAAGTGAGGCCCAGAAAAATTAGAGGTCTGGAGAAATAAAGGACCAAAAAAATATAAAACCCAAAAAATAAGAGGCCGAAAAAATGAGGCTAAAGAAAATAGGACTTAAAACAATGCAGGGCCTAAAAAATATAAGACCCAGAAAAATATAGAGCTAAATAAAATATAGGACCCAAAAAAATTATAGAACTCGATAAAATATAAATTACAAAAAAATATTAGGCCCAAAAAATATAGAGCCCAAAATTATATAAAAATCAAAAAAATATTGGGCCCTAAAAAAGTTAGAGCCCAAAAAAATATAAGGCCCAATGAAAATAGGAATCAAATAAAGTAGGGCCCGGAAAATATAAGGCTCAGAAAAATATAGAGCTAAATTAAATATAGGACCCAACAAAACATTAGAACCCAAAAAATTATGAATTATAAAAAATATTAGTTTAAAAAAATATAGGGCCCAAAAATATATCCGGCCCAAAAAAATATAAAGCCCAAGAATATATAAAAATCGAAAAAATATAGGGTTCAAGAAAATATAAAGGCCAGAAAAATATAAAGCTTAAGAATATATAAATATCGAAAAAATATTGGGCGCAAAAAAATATTGGGCCCAATGAAAATGGGACTCAAAAAAAGGTATGCCCTGAAAAATATAAGGCCCAGAAAAATAGAGCTAAATAAAATATACGACCCAAAAAAATTATAAAAGCCAAGAAAATATAAATTTCCAAAAAATATTGGGCCTACAAAATATTGGTCCAAAAAAAATTTAAAGCTCAATATTATATAAAAATAAAAAAAATTGTGCCAAAAAAATATAAGGCCTAAGAAAATATGAGGCCCAGAAAAAAATATAAGGCCCATGGAAAATAGGACGCAAAAAAATATAGAGTTAAGTAAAATATAGGACCCAAAAAAATTATAAAATCCAAGAACATCTAAATTAAAAAAAATGTGGCCCAAAAAAAATAAGATTTAGAAAAATATTCGGTCCAAAAAATATAGAGCTTAAGAATATATAAGAATCGAAAAAATATTGGGCCCAAAAAAATATTAGCCCCTAAAAAATATTGGGCGCAAAGAAATATTAGGCCCTAAAAAATATAGGGCCTAAAGAAAATAGGACTCAAAAAAATGTATGGCCTGAAAAATATAAGGCCCAGAAAAATAGAGATAAAAAATATATAAGACCAAAAAAAATTATAAAACCAGAAAAAATATAAATTTCAAAAAAATATTAGCTTGCAAAATATTGGGCCCAAAAAAATATAGAGCCCAATAATATGTAAAAATGGAAAAAAAATGGGCCCAAAAAATATAAAGCCCCAGAAAATATGGGGCCCAAAAAAATATGGGACCCGAGAAAATATAAGGCCTAAAAAATATGAAGCCCTAAATATATAGACCAAAAAAATATTAGTTCTAAAAAAATATTAGGACGAAAAAGATATTGGACCCAAAAATATTCAAGGCTAAGGAAATATGAGGGTCAATAATATATAGAGCAAAATAAAATATAGGACCCAAAAAAATGATAAAACCCAAGAAAATAATAATTTGAAAAGAATATTGGGCCCAAAAAAATAGAAGATTGAAAAAAATATTTAGCCGAAAAAACATAAATATATGTTTTTAATATATAGGCCTATTTTCCATGGGCCTTATATTTTTTTCTGGGCCTCATATTTTCTGAGGCTCTGTATATTTTGGGGCCTCATATTTTTTTGGGCCCAATAGCTTTTTGGTCCCAATATTTTTTTGGAATTAATAGTTTTTTGGTCTATATATTTAGGGCTTTATATTTTCTTAGGCCTTATATTTTTTGGGTCCAAAAAAATATTGGGCCGAAAGAAATATTAGGCTTAAGGAAATATGAGGCTTAGAAAAATATAGAGATAAATAAAATATAGGACCCAAAAAAATATAGAACCCAAGAAAATAAAAATTCGAAAATATATTGGTACTAAAAAAATATAAAGCCCCAGAATATATAAGAATCAAAAAAATATAGGGTCCAAGAATATATAAGGCTTAGAAAAATATAAAGCACAAAAAAAATTGAGACAAAAAAAAAATTAAGCTTAGAAAAATATTTAGCCCAAAAAAATATAAAGCTCAAAAAAATATTGGGCCCAAAGAAATATTAGGCCCAAGAAAATACAAGGTCCAGAAAAATATAGAGCTAAATAAATTATAAGACTCAAAAAAATTATAGAACCCAAAAAAAAAAATTAGGCCAAAAAAATATAAAGCCCAAGAATATATGAAAATCGAAAAAATATAGGGTCCAAGAATATATGACACAGAAAAATATAAAAAACAAAAAAAAATTAGGAGGAAAAAAATTGGGCCCAAAAAATTATTGGGCACGAACAAATTTTGAGCCTGAACAAATATAAGGCTCAGAAAAATATAGGGCTAAGTAAAATACAGAACCCAAAAAAATTATGAAACTCAAGAAAATCTAAATTTGAAAAAAATATTGGGTCCAAAAAAAAAGAATTAAATAAATATTAGGCCCAAAAAATATAGGGCCCAAGAAAATATAAGGCCTAAGAAAATATAAAGCTCTAGATATATAGAGACCACAAAAATATTAGTTCCAAAAAAATATTGGGATCAAAAAGATATTGGGCCCAAAAACATTCAAGGCCCAAGGAAATATAAGGCTTAGAAAAATATAGAATTAAATAAAATATGGGACCCAAAAAAATTGTAGAACCCAAAAAAATGAAAATTTGAAAAGAATATCGGGCTCAATAAAATATAAACCCCAAGAATATATAAGAATCGAAAAAATATAGGATCCAAGAATATATAAGGCCCAGAAAAATATAGGGCTAAGCAAAATATAGGACCCAAAAAAATTATAAAACCCAAGAAAGTCTGAGTTAAAAAAAATATAGAGACCAAAGAAAATAGGATTCAAAAAAATGTATGGCCTGAAAAATATAAGGCCCAGGAAAATAAAGTTAAATAAAATAGAGGACCCAAAAAAATCTAAAACCCAAGAAAATATAAAATTCAAAAAAATATTGGGCCCAAAAAAATATAGAGCCCAATAATATATCAAAATCGAAAAAAAATTGGGCCCAAAAAAATATGGAGCCCATGAAAATATGAGGTCCAAAAAATATAGGGCCCAAGAAAATATAAAGCCCAAAATATATAGAGACCAAAAAAATATTAGTCCCAAAAAAATATTCAGACCAAAAAAAATTGTGCCCAAAAAAATTTAGGGCCCAAAGAAATTCAAGGCTCAGAAAAATATAGAGCTAAATAAAATATAAGACCCAAGAAAATATGAGGCCCAAAAAAATATAGAGCCCAAGAAAATATAAGGCCTGAGAAAAGATAAAGCTTAAAATATATAGAGACTAAATAAATATTAGTCAAAAAAAAATATTGGGACCAAAAAGATATTGGACCCAAAAAAATTTAGGGCCAAAGGAAATATAAGGCTCAGAAAAATACAGAGCTAAATAAAATATAGGACCCAAAAAAATTATAGAACCCAAGAAAATATAAATCCCTAATATAAAACACGGCGTCTTGTTATTGGCTTATGTGTTGCGCATGCATGTAGTGTTTTATTTCAAACCTTATTATAATATAATAATTTAAAATTTTTGTCATATTTCTATTTAACAATAAATAAAAAAATTTATTTAAAAGTGAAAAGATATATTTATTCAAGACTAGATCAAAATCAAAATAATAATATTAAAATTGTTTATAAAAGATAATATATATATATATATATATATATATATATATATATATATATATATATATATATATATATATATATATATATATTGTAACGAGGATAGCAAATTATAGATATACTGTATGTCAGTATACTTGATGTGCAAGTGTAAGAGTGAGACGGAGAGAGTCTGTCTCAGCGACTAGGATATAGTACTGTAGAAAGAGGCGCGCGCAGGGCATGCCGGGTAGACTTAGGCAAGAGAAGGAAACGAACGGGTCGGTGAGAAAGAATTTAGCAGCCATATGGTGCGTTGTGCGAGCTCGTGCTTTGGATAGTTTTCCGTTCTTTAGATAGAAGCATTTTGGCTGATGTAATTAATTCGTGTGACTCTGTTTCGAATATTGGCTTGTTGAGAGACATTGAAAAGCAGATCTTCTTGCTAATATAATTGTCGTGTCGTGTACAAGAACCAAGTGGGTTTGCTGTAATTCTGCAGAGAGATCGGAGCGTCGTTGTAACGAGAGCTACGATAGCCTTGAGCTGCACCGCATATCTTCGGTGCCGCTTTTGTTGAATCATCGATTCGTCTGGGTTAGAGAGGATTGTCGGAAAATCTTCGTATTCAACGACTGATAGAAAATGTAAGTCTGCAGACTATCGTATTGCGTTTTATTATTGAATACGTGTATGCGATATATGTAAAAATATCGAGACCGTCGCGTGCGTCGCGTTAAATAAAATAGGTTAGAATAAATTAAATTTTGTTTCTTTTATTAAACTTATTAAATTTTGCCACTATTAAAGTTTACGATAATTTCATTTCAGTGTATTAAATTTGTTTATTGTTTTGAATAAATTGAAGTTAAATTGAAATTATTTTGGAGTACCATATAACGTTATTTCTCTCTGTTTAAAATCGTGTGTTGTCTATATATATTGAACGTTATACACTTGCTTTCTTTTGATCTACGATATTTAAGAGAGTCTTAAGGTACACGCCGTGGGTTTCGTCGTACCAGACGTCCGGGAGGCAGAACTTCTAAGCGAAGTTCTGCAATAGTATTAAATATTGCTTAACTGATTTCCATGATATGAAAAAGACAGTCATAGTCGATCAGTGACGATGTACGAGGCTGATCGTCTCTAAATCGAAAATCAGTTATTTAACGGTGAGTGCGTATGTACTTGAAGTAAGTACATATGAAACCCACAAATATATTTGATTAGTTGATTTAAATATATTCCCCGTTACATGGCGCCCAACGGTGAGTGCGTATGTACTTGAAGTAAGTACATATGAAACCCACAAATATATTTGATTAGTTGATTTAAATATATTCCCCGTTACATGGCGCCCAACGAATCAACTCACGAAAGTTGATAAAAGCAGTGTATTACGTTATAATATCGCGTGCATAGTACATAGCACCAATATATGGGCTCACGTAAATAAAAAGTTTAACGTGATTTTTTTATGGTGCGTATGATTACGTGGCGCGCGGCGTGACAGGAAAAAGGACGCGATAGAGAAATATAGGTGGCTCTCGGGTGGCGCGCATTATAAAATGGCGTCCACTGAATAATCGAGAGCAGCTCATGCTTATCTTATTGCAGGGGCCTTGAGGGGCGCTGGTTGTAATAAGACATTTAAAGCATTAAGCTAATTCTAGTGGCAATAGTCATTGCGCGGTAGGTTATTAAAGCGTGTTTTTTCTAGTTTCTGAAATTGGGAAAAGAAATTCATGCGATTATTTTTTTTTATTTTAGGAAATTTTTTCGGTTTTCTTTGGGAAAAATAAAATAATAGTTTTTTTAAAGAGAAAAATTTGCTAAATTGTACGGAAGAGCGACGGTCTCGTAGTTGTAAGAAAGTTCGACAAGATAGACGAAAGTAAAAGGAGAAGTCTTGTCGAACATAGGGCGCGCTTGTGAGCAACGGTAAAAGTAGGCTGCTCACAGGCTACGATATAATTGTATAAGTCGGCCGTAAGCAGCAAAGAGGACAAAGTTGGAGTTTGTTTTTTTTAATTGTGATTTTGCCCTTGGTGTTGATTTTTTTGTTAATTCTATTTCTTTCTTGTTAAGAGAGGTACTTCTCATATAAGAGAAACATAAATTTTAAATCTGTTCTTGGTTTAGTTAAAATTATTAAAATTTTCTCTTTGAGAATTAGATTTGATAGTAAAGTTTTCTTTTGTGTGTTTTTGCGAAACTGAGGTTGCAGTTTTTGCAATAGCTGACTGGTTGATGGTTTTGTTTTTTTTCTTAACCAGTCAGCAGTTAGAGTTATTGACACCAAGAGGAAATTATAGAGTTCTTTTTTCTCTCTATTAGGGGAAATTTAATTGTTTTTCTTTATTGAAAATAATTTTATTGTTATTAAAGGAGAAGGTTGGCTCAATATATTTAGATTGAGCCATATAAGAATAATCTCTTTGTAGCTTGCGTAGAGAGGTTCTTGTGTGTGTTATAGTAGTTAGGTACACTACACATATATATATTGTACACATGTATATTTAGAATTTTTTTTTGCGGCTGTATAAGCAATTAATATTTTCTGAGTGGCACACGCAAGTACTTCTATTTCAGGTGATAGATTTGCTTCAAGAGTGAAGATGGCAAGCAATCAGTCAAGAAGAGATGTAGCATCGACTGAGTTGCTTGATGACTGGCTGATATGTTTAAACGGTCAAGAACTGACTGAAGCCTTGTACAGTTTACAAATGCGAACTTCTGGCTCCAGGTTCGCTCAAGCTGAGAGGTTAAGAGTCTGGCTGCTCGGTGAATATACGGCAGCTGACTTTATGCAATCAGATCTGTCTGACGGAAATGCAATCAGACAGACTAGGATTGATCTTCGTCAGTCTTTTATTGAGACAAAGACGGCGGAGATAACAAACAGTTCGCAGACAGCAAGCAATTACACCTTGCATCCGCATCCATTGGCTGAGTTGCCTCAATTGCAGGTAGAAAATTGTGAGGTGACACAGTTATCAGCTAATGGAAGCGAGAGAACAGAAGGCGCCCTAGCCAATAACAGTAGTGTTGCTTCGCAAAGTAGGCAGATGAGACAACAGAAATCGACGAATAAAGAGAATGAAATCCAAGAAATTTCAAGGCACGAAATTGACGCTCACGCACAACAGGAGTTGCCGCAAAGTCATAAGAAGATGACTAATGAAGAGTATCTATTGCATAGCAAGATGCTAAAAGCATTGCAACAGATACAACAGCAAATAGGAGATCTATCTGAGAGAGTTCGCGACCTCTCGGATTGGAGAGAGTCATGCTTGTCAAATCAAACAAGTGTGATTCCAACTGAGAATAGGTTACCGTCGAGTACAAGAATAGATGGTGGTCTATCAGGTTGCGGCAAAAGGACCCAACAACATAGTAATGTTGAATCAGGTCAACAACGGCCTGATGATAGACAGGTAAATTTTGACCAAATGACGGCCAATGCGAGGGTCATCACGTCAACAGGTGGTGCACCTCGTGCTAACGGTTCAGACGTATCTGGGACATCTCGGTTGCCACCATTTGGCGCTCTCGGCACAGCCTGGGGAAGGGGTAGCTCACCGACTCAGGTCTCAGTGAGTCATGGTGGTCAACCAAGAGATGTAGGCAGAGTCGTACGTCAATGGGAAGTACGATTTTCTGGTAAAAAGGACCAAAGTATTGACCTCTTTTTGACAAGAGTCGAGGAGTGTCGGGTCCTTGCTAATCTGTCGGAGAGTGATTTGTTGTATTCGCTCTCTGAATTATTGACAGGTGTTGCAGCTACTTGGTATCGCAATAATCGGGACCAATGGCATAGTTGGCCCGAATTCTGTGAAGCTGCGAGACGATGGTACGGTACCAACCGTCGTTTCCAACAGAGGCTTACAGCAGAAGCGAACGCACGCACGCAGGGCAATGATGAGCCAGTGCGTGACTACTTAACGTGTCTTATAGCAATAATGCGAAGACAGAAACCACAACCGGACCTCAGTCAACAGTTAGATTTATTACATCGTAACTTGAGGCCGGAGCTGCAAAGACTCGTACGCAGAGACGAATTCAATAGCATTGATTCTTTATTAGAGATTGCTGTTGAAGCGGAGTTGACTTTAGAGGCTGAGAAAGTCTATAAACCTCCACCATCACCTGGCAAAGCATTATTACCAGAAACAGCTTACCACCCTCCGGCGAATCAAAAGAAGATTCCGCCTAAGGTATCTAGTGTGGACACCAGTGTGTCTAAAGTTGAAGATATGGTGTCTACAGTTACCAAAATTTTGGAACAAAAGCTAGCTCAATTTGAAAAGAGATTGATTGGAAAAGCTTATCGATATACAACGCCAAAGAAAAAGAAATCCAAGTCGAGTCCTGCAAATCATCGGATGTCAAGAAGAACTGGTGATGAGGATCACGATTATCCTAATGATAATGTTTCAGATTCTAAGAGACAAAAGTCTCGTAGTCCAAGAAAGGACCAGTATAGAAGAACAGGATCAAGTCCTCGCCATAATCGGGATAGTATAGTTTGTTATGGTTGTGGTAATCCAGGTTACATAAGGAGCGAATGTCCGAAATGTTCGGAAAACGCCATTGGGAGCAAGTGAAGAAGGCCGTAACTGCTCCCACTGACTCTTCTAAGGCCTTCAAAGAGTCAGATGTATCATGGACAGGCTCAGACAGAATTGAGCCTATCAACGTTGGTGAACCATTGAAGTGTGTTGCAGTAAAGAAAAATTCAGCCTTTGCTGAAATTGAAAAAAACATAGTCATTATCGAAGCTGAAACTCGATTATGGTTGAAAGGTTTTATTGCAAATTGCGGCATGTTAATTGACTCATACAACACTCGTGGAGCCAGAGTCGTAAAATGGGTAATTAACAAAGTCAGACTATATATAGATGGATGCCAGGTCAAGAAAGGTGATTATAGCAATTTGAAATGGTTTTGCTATCTGTATAAAATAAATAGCAGATTAAGGGAAATAGTTTTGAAAGTACAAGATTACTTGTGTACGGTTGAACACCATAAAAGAGTACTGAAAAGTATATCAGTCACTCTCTTTCTAATGTACAAAGATGAAGGGGTCGAAGAAGTTGAATTTTTGACTCTTCATACTGTAAATCCAACTAAGGAACAAATGTGTCTAAATTGGTTTACTAAAGTACATAATTGTCGATTCTTTATATATAGTCCGGACGAAGAAGTCGATATTATCCTGGATTTGGATGACGAGACGTGGATGCTCGTCATCTCTCAGGAACAAACGAAAGGGGTGTTCATGGAGTGTCATAATGGGACTGTAGTTGGTCGCTTAAGTAGAAGAAGAATCTACATAAGAGTGATAGTTACATATTTTTGGCACTCCATCTGCAAAAACATTTATTTGATCTGCCAAAAATTTAAGTCTGACAATGATCCAGACAGCATCAAGGATAAGAATCAACCGCTGATGGATCAAGAAGTTGAAGTAGGAAGAGTGAAGAATTGCGGCGGGCCATCTGCGAATGGCCAACCTCACCACTTTAGCGATAGCGCACCACCTGCGTGTGGTATAAAGTGTAGTTTTAGGTCGGTATACGTGTGTAGAAAACGTGATAAGCCGTGTAGGACAGTTTTGGTGGTGAGACGAGCGAATGCGAGGTTAGTATGCGTTCCACAGCGATCGGGTGAAGATGGTACGTATAAGCGCGTTCGTGGTAAGTCAAACGTAACTCAAGAGGATCTACTGTTCGATCTTCTCAATTTCTCACTCAACTTTGGCAGTATGGCAACTAGAGAGAATGACAGTTGTTACAACTGGTTAAATACTGTCACAACTGCAATTATGAAATATTTGAGTAGTTTTCCAAGGACGTTGGCTGTTAATAAATAACATTGATGATGATAGGTAAAAGTTACTGTTAGCATTAAAGTATTGGAAAGAGATAATATGCAAGATCTCTTTTCATTGATAATAAATTATCTAACCGTGACGATCAATATGATCATGAGTGTAGCGGGTTAGATAAGATGATTTATAGAATCAAATGTTTCTTTTTGAAACGAGGAAAAAAATTTTTAACATGGGATATCATAGAGAGATTCTCTTGTGGTATAGTCTCATTATATTTTGCAGTGCGACTAAGTATCGCAGAGCTGTCATACACAGTCTTCCAGCGTCTGGGGAAGGGGTGTAACGAGGATAGCAAATTATAGATATACTGTATGTCAGTATACTTCTGTCTCTATCCTCGTTGTCAGTCGCACGGCTCAACGTATGCTTGATGTGCAAGTGTAAGAGTGAGACGGAGAGAGTCTGTCTCAGCGACTAGGATATAGTACTGTAGAAAGAGGCGCGCGCAGGGCATGCCGGGTAGACTTAGGCAAGAGAAGGAAACGAACGGGTCGGTGAGAAAGAATTTAGCAGCCATATGGTGCGTTGTGCGAGCTCGTGCTTTGGATAGTTTTCCGTTCTTTAGATAGAAGCATTTTGGCTGATGTAATTAATTCGTGTGACTCTGTTTCGAATATTGGCTTGTTGAGAGACATTGAAAAGCAGATCTTCTTGCTAATATAATTGTCGTGTCGTGTACAAGAACCAAGTGGGTTTGCCGTAATTCTGCAGAGAGATCGGAGCGTCGTTGTAACGAGAGCTACGATAGCCTTGAGCTGCACCGCATATCTTCGGTGCCGCTTTTGTTGAATCATCGATTCGTCTGGGTTAGAGAGGATTGTCGGAAAATCTTCGTATTCAACGACTGATAGAAAATGTAAGTCTGCAGACTATCGTATTGCGTTTTATTATTGAATACGTGTATGCGATATATGTAAAAATATCGAGACCGTCGCGTGCGTCGCGTTAAATAAAATAGGTTAGAATAAATTAAATTTTGTTTCTTTTTATTAAACTTATTAAATTTTGCCACTATTAAAGTTTACGATAATTTCATTTCAGTGTATTAAATTTGTTTATTGTTTTGAATAAATTGAAGTTAAATTGAAATTATTTTGGAGTACCATATAACGTTATTTCTCTCTGTTTAAAATCGTGTGTTGTCTATATATATTGAACGTTATACACTTGCTTTCTTTTGATCTACGATATTTAAGAGAGTCTTAAGGTACACGCCGTGGGTTTCGTCGTACCAGACGTCCGGGAGGCAGAACTTCTAAGCGAAGTTCTGCAATAGTATTAAATATTGCTTAACTGATTTCCATGATATGAAAAAGACAGTCATAGTCGATCAGTGACAATGTACGAGGCTGATCGTCTCTAAATCGAAAATCAGTTATTTAACGGTGAGTGCGTATGTACTTGAAGTAAGTACATATGAAACCCACAAATATATTTGATTAGTTGATTTAAATATATTCCCCGTTACAATATATATAACTAAACAAAAAGTAAGTTACTCAGTTTTTGACGGTCATAACTTAGACATAATGTGTCAAGATAAGAACATTTATTTAGCATAGAGTAACGTGTATAGCATTTTTTTATTGCATCACAACGTATATAGCGTCTACATGAGCTCTTATTTTATCGTTCAAAAAATATCGACAAACATCGTTGGAAATTAGGATATCTCATTACGTGTAAGTATAAAATATTTGTTATAAAATTATTTTTATAATTTTTGCTGATAGTATTTTTTTCGAAAGAAAATTGCATCATAAATATTTTGTCGGGTATTCGTTTACGTTTGTTAGGTTAGATTCATGTAACAAAATTTCAAATCGATTTTTTCATATAAAATTAAAAATTTTTATTCATATTTTTCTTCAATTTTCATTATTTATAATAAAAAATTTTTGCTTATAATATTTTTTTCGAAAGAAAATTTTATTAAATATTTTTTCGGATATTCGTTTACCCGTTTGTTAGATTAGATTCATGTAAAAAAATTTTAAATCGATTTTTTTATGTAAATTTAAAATTTTTATTCACATTTTTTTTCAATTTTCATCATTTATAATAAAATTTTTTCTTTGTTTAGATATACGTATATACATTGTATTTTCAATAAATTTGGTGTTGTTCATCATTATTATGGTTGACAAAGTTGAATTTTCGTAGAATGATGCCTTTGATGAGTTAGTTGATAAATATCAGACTGTGTAAGTCTTAATTTTTTTAAACCAGTAGTAAAAATTTACAATTTGATAGAAGATTTATTTCCTTCCTTTTTTACATACAAATAAAATAAAAAATATTATCATAATCAAAATCTTAAAATTTTAACAAAAGTGTAAGATAATAGTAACTTTATATGAAAATAATGTTTATTAATTGAATTCTTTTTTTTAGTGAAATTATTGGTTACGTAGAAGCTATCGAGGGAAGACGTACAGTCAAAAACTATGTTCTCTTCAAATTTACCTTAACAAATGGGCACCGAAGAATCACCTGCTTAATCTGGGGTGATACCCTCATTAATCGATACCAGTCAGAAATAAGAATAGGAAGGGTAAGCTAAATTTTTAATAAATAAACTTACATTCTATTCATATTTTATTAAATTTAATTAAATTTTCTTATTCTATTCACAGATTCTTCACATGGATGGCGCGAAAAGCAAGGCATGCGTGATTAACTATCAACGTCAGGCCGAAAACTATGTTCCATTTGAACTGATAATTCAGGCTAATACATTGCTTACTTATCATGGAAATCATGCTTTAAATTCATCAATTGCAACACCATTAGCTCAGACTGTCAGCTTCGAGGAAATCGGTCAAGCAGAGGGCTTAATAAGTATGCTTATTTTTCATTTATATTTAATTTTATACATAATTAGTTTAAATTTGTTTTGAAAATCTATCCATAGAGCTAAAAATTACATAGTTTTTTTTACATATAAAAGAACAGAGAGTTAAGTTTAATTTTTCATATGTAACAATAGTATAGAGACAAAAGTACAACTAAAAGCTAACGTTGAAAGTTATATATCTTTAGGGCCCATGAGTTCATATAATTTTAATTTTCACTTAGTTGCATTTTAATGAAATCAGTTGATTAATAAATCTCTATTACAAAAAAAATATTAAAATTATCTATGTACATTAAAATGAATGATACAATCTTAACCTAAATTTTTTGTTTTATTTCTAGGTATTGAGGGAAATATTAAAACTATCTTTACTCAAGTTCCAAGTTAATATCAAAATATGTCATATGGATGCGATTCCATATCTAATGGTATTCATAAAGTTACGGTACAGGTAGCATATTTTGAACTTGCTCCTTCATTGGTAAAAGGAGCTGCAGTAAAGGTCACAGGCACACTCAGTATACCAGGTAAATTATTATTATTATTATTATCATTATTATTATTTGTAATAATTATAAATAATTATTTTTATACGTATAATTTTTCAAGTTAAAATAAAATTTTTTTTATATGATATATAAACTTTTAAATTGAAATCAAATTTTTTTATATAATATGTAAACTTTTGAATTCAAAACAAATTTTTTAAAAATTGTTTTAGGTGTGCCATTAAGGATTGAGTGCCAAAGAATGAGTGATATAGTACTAATTAAAGGGAAGGATCGTATGTTGAACACTGATTTATTGAAAGGTGTGCGAACACCGAAAAGAAAACGCGAAAATTAAATTATTTTTGCGAATATTGTTTACCATCATAAAATTTCTCACAAATATTATATTATGCAATTAAAAAATTCATTTCATTTGGCTTTATTTGATTATGATGTAAAATTTTTAATTATTAATATCGTCAAATAGTGAACTTTCAGAATATTATTAATTAAAGTTAGAAAATTTATATTTCTTGCTTTTAACGAAAGAGTTGATTTATACATATATGTAATTTAGTTAGCGTTCAAATGATGCGAGAAATGTTTTAATATATATGCACTTCAAAGTGTGAATTCTCACTTTACGAAGGTTATTAATATTTAATTAATACAATTTTTTAGTTGATACATGGAACGAATAAATTAAATTTTCCGCATCTTATACATATTTTAAATTTATGTTGAAAAAATATAAAGTTACTGATTAATTGCGTTCATATAACATGTATAATAAAAAGTTAAATTTTATTACAAGTAAAAACTACTGTCAATTTTATTTTGGTTTTAAAGAATACATAAAAGCTAAAGCGTAGAATAAACTTTTGTGTTGTTTACACAATTATTCTGACTTTGAAATTTGAAAAAGTTTAGTTTTCAACTTCGTTCCTTATTTATTATTGTAAAAACTTTAATTTTAAACTTCGTTCCTTATTTACGTTTGTTCATTGAATGTTTATTGATCAATCATATCTGTGAATACTGTAATTTAAGTTGTAAATTGTTATTTACTTGTATGGTAGTCAATCAATAATGATGACTTAAAACGTTATGAGGAAAAATTCCAGTACTCACTCGGTAATGATCTTTAAGTTGTACTTGAATATAAAAAATTTTATAATTATTTGATTGTTAATAGACATGAATAAATTAACGCACATTCGAGTTTATTACTTTTTAAGCTGCATTTAGATGTTTATTCAAAATTTTAAATGTGAATTCTATAATTAAATGATTATAGAAATTGTTCTTTTTTTCAATTCGTATGTGCATTAATTTATTTATAATTTATAAAAGTTTATTTTCGAATTTATTTCTCACTTATTATTGCTCGTTTTTTAAAATGACGTTTAATATTTATAGAATATTATCAGATCTGAGACTACTGCAATTTGAGTCTAGATTGACCTATTATTTAGTTGTATCATAACTAACGAATAATGACGACTGAAAATATTATGAACAAAAACATAATTACAGTATTAACTTACTAATAGATTTTGAATTGTTATAATTATAAATATATGAAATTTTATAATAACTCAATTGTAAACAGAATGAAATAAATTAACGCATATACAAACTTATTATCTTTCAAGCTGTATTTAATTTCTTGGGGGCGACTTCAGGTGTGAATTCTATAGTTAAATGATTATAGGACTCATTTTTTTTTATAATCCTATGAGCGTTAATTTATTTATAACTTTATTATATTTAAAATAATGTAATAGCAATACAACAAATTCTTAATTTCAATGTATTCAAAAATTTTTTTTAAGAAAAAAATGTTTTCTAAATAAAAGAAAAGTATAGAATAAAATGTATTGTATTTTTATTAACGAATTTAAACTTTTGAACTAATTATTTCTTAATTTTTATTAATTAATTATGAATGTATAATAAATAGATGTTTTGATAGATGGCACCATTGTAATGAAAAAATATTCATATATATATATATATATATATATATATATATATATATATATATATATATCATCCTATATTATATAGTTATATTAAAAATTCAGTTTCAGCCCCCCCACTCCCCCTCGTGCCCCCGTGCCCCCCCACTCCCCCCGAGGCCCCCCACAGCTCCCAATAATGTTTTGTAAGGAATTCCTACAAAATAACGTAAATTTGTTTGTAATTCTACGATATTTTGTAACCATTTACTTCCTGTATAGGTCCCCCCGTAGCCCCCCGTTGGCCCCCCACATCACCCCCCACTGCCCCCCCCTCTCGTGTAATGACTCGTATAACAGTTTATAACTTGTATGCATTATTATGTTAATTAATATAATGTGGTATATCTAATGAAAAACGAAATTATATTTTTAATAATAAAATTTTATTATATAATACTTTGATATTTATACATTAATAAAATTATTAATAGATAAAAAAATTTGTTCTTTATATTATTAATTAATGAATTAAGACTTCTCGTTAAAACATTTACATGAAGAATAAGTAATTATATTTATAAAACACATGATATATCTGAAAAAACAAATAATAATTTAATTATGATTGTTTATTTATATAAATAAACAATCGAGTTTCCACACCACCTTACACTTTAAACCTTTGTTATATGTTTATAATAAATTATTTTTAAAATTAACATTCAAATTTTATTATTTTAAAAGTTAATATTTAAATTAACAATAAATCTATAAATATATTAAATGAATATATAGAAAATAGGTTTATAATGTAGTGGTATCGCTAACGGCGCGTTGTGATTTTTTTTATAGTGGAAACCTTTGCCAGTAGCCCTAAAAACCACTTTTTATATAATATATATTATTTTATCTTATAGTTTTTGTATATGTTTCACTGTATTTTGTAATATATTAAAAAGTTGAAAAAATGTTTTAAATAACTAGTGTTTGAAAAAATTTTATAATTTTAATATAATAATTGATATATCATAAAATTCATTATTTTTTCAATAAAATTTATAAATATTTTTATTAAAATGTTTAACATTTTATATAATTATTAAATAAATCTTAAATCACAATGTATAATTTAAATTGAAAAAAATTTAAATATAATAATTGATATATCATAATGTTTGTGAAGTCTTTTAAGATTTGAAGGATTATTTTGAGAAATTTCTCAATTAAATAATATTATTAATTCATATATTGGCGGGAATGAAGAAAAAGTTGAATACAATAATTGGAATAAAGTACCAGAATATTATAAATATTACGTTAATAAAATTATAGAATATAAAATTCAAATATGTGAACCAATAACAGAATATTATATTAATCAAAATTATCAAATTTATTCTAGATATTTATTACGATTAGTTAATATTATTAAAAACATATTTGATCAAAATTTATAAAAGTAAGTAATAAAAAGTAAGTTTAATATTTCAAAATTATTTTATTTTATATATATACAAATTAAAATCATTAAAATAATATAATGATTTAATGATCTTATGAATATTAATAATAATTACATCACTTATTTTTGAATATTAAAGTAAACAAATTTTTAAATTTTAGTATAAAATATTGATATATCTTAAAAAATGTAAAAATAAGTCAAAAAGATATCAAAAAGGAATTATATCAAAATAATCCTATAAATCTTAAGACATAAATAAACATTATGATATATCAAATATAATACTAATAAAATTTTTATACCAAATAATTATTTAAAAATTTTTATATAGTTTTAAATTTATTATAATTTTGATCATTAATATCATTTAATTAATAATAAGTTATTTTTTCACTTATATATTGTACGATATCACTATTTTTTTATTCATATTCAATACATAAAATAAATTATATTATAAATGTATAACTAATCTATGTAATATTATCTATAAAATAAAGTGGTTTTTAGGGCTCCTGGCGAGGGTTTCCACTAATCAAAAAATCTAACGCGCCGTAACGTTACCTCTATATTTCACACAGTTAAAATATATTAGTTAAATTAAAATCTATATTTAAATATTGAAAAATTTATACAATTAAATTAAATATATGAATGCAATTCATCATAATAACTAGTTTGAAATGTAAGGTGGTGTGGAAACTCGTTTAGTTAATAAGGTATAAACAATCATAATTAAATTATTATTTGTTTTTCAGATATATCATGTGATTTATAAATGATTAATTTTTCTTTTATTGGTAAAATATATGTAAGATATGCATAATCACCAATGGGGGTTGGCGAGCAGAGCGAGCAGGGGGTACCCCTAGTATATATATATATATATATATACTAGGGGGTTCCCCTCACTCGCTTCTGCTCACAACCCCCCATTGTCAATATCAATTATCAAATCAATATCAATTTCCAAGAGAACGTTCTTAAATTAGATAACAATTAATTAAATTAGCTAACAATTAACTACCTTTCAGCTATCTCTCAGCTAACTTTCAGCTGAATTTTATCTGAATTTCAGCCAACTTTAAGCTAACTTTCAGCTAAATTTTATCTGAATTTCAGCTATCTCTCAGCTAACTTTCAGCTAAATTTTATCTGAATTTCAGCTAACTTTTAGCTAACTTTCAGCTAAATTTTAGCTGAATTTCAGCTAACTGAGGGCACATAAAATTCTTATACACGGCGGCGGCGTAGGCGATATATCTTTATTATATAGAGATATATATATATATATATATATATATATATATATATATATATATATATATATATATATATATATATATATATATATAACATAGTAACAAAACAAAAGACATAATAGACTATATAGCTCAATGGATCCTAATGTTGAGCCATGGATATATCCATTATTTTATCCTTATGGTTCACAAGGCTGGCATAAAGATTTAGTGTGGACTGAAAATAATTACATAAAAAAGAAACGTATATAACGATTACCTTACACTAGATTCAAAATAGCAATTAGAGATCATGAGTTTAATGTATTTATTATGGGTCGCAGATGGTTTCAGCAATGGATAGTAGATTCTTATGTGAAAATTGAAAAAGACAGAATTCAATTTATCAGAGATCACCAAAAAGAAATAAGAGCAGACACGTACAAAGGTTTGCACAATTATTTGCAAAATGCCCTTGTTGATAATAATAATCGAATAGGTAAAACAATAACTCTACCATCAACATTTATTGGTTCCCCTCGTCATATGCAACAATGTTACCAAAATGCTATGACTATTGTAAATGAAATGGAAAAACCATGCCTTTTCCTAACAATGATTTGTAATCCAAAGTGGCGAGAAATAGAGGAAAATCTTTTACCTTATCAACAAGCTTCTGATAGGCCTGATCTTGTTGCCAAAATATTTGATTTAAAAAAACAACGTTTGCTTGATCTTGTGGTAAAGCAAAAGTATTTTGGTGAAGTTGCAGCTTACGTATATGTTATTGAATTCCAAAAAAGAGGCTTGCCACATATGCATTTATTAATTACTTTAAAGCATGGTTATAAAATAACTACTCCTGAAATTGTAGACAGAATTATATCAGCTAAAATAGCTAATGCAATTAAAAATCCTCGATTACATGAAATCATAATGAAAAATATGATACACGGACCATGTGGTGATTGGTGTATGGTTGAAGGTGATTGCTCAAAACATTTCCCTAAAACTTTTCAAAATGAAACAACCATGGATGAAGATGGGTATGCTCACTATCGTAGAAGAAATAACGGTGTTGTTAATGAACAATCAAATGGTCGAATCGTTGATAATAGTTGGGTTGTACCATATTCTTCTAAAATGTTAGAAATCTTCAATTGTCATATAAATGTTGAAGTAGTATCGAGTATAAAAGCTGTAAAATATATGCATAAATATATTTATAAAGGTCATGATGCTGCAAATGTGATAATTGGTGATGAAAATGAAAGAATCATCGATCATGATGAAATTAGAGATTTTGTAGAAGCTCGATATGTTGGTCCTGTAGAGGTTTGTCATAGAATATTGAGTAAAGCATTGCAAGATAAAAGTCATTCTATAATTCGATTACCTGTGCATTTACCTAATGAACAATGTATTGTCATCCTGATAATACAGATAATGTTCCAATAAATTTGCATCAATCAAGTAGCATGCTATTAGATTTTTTTAAACTTACCAGGAGAGTGTCTGAGTTGCGGGTCACAGAACTTGATAAAACTTTGGGATAAGTTTTTAGGTACCGAAATATGAGTAATGCCATAGCAATACGGTCTAACCCTTCGAAAAACTGAAGTTATGAAAGATAGTAGTCTTATTTTCAGAAAAATATGAAAAAAGAACTCCTAATTGAAGTGCAAATAATTCTGTCTGGAAATATTTTTAATAAATGTACAATAACTAAAATAAAAATAGAGAAAGCAAGCTTTAATTTGCGAGTTTCCGAATTGAAAAATAATAATTAGAACTAAAGTTATGCTTTTTTGAAGTTGATCACTAAGAGAGTACTAAAAATCATCTAAATTTTGAAGAATGCTGATTTTTACTACTCTTTTGCTGCTTAACTTTAAAAAAACATAACTTTAGTTCTAATTATTATTTTTCAATCCGGAAACTCGCAAATTAAAGCTTGCTTTTTCTACTTTTATTTTAGTTATTATGCATTCATTAAAGATATTTCCAAACAGAATTATTTTCATTTCAATCAGGAGTTCTTTTTTCATATTTTTCTGAAAATAAGACTATAATCTTCCATAACTTTAGTTTTTCGAAGCGTTAGACCGTACCGCTATGGCCTTACTCATATTTTGGTACCTAAAAACTTATCCCAAAGTTTCATCAAGATATGTGACCCGCAACTCAGACACTCTCCTGGTTAATTTAGAAGATGATAATGCGAGACAATATCTATATAAAGACATACCTCGCTACTATACTCATAAAAAAAATACAGAAATTTCAGAATGGCAAATTCGAAAAGGACATTTTAACACTTTTGGCCGTATACATACAGTTAATCCAAGTAAATTTGAATTATTTCATTTAAGATTGTTATTATTACACAAAAAAGGAATGGCCAGTTTTGATTCCTTAAAAACAGTCAATGGTGAACTTTTACCTACATTTTCTGCAGCGTGCTTAGCTTTAGGGCTCATTGAAGATGATGATGAATGGATTCGAGCAATGGAAGAAGCAGTAGTTTGGATGATGCCTCAGCAATTACGTCGTCTATTTGTTCACATCCTTATACACTGTCAACCAATGCATCCAGAAGAATTATGGAACAAATTTAAAGATGCTATGTCAGAAGATTGTTTACAAAATAATGATATTATTAGAATTTACTAACAAAAATGAGTTTTCTTCGACTCAAATAAATTCATTTCTTTGCACCGTATTTCTTCTATTTAAAAACACCTTCCTTAAAGTAAAAAAAAGAAGTCTCGTGACAAAAGGAACATTTCCACTTACTAATTTAGTATCGTTTCAAAACAATGTATAATAACCATTTTTATAGTGAAAAATAAAGCTTCCTATTCTTTTAAACATTTTGCAGTTAAAAATAAAATTTCATCTCTCTACTATAAAGGAACAAAGATATGCGCTCTTCTCTAGGATAAATTCAGAACAAACGTGCCTGTTTTTTTTTAATATCTTACAGATAATATATGACTTTCATTAAAAATCAGTGATTATTTTATTACTTACTAATGTCAAATTATTTTTGTCTTTTATGCTATAATATAGAAAAAATCAATAATTCTTAAAAAAATTATATCTTTTTATTACTATTTAGTTTTTGAATAACACTAATTTAAAAATTCGTTATATGACACAATATATAAAAAAGTTAAGATTTAGATTAGAACAGGACAAAAATAAATGACCCATTATAAAACAAAAATTTCAAGAGTTTGCTTTAGACCTACTTTATCGAACAAAAATAGTTTAAAAATAAATTTCGTTTCTCTCCATATAAAAAAATATCAGAATTGTTTGTAGTCCTTAGCGGAAATATAAAATGTTTAAAAATCTTTAAAACGGTTCAAAACTGTTTGAAACAGTTTATAAGTGTGAAATTTGGCACATTTAAAACAGTTTTTAACATTGAAATTAAAAAAAAAAAACATCATTCAAAAAGTTTGAAATGATTTCAAACAGTGTTTAATAGTTTTGAATTTTTCATATTTGAAAGTTGTATTTTAAATATTCAAAATATTTCATAACAATTTTGAATCAACATAAACTATTTTTTACTAACTTGAACAGTTGTGAACAGTTTTAAACAGTTTTAAACACTTTTTAAGACCAGGCTGGAGTAGAATCTGATACCGACCAAGTAACAATTGAGTTTTTTGTTATTTACTCAAGTATTAATCGGTGTATCTTCAAATTAAAGGTTAAGCGCAATAGATATTATCATGAACATTTATGCACAAGAAAAAAAAAATTCTACCGCTTTGTTTTTGAGAAAAGTAAGGAACACCGAAGTAAAAGTTTATGTTTATAATATTTTCGCGTTCCTTACTTTTCTCAAAAAGAAAGCGGTAGTTTTTTTTTTCTTGTGCATACATATTTGTACTAATAATATCTATTGCGCTTAACCTTTAATTTGCAGATACACCTATTAATACTAGAGTAAATAACAAAAATCTTAATTAGACAACGACAGCGAATCCGGCCTGCTCTTAAGAGTTTTAAACACTTTCAAACAGTTTCGAAAAGTTCGAAATGATTTTAAACAGTGTTTCATAATTTTGTGTTTGTGAAAATTTTCTTATATATATTAAAATTTATATAATATACACGAGAAAATGTTCACTTTAGTTTCAAATTATTCTGTATTGTTCAAAACTGTTTAAAAATATTTAAAATTGTTTATAACTGTTTTAAATATCCCAAATTTTACACCCATAAACTATTTCAAACGGTAATGCAAATTTTATATTTTTACTAGGGATTGGAGATATCTTCTTCTTTTCTATTTTATTGCCAGTGGGTGTCTTTGTCGCTGTAGACTGAGACCTGTAATTTCATCTTACTCATGTAATTTTTATTGCCCAGTGGGACCTATTAATTGGTTTTTCCTGGTCTCTTAGTTCAATTTTACAGAGAAAAATTTGGAAAAATTTTTTTAAAATTTTCCCATGGATTAAACTTTGGTCTACTACAGCATGAGCCAAGAGCCTCAGCCTTTGCGCTACCAATGCTTCTACTTATAGGTATGAACTTATTTTAAATGAATGGTAAGTGGAAGCGTGTAAATATGAGATGCGGAAACGTGTTAAGAACAAGCTGAGAAAAATAATCCCTACTGAAAATATTATATGAGCTCTCGTGTGAGATCTCATATGAAATCGCCTATGAAATCTCATATATATTGAATTTTAAAAATCAAATAAATGTATGTGAGATCTCATGTCAGATCGCACATATATTTATTTCATTTTAAAAATTCAACAAATATATATTCGATTTCATATGCGATCTCATGGTGATTTCATATGACATCTCATATGTGATCTCGTGTGTGATCTTATATGTGATCTCACATGGGATCTCTCATATTTTTTATTCGATTTAAAAAATTTTAAAAAGATATTTATTATTTTCTTATTTTTTTCTATATTAGTACAATCATTTTAGTTAAAATAAAAAATCCTTCAGAGCTGTTATTTTTTTATGAACTTAGATCGCAAATTAGATATCAAAGGTGGCAAACCTAACCTCAATATACTATAAATTAAAAATTTTTATATAACTTTTTAAGTATTAGATTTTGGTGGCTTTCTTTAGTTGTCCGCACTCAAGTTGAATCCTACTAATTTTTTTACTGAAGTGAAAAAACCCGATTGAATGCACCATTTACTCTAAAATTTGGATCAGAAATATTACCAGAAGGGGGAAACTTCACTATGCCCTTAATGTACTTAATTACACTAATATTATAAATATTTGAACACTAGAACATCATCATATTAGATAAATTGTGTGGAGCCATAAGACCCAATGCATCTTGCCCAGGGTCAATAGTTCTTATTTTGCCCACTTTATTTAATTTGCATTGTATTCCATGGCATCACTTTCCAATTAAGAGCAGGTCGAGTTTATCTGTCCTTTTCTAATCAGAGAATTGATTTTTTTGCAAAAACTAATAATTTTAGCAAAAATGAAGAGAAAGTCTCATCTCGTATCAAAAAAAGCAAAATTTTCTTTAATAAGAAAGAATCAATTTATTGCTTCGTTTTCAAGAAAACCTTGAGAAACTCAAAACATAGAGGTTTAGGTCTCTCATATGAGATCTTTTTTCATTTTCAATCGTGAGATCTCAGGCCTTTTTTTCCAGTAGGGATGTAAAGCTTTAGAATATTTAGCATAAGTTTATTATTAAATACTTTTGTTAATATGTCCAAATGATCTTTTATTAAATTTTCATTAGTTTTTAATTTTTTTTAATTGCAGTATTATTATCATAAATATAAAATTGTCCACAACAAGGTTCTTGATTATTATTTGATATTAAAGTTTTAGGGACATTTTCTTTTATAGCAACAAGTAGATTTTTTTTCTTCTTTCCAAAATACTGCAGAACAATGGAAAAATTTAAAATCTATTTCACCAAAATCAGATATGAAATGATTTTTTTAGTAATTACTTCTATATTATCTGTTGATTTAGTTACTTTGATTTTTTACTCATAATAAATTCGTTTCTATTTTTTCTTTTCAATATATTTTCGTTGTTAACAATTTTTTTATTAATATTATTTTGTATAGTAAATAAATATTTTCATGATTTGCAATTTTTAATTTTTTATGCATACTAATTGCATCGTTACATAAAAATTTACGTTTTTTTATAATTGTTTACATTTTCTAATTTGTTTTTCTACAATTTAAAATTAATATTATATAAATCAATCATATCGTAATGACCATTATCATAATATCCACTAAATAATAATTTTAATTCTCATATACTTTCATCGTTACCAAAATAATGAACAATATTACAATTATTGAAATGATTCCAACAACTTTTACTGTCAAAGTATTCATTTTATCTTATATAAGCAACGTTTCAGTCATATTTTTAATAACCCTCTTCAGACAAAATAAGCGTAAAAAACACATATAACATAATCTATAATATTTTTACGCCTATATATGACTTAATCTACGTTTGCCTGAAGAGGGTCACTAAAAATGTGACTGAAACGTTGCTTATGTAAGATAAAATAAATATTTTGACAGTGATAGTTGTTGGAATCATTTTAATAAATGTATCATTCACTGTTGTCAAAATCAATACCAAATAATATTACAATTATTAAAGCAAACTGTAAGAGGGAGTGTTTTCTTTGCATTGTATTTATAAAATTCATAAAATAAAAAGATAAAAATATTCATTCATAATCATAATTTTTAAATGTAATATTGTTATTACATTATACACAAATAAAACTTCAAGTTTTATCCTATTTGATTATACGTCTTCTGAAGTGTTTTTTATTCTTTATAATTACGTACTAATTCTTCAATGATAGTGTATTTTACAGATGATATAAAAAAATATCTAATATTTTTATGTATCCATTTACACTATCGATTTCTATTAAATCTTTTTCTACGTGAGAAAATATTGAAATTTAATTCTTTATAAATTTTTGAATATCGTGTTAAGTAATCTTGTCTTTTATAATTTTTATTACATTATATACAATTAAAACTTGAAATTCTAATATTAAAAATAGTTCATTTTCTACATCATTTAAATTATTTGTTATATGTTTTAACAGGGGGCTGAACTATCTGACTTTGTCTAATAGTGTTTTCCATCATTCACATAAACACCATCCGTTGTATCAAGAAATAAAAAGAAGCCCCCGCTAGATATTAGTATAATAACTAAATTTTGTAATAACAATCAAATTATTTTATTGTGTAGTTTTTGAATAATATGTGACCTACCAAAAAAGATAGGTTATATTCTAGTTTGTTAGTAGGTCACATATTATTCAAAAACTATGCGATAAAATAATTTGATTGTTATTGCAAAATTTACTTATTATACTAATATCTAGCGAAAGCTACTATTTTTTTCTTGATACAACCGATGGTGTTTCGACAAATGATAAAAAACTCTATGAGACAAAGACGGATAGTTCGGCCTGCTCTTAACATGGCGATTTAAATGATCTTTTCTTTCATAATTTTTATTTCTTTATAAAAGAATAAAATTTAAGATTTTATTACTATTAATTATTATTAGACATTATTATACACATTTAAAACTGGAAATTCTATTATTTTTAACTATTTTATTTTTAATTCATTAAAACTATATATTATGTGTTTTCAATTGACCTTTTCAATTATCTTTTGTTAAAGCATTTTTAGCTACCGTGAAGATTTTTTTTGTAAACAAAAAAAATATGATCTGTTTCTTAACAATATGACAAAAAAAAACTCTTAATGCAGCCATATATATGTTGGTTTCAAGCCCAAAAATAATAAAATGCAAAGAGAGAGTTTTTTCTTTGCATTGTATTGGTGAGCGGAGCGAGCAGGGGGGTACCCCCCTTAGTATATATATATATATACTAGGGGGAAGCCCTCTGCGTGCAAGCGCGCCAACCACCATCTTGCTTTTATAACTTTAAAAAAATATCCAAGAATTTGCAATTTTTTTAATAACTTTAATTTAAAATACTAAATTATTTTAATTATTCATAATTTTTCTTTAAGTGAATCTTCAATGATCTTTTAACCCTTTCAGAACCAATGTACATTACAATGTACATTGACATTTTTTGGTTTTTTTGAAATTGTGCAAAAGTGGCTTCAAATTTTGTAAAAAAAACATATGTATTAGATTGAAGTGGACTATTTTCGATCTCAAACTGAGGGCTTAAGTTATTATATCTTTGATAGAAACTGAGAAAACTTGAAAAGAAAAAAAAAAAATTTTTTTTATCGCAAAAATTGCTCAATAAATGAACACTTATCATCGCTAAATGGTTATCAGAACTTTTCATGATGAAATAATAATTCCGTCCTGAAAGGGTTGATGAATCTAATCAGCTACACAATTTTCTAAAAATGTATTTGCAGAAAAAATAACTATTATTTTTATACGTAGATTATTAAGTAAAAAGAATACTTACGTTGACTGTAGCATAATGATTTAAAAAATAGTCTATAAATCTATCAACCAAACATTTTTTTTTCTGGTTTTTTATATCGATGTTTTAATGTTCTTTATTTAAAAATTTTTCATTGGTTGACGTTTCAATGTAAACAGAATTAAATTTTTTTGTCTCTAGATAAACATATTAATAAGGTATATCATTTATACATAGCTGCCGACATTGCAGTTTTCCAAATTTTTAATCTTACTCAGGGACTTATATAGCTAGATTTTTAGCTAAGTTCAGCTAAATTTAACTTAATTTTAGCTAAAATTCAGCTAAAATTATATTAATTTTAGCTGAAAAATAGCTAATTTTAACTTAGTTAAAATCAAGTTAAATTCAGCTGAATTTCAGCTAAAAATCTAGCTATATAAGCCCTTGAGTAATTCTTATACACAGCGGCAGCGGCAGCGGCGAAATCTTTTTATAATATAGAGAGATATATACTAGGGGGGTACCCCCTAGCTCGCGTTGCTCGCTAACCCCTCTTTGTAGTATTTTATATATCTTTCTTTATTATGAAGTATTTTAATACAATAATATAAGTAACACTACTTATTCTTTGCTTAAGAAAAATTTATTTTAAAATGTAAGTATTTATGATAGATTAAATAATGTAACATTAGATATTATTACAAATAAAAATATTCATGTGACTATTATTATATTTTTTAGAAAAAAATTTTGTAACTTTTTGATTTTATTTTCTTTTAGTAGCACGATTTTTTAATATATTCAGCGATATCTTACTTCCGCTTTTTGTTAACAATATTTTCTTGCATGCGTCAACTTACATTGTTCTACAATGTTTTAAAATTCTGCATTTATTCAGATTTTCAACAGTATCACTTTTTCGTTTCTAAACAATCCTATCCTCTTTTATATTATTAATTACATTGTTTTTTCGATGTTTTTCAATTCTGCAATTGTTCATATTTTCAACAGTATTATACTTTCGTTTTTCACCGACCCCATCCCTTTTCATGGTATTTTTTATAAGAGTAATGAAACCCTTCCAAAAATATATATCAACATTGACCAAAAATTTTCAACATTTGCACAAAGTCTGTTGTAGAATTGTTTATTTTTGAGAAATTTATGTTTGATTATTTTACTGTTTCATCACTATGAATATAAACTGTCATAATTTTGTTAAATGTAATAAAAATATCATAATTATCAATATTATAAAATGATTCTTCTTATTTATTTATTTTTTTTTTTTTCATTAAAAATATTCAACATTTATTGTAAAAAAGTTTTGTATCAAAGTTACGTGCTACTAATTCAGCTTCATTTAGTTAAAATTAATTACTTTTTTGTTGAGTAAAATAAAGTGTCAATGCATGACATGGTGAGTTATATGATCTTGTATGTGTATAGTGTGTGAGTGTTTTACATGTGTATGAGAGTGTACACTATCTATACCTTTCTTGCTACAGTACAAGTTAGATGCGCATAGGCCTTTGTATCGTACGCACTAGTGTTAACCGTTAGAACTGTATTTATTAATTTGTGAAGTTTAATTTATCAAACTTTATTTAATAAACTTGATTTATTAATTTTATAAATTTTTAATTATTATTATAACTTATTTTTGTAATTTAGGACGTTGGTTCTTTAGGATAGGTATCCAAGAATAAAAGAATATTTATTTTTATATATATATATATATATATATATATATATATATATATGTATATATATATATGTATTGAATTGAACTTATCTTTATTTCTCCTTCTTAACCTTTAGTACAATAATTTTAGGCGAAGCGTAGCCTAAGACGGTGAGTATGAAATTAAACTTGCGAGCTAAAGACTCTTGGGTTTTTAAACTATGGGTAAAAGACAATTGCATTCTTTCGTATGTATGATATTATTGATACTTTTATAATTTCGGGGAAAAGATTGATTGAATTTTGCATGTGATGCAGTTTAGAGTTCGATCGCCTCTTGTGCGTCGCATTCTTGTGTGGCGCATTCTCGCAAATGTATAACGTTATTGTTTGCTATAGCAGTCTCAAGGTAGAAGACTTGACATATGATGCGTACGGAGTTCAATCACCCTTGAGTGAAATGTACAAGATGAATATAAGTATAAATGTGTTATGAATGTTTGTCTTTGTTTACACGCCCTTCCTTAAAATTTTTTGTCCCGAAAAATTATAGTAAATTGTCATATGATGGAGGAATCAGGTGAGTTTTAGGTGTATAAGAAGAGGATACTAAAGGTTGTATTGCGAAAACGTTTGCAACGGTGGTAATGTTGGCACAATGGTTTTAAGTTACTGTAGGTTCGAGTCGTTTAGTGTGATAATAGCAAAAATTATTTAATCTTGCCCAAAGATAAGAACTAATTATTATTATTACTTTGTGTATGTTTAACTTATACCCGATAAAGGCAGCAATCATAGAGAGAGCTACGTATCCCGAATAATGAAGATAGTCTATCGCAGTTGAAATAAAAGAATGGTTTCGTCTTTGTAAAGTTAGTCTTTCAATTTCGTCTTGTATAAGTTCTAGGTTATAAGCATGACTCCTTAGACTACCGAGGTCATGTTCCGAAAATGCCAATGAAGGAAGGGTTATATTTAAGTTGTCTTCATATGGTTTACTAAGTGTTAATTTTAAGAGTGTGGTTGTATATGTAGTAGAGTCATGTGACGTGTGTAAATAATACGCAGTGTTTGATATAAAACATTTATCATCAAATTTTACAATACTAGCTTGTGATATTGTTATGTCTTTCTTATAATTTTTACAAAATACGCTGAATAACATTTCTTTTATAGGTACAATATAAAATTTATAATTTTCTATACGTTTTACAAAATCATAAGTTAAAGAGAAATAATGTTCTTTACATTTGCTTGTATCATTTAATAATATTCTATCGCAAGTGGATAATGAGTCTATTAGCCTAGATAAAATTTGTAGTTTACATATTTTTGTATTGCCAAGTTGATTACAATTATTTATACTCGATAAGGTCGTATATTTTGATATATCATACGTTGTTGATACATATTGGTTAGTTACATCTATAATTGCTGTGTTTCCAAAACGTCCTCCAATAGGTAAAGGTTTAAACTTAAGGATTTTGTACGGGTCATTGTGGATAATGGGATATTTAGTAACTATTACGAGTCCGTCTGTTTTAATGTAGGATGTGAATGTCATAACTTGTAATATTGAAAAATTATTTTTCATTGTCGGTGCTATTAACATGTCATCGTATTGCTGTTTTTTATATAAACTTTGTAGACCATTTATTCGAATTTCAGGTTTTAATAATGCAGGTGATAATATTCCGTTTCTTGCTATATTTATAGAATTGAATAAATCCGTTATATAAGCTTTATATTCTTCTAGCGATGCATCAATTTCTTGCAAACTAAGTAATACAATTTGGTTGTCTTGATAACTGTTGAGCATTACTGATATTCCAAGACTCCAGTTTATTAATTTATCTTCATTTTCTTTAAATATATAGAACTCCTTTATAAATAAATCGATGGTCTCTTTTATAAACAATGTTTGATTTTTAATTGCTATTAACGACTCTTCTGTATGTTTGTATAGTTTGTCTATCTCTTGATTTATAGAGTCGGCATCATCAGAATTTAAGGTACCAAATAAAAATTTACTCGCTGTTCCTATAAAGTTGAATAATCCTCTCTTCTTTCTGTTGCCTTCTGAGTGTAAAAATAAAAATAATCTTGCGAATAGTTCATTTAGTCGTTTTTCTTGATGCATTATGAAATCTTTTGCAGTAGAGTGAACATTATTACATACTTCTTTGATTTTTGTTAATCGATTTTGCATGTCTATTTTATTTTGTATAAGGGCTGTAAGATTTATATAATTAACAATAGTCCAAGTATCTTCGAACACATAAGCAGTTCCGTAATTTTTCTGTAGTATTGGGATATTAGCTTGTGTAATTTCTATATCTGCTTTGCAGTGATGAAACATGTCAATTAGAATGACTGTTAATATTATGGCCTTCATCTATAACAAAGAAGGGATTCGAGATAAGCGTGATCTCATTAAAATGTCGTCTGAGAATTTTTGTTTTAAATAAAAGCTGAATTGTATGACTTTCATTATTGACTGTGAGAATTGTTGCTGGCCCTATAAATCCACGTGATGTTCTAAAATTTACCCTATCCCCTGGTTGTGGGTTGATTCTTGAAGTTTGTCTATTATCCACTGTGTTTTTATTAATTTCCTTTTGTCTTTGTATATTTTCTCTTGCTTCTTTTGCTTTCTTTGTAATTTCTTCCAATCGCTTACTTAATGAATTTAACTTGTCAGAGTTAAAATCTTCTTTACGTAGAATTCGTCCAAAGAATAATTCATAAGGTATATATTTTGTTGTAAAATATATTGTTCTATTATAAGCAGTAATAATTGGGTAATTGCTTTTATTGTTTAAAACTGCTCCAATTATTCTTTTCTTCAAAGTTCCTATAAGTCTTTCTACTATACCATTCGATTGCGGATGTAATGGAGTTGTTGGTATATATTCTATTTTATGTTTTTCTAATAAATTTCAAAACACCCTTGATGTAAACGTAGCTGCATTGTCACAGATTATTTTCTTTGGTGTTCCCCATTCACTCATTAAATCTTCCATAGATTGCGTAGTTTGATCTAGATTTTTCAATTGATAAACTTTAGCATATCTTGAAAGCGCTTCTATAATAAAAAGTAATTTTATTCCTTTTTCTTCGGCATGATCTATATACCATAATTCGTTGATTTCCATTAGCGCATTAATAATAGTACCTGGAGCTTTGAATCTACTATTAAAATTTCTTTCTGCACAGTATTCGCAAGTATCGATCCAATTTTTAACCTCTTCTGCTTTTGTTTCCCAACAATATTTACGAAGTTGAAACATAGTTTTATCATAAGCCCAATGAGCTTCGCTATGGGTTCTTGCTATTAATGTTTTTCTAGTCTTTTCACAATCCACATGAGTCTGCGCTAGACTCTTAATTCATATTCTTCTGGAAAAACGAGCAAGTTTTGATAATAAATCTCGAGCCGAAGCGTCGTCAAAATTTCTTAATTCTATAATTTCTCCTTTGTAATTAGGGTAATGACTACGTAAATAATTTATTGGTGATCGTATTAATTCTTCATTTGGAGTTAGTATAATGTCTCCTTTACATGCTTGTTTTATTTCTATCTTCCCATATTTAGGTTCATTTTCTGTCCGAAAATATACAAGTGTAATTTCCTTTATACCGCTTTTGGCTGCTATGGCCTTTAAATGATCTGTAGCATCGAAGAATTTTTTTGTGTTAAAACCTCTGAGCTCCAATATTTGTCCCTCTGTGTATTTAGACAATATTTCTTTTAAAACTTGCTTTATGTCCTGATTATCAGTATTGTTGTATATTATGTCACCTTCTATAGCATTAACGTACTTTATTCGTGGGTTTTCTCTTTTTGCTACAAATACTCGGCTAAGAGCATCGACATTAGTATTTAATTTACCCTTTTTATATTCTACTATAGGTTGAAAATCTGTAATTTTTAATGAAAGTTTAAAAATTCTAGATCCGATTTCTGGTGATTTTGATTTGATGAGACCTGCTAATAGTGCATGATCTGTTATTAAAATGAAAGGTTTCCCATATAGAAAATGTCTAAAATGTTGAGTTCAGTGGAGTAGTGGCTAAGGCGCGTGACTCGTATTTCCGTTGGCGCGGGATCGATTCCCCGTCTGGTCGCTTTTTCGCTGTCTCTGCCGTGGGCTGACACCACGTTAAATAATACGTCAAATTGTGTTGTTTTAAAAATGAATTTTTATGTATTAAAAAGGGCAGTAATGCCCGTGGATATAATTAAAAAAAAAAAAAAAAAAAAGCATTGCCCATACTGCTGCTAATAATTCCTTTTCGGTAGTCGAATAATTCTTTTCAGCTTGTTTGAGTGTTCTTGAAGCATAGGCGCAAGGTAAATCTTTTCCTTTCTTGTAACCACCTTGACTAAGAATTGCACCAAGTCCTTCATTACTCGCATCTGTTGTCAGTATGAACATCTCTTCTAAATTAGGGTATTATTTAATATCGGTGATGATGTTAATTTTTGCTTTAATATTTAAAAAGCATTTTTGCATTTATCGTCGAAATTAAACGTGACATTTTTACTCATTAGTTTATTAAGAGGTGCTGTGATTTTACCGTAATTTTTAATAAATTTCCTATAGTATCCGCATAATCCTAGAAATTGTCTGATTTCCTTTTGATTGGAAGGTTGTTTATAATTTCTTATACATTCTGTTATACTCCTAATATACTCCTTTTTCTGTGATGAGATGTCCTAAATATTCTAATTCTGGTTTTACATATTCACATATATCAGGCTGCAACTTTAAGCCTGCAATTCTAAGACGATCAAATAATATCTGTAAGTTCTTTAGATCTTCTATAAAGGTTTTTGAGTATACTATAATGTATCGAGGTATACGAAACATATAGTGCCTATTAGTCCTTGTAATTTTAAATTCATTATTCTTTGAAATGTAGCAGGTGCGTTTTTAAGGCCCATTGGCATTTGTTTAAATTCCCAATGCCCTTTATGAGTAGAAAATGCAGTACGCTCTCTGTGTTCTGGAAAAACCGGTATTTGATAAAAGCCTGAGGCTAAGTCAAATGCAGAGAAGTATCTCATACCTCCCAATTGGTCAAGGATTTTATTTATTGACGGCAATGGGTAATTGTCTTGAAGTGTGTATTCATTTAATTTCCTGAAATCTATTACAACCCTATATTTTTGTATTCCTGATGCATCCATTTTCTTTGGAACACACCAAACAAGTGATACAAAAGGCGAATTTTACTTTGTTAAAATACCTTCATTTTCAAATTTTTCTATTTGTCTGACTATGTAAAGATAATGGGTGTCGATATAATTTTGAAACAACTGGTTGATTTATTGTTAAATCTATACGATGATACATATTCTTGAACGATGCTGCATTATCTCCTTCTAATTGAAAAATATCATTGTATCCTTTGACTAATGTTTGTATTGCTAATGCCTGTTCTCTCGGCAAATGCGATGTGCGTGTCTTATCTATAATAAGTTTATCACGATGATATTTTTCTGTCATGAACGTTTGTTTATTATATACTTGTTTCTGTAAGAAAATTGTTTCATGAACATTTTGTTTTCGTTCTTGAAATTCTTCTATCTCTATTTCAGTATCTATTTTTATTTTCTTTACTGACTCATTAACGATGTTAAGTATTGTACTTTTATTTTGTACTGTATATATTGCTGGTGTTACTATATTTTTCGGATCGGTTATTATGTACTCTCCATCTGGTATATCTATATCTATTTTTATAAGATTGATTCCTTGATTTACATGAACAGGTTTTTCATTGAATGTGAATTGTAAAGGATTGTCTTGTGCATCAAAAATTTTTATATTTTGTTTTTCTGTATTAATTAATGCTTTATAATGTTGTAGCCATCCTCGGCCCAATAACCCATCGGCATCGAGAGGTATTTTATTGCTTGCAACATGATATATAAAGCCCTTTCCGAAAACATTCAATTTACATTTGCCAAGCATTGTGTGATTTCCGTTACCTATCTGTATTGTTTGTCTCTCTTCTGCTTTTTGTTTTATAGGATTGCAGGTATTAAGATCCAACACTTTGTCTTTAATGAATGTTATGCCTGCTCCTGTGTCCACTAAGAATTTTAATAATTTTCCTCCTGTTCCTGAGGGTCGCATCCAGAGATGCCAGTGCTTTCCATCCCTTGGAAAGATTGCGTCTGGTAATCCTGGTCTTCCCAATAATTCTGATGATCGGGCGGGGTCTTCGACCATGGTTTCGGATCCTCTAAATAAATTTTGCTTTTTTAGGCATTGAGGCGAAAATTTACTCTATGCATTTTGATGTTTAAAACAATGCTCTTTGTCATGACCGTATTTATTACAGTGGGAGCATGTAGGTTTATCCTCTTTTTTATCTGATCGATAATTTTCTTGTCGATCTCGTGAAAAGCTTCTATCACGTGTGTAATTTTTATCCGGTGTTGAATGTTTCTCACGATTTCTTGAATCATATCAAGAATGACTCCTATCTCTTGGATGTTTTTCATATCTATCTCTTCTGGATCTCTTTTCATGTTTATTATAATTTCTATTTTGAAATTCTTCGTCTTCTTTTCGGAGTTTTTCTTCGTATAAAGCTTGTTGATACGCTATCGATAAAGTGTGTGGTCGATTTTGTTGTACGGCTAAACGTAAGCCTTCTGGATACAATCCTCTTATAAAATTTGAAATCGCGTTTTTATTTTCATAATTCCGGTGCATATCTCTAAAATCGTCGTTTAAACCATCTATTGAAATATCTTTGTATACAGACCGCCACCTTTTCATTTGTTCTCTGTCTCATAGAATTACGCATTTTAGCTAATTGATCGTATTCAAGTTCTTGTTTTCCAAAGTGTGTGTTTAAACATTCTTTGAGTTGCACTGCCGTAGTCACTTGATTTCTTTCAACTACTTCTTGTGCCTTTCCATTTAGCTTAACTGCTATTACCTTCCGTATAAGCGCTGATATTTCCTTCTCAGAGCTATGTTGTCGGGAGGCGCGAATAATTTGATCAATAAATGCGCTAACATCTGTTGATCCATCATATTCCCTTATCTCTGTTAAGAGTTTACGTATTAATAAATGATGTTCTCTTGTTAATCCCGGAGGAACATTTAATCTAGGGTTGTTGTCTCTAACTGCAGGTGGTATACTTAGGATTGGTGGTGGATTTTTATTTTCTGTCATCTGAGTAATTAAAATTTGTAATTGTTCTGTCAATAATATTAATTGCTTTTCTAATGTGTCAGCCTTTTTCTTTTGACGTTGCAATTCTTGCACTACATTTTGTTCGTCTTGATCGCATTGCGTTATGTCTTCATTGGATTTAAATTTCTTTAGTTAACTGTTCATCTTACTGGGTTTTAAATTTATTTTTAATTTATAAAGACCGTCTGTAGTGTCGTAGAAATTGTTAGAAACATCAGAAAGGGAAGTAGGTGATCGTGGGGTATTTTCCGATCTTACACTATCGTCTTCACAATAATCACAATACATACGCGGGTAATGTTCCTATGTGTCAACCTCTCAAGCGTGTGTGCTTCGGCTGGAGACGTTGTATGTCTTATAAATAACTTATAAATAAAATGAATGTTACAGAAAGTTAGACACGCCTTTATTTTTCGGCTTGTCCCGCTGTGTGCTTAATTATTGTACGACTTACTTCAAGGTTTTTAAGAGATGATGTTTTTGAAGATCTGATCGGCTGTGTCTCTTTAACCGCTGGCGGTGCAGAAGTCCTCTTTTATTGTAGAGATGATCCTCTCTTTATCCCTGGGAATGCAGACGTAGCTTGATGAACCCTTCAACTACTGGTAATTAACTCCTGAGAGTGTAGGCTATTGTCCCCAGATTAGAGATAAGTTTTCTTGATTTTTAAAACTCTCTGTTTCCTCCTGAAAGAAGATATCCTGAGATATCGAAGTTTTGTTTAATCGTCTTTTATCACTTGGCTTCTTTTAATCTTTGAACTCCTCCGTTTTCTCCTGAGAGAAAAAATTTTAAGAAATCGGAGCTTTATTTAATTACTTTTATCACTTGGCCTCACTATCCCACCGCTGCCACTAATTTATGTTAACTGTTAGAACTGTATTTATTAATTTGTAAAGTTTAATTTATTAAACTTTATTTAATAAACTTGATTTATTAATTTTATAAATTTTTAATTATTATTATAACTTATTTTTGTAATTTCGGACGTTGGTTCTTTAGGATAGGTATCCAAGAATAAAAGAATATTTATATATATATATGTGTATTGAATTGAACTCATCTTTATTTCTCCTTCTTAACCTTTAGTACAATAATTTTAGGCGAAGCGTAGCCTTAGACGGTAAGTATGAAATTAAGCTTGCGAGCTAAAGACTCTTGGGTTTTTATACTATGGGTAAAAAAGACAGTCACATTCTTTCGTATGTATGATATTATTGATACTTTCATAATTTCGGGGAAAAAATTGATTGAATTTTGCATGTGATGCAGTTTAGAGTTCGATCGCCTCTTGTGCATCGCATTCTTGTGTGGCGCATTTTCGCGAATGTATAACGTAATGATTTTCTGTCACAGTCTCAAGGTAGAAGACTTAACATATGATGCGTATGGAGTTCAATCACCCTTGAGTAAAATGTGCACGATGAATATAAGTATAAATGTGTTATGAATGTTTGTCTTTGTTTACACTAGTTTGTCTAGAGTCTACGGTATACCTCTTATTGTTATAAACAATAAATCATAATATCTATACATAAATTACACTGTGTACTCATTTACTGTGTGTCAGTACTTATATTAACCTCTCAATAGGTTATGAGGTTATCTGTTCAATTGGATTGAAAAATAAATAAGATTGATATAAAAGTGCATATTTACATGGAGAATTGACAGAAAAAGTATATATGTGTAACGTCAAAATGTTAAGAGATATAGCAAGATTGGCTAAGCTTAATTTAATATTCAATTTCCGTTTTATTAATTGATCTTACCTTTCTATTTTCTTTTCAAAATAGATGTATGCATATATTATTACTTAAACAATTGATTTACAAATAAGCAGCAAAAGAAAAATACTAATCTTGCCCTCTTCTTGTAACGTCAGTATACTCGCCGACTTTACAATTCAGCAATGTCCATTGGGTTCGTTGTTTTGATGTTACATAAAATTTCTTCTAATTATTTTATATATTGGACATAACATATTAGCATGCAAAATGACACTTAATATACAACCCACATAAAATTGACATAAGATGGTTTGTGAAATAAATAACACTGTATTTTTATTTGAGTTGGTCATGTATCTGACGTCTTTTATAAATTATTCTCGTTTATTTTTGCTTTAATACAAGTTCGTTGTTGAGAAAAATAAGAAAACAAATTATTAGTAAATTGTGAATTAAATATTTAAATCTTGAATATTTGCTTTAATTATATTTATATAAAGGTCTCATAAGAAAAAATATCTAAATTTATTATCGCAAAGAAGAAGAACCACTCTCGATTTTCCTTAGCTTTGCATTAAATAGCTATATCTATCACTTTCAGTAAAAATAGGTTGTGTGCAAATTTTGTTTATTGGGTATAACCTGAAACAGACAAGATAGCCTTCATCCCTGGTGTACGATAACCCGTGCTTCACCGGGCATAAAATGCACGTGGTGTCCACAGGATAAGGGCAGCTTTTCAGCACCCTTTTACACCCATCACCATCAGGCTTTTGTGCAATGCGCAGTGGTTCTATGAGAACACAAAACGACTGGGGGTTTTTCGGCCGAAGGCCTAGTCTTTCCCCTTATTAGTCAAAAAAAAATATTTTTTTTTTATTAGTTATATAAGTTAACACACAATCACTATTATTACACTGACTCTATTTTTAATCGATAATTATTGCAAGTAATCTTGCAAAGATTTTACTTATACGCATGATTACTAATAAGAGCAAAAAAAAAACAAATTCGAGTTTATTCGCGAAAAAACAATCTTGAAGATATTTATTTTTATTGAATAATTAACACTTGCTCAGAAGTATATATATATGGAGCAAGGAAATAAATAAAAAAAAACACTTAAGAAAAACAAATTTAAATAATCATGTCTTTTTCTTACTTCACACAGAGAAAAAGCAAAAAAAAACAATTTGAATCTAATAATATTAATAACTAAGGCGGTGCGAGAGAGAATAATTATGAATTCTTCTCGCTGCGCAAGCCCGAGCTCACTGATCTCCTCTTACTTAATTGGTTATCTAGATAATCTACTTCATCTAAGCTGTCAAGTAGATATGCGCAGAGACCTCTTTGTATTTATTGCTAGCGTATATGAATACCCCCATGTACATACTGTATTAGATAATAAAGATATTACTTAAATAAGAAATTGCCCTTGAAATACAAACTTATTTACGGAAAGTATTTATTTTATAAAAAAAAAACATTAAATCATAGAATTGCTATGTTTTCTTCATAAAAATAGTCATTCAATTCAATTAATTCTGTCCAAAGTCTTTGCTAGTACTTAAATACTTTGAAAGCTCTGCTTACACTAGGGATTCAAAATTAGTTTAAATTATATATTTTTAATAACAATTACTTCATATATTAATTGATTTAAAATCTTAAAATTATTTAATACTCAAAAAAAATGTTTATCTTGGATTATTTCTTTAATAAACCCCTTATTTGTCAAGTTAAATGATCAAGAAATTCATTGAATTAATGCTATAATTAAGTGTAACATCGTACCCACGCGTTAGCATCGCGTCTCTTTACGTCTCTCTCTTACCAATAGTGAGAGACAAGGGGCGCTGCGCTTCTCTCTTGGTCCCTCAGCGAATGAGATTTGAACACGTGGATCGGCCTACGGCGGGCTTTACATTCAAATTTGAATTAATGTTACATTTCGAAAAATTTAATAATTTATCGAAGATTTTTTTATAGAAAATTCCATTATCTATTTCTTTATGCCTTTTAATAAAAAATAAAATTTTCTGATTACTATATATATCTTTTTTTCTTAAATACAGACTGATCTATATTGCCGGCCGAACCTAACTTAAAATTTTTCTCTTCATTTTAATAATCTAAATGCATTTCGGACTCGTTGCATATGGAACCTCCAGACTTCTTAGAATACTTTTTAGAACTTATGATTGTAAATGATAAATACAAAAATATTAATGAGGAAGTAGAGCATATGTTAAATGAATTAAAAGAACGAAATAGAGTTTGTCTTATAAAGAAAGCTTTGTATGGCCTAAAACAGGCTGGTAGAGTCTGGAATTTAAAAATTAAAAGTATTCTAAGAAAATTGGGTTTGAATGTTTCAAAAGCTGAACCTTGTATGTATTATAAGATTAATGAAAAGTATAAGATTATCATAGTTCTCTATGTAGATGATTTATTAATTGCATATGATGATGAAGTGAAACTTAATGAGATAAAAAGTAAACTAAAAAACGAGATAGATGTAAAAGATTTAGGTGAAGCGAGTATGTGTTTAGGTATAGAAATAATTAAGATAGAGAATAAAACATTTCTCCTTCGAAGAAAACATATCAATAATATCTTAGAAAAATATAAATTGTCAGAAGCAAAAGATTTTGGAATGGAAAATTTTAATTTATTTCTGAGTAATAAATGTTCAAAAATTTCGAAAAAGGATTTTCAAAAATACAAAAACAAGGTTAATTTTTGTTACCAATCGAATAAGAAACAATTTGATGATCTGCACGGAAATGACAGATAACAGCTACGCTATATTTGTTACATTAGTGATCAATGTGTGTCAAAAATTTTGAGATTTCACATAGATAGGCGATGTGTGCACGCCGAATTTCTATGTTTGCGCATTGTCCAACTACACTTAACTCATAAGAGGTTGGCACACTGATCATCTTTTATTTTCGTACAGCTTGTCAATGTGTAAACATAGAAAATTTTCAAATCTGACATGTACCCTGGTAACACAATCTGTTGCAAGCACGATTGTGCAGAACTTGCGTGGTCTGTTTCCACATTTTAATGCATATTTGCTGAAATTTAATTGCGACTGTAACGTGCGTCAGATTTGCACTGAGAAAAAAACATAGTTGGCTTTACTACGTTAAGACCGATGAGCTTAACCAATGTACTGTTTCTCTCGTTTACTACGGTAACATAGTAAATACAACTAGATTCTCTGGTCGGGATTCAGTAGCACATGATGAATAGATCTTAACCTCAAAATCTATATAATAAATTATACTATTAATTTGCATATTGTTATAATCTACAAACGAAAGTAGATGAAATAAGAATATTTAATTATAATAAAAGCCTAGAAGACTCAAAACGAGACTTTAAAGTCTTAAAACTTCGGTTAGTATATCTTGAAAAAAGTAAATAAAATACTTATAAAGACTGTAGAAATTCCTACTATGTTCAATCTAGTAAATGCTACTAATATAAACGGTTAATTTGACTATACATTGAATACTAGAGTAACATGGTTATCGTTACTAGAGAACGCAATAGAGCCAACTATGTTTTTTTCTCAGTGTGTAACAGATTACCAATCGAAACGTGCGATTCTAAGATAAGAATAAACACGCAAACTTGCAGCAGAATCGAAGCAGTCTTCCGTAAGAATCTTACAGCAGCACTTTACTCCAGAATTACATAAGAATGACATAAGTTAAGTGCAATTATATGACGAGATAAACACGCAATTTTGAAGCAGAATCGAATGTTTTCCGTAAGAATCTTGCTGCAGCACTTTACCCCAGAATTACGTAAGAATGACATAAGTTGAGCGCAATTATATGATGAGAATAAACACGTGAACTTGCAGCAGAATCGAAGCAGTCTTCCGTAAGAATCTTGCAGCAGCACAGTTTATAAAATTTCAAAGTTAATTAATAGTTCCAAAAATTGAAGTTACTTTATAGAATAAAGATAATACATTATATTTTAATAAAAAATCTTCATTGTGAATATTATTAACATTTAACTAACGAGAACATGTTCATAAGAGTTGTTGACAGATTTTAAAAAAGCAAATGTTGAATTTAAAAAATTATAATTTATAATTTAATGAAAATATAATAATTTATAATTGCGATACATTTAATGCATTTCTTTAAACTTTACGTGTTCTTACAACCGATGCCTACACCTATAGACACATATTGGCTAAAAGAAAAAATGAAGGAACGCAAACAACAATCAACATATATACACAAAGGGGTGGGCGCTGATGTTATAGTATAAAATTATATACATGTAGACATTGGGGAGAAGAGAGGAGACTATTGCAGCTAACTGTAAAATATAAAAAACGTAGATAAAAAATTTTTATAATATCTAAGAAAAGTTTTAAATAAATTTCTATCAGTAAAAGATGATAAATATTTTGGTTCTATATTCATACGTAATTCTGTAGTAAAGTTTTGTCACAAGATTCTTATGCGAGATAACTTCAAGTATGCTGTATACTCGCGTGATTATTCTTATGATAAGATTGCATTTAACTTTTGTCCTTCTGATGTAATTTTAGCGCAAATCTGCTGCAAGATTCTCACATAAAACTGCTTTGATTCTACTGTACATTTGCGTGTTTATTCTTGTCATATAATTGCGCTTAACTTTTGTCATATTTATGTAATTCTGGGGTAAAGTGCTGCTGCAAGATTTTTACGGAAGACTGCTTCGATTCTGCTGCAAGTTCACGTGTTTATTTTCGTCATACAATTGCGCTCAACTTATGTTATTCTTATGTGATTCTGGGGTAAAGTACTGCTGCAAGATTCTTACAGAAGACTGCTTCGATTCTGCTGCAAGTTTGCGTGTTTATTCTCGTCATATGATTGCGCTCAACTTATGTCATTCTTATGTAAATCTGAGGTAAAGTGCTGCTGCAAGTTTCTAGTGCAAGACTGTTTCGATTCTGTTATATGCTTGTGTACTTATTACGATTCGCAGAACCGCACTTGACAATTTGCAATTCTTACGTAATAGTGCTGCAAAACTTTGTCGGGAATTATTTACTCAATTTTGTTGCTAGTGTCTGTAATAAATTTCGGAAACAGACAGCACATGTTCTGCTGCAATTTTTTGATTTTCAAGAAAATTGCAGCAAAATTGCAGCAAAATTGTGTTGACCATGTTACCAAGGTATTGAAAAAAAATTGATTGAAATAAAACTAAGGTTATGATCCTCGGTATCAATAAATATCTGAATTGGAAGATAATTGTGACTTTAATGTATCAATTATTGCTATTTTAATTATAAAATTTTTAATTCAATCAAAAATATTATTATTAATAATTTTAACATGAGAATTTATTGCTGTTAGCAATTCAATGTTGAAATCATTAAAAATGATGTGGATTGGAGTTCGATGTTTCGAAAATCCGTTATTTTTTTTAGTTTAAAAATTTTCTATAGCACATTCTTAATATTTATATAAATTGAATAGAAATTTCGTTTTTAATTCATGTTTGTAATCGAAATGTATTCACTCAAATAAAATATAATTTATATTTAGAACTGTAATAAGTATTCAGACAATAATATAATGATGAGGTACTTTGAAATTTCTAATATAGTTTTTCAATGTATTTTTTTTTAATACTTGTTGAAAATTTCATTAAAAAACCCGAAATATTTCATCATTTTACGGTATTCTGTATGCTTGTTACAATTCTAAATCGATTATAATTTATCCGAATAAATGCATGTCAATAACAAAAATGAATTAAAAATTGACTTTCTGGATAATTTAAATGAATATTATGAAAAAGCCATTCAAAATTTTAAAATTCTACAAAAAGATAATTGACTTTCGAAACATTGAACCCTACGCACATTATTTTCAATGATTGAATTGCTAACAGCAATAATTTCTCATGTTAAAATTATTAATAATGTTTTTGGTTAAATTAAAAATTTTATAATTAAAATAGCAATAATTAATATGTTATAAGTCACAATTATCCTCCAATTCAGATATTCATTGATACCGAGGATCATAACCTCAGTTTTATTTAAATTTACTTTTTTTCCATACATGTCAGATTTGAAAATTTTTTATGTTTACACATTGACAAGCAGTGCGAAAATAAAAGATGATCAGTGTGAAAACCTCCTATGAGTTGAGTTTAGTTAGACAATGCGCAAACATAGAAATTCGGCGCCAACACATTGCCCATCTATGTGAAAACTCAAAATTTTCGACACACATTGATCACTAATGTGACAAATATAGCGTAGCTGTTATCTGTCATTTCCGTGTGTCATTAATTAATTTTATTTTTGAAAAGAAAAATTTTTTTTTAAAAGGGGGCAACCCTTAAAAATCACGTTTTCTCCTCTTTCATGAGCTGTGAAGCTAATTGTTTATTAAAAATTTGGAATTATTTAAAAGGCATCTGAAAGGAGTATAAATTTAGAAATAAAATAGAAATGCTTGAACAAATATATTTTTAAATAAAAATTTTTATCATTTAAATTTTAAAATTTTATTTGCTCTTGATTTGTACTAATTGTAAGTTAAAATCATATTTTTTTGTTGTCATAGTTTTTTCATTAAACAGACTCTTGAAATAAAAAATTACTTGACTAATTAAAAAGAACAAATAGTGTTTTGTGGTTGAACTAATTTGGGAAATTCGTCAAATATTTCTTAATTCTTCCTTTTCTTGTTGGTTACAATGGCTACATTACATTTTTTTTTTCAAAACTTTCAAAATGTTTCGTTTACCTGAAAGAGAGCGAATAGCACTTCTAATGATAAGGGGTTGGGATGATCTGCAAAGGTCGTATACTAATGTTGTTAATCTCTTTAATGCAACATTTCGAAACGGCGATGGCGACACTCCTCTGTCTAAATCCACAATTTCAAAGACCTTAAGACGTTTTGAAGAAACGGGGTCTTTTAAAAATCGTGCTGTTACCGGAAGACCACGAACAGCAGCAAATGAAGAAAAATCTTTGGATGTTTTACTATCTTTTGTGGAAAATCCACATGAATCATCTCGAGTAGCTTTGCAACAGGACATCGATCAAAAATCTGTTCTTAAAATTTTAAAGGTAAACAAATTTCATCCTTACAAAATAAATCTTGTACAAGAATTGAATAAGGATGATCCTAATCGCCGGATTGAATTTTTTGAAACGATGATGGAAATCATCACTGAAAATCCAATATTTTTACAAAATATTGTTTTTTCAGACGAAGCGACATTTCAATTAAATGGCGAAGACAATCGTCATAACGTTAGATATTGGTCTGATACAAATCCTTATTGGATTAGAGAAAGTCACACACAATATCCTCAAAAATTGAACGTGTGGGCAGGAATGGTAGGTGATACAATAATAGGTCCCTTTTTATCGAAGGAAATTTGAACGCTGAAAGCTATGAACAACTTTTGCGAAATCAGATTGTTCCAGCTATCCAGGTCTTAAAAGGAGATGATTTTGAAAATACATGGTTTTAGCAAGATGGCGCTCCAGCTCATTACGGTGTCAATGTCAGACAATACCTGAATGAGACATTTTCTGAAAGATGGATAGGTAGAAGAGGTACAGTAGAGTGGGCTCCAAGATCTTCGGACTTAACAACTTTTGACTATTTTTTATGGGGGCATTTAAAAGATGGGGTATACAGAAATAATCCAGAAAACCTTGAAGAATTAAGGGGTAGAATAGTTCAAGAAATTAATGCCATTTCACGACAGATTATCCAAGATGCAATTGAATCATTTTACAATAGGATTAGTTACTGTCAGAAAGCAAATGAAGAACAATTTGAAGAACTGTTGTAAATTCATTCACGTGAGAGGCAAGGGAAACTCACTGTAGAAAAGCACTCCGAAGTAAGAGGGAAAGAGAACTCACTGTAGAAAAGCACTCCGAAGTAAGAGGGAAAGAGAACTCACTGTAGAAAAGCACCCAGGAGTGAGAGGTAAGGGGAACTCACTGTAAAAAAGCACCCTGGAGTGAGAGGCAAGGGGAACTCACTGTAAAAAAGCACCCTGGAGTGAGAGGCAAGAGGAACTCAATGTAAAAAACACCCCGAAGGAAACAGATTCCTTCTACGTCTACGTCGTTGTTCCTGGGTAGCGCTAAAAGGAGGATTAGGGATTCTGCTATCTTCAGACTTGAATTGTTCCCACATGTACAATTTCCCGCTCTTTTCGGATACAGCATCAAAGATTGGGGTTCAAAAATGAGGTTGACCTTGAAATAACTTTGAAAATGAGGTTCTAAGTAAAATGAGAGGTCACCGTTGGGTTCCTCATAAAAAGTTACCTAAGGTATGCCTCTTGTTTGTTTCGTTTTACCACTAAACTAGAAAGATTTTTAAGAAATCATACTTTGACCTTTATTTGACCTCTAGAGGTTACGTTAACCTTATACCTAAACACATGTCTGGACGTAAAATTTTCCGCTTTTTTCGATTACGGTATAAAAAGTAGGGGTTCTCATAAAAAAAATGAGGTTGACCTTGAAATAACCTTGGAAATGAGGTTCAAGATCAAATCCAAGGTCACCATTGAATTCCTTGTTCAAAATTACCAAGGGCATACTTTTTGTTTGTTTTGTTTTACTATAAAAGTTGCGAAATTTCCAGGGGTTCTTATACTTTTCCTCACCCTGTATAAGAACCAATAGAAAACTTCAAAATTTAGGTCTGTAAAAAATCATGCTAACTCTCGTCTTCAGTTACGAGAAGAAGTATTCTTATAAATTTTCCTTTAAAACGTCAGGATTTTCAGAAAAAAATGATAAAGTCAGAACTTTTCCAAAAATTTTGAAAAATTTCCAAATTTTAAGGATCTATAGCTCTTGATCCTTATATCTAAATCTTTGAAAATTTTTTTACGTATTTGAGGTAACAAAAAGAATATATTCTCAGAATTTCAGCGATTTTTATTTTTTTGCTATTCTAGTGGGTGTAAAATGTCTCATGTATATATATATATGGGTGAAAACGCTGGAATTCAACAAATATCGCCCGCACTCAAATTTCTGATTTTGCTGAAACTTAAGTATATGAAAGTATATTGAAAAAGAATGACTCATGCAAAATTAGAGCTCAAATGGATGCCAGGGGCCTGAGTTACATAACCTCAAACTTTAAAAATCAGCTATTTTTCAAAGCATTGCCAAAATCCGAATCCTCTGCCAAATTTGATCCAACACAGCTCATTTTTTTGTTTTGATCTATCCTTCAACTTAACTATTAAGCACTATCAGTTTTATGAGAAAGATGCTGTGCTACGACGTAAAATAGAAATATAACTTTTTATTGATTTTATGATTTTTTCAAATATTTGCCAAAATTTGAGTTTTCAATATTTTCTAACGTACTACCTTTTAAATTAAAGGTCTCTCTGTGGCCTTTAAATTGCAAGGTGAAGCGATTTAAAATATTGGAAAACTGCTGAGTTATGTTCCTTCAAAGTTATCCTCATTTTCAAAAGTGATCAACTTTGAAGTTGAATTAAAAAAATCCTTTGCTTATTTTTTATGAAACTTTCTAAGAAGTTAGTGTTAATGTAGAAGAAAGTCCCCAAGAAGTTTGGTGTGGTTTTTTATTTCGTTTTGAAGCTATAACTATTTAAATATCATAAAAATCGAATTTTCTAAAAATTTACAATACGCAACATAGTCAATGCATTAACGCGGAAAACTTCATATGGATCGTATTGTGAGCACCCGAGTGTTATATATTAAAAAATTTGATCTATAATAAAAAATATCTAAAAATGCCATTGAGTACAAACGGAAGGCAACATTGAAGGTGATATAAATTCACCTATATAGATGATGTAGAAAGCTCTTTGAAAAAGTATTTAACTCTCAATGCAAGCTCTCCTTTCATGTGAAATATGTATTTCTGATTGGATAACAATCGAATGAATAAATTTTCGTCTCCCAAATGATCTGTTATATCATTTAATCCAATAAATTTATTTAGAATATAAATTCTTTGTAACCACACTACTTTTTTCGTACTGAGTAGTTAGTATACTTTATCTCCAAATTTTTTAAAACAAAAATGTTTTTATTAACCCTTCGTGGGTAACCTGGATCATTAATGGCACAAATTTTCAGGTCAAATATCTCTGGAAATAAAAATTGTTATGAACAATTTTGTTTACTATGAATCATTAAATAAACTGCCGAACTGTAAGGTCAATGCAAAAATGAGTATTCCAGAGCTTTTTCAGATTTTTTTACCGGAATTTTCATAGAAAAAACATCAACAGGACTTTGATGACCCAAGTTACTCTCCATGTCCCTAAATTTATGGTTACTCACGGAGAATTGAATATTTTATCATTGTATTGTAATACCCTTACTCTATTCTGTGGAACTCCCATAACACACAGACTGGAAGTTATAGTCGTTATTCAGTTTACATGTATCAATTTTACATTCTCTTCTCGTTTTTTTTATAAAAGTAAAGTAAAATAGAATGATGTTTGATACATGTAAACTGAGAACTGAGGCCTGAATTCATAGTTGTATCTTGAGGGTGAAATCAGAATGTACGGAAAATAGACGACGGAACGTCACAGAACGTCGATTCCGTATTTTTCGCCACTAATCATGGTAAAAGTCCATGCGATGGAATTGGTGCCACGGCGAAGAGGGCGGTGAGAAGGGCATCATTACAAAGATCTGCAGAACAGCAAATGTTGACTCCGCAAAAAATGTTTGAATATTTGGATGAAAATTTTGAAACAACAAGGTATGAAATGAACAACCAACGATAAATATTAAATAAATTATACAATAAAATATGAATCTTCTCACATAGAAGTTCGTCTAGAAGTTTCATTCTTACTTACCAGGAGAGTGTCTGAGTTGCGGGTCGCAGATCTTGATGAAACTTTGGGATAAGTATTTAGGTACCAAAATATGAGTAAAACCACAGCGGTACGGTCTAATGCTTCGAAAAAATGAAGTTATGGACAATTATAGTCTTATTTTCAGAAAAATATGAAAAAAGAACTCCTAATTGAAGTGTAAATAATTCTGTCTAGAAATGTCTTTAATAAATTTACAATAAGTTAAATAAAAGCAGAGAAAGCAAACTTTAATTTGCTAGTTTCCGAATTAAAAAATAATAATTAGAACGAAAGTTATGCTTGTTTAAAGTTAGGCATCAAAAGAGTACTAAAAATCACCATCCCTCAAAATTTAGACTATTTTTGGTCCTCTCTTACTGTTCAACTTTAAACAAGCATAATTTTAGTTCTAATTATTATTTTCTAATTTGGAAACTAGCAATTCAAAGCTTGATTTCTCTGATTTCATTTAAGTTCAGTTGTAAATTTATTAAAGATATTTCTAGACAGAATTATTTACACTTCAATAAGGAGTTCTTTTTTCATATTTTTCCGAAAATAAGACTATAATTGTCCATAACTTCAGTTTTTCGAAGCATTAGACCGTACCGCTGTGGCTTTACTCATATTTTGGTACCTAAATACTTATCCCAGAGTTTCATCAAGATCTGTGACCCGCATCTCAGACACTCTCCTGGTTAGAAAATCGTCAAATATCATTATATCTGATTTTTTCATATGAACTAGGAGAGTGTCACATCTCCGGATCACGAAATTGGCTCAAACTTCAAGATAAGTTTTCAGATGACAAAATATGAAAAAAGCTAAAGTAATAGACACAAACGCTCAATTTTTCCCTAAGTACAGGCAATCAAAGAATATCACTAAAAAAGTTACTAGATTTTCAAACTCTTATAGCTCTCAAGCATTATTAGCCAGAAGCTTGAAACTTTTTTATGAAAGCTGAGCTCGAATTCTTTTGATGCCCTAGTTGTAGCATATCAAAATATTATTATTTTAGCTTCTATTATTTATTGCTTCTTTGAAAAGGAAAATCAGATCCAACCTTTTTTACACTATAAAATCGGAAAATATTAATATTTTGATATGCCATAACTATTATTTCGAAAGAATTTAAGCTCAGCTTTCATTTAAAAAAATTAATAAGTTTCTGGCTATTAATGTTTAAGAGCTATGTGTTTGAAAATCTAGTAACTTTTTCAGTTATATCCTTTGATCGCCAGTAACTAGGGTAATATTAAGCGTTTGTGGCTATGAATTGAGCTTTTTTTCATCCTAATTTTAGCTTTTATTATTAATTAATATTTTAAAATAAAAATTCAGGTCCAATCTTTATTACACTATAATGAAGCGGGCTTGACTTTATTCACGGTCGCCGAGTAATATTTTAATTACCGAATTTAAATTTACTTCATTAATTTAATCTATTACATGCATATACAAGGTGCATACAGCAATATTATAAAAGAAAATTACATTTATCGACGATCTCCTCCAGTGCAATACTCTTGGAGATGCGATAGTTTATAATTTTCTTTACGTGTAGAGGAGAGGGTAATGTGATAAAAGTTATTATCGACGACTCCATTGAGTGCAATACTCTAAAGAGTGCGATAATAAACTTTTTTATTATATGAAATATGTAGAAAAGTGTTTAAATCGACGACATCTTTGAGTGCAATACTCTTAGATTTGCGATAAATAACACTTTTATTTAATGCAAAATGAATAAAGAAATTATTATCGACGACATATCCAAGTGCAATACTCTTCAATGTGCGATAATTAATTTCTTTATTGTTTCTATGAAAAATGATTAATGAGATGAGATGAATTATACCTTTCTCAATAACTTTTTGAATACAATCTCATTTAAATTAGAAATACTTAATCTTTTTATTAACAAAGTAAGAAAATATATATTTTATAAGTCTCGAAAAGTTACATAACAATTTTTAATACAAAGTGTTTAGATCTTACACTTCTAACAGTATAAGATCGAACGAATATAGAATCCATGTTAGATGTTACATGGTCGAACATCTAAAAGATAATCAGAGAGCTTGCTTGGATTCACGCTCTTTTATATTTATTTTATATATTTACAAAAGAAACATTCAATTAAGATAAATATATTAGTAAAAGAAACATTCTATTTCCTTTACATTTCAAAAGACTATTTTTTATAGTTAATTTTATTATTTATTAATTAAAAAAACTAATTTTTAAATTTATATCTTTAAACTTTAAATAGAATAATCATTTTTATACATATTATATAAATAGAATGTTCTATTTATATATACACAATTATTTGAGGAAGTTAAATTTTATTATTAACAATTAAATATTGATAATACTTCTTATTAAAAGAAATAGAACATTCTATTTCTATAATCATTTTACTATATCTATATATATACATTTGAGTTATCTTATCGACCTCAATAGGTAACTATGAAGTCCTACTTATACTTTTAATGTAATTTAAATTTCTTATAACCAAAAATTATTTTATCTTTTAAATAATATAGTCATTCTTATGACATATTCATGTTGAATTTAATAATTATAGCCAGAATCAATATGAGCCGTTACAATAACTTTGGGAAAAAATAATATTTTTACATGCTATAACTACTATTTCGAAAGAATTTAAGCTCAGCTTTAATTTAAAAAAGGTTTAAGTTTCTAGCTATCAATGCTAAAGAACTATATGCGTTTAAAAATCTAGTAACTTTTTTAGTGATTTTCTTCAATTGCCTGTAATTAGGGAAATATTGAGTGTTTGTGAATATAACTTTAGCTTTATCTATATTCTGTCATTTGAAAACTTATCCCGAAGTTTGAGCAAAATCCGTCATCTGGAGGTGTGACACTCTCCTAGTTAGTAGAAGAGAGGAAGAGTCGCCGTATACTTTCAGCGGCACTTACACATGCAAGTGCGTATACATACATACGCGCGCTTGCATGTTCAACCACATTGGTCTTTTTGGGTGTCTGCGCGCGCAGTTTTTAATATCGTACGGTTTCAGGGCCGTACGTACTCGGGCGCTTACATTGCCCCTCAAAATTAAAATTGATTTTGCATTTTACCTTAGGAAATAACTGAAAAAAATCTATTTTATTTTTTATACGTGACTTAACGAAACCGCGCGCACAAACACCACACTTATGCACTACCCTGGTGGTTGAGAATTGCCCCTCAAAAATAAAACTCGATTTTTTCTATTCTTAACAATGAAACCAAAATATATTCTTTCTCATTTAATAACAAATTAATAACGTAATAATATAAATACTTTTTATTCACATAAACTAAAGAATGTCTTTATTTTTCTTTTTTTTTTTTAAACGATTAAACTAAAAAAATGTATATTTATTTTTAACTTAGAAACACTTATTTTATTTACTTAAATTGTTTTTTGTTTCTTTTTTTTTAGCTTGAACTTGAGTTTTGTAAAATAAACAAATTTCTTTTTACATAATTAAACAAAATAAATGTATTTATTTCATTAACTAGAAAATCTTTTCATATCCATCAGTACAAAAAAAAATTATTTATCTTTTTATTATTTATAATGTCACTAAACAACTTTACTTTTATTTTGACTACAAAATTGTTTACTGTAACTAAAAAAAAGTTTTTATTTTCACTTTTTCTATTTTATTTGAACTAATTTTAACTTAAAAAATTATTTCTTTTTGTTTTTACTCAAGTTTTTCATTTTTTTTTATTTGTATTTTAACTGAACTTAAATTTTTCTTCTTTTCATTTTCAAAGTAAAAAATCTATTCTTTTGAGTTTAAATTGTTGTTATAAATCACTTATTTTTTCTTTTATTTTAAAAACTGAAACGAAAAATTTTTTTCTTTTTAAAAGTAACTTTAAAAAAATGTTTATTTTAACCACTAATTAAAAACTAAATTTGATACTTTTTTTTGTTTTTTACTTTGTTAACTAAACATTTTCTTTTGTTTTTTTAATTTCACTTTTCACTTTTGAGTTTACTTCTTTTTTGTCTTTTAACATTATTTCTTCTCTCGCTTTCTTCTACCCATTTATCCACATCTTCTTTATCATCTTCTAAATCATCTCTGCATGTTACTATTCCTCTTTCTTCTTTTTTTTATTCTTCTAATTTGCAGCCTGCGTAGTATATTTTTATTTTGCATTTTGATTTTCCCATATACATCTCTTTTATGAACACTTCTTCTTCTTTTTTGTTCTTTATTTTCCTTTTGTTTGTTTCTTTTTTTTCCTTTTTATTCCAATTTTTTTCATATGGTGTGTTTGTCGTTTTTGTTATTTTTTGATTTCTTGTAAAATAATATCCAGGATCACTGAAATCCATGGTGTGAGGCTGGACGAAGCACGACGTGCTGGGGTAGATGAAGTTCCTGAGATTGCTGCTTCTCATCTCCGGATCTTTATCCCATTGGCAATCAATAATTATATTTTTTATTTTTTGCTCTGACACCTGCTGCATTGTGTGCTTCACGTCGAAGTATCGCATAGTTTGTGCAGTGTTATTGCGTAGACATGTGGCCATAATTAAAAATCTTTTTCCTTTTTGTTTTTTACTCGATGATGTAGTTGCTATGGTGTTTCAGCTCTGACTAATTCGAGTATGTCAAACTGTCTATAATTTTTTCAAATTTCTAACTATTTTATGTGTATGTGTCTATACGTATATGTGTTCCACTTGTTGTAGTACATATTTGATCGTTGCCTTTGACCTTTGTGTACTACAAGTGCACGTACGCATACTTCAGTATACACATTTTGCCTTATAGCTATTATACACATGTTTCTTTTTATTATCTTTTTCGCATTCTTTAGTTTTTAGTATTTTATTTTATTTTAAATATTTTTTTGACTGAAATACTTTTAGAACTGTTTAAGGTGTTCTATATGGGACTTTTCATGTTATTATTTTTTATAATTACAATAAATTGAATTTATTATTTTATTTATTTTAATCACTAGCCTCGTGGAAAGGTTTAAGGTGTTCTATATAGAACTTTCCACGTTCTATGTTTTCTATATTATTTAATAGATATGTGTCTGGGACTATAATTTTTTTTATTATATACGGGCCTTCGTATATCTCAAAAAATTTAGCGATTTTGTCATCTTCTGCATTCGAGACGTTTAATGATTTTAATAGTACTTTATCATCTATATTAAATTGATAATGTGTACTTTTAGAATTTTTTGCTTTTGCTCGATTTTTTATTTTCTTATGCATTTTCTTTTTTGCATATAAAATTTTCCTTTCGTATGGGATGTCTGTATTTTTTAATTTAAAATACTTATCCCATACTCTCGTTGGTTTTATGCCCATATGCAATTCAATTGGCGTAGAACCTGTTGTTTCATGGGTAGTTTTATTCATTATGCTCTGAATTTTTCGCATGTACGAAGCCCATGATTTATGTGATTCATTTACATACGTTCTAAAGAATCGACCTAATTCTCGGTGAATTCTTTCTACCATGTTATTTTGTGGATGTCTAATAGAAGAATATATTATTTTTATATATTCTTCTACTAATTTTTTAATTTATTTTTTAGAGGTAAACTGAGTACCATGGTCCGTCATTATTGACTTAGGTTTGCCATAATTTGGTATATAATCACCAAATATTTTTTTAATTGTTGTTTATGTATTGGCCTTTTTGATAGGGTACATTACAACGTATTTAGAAAATACATCTATGGATGTTAGTATATACTTAACACCTCCTGTAGATATTGGCAGAGGACCATAAAAATCAATCGACAATATCTCATTTTTATTATTGATTATAATTGGTTGCATTTCAGTATTATATTTTACGGTTAAGTGTTTTGTCTTTTAACAAATATACACGATTTTAATAAGTTATAAACGTACTTTTTTAATTTAGTAGTTATAAAACTTTCTATTATTGTTTTATATGTCTTTTTTGGGCCAATATAACGGTAAAAATTATGAATTTCAATTATTAAATTTTTCAGTAATGATTCAGGTATTATTTGTGAACCTGCTTCACTTATTTTATATAATAAGTCATTTTCACATTTATAATGATTTTTTATTTTATCATTATTTAAATTATTTAATTTGTTTTTTAATTAAATTTAAATTCAATTTTTGGCTTCAAGAAATTTGATTTTCTAAAATTAAATGTTACATTATATTTTATAGCTTTTTGAAGTAGTTGTTCTAAATGATTCAGGTGTTCTTCAAATGTAGATTAGATTAGATTAGTTATTGTTTTATTTTGTATTATAATTACAAAAAGAGCATGTAAAATTACAAATAAAGTTAAAATACATAAAATACTTGAAATAGCCTTGCATATATAAAATTAAAATAGTACAGTATGATATCACAGTCATAAAACATAATAGAGATAATAAAACTGTTATAGTAAGTCAATAAATTAAATAAAAGTGATATCACAGATAATACGAATAAGTACACGCAGAGAGTATAAATAATATAATTAAAAATCAGTCTCAAATATCTATCAGTCAAAACAATTACATAAAATCAAGCGTGTAAAGAGTGCAGTCGAAATATCAGCAGTATACATTAAATTAAAATCACAAAACAAGGTTAAATGTACAGTAATATACAAGTCAAGTTGATAAAAATATAATCATTCACTCTATGCACACACATCCTATAATCATGCCAATAAATACAATAATGCCTTAAATCTATAAAAGGTACATCACATAATAAATTAACACATATGATATAGTCCGAAAATAATACTGTTTAATCAAGGTCGAGTAAATACCTCCTCACAGCGGCTTTAAACCTGCTGATTAATGAAAGATTTTTAATATCAGCAGGTAGGTAGTTCCAAAAATGCGTACTTTGAACTTGAAAGGAATTTCTTCCAGTCTCAGTGCACATGAAGGGCACCGCAAGATCTTTTATCTCACCCCTAGGGTTCGCTCTGGGTATATATCTAGTGATAAGACCCACTAGATATTCGGGAGTATTCATACGTACGATTTTGTACATAAGTACAGCCATAAAATACTGTCTCCTCGAATCAGTACGTAGTCAACCCAAAGCATGTCTATGGGGAGAGATGTGATCACCCATCCTCACGCCTAATACATATCTCACACATGAATTTTGCATTGTCTGTAGCCATCTTCGTAACTCCTGCGAAGCATCGAGCAAAACCACTGAGCAGTAATCAAGACGTGGGAGCAGCAGGGTGATTGCGAGCTGCTTACGCAGAGCCTTAGTGGTGTACCGACGGAAAAACCACAGGATATAAATCACTCTATTGAATTTTTTAGTCAACATATTAATTTGCGGTTCCCACAACAGTTTAGAGTCGGTGTCAGAGAAAGGAATACCGATACCGCTCTCCAGGTCAATCGTCCTTGGCTCACCCGAATAAAAATTTTCAATAAAACGATTACTTCCAAAGACAATCGCCTTTGTTTTATTAGCATTCAAAGTTAAAGAAACATCAGCAGCCCACCCCGACACCGCCCTGGCCACCCTATGTAAAATACGAATCCCCTCATCCACATAAGGGACCTGTGTATAAATTTGAAGATCATCCGCATACAGTAGATGCCCGACGAAACCAGAGTCCAGTGCGTCTCGTACGTCATTTATGTAAAGGCAAAACACCAAACCCTGAGGCACTCCTAGATTGGTTGTTAGCCAATTCGATTCCTCCTTTAAATGCGTGGAAACCATGTGTTTCCTACCTAATAAATAGGAGTTAATCCATCCGAGTGCGACCCTGGAGAACCCCTATCTAAGCCTCGCAAGAAGTTTGGAGGGAGAGATCGTGTCGAATGCCTTACGAAAGTCAAAAAGTAGTAGTAACGTGACAAGTTTCCTGTCTAGACCTGACCTTATATCGTCTGTAAGCTTAAGTACAGCAGTCTGCGTAGAATGGTTTTTCCTGAAGCCCGCCTGCATAGGATCGAGCAATTTTTTGGATGTAATGTACTCCTGCAGTTAGTCATGGGCGATCTTCTCAAGAATCTTTGAATGAAAACATAAAATGGCTATAGGCCTAAAATCTTTTGGCTGCCTAGATGCAGCACACTTTTTCAATGGTATAATACGTACTTGCTTCTAACGGCAAGGGAAGACCCCCGTGCAAAAGAGGAGTTGAACTGAATCACAAGATATTCACCAATAAATGATAAAGCTTTAACTATCACGCTTTGCGGAATGCCATCCTCACCACAAGACAAAAAATGTGAAATTGCAAGAACAACATCATTAATGTAGATGACCTTATATGTAAGTCATCTACAAATGCTAACACGAATTCCTGCATATCTTTTATTACGTTATCTAACCCTCTTAATAACGCGGTGCTGCTAGTTTTAATACCGAATGCAGCCACATTAAATTCATACACTTTATTGTCAATTTTGAACGCTGTGTATTTTTTACTAGGTTCAGTTAACTCTATTTGCCAATATGAGCTTGTTAAACCTAAGCTCGATATAAAGTTTTTTTCTTTACATCTGAGAAATATTTCTTCAATTGAAGGTGGCGTTTCGTAATCATCAATTATTTTTTCGTTTAGTTTACGAGCATCTAAACACAGCCTTACAGTGCCATCTTTTTTGATAACTGTGACTATAGAATCTATATAAGGACTTTTTGATCTCCTTATAATTCCTAATTCTTCCATTTTTTCTATCTCTTTCAACACCTTATCTCTGTGATTCATTGGAATGGGGTGAGGTTTAGAATAAAATAAATAATCATCTTTTAATTTGATATCATGCTGATATGACTTCAATAAACCTGGAGCCTTTCTAAACACTTTGCTATACTTTTGTATTAATAATATTAATTCTTGTTTTTGGGTGATTGTGATATTATCACATTCGTTTATTTGATTATGAATCTCATCATTAGTGAGTTCAGTTATATTAAAATAATTTTTAGAAGTGAGAATTCGATGATTCTCGTTTTCTGTTATGAAGTTATATAAATTGTGGTCATTTTCGCCTTCATATACTTCTGTTATTTGCATAACTGAGTATGCTAAAGAATTTATTTGTTTATTAGTATAAGATAAATTTATATCTTCACTGTTAACTATTATTAATATCTCTTCTAGCAATGTATTTATAATCATGCCCAAAGCCTTTTGAGTATCATATCCGATGATTACATTTTTGACTAGTTTAGGAATTATTAGATATATTAATTTAATTTCTTCATTTTCAAATTTTGTTTTTAATAAAATATGCCTTTTTATTCTAGTAGTTTTAGTACCAGTTGCTGTTTTTATACATTTTCCTGTAAGTGGCAATAGAGGGCAGTTTTTAAATTTTCGTAATTTTCGAAATAAAATTGCTCAGATATGCAAGTAACTTCGCTACTTAAGTCAAAGCTTTAATATTAATATTTTCCAATTGAATATTTATTTCTGGGCAACAAATAATTTTATTTTCAGAATCTTCTGGGTTTAAATCATGGGTTTAATCATTCTCCATGTCTTCTTGCATACGTACTATTAATTTAGGGGTTTTATTTTCAATTGCATCCTTACCCCTTGTAATATTCAGCTCAGGTGCAACTTTATATAGTTTTCCTGATTTTTATCATTATTTTTATCGTTTATATCTATATTTAAAATATCTAATTCCTTGCTGCTTTTTTGTAATAACTTTTTATTTGCAAGTGATTTTAATTTTCCACGCTGTTGAGTTTTTGGTTTATTTTTATTTTCTTCAATTTTAGTGACATTTACGCTAGGATCATGTTGAGGTTTTTTATATTCTTGTTTATAACTATTTTGATTTTGAGTATTATTGTTTTGATTATAATGAGCTTTATTTATATTCTCGTTTTTATTGAATGTTTTTTGATGACTATTATTTTTACAATATTCATTTTATTTGCTGTCTTTTTTCCTGCAGTTTGTCATCATTGTCAAAATCTGACAAAATTTGAAACAATTTTTGCGACGTTGCTATTTTAGCTGGACATCCAGCTAGTCCCGAAAAGGAAAGCGCATATTATTTATAATACAAAATTCTTTAAACGAATCTGCAGAGGGGATTCGCCGCGGGATTATCACTCTCGATCAGGATGCAAGAGCCTAAGAGTTATTTTTATATATATATATATATATATATATATATATATATAAATGATTTGACACCAGTCATTAATTAAATAAATAAAAAAATTACTTTTTAACTTATAGAAATAAAATTATTTAGTTTTATTTAAATTAACAAATTTTATTTATTTCGTCGCTAACACAATCATACATTCAATCAAATCAGTTTAATTCTCTTTTTTTTCAACAAGGCTTCACTCTCTCACTCTATATAAATCTATCTATATCTCACTCTCTTTCTCACTCACTATCGACACTACTATATGCCACGACTAGACACTCGCACGATTCGAAATTTTGACTGTCGCTATTCGACACGGTGCCTCAATGTTATACTGTATCGTCTCTGATTTACCTTTCCACTCGGCGGCAGTAACAGAGGCTCTCTTCGCGGAAATTCAACACGTGCGCGTTGTAGGCGCAACTTCGGCTGATTTCTCGGAAAACAAAAGTCTCTTGCGACTCTTTTACACGAATTTTACAAATCGATGTATTAAAATCTTTTACATTTTTAAGTTATTCCCCAAATTTATAATTTACATTTCTTTTTTCACACAACTTAATTGAATAATAGAGGAAATAAATACAACGTTTTATGAATACACTCTTCCTTTCTCTCTTTCTTTATAATCAAAATTTTAAAACACGCTCTTTTACATCTTTATAACCCCTTTTTTTCAACACATTCATAAACGAAAACTACTTGCAAGCACGCGCAATTTAAGTACGCACAATGATTTTTGTAATAGTTATTACCTTTTTTTGTTTAACGCTCTCTCTCTCTCTCTTTCTCGCTCACTCTCTCGCTGTATATGGTTTTTCTATCTCCGCTATTGACCTGGTGCTTGGCTTTATGATGATCTCGTTGTTAGAGCGTGAACTGGCAAAAACAGGCACAAAATAATGAAGAAAAGGCGCCACTAAATTAAAATAAATTTTTGGCGCTACTACACATATACACTCTGACGAGATTTTATAGAAAACGATGGCGCAAAGAGTTTCTTTTCTTTTTTCTTAAAAACTTTACACGATAATGAATAATTCTTACCGTGTTAATTGATTCAAAAAGAAAGGATCAAATCCTCGACAATCCTTCTTTAAGACGCTCAAACAACGGTACCACGAATATTCTGAATTACATTATAAAATTTAATAAGAAAATACAGAAAAACTCTAATACACGTTTTAAAGAAAACGGCACCACGAATTCTAATGTAATTGAACTAAAAAAAACTATTACACGCTGCGATTCTACGCTTTTCACAATATCTCTCAGAGCAAAGGGCTCTCTGTTCTCCTTTTTTACGTGACTCACGTCTTCTCTTAATCAGGGCTCGCTAAAGACTGTCGTTAGGCCCGTTATTTCTTGAACTTGATCGCGCGAGAAAATTTGGCGGACTAATCACGACGCTTTTTACATTTCACACATGCATACTTTCGGGCGCGAATTAATACACACTCACTCGATTAATAATCAATTTAAAATTATTACACTTTTAATAAATTTAGAAAATTATGAAATAATATCTCTTATAATAATCAGGTCTAACATCGGTTGAAAACCTCTGCACCTTGTCAATGTACTCGCGCGCTTAGTCGTTGCAGGCTCACTACACATCATCTCTCTCATAGGCTATCTCTTTCTACCACGTTTACAATTTCTTTACTTTTCGGCGCTCACAACTCACAATATACTCGCTCACACTAAATGAAAATCACGTACAATTAATTTACAATTTTCATACGCATAATTATTATCTTGAAATAATTAAAATGTCCAATAATTATTATTTTCAATAATCTTTTCTTTCTCTCTTCTGGATAGCGCCACTGGAATTCTTCTTCATATCTAATTCCTTCTGTGTTTTCGAGCGGGAGGGATAAACAATTTAAAATTCTCTACAACAAATTTACAAGAAAAAAAAAATAAAATAAAATGAATATTTTCTTATTAAAAAAAACTCTTAAACATTATAATTAATTTTCTTTTGTAACGCCATTAGATCTTTTAATTTAAAAAAAAAACTAATAATATATTAAAATAAATTAATTTATAAAATAAAATTTTATTGGGACGCGAAAATCGCGTCATAACGTATTTTTATCCTTTTTTCGCGCGAATTTCATCGCTTACCTGACATTTCTATCGAAATGCTTGCTGACTTTATCTGCTAATTCTTTATCAGTATATTGAAGTTTTAGCTCTTTAGCGAAGCCATATATTTGAGTGGCATAAGTCATACGACTCATTTTTTCATTTTCGAAAAATTGGCCAAACTTAACTTTTCTTCTAGAATTTCTTTGGATGTCCTCATTCCAATATCTGCCTAGAAAAAGATTTTTAAAGCCTTTATAGGCGAGTACATCGTCCTGATAGATGTACCACCATTCATTTGCTTTTTTTTGCAGTACTGTATGCAATAATTCGAGGGTTTCTTTCTCCTCTAATTTTTTTAAGGCTATATATTTTTCTAATTCATTTCAGAATTTCATTGGTCTTTCGACCTCTGTGCCTTCATATTTAGGTAAAGGAATTTTAATCTTATTATTATATGACTCGGCGCCTTGCGTTCGAGTCTCATTATTTTTTTTTTATTTTTCATTCAGGTCGTTCATTTTTTCTTCTTGTTTTTGAGTCGTATCATCTATCCTTTAGTGACTCCGGTAGTGTTGAGCACCTAATGTATACTGATGATCTGCAAATTTATACTCAAGTTCCCCGCGAGAATGTGGACGAGGGTATTATTATCCTGCAGAGAGCGGCAAAAGCGGTGTGGGAGTGGGCTGCGGACGCTTCTCTCACTTTAAATGCTAATAAAACTAAAGCGATCGTCTTCGGTAGTAGTCGTTTTGTTAACTCTTTTTATGCTGGAGAGACCAGGACGATCGACCTTGGGGGATGCGTCGGGATACCTTTCTCTGGCTCCGTAGTAAGCCTTGGTGTTGTGCTTGACTCCTAACTTTGTTGGGAACCACACGTTGATATGATTACTAAAAAGTTTAATAGAGTACTGTATGCTCTACGGTTTTTCCGTCAGTACACCACGCAGGTGTTGCGTAAACAGCTCGCAACCGCTCTACTGTTTCCACATCTCGATTACTGCTCAGTGGTTCTGCTCGATGCTTCTCAGGAGTTGAGAAGACGGATACAAAGACTGCAGAATGCATGTGTGAGATACGTGATGGGTGTGAGAATGAGCGATCACGTCTCTCCTTATAGAGTTGCACTAGGTTGGCTGCGTACTGATTCGAGGAGACAGTATTTTTTGGCTGTACTTATGTACAAAATCGTGCGCATGAATTCACCGGAGCATCTAGTGGGTCTCTTCACTAGATGTGTACCTAGGGCGGCTACTAGAGGAGAGATTAAGGAGTTAGCGGTGCCCTATATGCGCACTAAGACTGGCAGGAATTCCTTTCAAGTTCAAGGTGCGCATTTCTGGAATTCCCTACCTGCTGAGATTAAACATCTACCATCTCTCAGTAGGTTTAAGACCGCAGTGAGGAGGTATTTGATCGACCTCGATTAATATTTAAAAAATAGAATTTATTGTTAATTTATTTTTGTGTAGTCCCGTATATAGGTTTAAGGTATGTCTGTATTTATTGAATGAATGCTGGTTGGATGGTTTTCGAGTAAATGTGCTTTTTATTAAATTGACTGCGTTTATCATTATATCAAACGCTTTGCTGGTTTTTATTGTATTAGATTTTATTTTATTTGTAACGAAGTTATATTATTTTAATGTATTATTCTATTTTAGTATTATTTTATTTTTATTGTATTGTATTTGTTTTATTGATTTGACTTCGTAACGTATAGTTTATTTTAATGAAATTATGACTGATAGATATTGACCGCCTGTTTTGAATTTATATTATTTTTGTTGCGTGTATTATTTTACTATTATTAATCTGTGATATAACTTTTAAATTGTTGACTTACGTATTCATTATTATTATTTTTAAGTTTGAATGACTGTGATATCAACTGTAAGTGCAATATTTTTATTCATATTAGTAATAAGCTTTATGTGATATATTATGTGTTTTACACGCCTTTTTTGTATCTTACTACAAAATAAATGAATATCTATCTATCTATCTATCTATCCTTTGTGATAGGTTATCTCGAACCATCTTGATGGCTTCATCGAACTCCATTCTTTTTTTTAAATTTTTTATCTCTTCGTCTAATGCTGTGCTTTTTTTCAGTTAATATTGTGTTTTGTAGCTTGTAATCATTTAGGAGGTTCTTTATTGTAATGTTTTCATCTTGTATATTTTTTGTTTTTTTTGTTAATTCATCCAGTTGTTCTTTTAAATTCATTGTTACTGGATTTACATTTTTGTCTACGTTAAACTTAATGGCTTTCTCTGGGATACTCGCTTCTTTTATTGCTTTCTCATAGAGCAAGCATTGTATCGGTAAAAAAAATTTTTTTCTATTTTTTCATTAATTTGTACATATTTAGACTCAGGGAGTCGAAAAAAGTGGTTTCCAGAAAATGTCTGTGTGTGTGTGTGTGTATGTGTGTGTGTATGTATTCAGTACGCCAGTAAGATCTCGAGAACTACTCGATGGATTAACTTCAAATTTTGCATGCAATTTATTTTTTTATCTAACTGGGGGGGAAGCTATTAAAAATTGATCTTCTTAGCTCAGTTTTTTTAGAGCCATTTTAAGAATTTAAAAAAAATTTTAATTTTTCATTTTTTTGATATTTTACGTAAACTACTCGAAGAATTTTCTTGAAAATTTGTATGAACATTATATGCGACTGCCAAAAGAAGAAAAACTTTTACCAACTGATTTTCTTAGCGCACTTTTAATTTTAGAGCATTTTGTAAATTTTGAAAAAAAAATTTTTTTTTCATTTATTTTTTATTTTACGACAACCATTCAATAGATTTGCTTCTAAATTTGTATGCAAGTTATTCGCTATTGTCTAAAGAAAACAAGCTTTGGAACACTTATTTTTTTAGCGTAGTTTTAATTTTAGAGCATTTTGAAAATTTTGGATAAAATCTCTATTTTTCATTTTTTTTCTATTACACAAAAACCATTCGATAGATTTGCTCGAAAATTTTTATGGAAATCATTTGCAATAGCCTAAATAAAACAAGCTTTGAAAAACTTATTTTCTCAGTGCAGTTTTAATTTTAGAGCATTTTGAAAATTTTGAATAAAATTTTTCCATTTTTTTTTATATTTTACGTAAATTACTCGATGAAGGAGCTTCAAATTATGTATGGGAATTATTTATGATTGTCAAAATAAAATAAACTTTTGAAAACTAATTTTCTTCAATTTTCTTAGCGCACATTTAATTTTAGAGCATTTTGAAAATTGTGAAAAATTTTTTTATTTTTAATTTCTTTTCTATTGCACAAAAATCACTCGATAAACTTGCTCAAAAATTTTCATGCAAATTATTCACTATTATCTGAATAAATCAAGCTTTGGAAAACTTATTTTCTTAGCGCAGTTTTAATTTTAGAGCATTTTGAAAATTTTGGAAAAAATGTTCATTCTTCATTTTTTTTCTATTACACAAAAGCCATTCGATAGATTTGCTCAAAAATTTTCATGCAAATTATTTGTTATTGCCTTATTAAAGCAAGCTTGGAAAAACTTATTTTTTTAGCGCAGTTTTAATTTTAGAGCATTTTGTAAATTTTGAATAGAATTTCACTTATTTTTTAGTATTTTACGTAAACTACTCGATGAAGTAGCTTAAAATTATGTATAGAAATTATTTACAATTGCCTGAATAAAATGAACTTTTGAAAACTGGTTTTCTTAGCGTAGTTGTAACGTTAAAGCGTTTTGAAAATTTTAAAACAATGTTTATTTTTCAATTATTTGGTATTTTTTGTAAACTATTCGATGAAAATGTTCCAAAATTTGTATGCAAGTTATTGGTTATAGTGTTAAGAAGACAAACTTGGGAAAATTAATTTTATAAACGCATTTTTTATTTTAGAGCATCATAAAATCACATTATGCAAATGGCAAAAGTAAGAAAGAGTAAAATTCATATAGTTTTCGTAGGTATTAAGACAGCCTTCAATACAGAGGATAGGGACATTTATATTAAAATCGTATTAAAAAAAATAAAATTAAAATACTCTAACTCAATGCGCTCTATGAGAAAGCATTGAGCCAAAGCACTTGGCAGCGTTTTTTGTATCTAACTCTTCTTGTTTTTTGAACAACAACGTTAGTTCATACGAAACACATTTCATTCATTCATTTTATTTCGTGCTTACGTCCTCTTCGATTGTCTGATCTAGATTCTCTAGTTCATGTAATATAATATTTGATTTTTGTTCGTTCGCCATTTTACTATATTTTTATATTCGCAATTACACTTTATTTCGGTTACTTCCGAAATTAAAATTTAAAATATTTCTAATGTATATAATTCTTTATTAAAATTAACTTTTGTAAAATTTTATTTTTATTTTTAATAAATATAACATACTAAGAACGAAATATTTAAATTTTAATTTCGTTTACACTTTTTTCTTTTGACATTTTTGATTTTTAATGGATTTATTAATATTGACTTTAATTAATTTTATTTATAATTATTTTTAAAAGAGCTTTATTATTTTATTATAATATTTGTTCTCATTCGCGTTGAGGACCTATGTCTAACAATTCCTTATGTCTTCTTTGTTGCTGTTAACCTTTTGACTTTTTACTAATTTAACACTTGCATTTCTTTGCTTTACTGCGTGACCTTCAAGTCTTTTTATTTTTTAATTTACGAATATTCTATAAAGGAATTTACGATTAAATAAATTTTAGCCAACTTTTTGTGGGCATTTCGAACAAAAGAAATTCTTTTTACAAAATCTTCTAATTTCTTTGGGATCTAATATACCATTTTTCTTGCGTTTTCACGTTTTTTTTTTTAAATTTTATTGAATTTTATAAATTTTTTTTGTTACTTTTTTTTGTTTTTTATGTTTTGTTATTATTTATTTCATTTTTCTTATATTTTTAAGTTTTGTATTTTTAGTGTGATTAATAGCACATTTGCTTCCAATTTGATCATACGTTTTTTTATTTCTAAATTTTGTCTATCTGCTTTCTTATTAATCGCAATAATCTTATCTTCTAATTTTTTTATTCTACTATCAATAGATTTTGAACATTCAATGATTAGTTCATTTCTTTGATCATTTATATTTATTAAATCTTCGATTCTATTCTCCAGATATTCTACTCTATTATAATCTGTTCCTTGAAACAGACTATTTGGGGAATTTGGAATCAATCTAAAAAAATTTTTTATCATTTTAATTTTAATCTCATTTTTATTTTTATTTTATTATAATTTTATAAAAATTTTATTATTTAATATTACTGTTATCACGCGACTCTATTCTCGCGTGGGTTTTATCAACGACGGTCGAGAACCAGTGGGCGACAATATAACGTTCCCTCCTATTTAACCCTAATTTACTTTAATTATTTCTTAATAATTATTTTAACTTCGTCTATTGATTATAGAGTCGTTAAAAGCTAACGCGCCATGCCTAGCTTGTGCAGACTCTTTTTATGTCTCTGTTTTTTGTTAATGTCGTTTATAGCTAGGACTCCTTGCCCAGCTATAGCAGACCTTTTTATTGAAAGAGTATTAGTAATTTTTGGGTTAATTATGTGTAAAGCCCGTTATTATTAAGGACCAAACGCCTTAATATTCGGGGCTTTGCACCGGGTAAATAGGATAAGAATGTGGGATCTTGGACTTGCTCTTTATTGATAAAATAAATCAGATAAATTTACACTATAAAAGACTATAATAATCTAACGCTTAACAAACAAAGTTACTTGCTTGTAGCACGTGTTAGGCCATTCGCCACTTGTGCTACGAGCAAGTGTGTCTCGATGCTGAGAGAGCAGATCCAAAAGTGACGAGAGTCCCAAGCTCCTCACACTGCACACTGAAAAAAAAACCCGAAGCCAGCGCTGTGAAGTTAATCTGAGCGGTTGCATGCGAACAACATTCGAAGCGAGTATTTACAGAAAATCGTAATGTATGAATGCATAACCATGTCGCTGTAAATAATTACGACTTCTGTGTAAACGATTACGCTAATCCGAGCAGAGCGCCACAACTGTGTTGCGAGCACGCTTGCTCCGACTCTTTGGCATCGCGCGTGCAGAAAGCCGAAACCAAGCACTGCGGCAGAGCTGCGAGCTTGCTTGCTCCGACTCTCCGGCATCGCGCGTGCAGAAAGCCGAGACCAAGCACAATGGCAGAGCTGCGAGCACGCTCTCTTTGACTCTGCGGCATTTCTCATGTAGAAAGCCGAGACCAAGGGTAACGACAGAGTTACAGGCTCGCTCACTTTGAATTTCTGAACATTGACGTACCAAAAGCGAGGCCAAGCACTCTAAACGTTAAAAATTTACATTTAAAAAAGCGAAATTTCTTTTTTTCTTTTTTTGTAAGTTTTAACACTTTATGTGAAGTATAATTTATTTAAGTAAAATTCTATAATATTATAAAAATTAAATTTTGTTTCATAAAATTTTGTTTAAAATGTTTCTTAACTTAAAAATTGATGTGATATTTTACTTTTACCATTATTAGCCTGACTATACTAATGTAATAATGTAAATTTATAATTTTGATTTATTTTTAATACCTTATTTGTGCGATTATTAGTGCTTTTATACCTTAGAATTGATGTTAACTTTATTTTAATCCTTCTTATTTTTTTTATATTTATAGATTTATTAGGACATATTGAAACTCAGAAAGTTCAAAGTAATTTGAAAAAAAATTCTTTAGGTATTTATAAGTAGTCATTATTGACTTATTCTTTATAAACTATATTATTGTATTGTTACAAATTTCGTATACAAATGGAGTTTGCTTGGCGTTGCGGGAAGATATTTGCTATTGATTTTCGGGTCGTAGTTCCAATTTTAAATTCAATAATTTCAAAAAAGTAGCAGTGTTATTTCTTTTATCTTTTATAAATATTATATATATATATATATATATATATATATATATATATATATATATATATATATATAGCTTATTAAATTGCATTTGTTAATTGTTTAACGTATTTTTAAGAAAATGATATTTATTATAATATTTTATAGATAATATTTATTCAATTGAGTAGGGATAAATGTAATTTTATACTTTCTTAAAGTTTATAACGATATAAAAGGTATATACCGGTTCTAAGTACATATATTAATTCTTTTGTAGCTTTGAAGTAAAATGAGATTTATTAAATTGAAAAGTAAACATATTGATCAAAAACGAACCAAAATGTTTTCGCTAAAAAAACATAAAAATTTTAACTTTCTTAAATTTCTTAACAGAAATATTTTTATTATTTAAAGTTTTTTTAAAATTAATAATTTAATGAATTTTTTATTCAAAACTATCAAACCAAAAAAAAAAATTTAATAGGAACATCTTTGTTAGAAATATCTAGAATGTAATTGAATTTTTGGAAATTACAATATGTAGATTTTTTAGCTTACTTGATTAGTGAAAAATTACTATTAAATATATACAATAACTGCCCAAGTTATTTTATTATTTAACGACTTAACTAATTTTTTTTTATTTTTAAAGAATAATTAAATTTTTGCGACAACGGGGAAATAACTGAAAACTTCTTAATTCATAAAAAAGTATGAAAAATAGTCATTTTATAATCAATCATAATAATTTTTTCTCCAAACGTATTAAATTTTGAAGAAAACGTAATAAATATTTTATCAGATATCATGTATATATATATATATATATATATATATATATATATATATATATAATAATAATAATAATAATAATAATAATACCATTAGACGACATAAAAATCAATTGTAAATATCATATCTTCCCTCATACATCAAGAGAATTACATTCGTATACGAAATTTGTAACAATACAATCATATAGTTTATAAAGAATAACTTAATAAATGACTACTTATAAATATCTAGACAAATTTTTTGTAAATCACTTTGAATTATCTAAGTTTAATTTTATAATTATTGGAATTGTAAGTTTACCATCTATAAGAGAAACTGAAATCGTTATGCTTGACGAGTACATTTTATTCATCATCAGCTATATAAAAATACGAATTTATAAAAATACGAATTTATAAAAATATGAGTTTATAAAAATACGAATGATTAAAGTAAAGTCAAAATCAATTCAAAGGTATAAAAGCACTAATAATCGCACAAATAAGGTATTAAAAATAAATCAAAATTATAAATTTACATTATTACATTAATATACTCAGGCGAATAATGGTAAAAGTAAAATATCACATCAATTTTTAAGTTAAGAAACATTTTAAACAAAATTTTATGAAATAAAATTTACTTTTTATAATATTATAGAATTTTACTTAAATAAATTATACTTCACATAAAGTGTTAAAACTTACAAAAAAAGAAAAGAAAAAGAAATTTCGCTTTTTTAAATATAAGTTCTTAACGTTTAGAATACTTGGCCTCGCTTTTGGTACGTCAATGTTCAGAAATTCAAAGTGAGCGAACCTGTAACTCTGTCGTTACCCTTGGTCTTGGCTTTCTACATGAGAAATGCCGCAGAGTCAAAGAGAGCGTGCTCGCAGCTCTGCCGCTGTGCTTGGTCTCGGTTTTCTGCACGCGCGATGCCGGGGAGTCGGAGCAAGCAAGCTCGCAGCTCTGCCGCAGTGCTTGGTTTCGGCTTTCTGCACGCGCGATGCCAAAGAGTCGGAGCAAGCGTGCTCGCAACACAGTTGTGGCGCTCTGCTCGGATGAGCGTAATCGTTAACACAGAAAGTCGTAATTATTTACAGCGACATGGTTACGCATTCATACATCACGATTTTCTGTAATCACTCGCTTCGAATGTTGTTCGCATGCAAACGCTCAGATTAACTTCGCAGCGCTGGCTTCGGGTTTTTTTTTCAGTGCATGCATCAGCTCCCCTAGGTCTCTCTCCCACTCTTCTAACTACGTAGAAGAGAGGGATGGCCGCCGTATACTTTCAGCGGTACTTACACATGCAAGTGCGTATATATACATACGCGCGCTTACATGTTCAACCACTTTGTTTTTTTTTTTGCGTGTTTGCGCGCGCAGTTCTTAATAGAATACGGTTTTAGGGTCGTACGTACTCGGGAGCTCACAACATATATATATATATACTAGGGGCAAGCGTGCCAACCCCCATCTTGCTTTTATAACTTTAAAAAAATATCCAAGAATTTGCAATTTTTTTAATAACTTTTATCTAAAATACTAAATAAATTTCATTATTCAAAAATTTTTTTCAGGTAAATCTGCAATGATCTTCTAATGCATCTAATCATCTGTGAAATCCTGGCTTTACACCACGACAGAATTAATAATTAAATGTTGTGTGTCATGAGAGCTACGTGTATATGTTTTATTATAGTATTAAATAAGGAATAAAGTTAGTAATTGATTTATAAACGTTTTAACAAAGGTTAGTCTGGTGGTAGAAAGACTAAATTTAACGCTTAAATGTAGGTCTAAAAATGAGGGGCACATTTCTGACGATGACAGCGACGACAGCGGCAATATACTTTCAATATTGTAGGAAGAATATAATATAAATAGATCTAAAATTGCTTAAAATTAATATAAACAAGATTAATTTATGTCGCTCTTAATGTCGCTCGATTGAATTTTCATTTTTTATATTAATATGTATAAATTAGCCAATTTTATGGTCTAAAAATTGCCTCAATTCATGAATTTTCATATTGCAGTTCTGTTTAAAACTTAGTTTTTATATATTTGAAAAAAAAGAATTAATTAAAGTTCCAATATGCAGGAAAATTGTTTAAATACAAATCATATCATCATGATAAATTTAACATTTGTTTTACTGAACTCTTATTTACACGCTTCCACATAAACACACTTACACATATTTGCACTTACACACATACATTTATAGATATATCTATTGACATACACACATGCACATACACATATACAGACACACATACATTTATACAGACGAACTTACATATACACTTACACATACACATACATATCTATACATACGCACTTGAACATAAAAATGGATATTTTAAAATTAAAAAAATTAAAAAACAAAAAATTTTTTTTATAAATGTCACAAAAAAACCGAGAGACGTTAGGAGTGAGGTATTTCAAGCTAGTTATTGATTATTTACAAAATTTTTTCACATTATGCATCTGGTGTGGGCATTTATTCAGTTCTTAATAATGCTCTTCTAGACTTAACTTTTTCTAGCACTTTATTGTCATGTTACGTATTTATTGAAAGTTATCAATCGCATTGAGTATTTCATAATCGATGATTCTTTTTATGAAATGAAAATTCGTTCAGCTTAATATCATTTGGTATTTTAATCAATTGCTTTCATTGAATGTGATGACATAAAAGACATCACAGTTGATCAGAACGTTGTTCCGGCAACTTATTGCATGGTATAAATCAGATTATTTTACATATAAAAATACAAATGGCATTCATGTCAATAATGTGATTGTACATCAAATTAATTTTGATTTATATTCTAGTTGTATAAGTATTTAGAAAGAAATATTTGTATATATAGCTGCAAGAATGATTAAATAATTATTTGAGTTTAAAATCTTATCTGCCTACAAAAATAATTGTAATTTTAATTGTAACGACTATTGTTTAATTCATAATTAAGCTTCTGATTGATAAATAATATTCTACCATATGATCATTGAATTTATTTAAATAGTTTTTGAGTATTGAAATTAGATGTTTATGTTTAATATATGACAGGCTATTTTCCATAAGAAAAATGAATCATGCTTGATAATATATATTTTAAACTGTCATAACTCCTTATTGATGGCTTTATCCACCAAAATTCAAGATTTATTTTGAATTCCATGTAAATTTAAAGAAAATAAGCCCTCGAAAAGTAATTTCTACGGAGTCAAAGAATGAGTCATTTCAATAACCATCTACTGTTTATAAAAATTAATCAGAAAACTTTAAAATTTAGGTCTATTAAAAATCATGCTAAGTCTCCACTTCATATTTAATGAAAAATGTTCTTATGAATTTCCATCTAAAACATCAAGATTTTCAGGAAAAAAATGATAAAGTTGGGACTTTTCCAAAAATTTTGGAAAATTTAAAAATTCTAAGGATTTATAGCTCTTGATTCTTGCAATCAAGGCCCTTAAAATTTTTTTTACATATTTTGGGTAATAAAAAAAATATATTCTCAGGATTAGTTCTCAGGCGTACGAAGGATTTATTTTAGCCAGCAGTAGCCGATCGAGAACTTTATCCCGAGACTGATTACTAATTAAGCTATAAAATATTAGTCAAGGTCATATCTATCTTTCGTTAGCCCAAGATGGGTAGATGATTTTATGTTATCGTGGGTCGTATAAGGGACTATAAAAAGATTAAATAGAATTAAAAAAACATTACTATAAAATATAAATTTCCAGAATATTAATTTGATGAATTCTTATAAGTAAAGAACTGCAGATATCTGCATACGCATTTAGCTGCGCTTTGCCTGTGGATGCGACAGAGAGAGACGGAGAACTATAGCTCTTTAGAGTTTAACTTGTTTGTCTACTTTTGACTGCACTCTTTTTTCATCTGTCTTTGTCTTGATTATACCAGTGTAGCTAGACGGGGACGCAAAGCAGAGAAAAACTGCCTACTTGTAGCTGCGCGCTGACTTTACTAGCCATCTAAGAACATATGTTTACTTTCTTGTCCAAACGGTATTTAACAAAACTATAGTCAATTCTCCTATACGCTTCAATCTAGTGTGGCGTATGTATTAATATTCCATACTAGACAGTGCTATACTCCATTGCACAGTGTACAGCTGACTAAATATACTCAAGCTTCGAGCGGTGTGGTACAAGACCCCAATACCTATTTAGCTAACTTAACAGATATTCGGCCAAATATGACTTACTATAACATAAATACACACAAACACACACACACACACACACACACACACACACACACACACACACATATATATATATATATATATATATATATATGTAGGTGTTTGTGCGTGTGCGTGCACGCGCGTGTGTGTGTGAGTGTGTGTGTGTGCGCGTGTGTGTTTATACAAAATTTATGTATTATTTAAGTTTATAAGCTCATTCATATTTTCTCATAGATCACCTTCTAACGAATAATATGCGTAATGTTACATTGTACACTTTAAGGGGGAAATCCTATTATGTGGGGATGGTTGCCATTACTCAGGGACTTAGTTTTTTTTCTATAAATAGAGACCGTTATTTCCATTGTGAATAATGGCATTAGCGAGAAAAACCAGGGACATCAAAACTGTCATAGTTTTGGCTCTATTTGGTCCCACTATGCAATGGCGTGGTAGATAATTCTATAAAACATAAATATTTATAAAAATAAAATTACATTATTTTTTATATGTAAAAATTTATGTTTTATAGAAATATTTACAGTGCCATTGGTGCTATATTTACAAAATCCTTTACAGATAGAGTCACGCAATTGCACAAAAGGTATGAACCTAATTTAAATACTGTGCATCGTTCGTCAACCCATCATCAGCTCTAAAAAGACTATTTCAATGCATCACGAGAAAATTAAAACTTTTGATAATTTGCTCATGTATATAAGTCTGGGTTCGAAAATGGATATTTTATATTGATTTAAACTTTTCACGTCATTAAAATGATTTTCATTTATTTTATGCTTCTTTACTTTTGCATTTATTTTTTGAGCAATAATCATTTTCATCTTCATAATTAATATAAAATATTGAAAACAATATAGCTAATTCATTTACCTTGTATGACCTGTTGCATATGATGTTGGGATGCAGTTCTCTGGAATATAGAAATAACATTTGAAATTTTATTACTTAATCATAAATATTAAAATTTTGAATGTGAAGTCTTAAAATGCAACTATTATTTATAGTATTTCTGATAAAAAAATTTGTAGGTCTCACTGCACATATATTAGAAGGAAAATAAACAGGATTTCTTATAAAAGAAATGACAGAAAAATCATCAGGCTGATAGATTGTTTTCATAAATCGATGTCATGGATTATTCATTTGTCTTTAAGTCACTAGGTTGTGTTGCTTCTGATCTCGTAATCTTTGGTAATAGATTTTCAAGCAGGGTTGCGAAAAAAGTAATTAAAAATTATTTGAATCACGAATCATTTTTGAATATGTAATTAAAGTTTTATTTAATTAACAATTCCTTTTAAATTGATAATTAAAAATATTTTAATGAACAAATCAAAATCTAATCGTGAATTGAAAAGGCTTTAATTAAAAAATCAAAAGAAATTCTTAATTAAATGAATTTTAATTAAGAAATCAAAATATAATCGTGAATTAAAAGGGCTTTAATTACAAAATCAAAAGGAATTCTTAATTAAATAAATTTCAATTAAGAAATCAAAATTTAATCGTGAATTGAAAGGGCTTTAATTCCAAAATCAAAAGGAATCCTTAATTAAATAAATTTCAATTAAGAAATCAAAATGTAATCGTGAATTGAAAGGGCTTTAATTCCAAAATCAAAAGGAATTCTTAATTAAATAAATTTCAATTAAGAAATCAAAATTTAATCGTGAATTGAAAGGGCTTTAATTCCAAAATCAGAAGGAATCCTTAATTAAATAAATTTCAATTAAGAAATCAAAATGTAATCGTGCATTGAAAGAGCGTCAGTTATGATTATGATTTGTGAATTCGAGGGCTCTAATTAAAAATTCCACAATTCCTTTTTAATTAAACGTACTAAGGAATTTTCATCATATATATGTATATAGAAAAACATATGTGGACGCGCACATACATACGCACCTAGGCTCATATATATGCAACATTTCATGTCGACCCACACGCACACATACAGACAAGTTCATATATATATATATATATATATATATATATATATATATATACATGGTCCGTTTCCTGTCAACTTGCACCTGTTGACCCGTATATATTTTGGTTTATATATATATGTATATATACATACATACATACATACATGGGATATTTCATGTCAGTTAGCACGTACTCAAAAGTACAGGTTTTCTTTATATGTGGTACATTTCATGTCGATTCGCATGCATGCACACGCACGTGAATAAACATAGGATTTTTCACGTCAATTCGAAGGCACACACACAGGTTCATATATATGGGACATTTCATGTCTATTCGCATGCATGCACACAGACTTTAATAAACATGGGATTTTTCACGTCGATTGGAACGCACGCACTTGCAGGTTTAGATATATGGGATATTTCATGCTAATGCGCACGCACGCACGCACGCACACACACACACACACACACACACACACACACACACACACACACACACAGGATTATATATAGGACATTTAATGTCAACTCGTACATACTCATAATGACGGGCTTTTTTTATATATGTGGGACATTTTATGACAACACGCACACACCCATCCGAGTAACCTTAGGTTTATATATATATATGGGACATTTTATGTCGATTCGCATGCATGCACACGCACGTTGATATACATAGGATTTTTCACGTCAATTCGAACGCACACATACTGGTTTATATATATATATATATATATATATATATATATATATATATATATATATATATAGGGAAATTTCATGTCAATTCGCATACATGCACACAAACTTTAATAAATATTGGATTTTTCACGTCAATTGGAACACACGCACATACAGGTATATATATATATATATATATATATATATATATATATATATATATATATATATATATATATTTATGAGATATTTCAAGCCAATGTGCACCCATGCACACACACACACAGGATTATATATATGCGACATTTCATGACAACTCGTACGTACTCATAATCACAGGATTTTCTATATATGCGGGGCATTTCATGACAACACGCTCACACCCATCTTAGTAACCTTAGGTTTATATATATGGGACATTTCATGTCGATTCGCATGCATGCACACGCACGTTAATATACATAGGATTTTTCACGTCAATTCGAACGCACACACACTGGTTTATATATGTATATATATATATATATATATATAAACCTGTAAACGACATGAAATATCTCATATATATATACCTGTATGTGCGTACGTTCCAACTGACGTGACAAATCCAATATTTATTAAAGTTTGTGTGCATGCATGCGAATTGACATGAAATGTCCCATATATATGTAAACCCGTGTGTGTGCGTTCGAATTGATGTGAAAAATCGTATGTATATTAACGTGCGTGTGCATGCATGCGAATCGACATGAAATGTCCCATATATATAAACCTAAGGTTACTAAGATGGGTGTTAGCGTGTTGTCATGAAATGCCCCGCATATATAGAAAAGCCTGTGATTATGAGTACGTATGAGTCGACATGAAATGTCGCATATATATAATCCTGTGTGTGTGTGTGCATGGGTGCACATTGGCTTGAAATATCTCATATATATATATATATATATATATATATATATATATATATATATATATATATACTAGGGGGTACCCCCTGCTCGCACTGCTCTCGCCAACCCCAGTTGTGCTATAAATATAATTATATATTAAACATTTAAATCATTTTTAAATTTTTAAATCATTTTTTTTTTAGTTTCGTTGATAATTTAGTATATTATTTGATATATCGTAATGATTTTGAGTTTTATAAGATTTATAGGATTATTTTGTTATAATTCCTTTTTTATATCTTTTTTCTCATTTTAAACATTTTATGAGATATATCAAAAATTCATACTAAAATTTATAAATTTATTATGATATTGTAAATGAAATTATTACATGATCATTATATCATATTTTATTTAAAATTTAGTTATTTATATAACAAATAAATAAATAAAATAATTTTAAATTATTTTATACTTACTTATATTACATTTACCTGTATAAAAGTTATGAATATGTTTTTTTTATTTATTGTTGTTAGTAGTTAAATTATTTATTTATTAAAATTTCGATTTATAAATTTTAAATAATCATAACTTTTAAATATTTTAGTTAATTTTTAAATATTTTATTTTTTTTTATTTTTAATAATATTGATAATGTTTAAAAATTTTTTTAAATTTATTATTATATATTGAAATATTTATGATTTATTTTAATTTTTCATATTTTATTAATAATGTTAGCTAATCTTAATAAATATTTAGAATAAATTTCATGACTTTGATTAAAGTAATATTCTGCTATTGGTTCGCGTATTATTTTTTTAATATTTCTTTCTAAACTATGTTAGGTACAATATCTCTGTTTTTCGATTCATTTTGAATATATATTTTATTTACATTTTTACAACGTGAAAGAGTTATTTGTGCTTCTATGTTATATTTGAATAATTTAGTTATTTTTAATCGCGTTTCATTACATAATCCATTTTTTATACTTAAATTTCGAATTAACATAATTATGGTATTTACTTTTAATTTCAGTTCGTGTGGAGGTAATCCTTCTCTTATGTTATTTAACATTTCTATTGAATAATTCAAATGAATATTATCATCCGTTTGATCTACACCTTTGTAAAACAAATATAAATAGTTATTAATCTTGAAAGTTATATAAATTTAAACATAAATATTAATATCCATTAATTTTAAAAGTTGTATAAATCAACACTATTAAAGGTTTATAATGTAAGGTGGTGTGGAAATCTGAATCCTCAACACTATATGCTTATTTTTATTTTAATACAATAAAATATTTATAATATGAACAAATTATTAAAAATCATTATGTTTTCAACAAATGAATTAATTATAGTGTTGAGGAATTGTAATAGAATTAATTTAAATTTATATTTATTAATTTCAGATAAACTATGTAAAAAATGGTAATAAGATATCTGATGAGGCACATGTTTTTCATTTTAAATATAATAAATTGTAATTTTATGCAACTACTTTCGAGTTTTCAACAAAAAAAAATTAAAATTTTTATATTTTTATGTAATATTATACTTAAAATATAATAAAAAAATATAAAACTATATTATGCAATATTTGATGGTTCTAAAAGATTGTTGAGGGGATTGTGGGGGGGTTGTGGGGGGGATTGTGGGAGGCAAGAGGGGGGTTAGTGGGGGGTCCATGGGGGGATGTGGGGGGGACGTGGGGGGATGTGGGGGGGCACCAACTGAATTTCGGTTCATATAACTATATAATATAGGGAGATATATTAGTTATATATGTCCTTTGGCCGTATTCAGGTGGAATATGAATCGAGGACAATGTTTGTCGCTTGAGCTGAAATTGCCGAGGGCGCGCGAAGCGCGCCCGAGGTTGATTTCTGCTCAAGCAGGAAACATTGTTCGAGATTCAGATTCCACCTGAATAAACGGCCAAAGGACATAGATGATTTTATGTCCGAAGTAGGCCGTATGAGGAACTATAACTTATTAGTTGAAAATATTAATCTTTTTTTTCAATACTTTTAAAATAAAATTTTAGTTCTATTGATTTTTTCTTTTGTTTCTTAGATTGACATTTTGTAATGAGTATGGCTGCTGTCGAAGCGCGAGTCATTTTTTTTCACTAACCTACGTTCAATATGATTGCTCTTTGACATATTGAACGAAACATAGAAGGATCGGTGATGCCATATGGATTTCTCCTGAGACATATTGAGTCTCAATATGTCTCAGGAAGACATATAAATCTTGCAAAAAGTCGAGGAGCGCGTCTGAGACATATGGGATGCCAATACAAATTTAGCATGCTCTTTACATACTGACACGAATACGGCCTACGAGGACATAAATATATATATATATATACATATATATATATATACCTGTATGTGCGTGTGTTCCAATTGACGTGAAAAATCCAATATTTATTAAAGTTTTTTTGCATGCATGCGAATTGACATGAAATGTCCCATATATATGGGACAGTACATGTCGTTGCGCATGCATGCACACACATGTTAATATACATGAAATTTTTAATGTCAATTCAAACGCATATAAACACACAGGTTTATATATATTGGACATTTCATGTCGATTCGCATGCATGCACACGTACGTTAATATACATGAAATTTTCCATGTCAATTCGAACGCACGTACACACACACAGGTTTATACATATGGTACATTTCATATCGATTTGCATGCATGCACACACGTTAATATACATAGGATTTTTCACGTCAATTATTACCCACGCCTATACAGGTTTATATATATGGGACATTTCATGACAACTCTAACACACCTATCCGAGCGCCCTTAGGTTCACATATATGGGACATATCATGTCAACACGCACGCACCGTTTTTCATATATTTGACATATCTTGTCAACTCGAACGCGCAACACATCTAAACATGTATTTGAAATTTATATTTATATATATGGGACCGTTTCTGTCAATTCGCATGTACGCACACACATGGGCTTATGAATACATATATATATATATATATATATATATATATTTATATCTACATCGAAGTATACCGTTCCGGGACATTCCTGATTTTTAAGGGGGTACTTTCAGGACATTTCCAACTTCCAGGACATGTCCTGGAAGTTGCCATAGGATTTCTATATCTATATCTGCGATTAACGGCATGTCGGAGCTGTAGCAATCGAGTTTTGCTTTTTTTATTTTATCAATATCTTTTTAAATTCTTAAATTAAACAAATATAATGACTTGTCCGCACTAAAGCTATATTAATACAATAATTTTTGTTAAAATAAAAAATCATTTGGACTAGTTATTTTTTTATGAGCTTGGATTGGAAATTAGATATCAAACTCGACAAACCTAACCTTAAAATACGATATATTGAAAGTTTTTATTATAACTTTGTATGTATAATATTTTGGTGGATTTCTTGAGTTGTCCGCACTAGAGTTTAATCTTACAAATTTTTTCTTTGTAGCAAAGAAACTCGATTAAACGCATCGTTTATTCATAAGTTAAGATTGGAAATATTATTAGAAGGCGGACAGCTTCGTCATGCTCTTAAAGTTGATTTACGATTATTTCTTTAGTAAATTTTTAAAATTTCGTGGGTTATTTATTATGTATACTCGGTGGGAAAAAACCACGTCCCCAAACCATCCCTTTGACGTAATATGTATATATATATATATATATATATATATATATATACACACATATATATGTGTGTATATCTGTGTACACATATGCATGGGATATTTAATGTTAATTCACACGCGCGCACATACACATAGGCTTATGAACACGGGACGTTTCATGTCAATTTACATGCATGACACACGTACTTGAGTTTATATATATTTTTCTTTATATATATATATATATATATATGGGGCTGTTCCTGTCAAGGCGCATGCACGCACACACATGGGCTTATGAATATTAGTTATATACGTAACTTGGGAGTACGAAGGATGAATACAGGCGAGACTAAAATGTTTGTCACTTGAGTAGCAGTTGGTCGAGGGCGCGCGAAGCGCGCCCAAGACTGACTGCTGCTCAAGCGACAAGCACTTTAGTCAAGCCTGGATTCAGAATACTTCGTACTCCCAAGTTACGTAGATAAGTTTATGTCGTTGGTAGGCCGTTTGAGGAACTATAAAAATGATTTTTTTAAATTAATGATATATGTTTTATTAAAAAAAGGTAAATAATGTCATTATTTACTTATTTATTTTACTTATTAACTGTTTAACTTTGAAAATTTGTTTAAACAAAACATTCTGTGAAGTTAAGATTTCTGTAAAGATTTTATATGAATTTTTATGAGCATTGACATATCTAACGACATTCTTTTGTTTTCACTAACCTACGAATCGATGTCACTCGCGTCATATACGGCCATGCTGTGCGATATCTCGATCTGTTAATACTCCCTTAGGGAGTATAGAGCTGTCAATACTCCCTAAGGGAGTATTGACAGAGAGAATATCGTCGAGATATTAGCATGAACGTATGCAATGCCTAGACAAATTTAGCGTGGTCTATAGGTATTCCACCGAATACGGCCTACGACGACATAAATGTATATACATATACATGGGATATTTTATGTCAATTCACATGCGCGCACACACACACACAGGTGTATATATATATATATATATATATATATATATATATATATATATATATATATATATATATATGAGTGCCACCAGATTTTTTTTAACAAGTTAGCAGTTTTTAAACAGTTACACAAACAGGTTATTTTTTCTATGTTACTTAAAATAAAAAAAATTCTAGTTTAGGAAAAGTTGCTAATATTAATACTGATAAAAATCTTAAAGATTTTTAAGGAATGGTTTTACTTTTTGATGAATAATTTGATTATATGATTTTATTTTTGAAAAAGTTTTTCACATAATAGTTATCTATAGTAAAAAAATTCTTTTACAATGTTAATTACTTTTTCCTGACATTCGTTTTAAAAGTTTATGCTTAGCAATTTTAAAATTTGGTTGTGACACTGATGATGCCGCTATAAATTATTTTGGGTGTGTTATAATTAACTCCGGCATGTCGGAGCTGCAGCAATCGAGTTTTGCTTTTTTTATTTTATCAATATCTTTTTAAATTCTTAAATTAAACAAATATAATGACTTGTCCGCACTAAAGCTATATTTATACAATAATTTTTGTTAAAATAAAAAATCATTTGGACTTGTTATTTTTTTATGAGCTTGGATTGGAAATCAGATATCAAACTCGACAAACCTAACCTTAAAATACGACATATTGAAAGTTTTTATTATAACTTTGTATGTATAATATTTTGGTGGATTTTTTGAGTTGTCCGCACTAGAGTTTAATCTTACAAATTTTTTCTTTTTAGCAAAGAAACTCGATTAAACGCATCGTTTATTAATAAGTTAAGATTGGAAATATTATTAGAAGGCGGACAGCTTCGTCATGCTCTTAACGACCGGAAAAATATTTGTTCCGATTCTTTCAGAAATTTTCAGATCATTTTAACGAGGATATAACTGATGACGATGTAACAAAATTCAACTGCAATAATCACAAATTTTCCAATCAAAAACGTTTTCATAAAAAATTTCCATAACTTTATAATTTCCGCGAAAATAAACATAATCTTCATAATTCTGCAAAAATGACGATTTATATTGACTTTTTCATAAATTTAAGTAACTTATAGAAATTTTCTCAAATTCAATTTACTTGTTTTTGTCATAAAAAACGAAAGATAACACAGCCACACAAAAAAAACTGTCAAAACCCACGGACCAGACTATATATACCTTATGTTTTTAAGGTCGCTGATTCCGAATCCGTGGTCCATTTGACCCCATCACCTCAGGGTCAAGGTCAAATTTACAAAATTAACGGCAACCAAGGTTTAACAGTATACATATATGTTTTTGAGGCCGCTGATTCCGAATCCGTAGTCCATTTGACCCCATCACCTCAGGGTCAAGGTCAGGTCAAGGTCAAATTTACAAAATTAACGGCAACCAAGGTTTAACAATATATATATGTGTTTTTGAGGTCGCTGATTCCGAATCCGTGGTCCATTTGACCCCATCACCTCAGGGTCAAGGTCAGGTCAAGGTCAAATTTACAAAATTAACGGCAACCAAGGTTTAACAGTATACATATATGTTTTTGAGGTCGCTGATTCCGAATCCGTGGTCCATTTGACCCCATCACCTTAGGGACAAGGTCAGGTCAAGGTCAAATTTCCAAAATTAACGGCAACCAAGGTTTAACAGTATACATATATGTTTTTGGGGTTGCCGAATCCGAATCCGTGGTCCGTTTGACTCCATCACCTCATAGTGAAGGTTATTTGAAGGTAAAATCGACAAAATTCTTGTAAAACAAACCAAACTTTATGCCATTTATTTTTTCTTACTATACCTTACACGTTTCTCATCAAATGATCGGTGCAAAGGTTTCCTTTCACGTTTTTTTCCCAGTAGTTTTACAATCTCTTTTCATCATCCAGCAGTAGTCGGTCAGCATACTAGCATCCCATCTACCTTGATAACGCTTCTCCATTACTTTAATGTCTTGGTGAAAACGCTCTCCCTGTTCTTCGCTATAATCGCCACAGTTTTCAGGAAAACTATCAATGTGATTGTGCAGTAAATGTAGTTTGTAATTCATTAGGCAACCCATATTCCCATAGTTCTCAACCATTTTAGATAAAATTTCTTTGTAATTTGGGCTTCTGCGATTACCCAAAAAGTTTTCAGTAACTTCCTTAAAGCTAAGCCATGCAGCTTTCTCAATGTTTGTCATGGAACTAATGAACTGGTCATCAGCCATCATTTTTCTAATTTCAGGACCGTCAAAAATACCTTCCTTCAATTTTCCATCTGATTTACTTGGAAATTTACTTTCTAAGTATTTGAAGCACTGGCTATCTTTATCTAAAGCTTTAACGAATTGTTTCATCACACCAAGTTTTATGTGTAATGGAGGAATGAGAACTCTTTTCGGATCAACCAATGGAGTAGCTATAACGTTACTCTTTTCGACTTCGAGAGATTTTCTTTCAGGCCATTTATGATTTGTATAGTGCTTTGCACGGTCTCTACTATCCCATAAGCACAAGAAACATGGCGTCTTTGTAAATCCAGACTGCTGTCCTAACAATATTCCAGAAACTTTCAAATCACCACATATCCGCCATTTATGCTTATCATACTGAATATTTTGTATTATAATTTTGAGATTATCGTATGTTTCCTTCATTGTAGTGGAGTGCACTATAGGAACTGAGGCATAGTGGTTGCTATTGTGTAGTAATACGGCTTTTAAACTTCTTTTTGATGAATCTATGAACAATCTCCATTCTTCGTCTTTATACACATTAGGTTTAATTTCATTCATTAAACCTTTTACGTCTTTACAATATACTATTTTATCACCATTATGATTCATTTCTTCAAAGTATGGTTCGAAACTTTTGCTTCTTGTTCTGTAAAAAGATACTTTAGTAGATTTTGCTAACTGATTCATGCCTTTTAAAGCTGAAGCTAAATGTTCTGCTCCATCTTTAGGTAAGTTAAGCTCTCTAACTAGGTCGTTTAGTTTATCTTGAGTCCATAACTTTACGCTTTTGTCTTTTTGGCCCGCTGGAAGGAAAATATCGTCATCGTCATCATCATCATCTGCAGTTTCTTCATTACTATCACTTTCATAGGACTTGCTACATTGAGTAAAGGTAATTTCAAGGTGAAATGTACTAGATTCATGCAAAACAAACCTAAACCACGGTATCTGCGAATTTTAGTACAATATTGATTAATTTCATTTTAATACAAGGCTACTTTGAAGAACAAAAGATCATATTTAATTTTCTCTTATTTGTGAGATCGTACATTATACAATTTCAAATTGCATAAGAGTGTTCTGTGATATACGTGAAGAATTGTGTAGAAAGTAAGCATGCATTTTTTAATTGTACAAATGTACGGTTAAATGAATAAGAAAAAATTAAACATGAATTTTTTTCGTCAACGTAGCCTTCACCTGCTTCCTCGACAAAAACTGTGACGGTGACACTGCCCCAAACGGGGATGTGTGGAATGATCCGCTCATAAGTTTGTCGGGGTAACGATGCCAGTGGAAGCGCACTGCCTCGCAGGGGGACGTTAGGGTGTGAGGATGAAGCTGTAGTGTGTCCGACGACTAGTTGACACTGTCCTCGTCAAAGTCGGAAAGCTCTTATACTTAGCCCCGGAGAGGTATAAGAGTTATCACCTCCGGGACAGTGGACTCACCTGCGATCGGACCAGGATCCCTAACGTGCGGGGTTATACTGAAAATCATGGAAAATTTACCTTCTACATCTCAAGGGCATATTTGCACAAAAAATTCTGATCTTTTTTGTTTTGTCTGCGGAGTATTCACTCCGCAAAAATCTCGAAGACATTTCAATGAGAATCTCAGAAAAATTTACAAAACTTGCTTCAAATTAGAAACTGATGTGGTTATAGAAAAGTGGACTCCATGTAGTATCTGCGAACAATGTCGTCAAATGCTTTGTAAGTGGAATAAAACAAAAGAAGATGACAAAGTTAAATTTAATAGCCCAATGGAATGGTATCAACCAGATAGAAGAGAGGATTGTTACTTCTGTAATACCGAAATTATTGGAATTAATAGTAAAATTAAAGTAACAGTGAATTATGCTGATGTTATTTCTGTAAAAAGACCTATCGAAAAATCGAGAAGCGATGAAGAGCTCGATCTTCTTGAGAGGCTATCTATTGAATCAGATACGAACGATGAAAAAAATGATGAAGAAGATAACGAAGTCAGTGGCGGCATTGATGGGGGTGGAATTGATAATAATGACTTAAAAGATGAATCGTATGAAAGCTATAGTGATGAAAAAATTGAAAATGATGATGATGATGATGACGATGACGATATTTTCCTTCCAGCGGGCCAAAAAGACAAAAGCGTAAAGTTATGGACTCAAGATAAACTAAACGACCTAGTTAGAGAGCTTAACTTACCTAAAGATGGAGCAGAACATTTAGCTTCAGCTTTAAAAGGCATGAATCAGTTGGCAAAATCTACTAAAGTATCTTTTTACAGAACAAGAAGCAAAAGTTTCGAACCATACTTTGAAGAAATGAATCATAATGGTGATAAAATAGTATATTGTAAAGACGTAAAAGGTTTAATGAATGAAATTAAACCTAATGTGTATAAAGACGAAGAATGGAGATTGTTCATAGATTCATCAAAAAGAAGTTTAAAAGCCGTATTACTACACAATAGCAACCACTATGCCTCAGTTCCTATAGTGCACTCCACTACAATGAAGGAAACATACGATAATCTCAAAATTATAATACAAAATATTCAGTATGATAAGCATAAATGGCGGATATGTGGTGATTTGAAAGTTTCTGGAATATTGTTAGGACAGCAGTCTGGATTTACAAAGACGCCATGTTTCTTGTGCTTATCGGATAGTAGAGACCGTGCAAAGCACTATACAAATCATAAATGGCCTGAAAGAAAATCTCTCGAAGTCGGAAAGAGTAACGTTATAGCTACTCCATTGGTTGATCCAAAAAAAGTTCTCATTCCTCCATTACACATAAAACTTGGTGTGATGAAACAATTCGTTAAAGCTTTAGATGAAGATAGCCAGTGCTTCAAATACTTGGAAAGTAAATTTCCAAATAAATCAGATGCAAAATTGAAGGAAGGTATTTTTGACGGTCCTGAAATTAGAAAAATGATGGCTGATGACCAGTTCATTAGTTCCATGACAAACATTGAGAAAGCTGCATGGCTTAGCTTTAAGGAAGTTACTGAAAACTTTTTGGGTAATCGCAGAAGCCCAAATTACAAAGTAATTGTATCTAAAATGGTTGAGAACTATGGGAATATGGGTTGCCTAATGAATTACAAACTACATTTTCTGCACAATCACTTGGATAGTTTTCCTGAAAACTGTGGCGATTATAGCGAAGAACAGGGAAAGCGTTTTCACCAAGACATTAAAGTAATGGAGAAGCGTTATCAAGGTAGATGGGATGCTAGTATGCTGGCCGACTACTGCTGGATGTTGAAAAGAGATTGTAAAACTACTGGGAAAAAACGTGAAAGGAAACCTTTGCACCGATCATTTGATGAGAAACGTGTAAGGTATAGAAAGAAAAAATAAATGGCATGAAGTTTGGTTTGTTTTACAAGAATTTTGTCGATTTTACCTTTAAATAACCTTCACTATGAGGTGATGGAGTCAAACGTACCACGGATTCGGATTCCGCGACCCCAAAAACATATATGTATACTGTTAAACCTTGGTTGCCGTTAATTTTGTAAATTTGACCTTGACCTGACCTTGACCCTAAGGTGATGGGGTCAAATGGACCACGGATTCGGAATCAGCGACCTCAAAAACATATATGTTTACTGTTAAACCTTGATTGCCGTTAATTTTGGAAATTTGACCTTGACCTGACCTTGACCCTGAGGTGATGGGGTCAAATGGACCACGGATTCGGAATCAGCGACCTCAAAAACATATATGTATTCTGTTAAACCTTGGTTGCCGTTAATTTTGTAAATTTGACCTTGACCTGACCTTGACCCTAAGGTGATGGGGTCAAATGGACCACGGATTCGGAATCAGCGACCTCAAAAACATATACGTATACTGTTAAACCTTGGTTGCCGTTAATTTTGGAAATTTGACCTTGACCTGACCTTGACCCTGAGGTGATGGGGTCAAATGGATCACGGATTCGGAATCAGCGACCTCAAAAACATATATGTATACTGTTAAACCTTGGTTGCCGTTAATTTTGTAAATTTGACCTTGACCTGACCTTGACCCTAAGGTGATGGGGTCAAATGGACCACGGATTCGGAATCAGCGACCTCAAAAACATGTACGTATACTGTTAAACCTTGGTTGCCGTTAATTTTGTAAATTTGACCTTGACCTGACCTTGACCCTGAGGTGATGGGGTCAAATGGACTACGGATTCGGAATCAGCGGCCTCAAAAACATATATGTATACTGTTAAACCTTGGTTGCCGTTAATTTTGTAAATTTGACCTTGACCTGACCTTGACCCTGAGGTGATGGGGTCAAATGGACCACGGATTCGGAATCAGCGACCTCAAAAACATATATGTATACTGTTAAACCTTGGTTGCCGTTAATTTTGTAAATTTGACCTTGACCTGACCTTGACCCTGAGGTGATGGGGTCAAATGGACCACGGATTCGGAATCAGCGACCTCAAAAACATAAGGTATATATGGTCTGGTCCGTGGGTTTTGACATTTTTTTTTTTGTGTGGCTGTGTAATTAGTCTTAAAGCAGACTTAACGTAGGTAAATATTATTTTTTTATATGGTGAATTCTCAAAAAATCGGCCGATTTCCGTTCTTTGCCAAAACTTTCATATAAAATAATGTGTGACAGAACTGAAAAATTAATTTCAAGTTACCTTATACTTTTCTGTGATAAATGACGGGATGACATTATTAATGAGGTACCCCATTTGTTGACCAAAGAATTGTGAATTATTAGAAAACGTAACTCCGTTAGCTTTCACACGTCGAATCACAAAATTATTATTACATATCAACTTTGAATCATATTAAAAGTTTATTTTATCCCACTTAGAAGTGTTTTTTTCTTTAATAAAAAAGTATATTTACTTGTTTATACCCCTTTTTACATTCATCATTAAGTATTAATGATTGGATCAATTCCACCCCAAAAAAAATCGTAAACTCCGTTAACTCGACGTAACCGCTATTAACTAAGGTACTTATTGAAAGGTATTCATAAGTACTTAAGTTAAAATTTCATCTTCATTAAAGTATTATTCAAGTTAAATATAATGCACAAAGATAGAAAATATCAATTCTTTTCAATCGTCATCATTAAAAATTTTTTGTGTAATCAGCCGATTTTTTGAGAATTCACCATATATGCTTTTCTTATATTCGCCTTCATGTCTGTTTGTTTGTTTGTCTGTAATCAAATTTTGCGCGCTCGATTTCAGGCACTTTTTGACAGATATAAATTCTGACAATTGGCATAGACTTTGGTCTTGGATGACAATACAATAATCAGTTGTCATTTTGGTACCTGGACATCCAGGTCGATGATAATGGGTGTGAAAAGTCATCTCCGAGGAAGTATAAATGGAGAGGCTTTCTTTGGGTCGAGGCGAGTTTCTCGGGGGTTCTCAGGGTTGCTAAAACCTAATTCGAGGTTTGAAAGTAAATCTATAATAAATAATAATGATTTAGGATGAAGAGGTCGAACTGGAGTACCAAGTCGCCGATAACGGATGTACCTGAGTGTAATCTTCGAAAAGTCTGGTTGCGATGTGACTCTAAATGCTAATAAAAACAATTTTAACTTAAAAATAGAAAATACAAAATTTTAAAAACATGCTTTAAAGATACAATAATTGAATAAATAGACTAAAAAGTATAAAATAAATAAATTAACTTTCTTGATATTACTTTTATATAGTTTCATTGCAATAATCAATAGAAAATTTTACAACAACAATTTAAAAAGAAAAGTGTGGTTGCTGAAATTTTTTCTAAAATCTTTTTAAGAAATTATTAAAGGTGATATTGAAATTATTATTAGATTTACTGAAAATCAGTGCACACCCTTTTCTTTTATAATTTTTGTTGTAAAATTTTATCTTGATTATTGCAATGAAACTGTATAAAAGTAATTTTGAGAAATTTAATTAATTTATTCAATACTTTTCAGTGCATTTTTTCAATTACTGGTTTTTTTTAACAACGTGTTTTAAACATGAAAAAAAACATAGCAAAAAAAATTTTTTTAATTTACATTGTCTCATTTCAACACTTTTATGATTTAGACCTATAAAATTTTTTGTATATGTTTTGTATATGAAAATATATGATTAATCTGTAACTAAAAGAATAATTTATAGACCACCAGTTATTTTGTTACCGCAATTAATATAAATGCAAATCTTTGTACAATAACATAAAACTGGCTGACAATTTTTTGAAAAAATTAGGGAACGTAGATATCTGTATAACATAACCTTTTACTTTGGCATTCCGTACTTTTCTCAATAACGTCATTATAAATTTTCTATTTTGAAGTGAAACTTCTTTAGCGACGGTATACACCTCCCATAAGAGACGTATAAAAAAATTATACGGGAGTGAATTGATTTCATGACGGTACATGCAACGGAACCAATGAAACGGAAGTGTATATATATGAGGGGCGTCCGCACCTCCTATATGTAAATCAAGGTACTAGATACGTATAAAGAAAAATTCGCGGGACTGACTTGATGTCAAATGCACAGATAGTGCATGAAATTAATTTTTATCTATTTTTCTAACAAAGTTGGGTTTTGTAAAATTGAATTTTCGTTAAAAAGATTATAATTAAATTCATACTTTACAAATTTTAGACCTCGTAAAAATTTAATTTTAGGAATATTATTTATAAAATAAATTCTCAAATCATTCTTACTGGATCAATAAACCTATAAATACATTGTATTTTATTATGTTATTCATTGTTTTGTTGTTCACTTTAAGGATTTAAAATGAACAGTGAAGAAAATTCAGTAGATAATACAGATGAATTGCTAGCTAGTTTAAGAGTTGGTATAGATGGTGAACCATTACATGAAGATGGAAGTCAGGGGACAGCAAATAATGGTACCCATTATCAGTTATCACGATTGAGTAATTCTACAGGAATTACAAATGTTTCAACGGCACCTTCTGTTTCATTAAGTGATGAGCAAAAAGAAATATTAGATGTCTGCTGTAAAACTTGTTATTTGGATGGAAAATTTTTCGAAGCAGATTTGACGAAATCAAATGGCGATAAAATCATAGCAAAATGCATGACTTGTAACCAAATTATTCATGGAAATTTTAAAGTTTCATCAAATTTTTATCGCCATTTAGAGGTTATTGTTTTTATATGTATATTTTATTAAATCAACTAATTTATTTATTGTTATTGTGACTTGCAAAATTTAAAAAGTAAAAATTGTACTTTTTTAAAAATACCTTGATAAGGTCAATATTTAATGGTATAAATTCAAAAAAAAATTTTGATGTTTTTTATGACAGTACATTCAAATATAAAGTTAATATTTAGATGAAATATCAAGTATCATGTTTCAATAAATATCTTGTTCAATGATGAATTTTCTCTTATGGATATATAAAATTGAACATTATTTATATTAAAGTTATATACCTTATCAGAAAAAAAGGTCAGTCATGTTGGTAGGTGACAATAATACTAAATTTTATCTGTTATAGTAAACACAGAATAAAATGTTGTGTTCACTTTTTTACAATGTCATCAAATTGCTTTTTTAACACCTAGTCCAAAAGTACCATATTTTCTCCTGTCGTCGAAAATAGAATATGGTATTTTTGGCCTCTTGTTGGAAAATTTGTATTTTCACCTCGAGAGTAAATGAAGAATGACTTTAATTTTATGTGAATTGTCATCCAAGCCAAACAGGAGTTCTTTATTTTTACTTGCTCTAGGTGAAAAATATACTATTTCATACAAAACCAAAAAATTTTAATAATATTAAATGTTTATTTTGTATTAATTTTATGATTTAACATAATTATATTTTTAGAGAAAACATGAAGATAAACTACAAAGCTATCAGCAATATAAAAAATTTAAAAAATTGGATGGTGATGATGAAGATGAAAATGATGTTGTTTATCGACGTGTGACATGTGCTTTTTCTCAAAATACTTTTGAAAAAAATGTTGTTGAGTTTTTATTGAGAAATCAACTTTCTCTTCGTCTAGTTGAAGATTCAGCTTTTCGAAAAATATTTAATGGTTGTATATTTTATATAATATTTTTTTTATTATATTAATGAATAACATTTTATTTAAAATATTTAGATTTCAAAATTAAACATGGTGACGCTCCGTTAAAGCATTTGACTCGTTATACTGCTGGAAAAAAAGTTGATGATTTATATAATAAACAATTAGACAAGATTAAAATGGCTTTAGCTAATGCAAACCATGTCTGTACAACAGCAGATATTTGGACTGGGTCGAATAGAAGATTTTTAGGTGTAACTGCTCATTGGGTAATATAAAATGTTATTCACATAAAGTAGTTAAGAAATTACAATAAAATCAAAATTATTTCTATTTGCAGATTGATGATATATCTTTGGAAAGAAGATCAGCAGCTTTAGCTTGTAGACGATTTGAAGGATCGCATACCTTTTCCAATATAGCAGAGCAACTATCTATTATCTATTCGACTTTCGAGCTAACTACTGAAAAAATTGTATCTACAGTTACGGATAATGTGAAAAATTTTGTTAAAGCCTTTAAAGAATTTGGAATAGAAAATCCAGAAAATTATTTTCCAGATTATTTAAATTGTTATTTTAAATCAATTGTATTAAAAATTAAATAAATAGACATTTAAATTATTGGATGAATATAATCAATTCTTGAATTAAATTAATATTAAATAATAAAGTAAATTAATAACTGTCAATTATCGGTAGATTTTCTTTAGATTTTATAATTTCTCATGAAACAAAATTTAATCAAACAAATCTAAATTTATTAAAAAAGCTAATTTTGCTTAAAAGTTATAAATATAATAAAAAAAATGAAAAAATTGAACTTAAAATTTATATGAATAATCTTTATAAAATCTTAATAAATTTTCAAATTATTATATAAAAATTATTGCAGATGAGGATTCGAATGATTCTGAAGAGGAAATGGAAGAGTTTGAAGAAAATGATGGCGAAGAATCACTGTTTATGAACAGTAACGATAATGTAAATCCTGTAGAAGACGAAGCAATATTTTCAAATATAACACTATCTCGTCATTTTCGATAGGTCAGCCATACCTTGAGTTTGATTGCAACAAAAGATCTTATAGACGCGATTGACAGAGTTCCAAATATTAAAAAGTGTCATAAATTTGTCATGGAAAAATGCCAACAATTATGGAAATGTTTAAGATCACCAAAAAAACGAGAAGAAATGAAAAAAATTTTTGAATACAGTTTACAGAGGCCCATCATAACAAGGTGGAATTCTACGTATGACGCCTTCAAACAAATCATTTCGTTAAAAGAAAAAATTGATGATAAAAGAATTCATGACATGTTGGAATCTAATAAAATCTTAAGAAAAAAAGATTTTGAATTTATTGAAGATTATTTGAAATTGTGTCAACTCCTGGCTTCAGCGATTGATATTTTACAAGGAGAAAAAGATTGTCATTATGGTTATCTTTTACCAACATTGTTGACTATCCGAAAAAAATGGAATACTTTATCGGCAAATAAAAGTTTGTCTATGTGTGAGCTACTGTTGAAATATTTAAAGGAAGCTTGAGACAAAAGATTTCATGATTTTTTTGAAATCATTAACAATGGCGAATTAGCAGCTATAGCAGCACTCACGCACCCCAAATTTAGAGCAAAATGGATTTCGTGCTTTGATAAAAATACACAAGCAAAAATAAAAAGGCTTGTTGAAGAATTGTTTAGGCCTAAAAAGCCGGAATCAGCTGTTCCAGATAATGAGGATACTGAAGACACGTTTTTTGATTTTGATGATGACAGCTCAAATGCATTACTAAACACGGCTTTTGCACCTCAAGAACAAGAAGATAATGAACTATAGGTTTTTAAATGAAAAAACGATGTCTTTGGAGTCTTTAAATAATTTGCTAGTTGTTAAAAGCTTATTTTTGAAATTTAATACCACATTACCTTCTTCAGCTCCAGTAGAAAGATTATTTTCTTATGCTGCTTTAATGAACATGCCAAAATTTAATAGATTGTCCGATATTGAATTCGAAAAACGAGTACTGTATAAAGCAAATGGACTCAAAAGTTATTTGTAAGGGTATAAAGCTTTGAACTTAATAATACTTATTTTATTATTTTTATGAATAAGCAAAAAGTTTAATTTATAATTGAATATTTATAATTATACAGAAACATTTTTTATAAAAGCAATCTTTCAATATGAATAGGTAAAAATTTTTTAAAATAATAATCGCGATATTCAAAATCATCGGAAAATTTACATTGGCTGAGTAATCGCCACTTCATAAATTCTTTTTAAATGTTTCATATTAGAAAATAATCGCGATATTATTAAATATATGTAAGCTTACATTGGCTGAGTAATCGCCACTTCATAAATTCTTTTTAAATGTTTCATATTAGAAAATTATCGCGATATTATGAAATATATGAAAGCTTACATTGGCTGAGTAATCGCCACTTCATAAATTCTTTTTAAATGTTTCATATTAGAAAATAATCGCGATATTATGAAATATATGAAAGCTTACGTTGGCTGAGTAATCGCCACTTAAAAAATTCTTTTCAAATGTATTATATTATAAAATAATCGCGATATTATTAAATATCCAAAAACTTACATTGGCTGAGTAATCGCCACTTGAAAAGTTATTATTCAAACTCTTGTGTTAAATATGCAATCATGATATTAAAAATTAACCAAAAATGTACATTGGCTGAGTTAGCGCCACATATAATATTGTAAATTTTTACCAGCATGAAGTAAATAAATAATTTAAATAAATGACATGAAAAAAATTGTTTTATTGCTTTATATAAGGTCACATCGTATAGAAAAAAATTTAGAAGTCATGCATAAACAGCTATAGAGAACCTGTGTATTTATATGAGCCCACATAATTAATATACGATGTATCCATAGTCCATACACAATATGCATAAATGCGTCTAATTATGTAAATCGTATTCATAGTCAATATATTATCTCCATTTTAATTTATTTTTTTTATTAAAAAAACCAATTTTCTCATTAGCAAAGGACAGAAATATGATTCTTCCTCTTAAAATATATCTTCATTTTCTATAATTTTGTAATAGTATTAGATATCTCTAATGATTTCAAAGATTTATGTCTATTAAGGAAATAATATTTATAATAAATGATGTTTAAAAATATTACTTTTTATTTTTGTAAAAAATTAAAGTTTCATGATTCCATGTAAATAGCAAGAATGTTTATTGTTCGGTTAAATAAACAAAAATGTTAAAGATTTAATAAAAATTATATGTAAATGCATAACTAATTCAGAATTTCTTTATCTTTGGAATTTGACTTATATGGATTTTAAATGATTAAATTCAAATAAAATGAATTACTAATATGATTTCTTAACTTTCGTGGTAAGTAAATAATTGCTAAGATTCATAAATTCTCAAATTTTTTAAATAATAGCGCTTATTACCTGTATATCGGATTGATGTTTGATGAAAAAATGTTAAAATTATTCACTAATTACGATAGTAATATGCTTTCTTGAAGTTAAATTTCGCTGGCATTATTCGAACGAAAAATTCATAAATTAGTAGGGATACTACAGCAAATTTATATGCGAGATGATTTGTACGAATGATCTTTATGTATGGGTATCGACTAAGAGTAAATCAACATATTTCATGGAACTTGCATGAATCTTAAACAATTGTTCTTTTAAAATCTTTTTATTTCCGAGTATTCTCCGACCTAATCAAACAACCTTAGAATCGAAATCTAAAAGAATCTCCAAGTTTCATTTGACGTAGTCCCTGCAAATGTCTGTAAACTTCATAATCGGTATGGAAAATTTCAAAATTCATTCATATAGACGATTTCCAGGTAGCCAGGATCACCTGGATATTGTGAGATGTCATCTCGGGAAACGTACATGTTATTAATAAATAATGACTAAATTTCAAAAGATATTCTTGTAGACAATGTTTATCTTACTCGGAACATCCATGTTTGGCTAGATAACATTTGAAACAACTTCAAAGTAGTTATTAAACTATAAGTTGATTTACAAAAGTTTTAGCTGTAGATGATGTTTAAGTTGTCATTAACACCTAGGTATCCAAAGACGGCGATCGTGGGTACCACAGAATAATAAATAACTATTTTTTAAATATTGTCTACATCGATCAGGTAAAGTATGTATATATATATATAAAGTTAAATATGTGTTTGTATGTGTGAGCGTGTGCGTGCGCGTATGAGTTGAAATTAAATGTTCCATATAAACTTGAATAGACCTGTGTGTGTCCGTGCGATTCTACATGAAATGTCTTTTATGTATATATATATATATATATATATATATATATATATATATATATATATATATATATATATATATATATATGTTTATATCATGCTTGTCAGTCGACATGAAAAGTCCCACGTACATGAACGCGTGTGTGTATGCATGCGAATTGACATGAAACGTCTCATATATATAAACCTAAGGGTACTTAGATAGGTGTGTACAAGTTGTCATGAAATGTCCCATATATATATAGAAAAACCTGTGCTTGCGAGTACGTGCGAGTTGACATGAAATGTCCCATATATATATATATATATATATATATAAACAAAAAAATTACGGGTGGACGTGAGCAAGTTGATATGAAATGGACCATTTATACATATGCAAAAACCTGTCTGTAAGGTCGTTCATGAGTTGACATGAAGAGTCGCATGTATATAAAAGCGTGTATGCATGAATGCAAATTGACATGAAACGTCCCATATATGTAAACCTGAAGGAACTCGGATAGGTGTGTGAGAGTTGTCATGAAATGTTCCATATATATAGAAAAGCCTGTGATTATGAGTACATACGAGTTGACATCAAATGTCCCATATATATATATATATATATATATATACATATATACTAGGGGGGGTCCCCCCCTGCTCGCTTCGCTCGCCAACCCCCCATTGCATCACCTTCTACAAATATAAACTTTTATATATATATAATTTTTAAATTTATATTAATTTAAAATTATTATTATTTTTTTTTTTTTTTGTTTCTTGGTCATGAAGATTAGTATTTATTAGAAGTTAAATACACTTATTAAGGTATATGAAGTTAAGTATAATAAAACGTTTTATGATAGTTTAATACTTTGAATATGTTGAAGATATCTATAATAATATTCAATCGCTTTACGATAGGAGCACAACCATTCAACGTATTTACCTCGAGCTCAGCCCAATGTTCTTTTCTCTTCCTAATTTTGTTCATTCTTTGATAACAATTAATTAAATTAGCTAACAATTAACTACCTTTCAGCTATCTCTCAGCTAACTTTCAGCTAAATTTTATCTGAATTTCAGCTATCTCTCAGCTAACTTTCAGCTAAATTTTATCTGAATTTCAGCTAACTGAGGGCACATAAAATTCTTATACACGGCGGCGGCGGCGGCGTAGGCGATATATCTTTATTATATAGAGGGATATATATATAATCCTGTGTGTGTGTGCATGCGCATTGGCATGAAATATCCCATATATATAAACCTGTATATGCGTGCGTTGAAATTTACATAAAAAATCCCATGTTTATTAAAGTCTGTGTGCATAAATGAAAATTGACATGAAACATCCCATATATGAAAACCTGAGAACTCGGATAGGTGTGTGAGAATTGTCATGAAATGTTCCATATATGTAGATAAGCCTGTGATTATGAGTACGTACAAGTTGACATGAAATGTCCCATATATATATATATATATATATATATATATATATATATATATATATAATGCTGTGTGTGTGTGTGTGCGCGCGCGCGCGTGCGCATTGGCATGAAATGTCCCATATATATAAACCTGTATGTGTGTGCGTTGAAATTTACATAAAAAATCCCATGTATATTAACGTGTGTGTACATGAATGAAAATTGACATGAAACGTCCCATATATGTGAACCTGAAGGAGCTTGGATAGGTGTGTGAGAGTTATCATGAAATGTTCCATATATATAGAAAAGCCTGTGATTATGAGTACGTACTAGTTGACATGATATGTCCCATGTATATTTATATATATATATATATATATATAATCCTGGGTGTGTGCGTGCGCATTGGCATGAAATGTCGCATATACAGGGTGATTTAGATACATAGGTATAACATATATATGATTCGATTCGTTTTTTTATTCTGAATCGAATCGCGCAAGAAAAAAATTTTTATCTCAATTAGGGCGTGCAAGATCGATTGTTGAAAATGACCAATCAGCGATCATCTATAGAAGAGTAGTAGAACAGCGTTGTCAGATCGTCGCGCAGTAAGTAGATAAAGTCATTGTAGGGTAAGGCAGTATGACTTGACATGACAATATCTTTGTAAGGTTAGCGCATTCTATTTGTGTAATTTTTCCTTGATAATTTTTATCAGGTAAATCACACAGCGTGAATTGATTTTAAAATAAAGTTTTTAAATCAGTTCTATAATAACCCTATGACTGCTTTTATTATTTTCGAAATAATATGGTAATAATTTATTGGAACATAATTCATTGAATCAATTCTTAAAGTATTTTAAAATCAAAACAATAATTTTAAAAATATTCCATGTAATAATTAATTTAATTGATTCTAAAAGAATTATGTAAGAAATAAATGTCTTACAAAAAATTATGTCAGTATTAATATTTGCATATTCTTATTCTTTCTAGCTTTACGAATTATAACTTGTTATAATATTATAAGCTTGACAAACCTAACATCAAAATATGATACATTGAAAGTTTGTATTATAAATTTTTATGTATAGTATTATGGTGGGATGCTTGAGTTTTCCGCACTAATTTTACAAATTTTATTGTAACGACAAAACTCGATTAAACGCACCGTTTACCCATAAACTACGATTAGAAATATCATTAGAAGGTGGGCTGCTTCATGCTTTTATGAACAACATCTATTGATGGTAAAACGATCATTATTTGTATTAAAAGCTTTAGATTCAAGAAGCAAATTTGCCATTCTTGTCAAAAACCAGTTATTATCATTTCGAAAAAGTTTAATTAACTAGAAATTAGGTTTTCCAATAAAGCAACATCTATTCAAGGTGAAACTATCTTTAGGTAAATAAGTAGTTTTATACTTCAGATTCTAACCGACAATTCTTTCAAAAAACTAGTCCTACTGAAAAAAATGACACGAGATATTACATGAGATCACATGAGCATAAAAATTTCACTCCCTGCGAGACCCGATCTCACGTGAGATCTTACATGAGATTGCGTGTTGGGGAATAATAAATTTTTAGCACATGAGATCTCACGTAAGATCGGATGAAAAATAATGGTTTTTGGCATATGAGATCTCATGTCATTATTTTTAGTATGGAGTTATTGCGGTTACAAGAAGGCTGAATTAAATAGATATTATGATAGGTATAGGCTTTTTAACAATTGAACAGTTACACAATACAGGTGTATTATAAATTAACAATTCAATTTCCGAAAAAGCAGCATCTATATAGGGTAAAACTATCGTTAGTTAAATTAAAAGTCTAGTGCTATAAAATATAACATGCCAGTATTGCTAAAAATAAGTTTTCATTATTGAGAATATATTTGATTGAATACAAATATGATTTTCCAAAAAAAAAGCAACACTTTCATAGAACTGTTTATTTCTGGAATCTAGTCTTAGAAAATTAATCGCGAAATAGCTTATTCGACAAACTACAGTACAAGTTACGCTATCTCAGTGTATTTTTAATAAAAGATACATTATCTAGAAAAGCAACATCTATTTATGGCAAAATAATTGTTAGTTATATTAGTAATCTCATATTCGAGAATCTAATCTGCCATTATTGACAGAATCCAGTTATTATAGTTCCAAAAAAGGTTAATTAAATAAAATATGGATTTTTCTGAGAAAGCAATGTATTTTATTAGAATTCTTCAATTCAGAAATGAGGTTTTAGCAAATTTGTATTTTTAATAACAGATATATTATCCAGAAGAGCAAAATATAATCATGACGAAACGTTTAGTCTTATCGACAAAATATCAATAACTGAATACTGGTGTTTGCTCAACTGTTGATTAAATTTTCGAAAAAGCAACATCTGTAATGGGTTTCACTATCATTATATGAATAAAAAGTCTTATAATTTGAGGGCTTACTTGTTCTTCCTGCAATAATGAACATTTTACCATTTTAAAGACGCTAAATTACATACAAATAAGATTTTCCAAAAAAGAAACACGACACTTTCCCAAAACTGTTACACTTTTTTCCATACTTTTCGCCAGATGATTTGCCTCACTTTTCGTAAAACTTAATGCCAGAGTTTTCGCCAGACTTATCGCGATACGTTTCATTAGACTTTGTCCCAGTCTTTTCATTAGAATATCAGCTAGACAATTTGCCATAATTTTCGTTATACTTTAATCCAGATTATTTGCCAGATTATTTGCCTCACTTATTGCAAGACTTTCTGCCAGAGTTTTTAATAGGCTTTTAGACAGGCTGTATCCTAGACTTATCGCCAGATTATTAAAAAATATCTCAGCGAAACATTTTGCTATACTTCTTGAAATAATGTCAGCAAGACTTGTTACCAGATTCCTAGCAAGACATTTCGCCAGTATTTTCTCCAGACTTATCGCTAGACTTTTTGCCAGACTTTACGCAAGATTTTTTGCCAGACTTTTTACTAGACTTTTCAGCAGACTCTTAGCGAATATTTTGCCAAACTTTTAGCCAGACTTATTGCTAGACTTTTTATCAGACTCTTAGCGAACCTTTTGCCAGACTTTCCGCCAAACGTTTTGCCAGATTTTGTATCAGACTCTTAGCAAAAACTTTGCCAGACTTTCCGCAAGACGATTTGCCAGATTTCCCGCAAGACTTTCTACCAGATATTTTGCAAGACTTTTCGATAGACTGTTTCCTAGATTTATCACAAGACTATTAAGCAGAATCACTGCCAGACATTTTGCTATACTTTTAGCCATGATTCTAGCAAGACTTTTGCCAAATTCCTAGTAAGACATTTCGTCATTGTTTTAGCTAGACTTCTCGCAAGACTTTCCACCCGACTTCCTGATAGTCTTTTTGCTAGACTTTTTTCAAGACTTTCTGCCTGATTTTTTCCTAGACTTTCTACCAGACTTAGCTATACTTTTCGCCATGATTATAGCAAGACTTTTTGCCAGATATCTAGCGAGAAATATCGCTAGTCTTTTTGCCAGACTCTTCGCCAGACATTTCGCTAGACTTTTTGACAGGCTTTTAGCGAGACATTTTACAAGATTTTTTGTCAGGTTCTTAACCAGATATTTTGCTAGACTCTTTGTCGGGCTCTCAGCAAGACTTTTTGCTAAATTCTCAGTTAGACTTTTCCCTATTTTTATTCCTATACTTTTTGTCTGGCTTTTCACAAGACTCTTATCCAGACATTCTGCTAGACTTTTTGCTATATTCCTAGCGCGACATTTTTCTACATTTTGTCAGATTCTTGGCTAGACTTTTTTCCATATTCTGGCCGGACTTTCGGCCTGTCTTTTTACTAGACTCTCAGACAGGTATTTTGTTTAAATTTTTACTAGACTTTCAGCCAGACATTAAGCTTGACTTTTTGCCAGACTCATAACAAGACTTTCTTTCGATCCTCAGGAAAAAAGACAGTATTTTTCCTGGGGATGGACACGATTTATAGCTATAACTAAGAATAATTCCTGTCTACGGCCAGAAAAAAAAATAATTAATCTAGCTTAAACTGATTCATGAACCTGGAATGATTTTCGGCTAGAACCAAAAATATAATTATTTTCGATTGCAGAGATAAATCTGTTGTGTCCAGAAAACGTATATTGCTTGCACTATAAACAATTCTTAGCCATAGCGGAGAAGAATTATTGTCTAGGGCAAGAAAATGCATTATTAATAGAGTCAAGAGCAATGATGGCCATAACGAAGAATAATTCTTCGCTAGGATAAGAATACAAAATATTTTACAGAACCGGGCATAATTCTTCGCAATAGTCAAGTATTTTCTGGCTATAACCGGAAAACAAAGTATTCATCAAACCTAAAGCCATTCATAGCTAAAACTAATTATTATTCTTGGCTAGAGCCATCGCAAAAGCGATGCATGGCTATGACTAAGATTTATTATTGGCTAGGGCTAAAAAACAGAATTTTTCCTGGGGATAGATACAATTCACAGCTATAACTAAGAATAATTTCTATTTAGGAACATAAAAAATAATAATTTATATAGCAAAAACTGATTTATTAACTTAACCTAGAATGATTTTGGGCTAGGGCCAAAAATCTAATTATTTTCGATTGCAGAGGTGAATCGGCTTTGACCAGAAAACGTAAGTTGCTCGCACTATAAACAATTCTTGGCCATAGCAAATAATGATTCTTGGCTATGGCTATAATATCAATCATTTTCGGAACCACATACAATTGGGATGTTGCATGAAATTATTTTTTAAAATCTATTACATTCGTTATTAAGATAATAAAAAAATAAAGGACACGTATTTTTTCTTTTTTCATTAAAATGAAAACTTGGAGAGATAGAGGCAGTTAAAATTGGTGTGACGTCACGATTGTTATTTTGCCAATAGCAATCGTGACGTCATTTATCATAGAGCTATATCTATATATATCAAAATTGTAATAACTTATATCGGCTGTAACTTTTGCAATTCATCATATTTTGAAAAACAAAAAAATACGGGTCTTTTATTTTTTCGTATTCTATCTGACGGATATAATACATTTTTTCATGCAAAATGCTAATTCCTGGCCATAACCAAGAACAAATATTGTCCAGGGCAAGAAAACGTTTATTAATAGAGTCGAGAGCAAGGATAGCCATAACGTAGAATAATTCTTGGCTAGGGTATGAATACAAAATAATTTCCGGAGCCAGACACAATTCTTGGCTATAGCCGAGTATAATTTCTGTCTAGGACTAGAAAACAAATCATTAATATTATAAAAGCCATTCATGGTCACAAACAATTATTATTTTTGGCTACAGCCAGAAATCAAATCAGATCCGATTGCAGATGAGGTTTTCAGCCTTAGCCAAGGATGGTTCTTGTCTCTGACTAGAAAAAAAAATCTTTGTTAGTCTGTCAAAAAATGTAATATAAAGTCCAACAATTGTCTGGTAGATAGTCAGTCAATAAGTTTGACAAAAACAGTGGCAATAAATCTTGCGAAATATCTGGCGAAAAATCAGACAAAAAGTCTAAATAAAAATTTAATATAATATAAAATTTATAATATAAAAAAATTGTCTTTTAAAATAGTCTACGAGTTTTGCTAAAAAATTTTTTTTTAAATTGTTTTTATATTTTTTTTATTTTTATACAAGAAATGCATGCTTTTCATAATAATTAATCCATTATATAAAACGAATTAAAAAAAAAATAGCTATATTTGTTTTATATGTAACAAATACACTCTACAGTGGACTCTCGATAGAAAAGATCACGATATAAGGGAATCCGAGCTCTTTCTCCACCGAATTTAAGTATGAAAGTTCCCCCACCAACTATGTAAGTGAGAGAGACACAGTATAGCAATAGAATGAGAAATGGCTAAACAAAAAAAAACTTAGTCTTTTTTCTCACACGCATTAGTAGGCGTGGCTACTGTGTCTACTTCGTATGCACGCACATTAAATCAAACTTACACTACGAGACAGTGGGTGGGGCTGTAACTCTTAACCCGAACATGTTTTTGACTCTTTCTATAAGAGAATTTCCAAGAAATTTCCTCTTCTACAGCCCCGTCGATACTCTTGTATCATGCACTGAAAAAAAAACCCGAAACCAGCGCTGCAAAGTTAATCTGAGCGGTTGCATGCGAACAATATTCGAAGCGAGTTATTACAGAAAATCATAATGTATGAATGCGTAACCATGTCGCTGTAAATAATTAGGACTTTCTGTGTAAACGATTACGCTAATCCGAGCAGAGCGCCACAACTGTATTGCGAGCACGCTTGCTCCGACTCTCCGGCATCGCGCGTGCAGAAAGCCGAAACCAAGCACTGCGGCAGAACTGCAAGCTTGCTTGCTCCGACTCTCCGGCATCGCGCGTGCAGAAAGCCGCGACCAAGCACAGTGGCAGAGCTGCAAGCACGCTCTCTTTGACTCTGCGGCATTTCTCATGTAGAAAGCCGAGACCAAGGGTAACGACAGAGTTACAGGCTCGCTCACTTTGAATTTCTGAACATTGACGTACCAAAAGCGAGGCCAAGCACTCTAATCGTTAAGAATTTACATTTGAAAAAGCGAAATTTCTTTTTCTTTTCTTTTTTTGTAAGTTTTAACACTTTATGTGAAGTATAATTTATTTAAGGCTGATTCCATTTCAAATCGAACAGTCAGTATACACTCAAGTCACCAATTACTGCGCTAATGGAGTATGTTATTATACCCTAAAAATAAGGGTATACGTATTTTTTTATTTTGCTGAAATATCAAAATTGCATCAGATATGCACTTTTGAAAATTGCATACAAAAACTAAATGTTAAAACTGAAAATGTTGAGAATAACTTTAGAGAGCTATCGTTTTACCAATTTCCAATGAATTTTGATAAACCTTTTTTATTTTATTTCGTTTTGAGCCCTCTTCAACTCCGTGCAAGAAATTAAAAAAAAACTAAAAATGACTGAGATATATGCATTTTACCAAAAAATGCACTTTTTATGCACATGCATTTTTCTCGAAAAGGCCATTTTTTTTTTTGCTGAAATTTTTTTTGCTGATAGAGGACCAAAATACCTATCTAATAGTACTTGTTTGATCCCGGGTTTTTTGGTTTGGAGCGAGAAAAAAATTCACAAATTTTGTTGGTGAAAAATGCTTGTATATACGTTCGGAAGTCTTAAGCAGTCGACATTTAAATATTATCCTTCGTTTAGCATTATCCAGGAACAACGACGTGGACGTAGAAGGATTCTGTTCCCTTCAGGGTGCTTTTTTAGAGTGAGTTCCCCTTGCCTCTCACTGTTGGGATGCGTCAAAAAAATAATTATAGATAATTATTTTTTTTTTTTTTTGCGCTTATTATTTTTAGTTTTAAATGTAGTCTCACGACGCTTGGCTTTTTTTTCTTGTTTTTCACTTCATTTAGTGCATGCATAGCTGTCCTGCCAATAAATATATGTGATTTTAATTCCCCAAGTTTTTTTAACCACATATGACTTTTTTGAATTCCATTATATTTAGAAACCCCACTCCATTCAATATTTTTCTTTTTTCTAAATCTTTCAATCTCATTTATTGGTAGTAAAATGATTTTTATTGCATTGGTGTAACTTTGAACCCAATTTATAAAATCGTCAGCATTTTGTATCGATTCTTCATGAACTCTTTTCAAGTTATGTGAAGTAGCATAATGCTTTAGAAGCCCACCTATTCCATCAACGGCTCCTTTCCCATGACCAGTCGCAGAAAATAACCATTTCATTTCATAAAACCAATGTTTGAATTCATGTAGTTGAAAACGATTTTTAAATTGGCTTGGAGCTCCATCTGATATGATAGTGACTTTAGTAACTAAATAATTCTTTTCATAAGATCGATAATTTTATTTATTGCTAGCAGTGCATATGCAGTATCATGCTTTTTGTCGTCACTAACTATCGCAAAACTTTGTGTTATCTCTCCTTGGTAACAGACTGCAGTAAAAATAGAAATTTGGTTATTTACCCAATGATTTCCTTGAACCGCTTTATTATTTATTATAGACCAATTTTCTGCAAAGTCAACGTGGATGATTAACTTAGTAGGATCAGCTTTACCTTCTTCTTTTTCTTTTTTATAGCTTCACGTTGAATATTTTTTATGTATATATGAGTACTTGCTTTCAATGCGCAGATTGAAAGTTTTTCTTTAAAAACTGTTAAGCTTATTGTTTGTTTAATAAGATTACCATTATCCCACAAAGCAAACGTAATTTCATCTTCACAATTTTGTTTCAGTTTTAACAATTCTAATGTGATACCCGCACCACCGGGACAATCTTTGCATTCTTGCAAGAAACATGAATCAGATGGTTCAGAACACAACATTGTGTTAGTTATTTCTGAACGAATTGAATCTAATTCGGAATTCTTATCGCCTCTAAAACGAATCAAACTTGTAAGAAACAGTTCAAAATTTTCGCAATGTACACACAGACAAGCTTTCTTCACAGGGCTAGTTAAGACGAAACTTGGTCTTAGACTATAGAATTTCGATTTTCCTATTTGTAAGTTTGGATTTTCTTTTCTTAATTGACTATATGTTTCTTTTAAGCTTCGAGTAAGAAACCGTTTGACTTTTTTAGTTTTTGTGTTATTAATTTTAACAGTTACGACATCAGATTTATTTGGACTTTGTCTACTACAATTAAAATCATCATTTAAAAAATATTCCATAACGATATTTTTTGTGCTTTCATCAATAGCATGACCAGTATATAAATCTGGCTCCGAATAAACTCCTTTATTTTTCACGAGATTTCTTGATTTATTTATCATATACTCGCTTATATTCGGGAATAGTGAGCAAACTTTTATTTTGCTTAATTTTGAAGGTAGTAGAGTTAGAAGTTTTATTTTCTCCGAAATAGAAGAGCATTTTTCTAAAGCCAATTTAAAATTTTCTAAAAATTCATTTCAATAGTTTTCAATGGAATTTTCGTCCGATTCTATTGATTCAACTGAAATGCCATACGCATCTTCTAATTTACTTCCAACAGTAGCAGAAAAAGATGAAATTAAGGATTTTTTCTTTTTAGATACGTAATTTCCTCTAAAATTTTCAGGTATTGCAGTTTTTCTTTTTAGGGGTGAGATGCATTCAGGTAAAACTGAATTAATACTCTCGTTTAATTCCTCTATTCGTTCGGGTGTCTTTGGAATAAAATCATCATCTCTTCCGCTAAAAAGTTCAGTGATTTCATTTTCAGATATAGACTCAAGATCACTTAAAATCATTTTTGATATGCGTTTATGGCAATTTTTACATACATTAGTAGATGGCAATATATTTAAATCTGGATGAAGCTGTGCCAAATTAATGGCTAAATCTTCCAACGGTCTAAAACGTGAATTACTGCTCATATAAACTACCTTTTTATGCATTTGAAAAAAATCGGGACATGAAATTCTTTTAGAAGAGTAAATTTAGGACATTGTTATTTCACAATTTTGTTGAATTTTTCACAAGTCCGAGAAGCACCTTTCAAAGCAGCCGTAAAAATAACTAGCTTCTATATAACAGTTCTAATATGCTGTTTTAGTTACGCGATGTATTTGTCCGCGAGTTAGCCTCCTATTGTTTGTACATCGAAACATACATAATATAGATATACACGAATAGAATTCTTTTTTTTCATGTTTAAATATTTATTTTTATATTACGAATTTACACACACATATATATATATATATATATATATATATCACTATTGATGCTATATACATGCATACAAACGTAAACAAATGATGAGCCAAGCATACGACAGTGTTTGAATGCAGACTGCTTAAGACTTCCGAACGTATATACAAGCATTTTTCACCAACAAAATTTGTGAATTTTTTTCTCGCTCCAAACCAAAAAACCCGGAATCAAACAAGTACTATTAGATAGGTATTTTGGTCCTCTATCAGCAAAAAAAATTTCAGCAAAAAAAAAATGGCCTTTTCGAGAAAAATGCATGTGCATAAAAAGTGCATTTTTTGGTAAAATGCATATATCTCAGTCATTTTTTAGTTTTTTTTTAAATTTCTTGCACGGAGTTGAAGAGGGCTCAAAACGAAATAAAATAAAAAAAGGTTTATCAAAATTCATTGGAAATTGGTAAAACGATAGCTCTCTAAAGTTATTCTCAACATTTTCAGTTTTAACATTTAGTTTTTGTATGCAATTTTCAAAAGTGCATATCTGATGCAATTTTGATATTTCAGCAAAATAAAAAAATACGTATACCCTTATTTTTAGGGTAGAATAACATACTCCATTAGCGCAGTAATTGGTGACTTGAGTGTATACTGACTGTTCGATTTGAAATGGAATCAGCCTCGAATAAACAAAGGACATTTCAGTTAACAATTATAATTTTCAAGGAATTCAATGACATTTAATTTTTCTCTAATAAAAAGGCCTGATTCATTTCGAATCTTACAAGAAAAGAATTTTACATATAGTTACCAGTCACCATGTGTTATTGGAAATATTAGCAGTATTATATAACCTTAAATTATGAAATGAAAAATTTTTTTTTTAATTCAGCATTTAAGTATATTTTTTATGAGCTACGGTGGTACATAATTTGTTTAAAAAATCTCGGTTCAAACTAAATCTTTCAGAAGATATTTTTTAATATATTTTAATATTTGTAAAATATACAACTATTTCTATGAATGTTTGCGAAGGGACATCTGCAACCGATGAGTACAAGTTAACATTGAAATGAGTAAAATTAGCTAAAAATCATATTTTTCATTATTATTAACTACATTTTAATTTTTTCCAAGGAATCATCCAGGATTTCTACTCTAAAATTTGTAGGCCATATATATATACATACATCACCTACTTTGATGATTTTCTTGGAATTAGGATCATAGATCGAAACCTTGAAAAGTGGTGGTTTAATGCTTTAAATGACTTTAGCTCAGCGAATGGCTATATTAGCACTTTTAAATAAATTTTTTCTCAAAATTTAGAATATTTTAAAGAAAAAAGTTATTTATTAATAAATTCCTAAAACGCAACCCAACTGAGTAATTTAAGCTTGAAATTAGTCAAAAATGTCAAAAATATGGTTTTTGCCCAACTTTGAAGCTTTGTAGCTCTAAAAATATGTACTTGAGAAATCTAAAAAAATTCTGAGTGGTTCATAATATGGAAAAGAACCATTTTACTAATATTTAGCGAAAAAAAATTTTTGTCCTTTGATTTGACAGAGGATGGACGATATATATATATCTTGTCTGTTCTTTAGACCTCTTATCTCTTCTCATCCTATTGGATTGCTACCAAATCTGGTGATACCATTTTAAATTATGATAACGTATTAGATTATGAAAAATCCGAAGATGAAAGTACAGGTTACTGTATCGTGGCTTGCAGTCTCCAAGCATTGAATATGCGTGAAAGTCTACATGAAATAAAAGGAAATATACAAAAAATGGATCGGTTGATTTAATGCAATGTAATGGTAAAGCTGGGTTAAGTGAGATGTGTAAACGAATTGTTAGTATGTTATTATTTCTGAAAAAATTAGAGTTTAATTGATTTAAACATATTTATTTACTACTGTACTAAGCACACAACTTTATTTTCAAAACAATATTTTTTGTTATGGAACGATCTGTGTTTTAGAAGTGGCTTCTTCTACTGAAAAAGATGTTCATGAAAAATTCCATATAAAGTTGTCTTACAGAATTTTGATTATCTACTACTTGAAAAGTATGAGTGTTTCAAACAAGAATTTAATTCTATCCAAGCAGTTGATTGTAATAATGAATTAGGATCAAAATTATTTTTTCGCCATTCTAACCCTAAAATCGCAACTTCGTTGCTATTTTTTGGCTTTCATGGCGAAAAATACACTACGCAACTAGCATGGAAAGGCTTTTTTACGAAACTCGTTACGACCCCCACCTTCGGCTCAGGCCGTAAACTTCTCGTTTCGTAAATAAAACCTTTTCATACCCGTTACGTAATGTACTATTCATAGATAGGAATTCTGCACTATCTTAGCATTCGCGAAAGAAAGAATTTTTAGGCAGTTCGTTCACTACACAGTGTCAATTATGAAATGATTCCGATTTATTATTTTCAATTTTAATCAATTTTTTTGAAATCATTTTATAATTGACACTATGTGTAAATCAACTGCCTAAGAATTCTTTCTCTTACAAATGCTGAGATAATGCAGAATTCTCATCTATGAAAAAAAAATTTAATCTCATTTTCACAATCAACTACTTGAATAGAATTAAATTTTTATTTGAAAGCCTCATGTTTCTTAAGTAGTAGACAATCAAAATTTTGTGAAAAAACTTTGTATGGAATTTTTGACGAACACCTTATTCAGTAAAAGAAGCCACTTCTAAAACATAGATCGTTTCATAACAAAAAAATATCATTTTGAAAATAAAATTGTATACTTACAAGGAGAGTATTTGACCTCCGGGAAACGGATTTGGCTAAAACTGCAGGATATGATTCTTTGATGAAAGAAATGAACCCGTGTTTTTTCTTTTGTGCTAATAGGCCTTATAGACGGAGATATAGACATTTATTCGAAAATATAGAGAAAAGGAGCGTTTATAAGAAGTTAAATAGCTAAACAACTAAAAATTTTAAAGAAAAATGTATAGAATATAGAAAAAAGTACAAATTAAACACTTTAATTTAAGTCTTATTGCATCAAAAAAGGTTTGGTAGTTCAAAAATTGTGCCTAATTGAAAATTACTACATATTTATTAATATTTTTAGCATGTAACATACGATCAAATTTTTACCCTATTCCATTAGCATCTCTTAATCGCCTGTAACTTTTGAAGCATATGAGGTTTTTCAATGCAACAAAGCTTAAATTAAAGTTGTTAACCTGTACTCTCTTTTATTTTTTTTACAATTTTCTGTAAGAGTTTCAGTTGTTTAATTATTCAAGTTCTTATAAAGACTTTTTTTCACTATATTTTCGAAGAAATGTTTATATCTCCGTCCATAGGGCCTATTAGCACAAAAGAAAAAAACACGGGTTCATTTTTTTTAATCAAGAAATCATATTCTGCAGTTTCAACCAAATCCGTTTCCCGGAGATCAAATTCTCTCCTTGTTAGTAAAGTAGTAAATAAAAAATGTTTCAACTAATTAAACTCTAAATTTTTCAGATATAATAACAATATGTTTACACATCTCACTTAACCCAGCTTTACCACTATATTGCATTAAATCAACCGATCTATTTTTTTTTGTATATTTCCTTTTATTTCATGTAGACTTTCACGCATATTTAATACTTGAAGACCGGAAGCCACGATACAGTGACCTGTACTTTCATCTTCGGATTTTTCATAATCTTATACGTTATCATAATTTAAAATGCTTTTTTCTTCATTGTATTCCCTACTTGAAGGTCTGCATTTTACAAATCCACAAATTTCGCTAATTAGAAGATGCAAATTTGCTTTATTTTTAACTTTAACTGTATCTAAGTCTTATGTGAACAATGTAAAATTCAGCAGACTGACTGCCTTCCGTCGTCCATATTGGAGACTCAGCCATGACACTTTAAATCTCATTACTTAAAATTTTCATTCTATTAATCGTAATGAAAATGAGAGAATAGTTTAGAAATAAATATTTTTATTTAGAAGCTATTAGTCTCGAGCTATTTGTTCAAATAAATTATTATCAATATAGAATACTTTGAAATTTCCCCCAGGTAGCCTTGTCATTCTAATAAAACTAGAAACATTTATGGATACATAAAGATACAGAGAAACGTTATGCGAATATTATCCAGTGATAGAATCTCCTATCATGGACTAGGAGAGTAACAAGTAAAATTTTTATAATTACACCGGCACAAAAAGAAAACAGTTGTCTGATCTCGGAACCAGACAACCATACCTTTATATTTTTGGAGTCACTAAATCCAAGATTGGTTCAACCCCAAAAAATTGTTTTAGTCGAAGATAATGTCATCCTTTCATGTTTTTTAGGTCACTAAGTCCAAAGGGTAATGTCTACCTTTATTTTTTTAGATCACTAAATCTGAACCCGGGGTCGTTATGGCCCAATCGCATCAGGGTTAAGGTTAAATTGAAAATAAAAGGATTCAAGCTGAGGAAAATGTGATACCTTCATGTATTTTAGATCACTGAATCTGAAGGAAAATATTTACCTTTATTTTTTTTGAATCGCTAAACCTGAATCTGGGGCTGATATGGCCCAATTGCGTCAGGGTCAAAATCAAATTGAAAATAAAAGGATTCAAGCTGAGGAAAATGTGATACCTTTATGTTTTTAGGATCGCTAAATCGAAATCAATAACTATTGTGCATTCACTTTAATGTCTCCTTGTGTCTGCATCTACGGCACCTATACGCGGTGATGGCAGGTGACGAAGTAACGATCGTATCCGACTAAGTACCTGAGGCCTAATTCTGTAACTTTATCGCAGCGTTACACGAGTTGTTAAGTACGAAAATTGGTTTCTGCACATCCACAATAGCGTTAAAAGTTGGCATAACGACAGCATTATGCTTACAATACGGCTCCTGAATCACGACTCTAATGACACCATGGCAAGCTTAAGGAATAAATATCTTGCGATGCAGGAATTCAGGAGTCCAGTATCGGCGTCTGGTCAGAATAAAAAAGCGGGCCTGTTGGCGTCATCATCAACTTCTTATCGATTAACGACTTAATTGGAAAGAAGTGTGAAGCTCCAAGAAGTCATATTTTAACTAGCCATGACTGTTGTAACAAAAATGTGTTCTGCTTCGTTTGTGGTAGATATGAAGTAAGCAAATTGAGCCAAAAAATGACTAATATATGTAGAAGATACATCGTAAATGTTATAAGAATGTACTTTAGAGTAAAAACAATACGTTTGTTTCAGACTGTATATGTGGCTCTTGTTACAGCATACTCAGACGATGAAAGGAAAATAAAAACGAAGTTTAAAGGTACAGCTAACCAGTACTATAATCCAGATCTGAATCGCACGAAGACTGCTACCTTTGCAGTACGGTGGTAAAGGGATTGAATGCGAAGACAAAATCAATAATATGTTTTTCAATAGTGTCTTCTGTTGTACCAGCAAATATTGAAGAGTCCAATATTAAAAATACGGATACTGGCACTTTAAAAAATAAAGCTATAACGAACATTGAAGCAACAGATGAAATTGAAACAATATATTGTAAAGAAGAACCTGAAGGCAGCTGGGAACAAAGAGAAAAAAATTAAGAACATTTTCCACAAGGGAAAAGAAATAGATCTGTAAGGCTATTCAATAAGGACGATTTAAATAATTTTATCAAAAACATGGGTCTACTTAAAGATGTTTCTGAATATATGTTTGTAGAGTTGAAAAGCCATAAAATGGTAGAACAGGGAAAAAAGAAAACAATACACTCGATTCTCGCTATTACGAGCTTCGCTATAACGAGCGTTCGATATAACGAGCATTTTTGTCTCGCTATAGTGAGAAAAATTCCTCCCCTTCTTCCCCCACTATTCTGTATATTTTTAGGGAAATACCTTCTCTTCTTCTCCTTCCACCGAATCTATTCCGTACCTGAATTCAGTAGCATTCAGTGGTGGGGGCCCCTCTCACACTCGTCATAGCGAGAGAAATTATTCCCGAGTTGCTCGTAATAGCGAGAATTGAGTGTACTATAAGAATGGAGAAGAGGCATTTCGCAAATACTGAAGAAAGATAAAGAGGGCAGTTTTTTATACTGTGCAAATGTTTGCGGTTCGATAAAGTAAATGAAACAAGACTGGTATGTTTCTAAAAAATTGAGATTTTTTACAGACACTTTAAAACGGAGCCTGGATGTAATATATTTCATAATAGAAATGGTTATGCATGTCCACCAATAGACTTGACAAGATTAAAAAAAATACAAATATTTTATATTTTCTTCTTTCCTTTTGTGTGCCAGAGTTATTTATGACTTTAACGAGATGTTGGAGTTGTTAAAATCGATTTTTACATTTTTTATTTTATTGATATCTATTTGAATTTATTATTTGAATAAATGTAATGACTTGTTCGCACTAAAGCTATGCTGATACAATAATTTTTGTTAAAATGAAAATTCGATTCAGCTTGTTATTTTTTTATGAACTTTGAATGAAAATTAGATATCAAGTTCGATAAACCTAACCTCAAAATACTATACATCAAAAGTTTGCTTATAACTTTTTACGAATAAGCAGCTTTTAAGAATAAGGTTAATTTCTTGACTTTTCCGCACTCGGGATTAATGTAACAAATTTTCTTACTGAAGTGAAAAAACTTGATTTGACGCACCGTTTATTCATAAACTTTAAATAAAAATATTATTAAGGGGGAGGGGGACTTCAACATGCCGTTAATAGCATCCATCATTGAAACTTTCTCGTGTATATCTTTCTTTAATGATTTACAATGTGATACATTGTTGGATATTAAGGGCACCTTGAATATTGTCAATTTTCTTAACAATTATTTTAGGAACACGTTTGTACGTTCATGTTTTCACTACTGATCATTCTTGTAATCTTTTTTCTTTAATCATTTACGCTGTTATGTGTTGTATGATATTGATGTCACTTTTAATATTTCCAATTTTATTAACACTTACACAGGCCCACAAAAAAAAAGTTTTCGGTCCTGGGATAAAGACTATACTTTTATTTTGTATTTTTTCCCGCTGAATCCAAATCCGGCATCAAAAGTAGGTAGTTGGCCGCATATTTTGAAGATAACCTCAAAAAACTGTCGAAAAACCGTGATTCTGTGGAAAAACATAAGAAGAAAAAATAAAAATTGTTTCCAGCATATCAAAAACACATTATTTTTATGCATTTTGGCCTGCTGAATCCGAATTTGTTATAGAAAAAGAGAGTCGACCGCCTAATTTTGAAGATAACCTCAAAAAGCTACTCAAAAGTCAATTTGCACAAAAGCAAAATTGACTTACGCTTGCGTATACGCTTGTCTTCGAACGACCTATGCAAAGGATTCCTACGCCTCTTTTTCTTATTAGGTTGTACTTCTCTTTTTAGCATCCAGCAATAGTCCGTCATCATGTTTACGTTACATTTTCCTTGCCATCTACATTTAAATTCCTTCATATCCTGATAAAATTTTTCACCATGCTCTCCATTGTAGTCACCTAGGACTGATGGAAACTCCTCAAAGTGCGAATCGAGAAAGTGGAGTTTCGATTTATTAAGCAATCTCATTTTTTGAAATTTTGTACCATAGTTTCTACGATGCTCTTGGAGTTCTCATCTTTATTGTTACCAAAAAATTATGTTGCAACACCTTCAAAACTCAACCAGGCTGCCTTCTCGGTATCATTCATACTTTTGACGAATTCTTCGTTCCTGAACATTTTGCGAATTTGATGTCCATCAAAGATACCTTCCTTCAATTTAACCAGAGTTATATTCGTAAAGATGGTTTCTAGGTATTTGAAGCATTGCCCTTCTTCATCGAGAGCTTTCACAAATTGTTTCATCAGCCCTAATTTAATATGTAAAGGCGGTAAAAGGATTTTGCTAGGATCAACAAGAGGATGATTTATGACATTGCTGGAATCTGGAGTAAGTGATGGTCTCGCTGGCCACACTTTTGTATTATTATGTTTTGCTCTATCTCGACTGTCAAACATGCATAAATAGCATGGGTACTTGGTCAAACCTAATTGTTGACTTAGTATCATGGACAATATTTTCAGGTCTTCACAAATTAACCATTCATGCTCACGATGTTTTATTTTATTTATAACCTTTTCAATGTTGCAGTATTCTTCTTTGAGTACAGTTGAATGAGCTAATGGTAACGAAGCATACTCGTTTGTATTGTGAAGAAGAACTGCCTTTAAGCTTCGCTTAGAAGAATCAATGAATAACCTCCAATCTTCTGGCTTGTATAAATTTGTTTAAAACTCATTAATAAGTCCTCGTACATCAGTGCAATACACTAGATCAGATTCGCTAGTGAAGTATGATCGAAACGCTTCTTCTCGGTTTCGATAAAATGTAACGTTTACGTCCTTTTCTAATACATTGAAAGACTTAAATTGAAAAGCCATTAATTTAGCTGCATCTTTTGCTAATCAAGCTTTCCTAAACATGTCATTAAGTTCAGCTTGGGAGATCTTTTTTTGACTTTTCTCTTTACCAATGGGAACATATTCCTCATCACTGTCCGAAGACAGTTCTTTTTCACTTTCAACGGATTCACTTTCTGCTTTCGTCAACGATTCATCATCGTTGACTGTATAGTCGCTAAGATTTTCTATGTCTTCTTCTGTACCACAACCAATTAGCATACTATCTATTCCTTGTGTAAAGCTGTCTCGTAAAGCCTCGTCCATCAAACTTTCGACTATTGCCTTCTGCGGACGAACGACACTAGAAACTGTCCCATACAATATTTCATCTGGTTGCACCTCGGTTACCCTAGTTACATTTATCATGCAAGTGTAGCAGTCACTTTTACCTAATGGTTTTTTTCCAAATAGCTGGTTTCAGAAATTTATTTTACTTTTATCTCCAGTTTTATCGAATTTATGTAAAATTTTGCAAAAAATATATTCTTAGTAATACAGACTATAAAAATAACTTAAAACAACAGTAGTATACAAACGAGTATGCTCCGTTACCATTCACTCATTCAACTGTACTCAAAGAAGAATACTGTAGCATCGATAAGGTTTTAAATAAAATAAAGTATAATGAGCATGAATGGTCAATTTGCGGAGACCTGAAAATAGTGTCTATGATACCAGGTCAACAATCAGGTTTTACCCAGTATCCATGCTATTTATGCATGCCAGACAATCGAGATAGAGCAAAACCCTATAATACAAAAGTGTGGCCAGCGAGACCATCACTTACTCCAGGTTCCAGCAATGTCATCAATCGTCCTTTTGTCGATCCTAGCAAAATCCTTTCACCGCCTTTACAGATTAAATTAGGGCTGATGAAACAATTTGTTAAAGCTCTCGATGAAGAAGGGCAATGCTTCAAATACTTAGAAACCATCTTTAGGAATATAACTCTGGTTAAATTGAAGGAAGGTATCTTTGATGGACATCAAAGTCGCAAAATGTTCAGGGACGAAGAATTCGTCAAAGGTATGAATGATACCGAGAAGGCAGCCTGGTTGAGTTTTGAAGATGTTGCAACGAAATTTCTTCTAACAATAAAGATGAGAACTACAAGAGCATCGTAGAAATTATGGTACGAAATTTCGAAAAATTAGGTTGCTTAATGAATTTGAAACTCTACTTTCTCGATTCGCACATTGATGAATTTCCATCAGTCCTAGGTGACAACAGTGAAAAGCATAGTGAAAGATTTCATCAGGATATGAAGAAATTTGAATGTAGATGTCAAGGAAAATGTAGCGTAAACATGATGGTGGACTATTGCTGGATGCTAAAAAGAGGCGTAGAAATCTTTTGCATAAGTCGTTCGAAGACAAGCGTATACGCAAGCGTAAGTCAATTTAGCTTTTGTGCAAATTGACTTTTGAGTAATTTTCTGAATTTATCTTTAAAAGTAGTCGATCAAATCTCTTTTTCCATAACAAATTCAGATTCAACAGGCCACGATGCATAAAAATAAAGCGTTTTTGATGTGCTGGAAACAATGTGTTTTGTTCTTCTCACGTTTAGCCACAGAAACACTGTTTTTTAAACAGTTTTTTGAGGTTTTGTTTAAAATTAGGCGGTCGACTCTCTTTTTTCATGACAAATTCGGATTCAGCAAGCCAAAATGCGTAAAAATAAAGTGTTTTTGATGTGTTGGAAACAAATTTCATCTTTTCTTCTCATGTTTTTCACAGAAACACGGTTTTTCGACAGTTTTTTGAGGTTATGTTTAAAATATGCGGCCAACCCCCTATTTTTGACGCCTGATTTGGATTCAGCGGGAAAAAATACAAAAGAAAAGTATAGTCTCCATTCCAGAACCGACAACTTTTTTTTTGTGGGCCTGTGTTATATGAGAATTTTGTTTTACTTGCGTTTTTATTATTACTATTTTACCATAAGAGTATCACTTTTTTGGGTCACGGATATTTAAATGGACTCTTTCAATATTTTTTATAGGAAAACCGCAAGGAAGCCTTACAAAAAATTATGTAGATAAAATCATGCAGGGAAAGGTTTATAGTAATTCCAAGAATCATATCATTAGTTTTTATATGATAATAAAAGCCTATAACTTATTTTATAGACCCTACCATGGATTTTTTTACAGAATTTTGTAAAAATGTATTCCTAGGTTTTTATTATAAACAAAGTTATCTTGGACTTTTTAATCACCTTAAAATATTGTATTTTTTGCTTTAATTGCTATTAATCTTCCAACTTCTACATTCACATCAATATATATGTCATTCTTTCTTAACGAATGGTCCCTTACAAACCAACATGATCAGTCATAAGAACTTGAAGTCTACTTTCGAAATTCAAGAAATTCGAGAGATTTTTGTCTTTTAATTAAGAGTTTAGAAGTTTAGAGTTTATAGGCTAAAGGTTAATAGGTTGGCTATCATATACGGCTTTAGAGTTTGTGGGTTTAGGATTCAGAATTAACGGATTCAGATTTCGGGGACTATGGTTTTGGAATTTATAGTTTATGGGCTTAGGATTTATGGATTTAGCGTTAAGGGATTCAGGGTATATCATTTATGTAATTCGGGTTTATGGGTTTTAGGGTTACAGCTTAAGGGCTTTGGATTTATGGTTTCAGGGTTTAGAGTTTATAGGCTTCAGGTTTATGAGCTTTGGGTTTGAGGCTTATTGTTTATAGGCTTAGTTAATAGTTAATGAGTTCAAGATTCATTTCTTTATGAGTTTAGGCTTTACGAGTTTAGAGATCATCGGCTTAAAATTTGGCTTTATTGGGTTTGGTGTTTGTCGCTCATGGATTCAGGTCTTGTAAGTTCAGTACAAATCTTTAAGTTCAAAGCAAAATACAATATGGTGGCCAGAAACCAAATGACAAGTATCAAAGAGTAAAAAGTCAATTAATTTTTACTAGGTCTGGTACCCGGAGATTTCGCGTTCGTTAATTGCAAATATGAGGTCAGGTTTACAAAATCTAAGATAGCAAACAACGAATGAGAACATAAATCATTCCACCTACGAGCCAATTCAAATCATTTAGAAATAAATTTTTTCATTTATTTGTATAAAATCTTTTGTGTTTTGAGGTGCAAGGGTGGAAATCATGAGATGTGTCGAAGCTTCATTGATATATTAATAAGATTTTATGTTTAATGAACTCAGTTGCGAAAACTTACAGAATGCGAGACCTGCAAATACCCATAAGCTCCAAAATCCATGAGCTCTGACCCGAAAACCCTGAGCTTATAAATTCCGAACCTATAAACTACGGACCCAAAATCTATGAATAATGAACCCAAAATTCATAAAACCTAAGCTGGAACATCCTAAACTCATTAACGATAAATCCATAAATTAAAATTTTAAATCCCATAAACCCTAAACCCATATCCCCTAAATCCATAATACCTAGACCTTAAGCCCATAAGCCCTAAACTCATAGAATCTAAACCCTTGAATGATTAGTACTAAACCCAATCACTCCAACTTTTAAGCCCATTAACCCTAAACTCGTTGACCCTAAATGCTAAGCCTATATAGGGATATATCTGGAACTTTTTAATTTTGAGAAATCGTCTTCACAACAATTCAAAAGTCTATAATACAAGTTTCTGGAGTAACACACTTCAATAAGGGCTTAAATTACTCGTTTCTATGAGTAGAATATGTAATTAAATTTTGGTATCGATTGAACAATCGTTGTTCACGGTACATAATTTTATACGTCAAAAATGATACTTTTTTCATATTTTTCTACGTGTGTTTCTTGAGCTATAAAAAAAGTAACGTACTTTCGATCATTTTCAAATTTTTTGAGCATAATGAATATGGTAAAAAGAACAGTTTAAGCCTACCATGGTACATGTGCCCCTCTTTAGGAAGCTGTTAGACTATTTTTAATGTTAATGTAATTTTTAGGTGAAAATTACACTAATTTTTTAATGTCGTGCAGACCTTTGTCAGTATTCTTGACGTGGCTCTCAAAAGCCTAAAAAGTATTCTGAATTGAGTCAAGCCTGCTGGACAGTGCGTCCCCTAGAGCACACACAGCTGGCTGCAGTAAGAGAAAATCTGAGCATCCTTGGACCGCGTCTAAATTGTTTTTATTATTATTATTATTATTATTATTATTTTTTGGGGCAACGTGCGCAGCGCCACCTCCCAATCGCTTATTAGATGAATTTGTAATTAATCTGTTTCTCCCTCCATTCGCCGCGACGCCGCTGTTGCTGGTCTTAATTTGCGCCGTAATAGCAGTCTTCACTCGTGCTGGCCGCCCCTGAGAAGTGATAACAAGTGTCGCTTTCGACAAGTGTCAGTTCGTGTTGATGTGAAGGCACGATTGGGCTGTTTTGGAATGGCTTTGCGTGCGATCGTGTTTGGCGTAACTCTATTTACCTTTGTGCTCCCGCCAGCCAGTGACGTAGAAGACATCTCACTGTTTTATGCGTTTAGAGGCACATCTTGCACTCATATTTTGTGTCATTATTCATTTTTGAAGGTCTCATGCATTTTGCATGACAACACTAGTAGGTAAGCTATGAGAGTTCTGGACCCCCCCACCACCACTCCCTCGACTCACCTGTGCGACTAGCGGACAGGTGCAAATCGTGACTCAGCACTTATGACGTCACAACCCACCGCCCATCCGCCACCCGCCACCCACCACCCACAGCTGACGTCACCACCCACAGGTGCGAATTATGACGTCGTCACCCACTTGTGCCGATGCGCGCGCAGCTGCCGACTCCTGATCCCCGATCCTAGAGTTAAAGCTGAGCGAGAGGTTGAGTCACAGAAAGGATCAGGTTGCATTGACAATTGATAAATAACTTGGTCATGAGTGACCTTGGTAAAATAACTGCGCAATTTCATATGCACATCGGGGAATCCCTGATCGGAAATAAAGGATCAGGTTGCATTGACAATTGATAAATAACTTAGTCATGAGTGACCTTCGTAAAATAACAATTTCTTTATAATAAAAGAGCTTTCTAGATGTTTTATTCTCAACATACAATAATTTAAGCTAATACTTTCTAGACTGCAATAGATCTTTCTAGAATAAATTTACAATACTAAGTATCATAAGGTTTGAATGAAAAAAAAAAAAATTTATATATGAGTAAACAATTACATCGGGTGATTAATGTAAACAATTGATGAATAACTTAGTCATGAGTGACCTTGGTAAAATAACTGCGCAATTTATTCATCATAAAAGAGCTTTCTAGAAGTTTTATTCTCAACGTACAATAATTTAAGCTAATATATACATATATACATATATATGTATATATATATATATATATATATATATATATACAAAGTAAAATTAGGAAGGAAAAAATTCCAAAATGGCAGAAATTTAAAAATTTTATTACGTATATAGGTAGATCACCCGTCAAAGTCATTTCATTCGAGTCTTTAAAAATTTCGTCCGTTTTTCGCTAGGACCAATAGTTTTCGAGATATTTCAAAATCAAAATTTTCAAATTTCAAAACTCGATATCTCGAAAACTATTGCTTCTAGAGCGGCGCAATTTTCATAAATGTGTATCTTGCAAGTGCCTTTATGTATTAACGCAAAAAAATTAATATCTAAAGAAAAAAAATTTCAAAATGGCGGAAATTTTAAAATTTTATTACGTGTATGGGTAGATCACCCATCAAAGTCATTTCATTCGAGTCTTTAAAAATTTCGTCCGTTTTTTGCTAGGACCAATAGTTTTCGAGATATTTCAAAATCAAAATTTTCAAATTTCAAAACTCGATATCTCGAAAACTATTGCTTCTAGAGGGGTGCAATTTTCATAAATACTTATCCTTTAGCTTTCTTTATTTATTATTGCATTTTATTCTATAAAGTGATTCCAAGAAATATTGTGCAACATTTCGTAAGACCTTTGATCTTGCTAGAAATTACGTATTAAAACGTAATTCTATGAACTATTGTGCAACATTTCGTGATTCCATGAAATATTGTGCAACATTTCGTAATTCCAAGAAATATTGTGCAACATTTCGTAAGACCTTTGATCTTTCTAGAAATTACGTATTAAAACGTAATTCTCTGAACTATTGTGCAACATTTCGTGATTCCATGAAATATTGTGCAACATTTCGTAATTCCAAGAAATATTGTGCAATATTTCGTAAGACCTTTGATCTTGCTAGAAAATACGTATTATAATGTAATTCCAAGAAATATTGCACAGTAATTCATAATCGATCTTTCTTTTATTTGAAAAGTTAACAACTACATCCGGTGATTTATAACACAGGCCCACAAAATGAAAAAAAATGTCTGAACTTTTGACCGCACATACATATTCCCATGTATTTTTCGACGCTGAATCCGAATCTGTAATAAAAATATAGGGTTTTCCTACCTTTTCTCAGAGTTTTATTGAAAAAACCTCATTTTTTACGGTTTTTTTGCGGTTTTTCGAGTCTAGAAAAAACAAATCATGAGATGCGGTTAATTGGACTTCAAAATCGAATTCTACGGGAAAAAATACACGGGAAACCATACCTTCAAATTTTTTTAACGCGATTCTAGTCCTCTGTATGGGGCTGAAAAGATGAGGAAATCGGTAAAAGTCGAAATTTTGCCTAAAATGGATTTAAACAATATTAAAATTTAATCATGCGTCTTTTGAAGAGTCGATAAACATTGGAAATACTATCCTGGGGGTTTTTCAGATTGCTGATCATGAATTTGAAGTCAGATTGTGTAAAAACTACTTCTAGAGGGCGGTGACAAGAACTGTATATGGTAAATTTATCGATTTTTTAAAAATTTTACGTCTGAAATACTAATTTTAGAGTCTTTCACAGCATTGACTGTAAATTCAAGATATTAACTTAGCCTATTGTGTACGTTAAACTTAACATTTTGTCTATGTTTGTCTCTCTCTCTCTCTCTCTCTCTCTCTCTCTCTCTCTCTCCTCCGATGTTTTTTTTAAATTGGCTTACGCTTACGTACACGTTTCTCTTCGAATGACCGATGTAGTGGATTTCTGACACGTTTTTGTCCTTTTTTCGCAGCTGTTTCTCTTTTTATCATCCAGCAGTAATCTGCTAACATGTTGATACCCCAGTTTCCTTGAAATCTACGTTCAAACTCCTTTAAATCTTGGTGAAATCGTTCACCATGCTCTTCACTAAAGTCTCCGTTATTTTCAGGAAACTGATGGACGTGTGAATCAAGAAAATGAAGTTTTAAGTTCATTAGACAACCCAATTTTTCAAAATTACGTACCATTCTTTTCACAATAGCTTTATAATTCGTGTCTTTGGCATTACCCAAAAATTTCGTCGATACCTCTTTAAAACTTAACCATGCTGCCTTTTCAACATCAGTCATGCTTTGTTCAAAGTTTTCGTCTCTAAATAAAGTTCGGATTTCAGGACCATCAAAAATACCTTCATTTAATTTAGCATCAAATTTATGGGGAAATACTTTGCTTATATATTGGAAGCATTGACCGTCCTTGTCCAAAGCTTTAACTAATTGCTTTATCAATCCAAGCTTTATATGCAGAGGCGGTATCAAAATTTTCGAAGGATTAACGAGTGGATCTTTTATAACATTCTGTTTTCCAGGTTCAAACGATTCTCTTGATGGCCAAATTTTCTTTTTATAGTGTTTTTCTCTATCTCTGCTATCAAACATGCATAAATAACATGGGTACTTCGTAAATCCAGATTGTTGTCCAAGTATCATAGATAAAATCTTTAAATCGCCACATATTTGCCATTTATGTTCTCTATATTTTATTTTCGTTAAAAGTAGTTCAAGATTGGAATACTCTTCTTTAAGTACTGTTGAATGTGCTAATGGTATAGGAGCATATTTATTAGTGATATTGAGGAGTACTGCTTTAAGGCTACGCTTTGATGAATCAATGAATAGTCGCCAATTTTCAGGTTTGTATCTGTTGGGTTTCAATGCATCAATAAGACCTTTCACGTCCGTGCAATAAACAATATTAGAATCATTCTTGAAATAATTTCTAAAGCGCTCTTCTCGATTACGATATGCACATACTTTAGTACCCTTTGTCAACATATTTCGTCTCTTAAACTCTGAAGCCATAAACTCTGATTGTTCCTTAGATAAACCACTCTTTCTAAATAAATCGTTCAGACTTTTTTGATCAAACTTTTCAACAGTTCGTTCTTCACCCTTAGGAATATACTCTACTCTACAATACTGCAAAGTATTGAGTACACCGAATCATTCTACACATCCCATTTTCAGGGCAGTTGTCATCGTGACCAATACTTCGCAGCAGCAGGTTTTTTTTAGGTACCCTTATAGAGTACTGATATATATATATATATATATATATATATATATATATATATATATATATATAAGCTTTGGAAAAAGATCATAAGTCCCATTCGTTTATAAACAATGCTTTAAGATCAATGACAGTGTACAACAGTGATTAACTGAACGGAGCTTTAAAATGAAACCGAATTCATTTCTAAACAACAGTACCCAGTTTTACAACAGAATAAGTATAAATAAAAAATTGACAGATCGAATTGTCTCTGACACAAACACACCAAATGAAGAAGATCTAAGTTCACCTGAAGAACATTCTCTGGATAGTGATGAAGAGTATATTCCTAAGGGTGAAGAACGAACTGTTGAAAAGTTTGATCAAAAAAGTCTGAACGATTTATTTAGAAAGAGTGGTTTATCTAAGGAACAATCAGAGTTTATGGCTTCAGAGTTTAAGAGACGAAATATGTTGACAAAGGGTACTAAAGTATGTGCATATCGTAATCGAGAAGAGCGCTTTAGAAATTATTTCAAGAATGATTCTAATATTGTTTATTGCACGGACGTGAAAGGTCTTATTGATGAATTGAAACCCAACATATACAAACCTGAAAATTGGCGACTATTCATTGATTCATCAAAGCGTAGCCTTAAAGCAGTACTCCTCAATATCACTAATAAATATGCTCCTATACCATTAGCACATTCAACAGTACTTAAAGAAGAGTATTCCAATCTTGAACTACTTTTAACGAAAATAAAATATAGAGAACATAAATGGCAAATATGTGGCGATTTAAAGATTTTATCTATGATACTTGGACAACAATCTGGATTTACGAAGTACCCATGTTATTTATGCATGTTTGATAGCAGAGATAGAGAAAAACACTATAAAAAGAAAATTTGGCCATCAAGAGAATCGTTTGAACCTGGAAAACAGAATGTTATAAAAGATCCACTCGTTAATCCTTCGAAAATTTTGATACCGCCTCTGCATATAAAGCTTGGATTGATAAAGCAATTAGTTAAAGCTTTGGACAAGGACGGTCAATGCTTCCAATATATAAGCAAAGTATTTCCCCATAAATCTGATGCTAAATTAAATGAAGGTATTTTTGATGGTCCTGAAATCCGAACTTTATTTAGAGACGAAAACTTTGAACAAAGCATGACTGATGTTGAAAAGGCAGCATGGTTAAGTTTTAAAGAGGTATCGACGAAATTTTTGGGTAATGCCAAAGACACGAATTATAAAGCTATTGTGAAAAGAATGGTACGTAATTTTGAAAAATGGGGTTGTCTAATGAACTTAAAACTTCATTTTCTTGATTCACACGTTGATCAGTTTCCTGAAAATAACGGAGACTTTAGTGAAGAGCATGGTGAACGATTTCACCAAGATTTAAAGGAGTTTGAACGTAGATTTCAAGGAAACTGGGGTATCAACATGTTAGCAGATTACTGCTGGATGATAAAAAAGAGAAACAGCTGCGAAAAAAGGACAAAAACGTGTCAGAAATCCACTACATCGGTCATTCGAAGAGAAACGTGTACGTAAGCGTAAGCCAATTTAAAAAAAACATCGGAAGAGAGAGAGAGAGAGAGAGAGAGAGAGACAAACATAGACAAAATGTTAAGTTTAACGTACACAAAAGGCTAAGTTAATATCTTGAATTTACAGTCAATGCTGTGAAAGACTCTAAAATTAGTATTTCAGACGTAAAATTTTTAAAAAATCGATAAATTTACCATATACAGTTCTTGTCACCGCCCTCTAGAAGTAGTTTTTACACAATCTGACTTCAAATTCATGATCAGCAATCTGAAAAACCCCCAGGATAGTATTTCCAATGTTTATCGACTCTTCAAAAGACGCATGATTAAATTTTAATATTGTTTAAATCCATTTTAGGCAAAATTTCGACTTTTACCGATTTCCTCATCTTTTCAGCCCCATACAGAGGACTAGAATCGCGTTAAAAAAATTTGAAGGTATGGTTTCCCGTGTATTTTTTCCCGTAGAATTCGATTTTGAAGTCCAATTAACCGCATCTCATGATTTGTTTTTTCTAGACTCGAAAAACCGCAAAAAAACCGTAAAAAATGAGGTTTTTTCAATAAAACTCTGAGAAAAGGTAGGAAAACCCCATATTTTTATTACAGATTCGGATTCAGCGTCGAAAAATACATGGAAATATGTATGTCCGGTCAAAAGTTCAGACATTTTTTTTCATTTTGTGGGCCTGTGTAATTCTAGGAAAAAAACTATGTAATGATTCATGATTGACCTTTTTACAATTTTTACGACGCAATTCGTCACTATAAAAGGGAAGATAAACAGCCCCATTACTCAGTGTTCGTCTGAGCTTGAAACAATTCACAATTCTCAGAATTATAAGAAAATTATGTCAGCATACGAGTGCAAAGAGCTTGTAGGTACTATGCTGCAAGCATATACTTTTCTGGCAAAAGGAGATAATAATCTCGAAGAAATTCTTACGTGGATTGATTATAACCGTAAAAATTTAAGACTCTTAAAATTACTTTCACATAGAAATGGTGCAAGTGTTCACGAAAAACAAAAGTTTATAGCAACTATTGCCTTACTCAAAGGTGTTCAAAATAAATTGAAGTATTTGTTAAAACGTGGTGAAGGTGTAGTGCAAAGACGCGAGAGACGAAGTGATAGAGTGAAATGGGAGGAACTAGAAGCTGCATTTAACGAACGTATTAGATCGGGAGTGATAATCAATTTGAAAAATATAGACATTTTTCAATTTATGAATGATTCACTCTATTTATTTACAGCACGAGTAAGAAATATGTTGAGGAAACAAAATGCTGTAAAAGTATACGTCGTGTTAGCAGCAGAATATATCTTAACCAAACCGACTGAAGTAATAAGTGAAACTAAGTATTTCAACACAAAGGCTGAACCAATTTTCCAAACAACAAATTTAAAAGAATGGTTTATGGAAAATGTACGTAAGCCTATATAAGTCGATATGGAAAAATTCCAAGAAAAAGATTCAGGCTGGACATTACGTTCAATAATTAATATGTGTATCCATATAAACAAGTATAACCCAATGAAAGGTAGTTCGTTCATCGAACTACCTCGTGCTATTAAAAACAAACATGCTTGTGTTAATGTTGAGAATTTTGACGATGAATGCTTCAAATGGGCCGTTCTCTCAGCACTACATCCAGCAAATACACATTCAAACAGAGTAGCCACATATGAACAGTACAAAAATGAATTAAATTTCGAAGGTATAAAATTTCCAGTGAAACCAAAACGTATTTCAAGATTCGAAAAGAAGAATAATATTTCAATAAATTTATTTATTTTGAAAAAACGCTCGGGAAAATTTCATATTGCTCCATTACGCATAACCAAGAACAAGATGAATACACATATTAATTTACTTCTCGTGCAAAACTTTTATATTGATGATGATGATGAAGATGTGGAGAATAATGATGACTATGCTAACAACAATTTCCACTATGTTTGGATTAAAAATCTATCAAGACTCGAATCTATGCAAGTATCAAAGCATAATGGTCAAAGCTATTTGTGTAACCGGTGTCTACATTACTTTCATACTAAGGCTAAACTGGATGCTCATGAACAAAACTGCTCTCAGATAAACAAGTGTAGAGTTGATTTACCAGGTCTGAAAGAAAATATTTTACAATTTAAAAATTTTCATTATAAATTAAGGGCACTATTTATTATTTATGCCGATTTTGAATCACTCCTCGAAAGTATGGAATATAAAAGAATTTATCAGCAACATAAAGCTTTTAGTATTGGATACTACTTTAAATGTAGCTACGATGATACACTCTCGTTTTACCGTAGCTACAGAGGTTCTCAACCTGCAGCATAGTTCGCAAAAGAATTAGAAACACTTGCAGAGAACATTGAGACTGTTTACTGGTGTCCTATACCTATGGATGAATTAACCTACGAGCAAGAACTTGAATTCCAAAATATAACTACATGTCATATATGTGAAAAGTCCTTGGGAACTGACAGAGTTCGCGATCATTGTCATTTAACTGGTAAATATCGAGGTCCAGCTCACGAGAAGTGTAACTTGAATTATCAGAATTCACGTTGTGTTCCAGTTGTTTTTCACAATCTTACTGGTTATGATTCACATTTCCTCATAAGAGATATTGCTCAAAATTTTCCAGGTCGTGTAAATCTTTTACCACTGAATAAAGAGCGCTTCATATCCTTTACAAAACACATTGATAGCAGTGAAATTAACTTTAAATTTATTGACTCTTTCCGTTTCATGCCATCGTCTCTGGATAAATTATCATCTTATTTGGAGCAATATAACATTTTACCATCTGAGTTTATTAGTGATGCGAAATATGGACCATTGACCGAAGAGAAATTCGATTTACTCAAGAGAAAAGGTGTCTTCCCATATGATTATCTGGACTCTGAGGATAAGTTGACGATTTCTGAATTACCGATCAAAGATCAATTTTACAGCCTATTAAATAATAGTGAGATATCGGATGAAGATTATGAACATGCTAAAAGTGTCTGGAATAAATTCAATATTTCAAATTTAGGTGATTATTCAGATCTCTACTTAAAAACTGATGTGCTACTATTAGCAGAAGTTTTTGAAAATTTTCGAAGTAGCTCTATCACCACTTATGGCTTAGATCCAGCACATTATTATACACTTCCTGGCTACACCTGGGATGCCATGTTCAAGTATACCAACATCGACATGATAATGTTCATTGAACGCGGTATTAGAGGTGGTATCAGTCAGTGCTGCAATCGTTATTCAAAAGCCAATAACAAATACATGGGCGATGCATATAATCCAGAAGAAGAATCAAAATACCTAATTTACTTTGATGTAAACAATCTTTATGGTTGGGCTATGATGCAATACTAATTCCAACTGGTGACTTCAAGTGGATTGAAGGTGATTTTAATAAAATTAACTTTTTTGTGCCCGATGACTCACCTATCGGATACATCTTGGAAGTGGACTTGGATTATCCTCACCATATTCATGATCATCATAAAGACTTACCATTATGTCCAGTACATGAGAAACCGAAAGGTTCAACATACGAAAAGCTCATGACAACACTTCGACCAAAGGAAAGATATGTAATACATTATAGAAATTTAAAACAAGCCTTAGAGAATGGATTACAGATGAAGAAAATTCACAGAGTATTACAGTTTAATCAATCACCATGGCTAAAAAAGTACATAGATTTAAATAGTGATAAGAGAAAAGAAGCTAAGAATGAATTTGAAAAAAATCTATATAAGCTCATGAATAACGCAGTATTTGGTAAAACTATGGAGAATGTTAGAAATAGAGTTGATGTCAGACTGGTAACCAAATGGGATGGACGCTATGGTGCTGAAGCTCTCATCGCTCAACCAAATTTTCAGAGCCAAACTATTCTGGATAAAAATCTTGTTGCTGTACAACTGGGGAAAACTGAAGTTTACATGAATAAACCTATATATATTGGACTTTGTATTCTTGACTTATCCAAGACATTAGTATATGATTTTTACTACAGTTATATGAAGAAAGAATTTGATGATCTATGTAAATTGCTTTATACAGATACGGATAGTTTGATATATGAAGTTCGTGATAGAGATATTTATGAAATTATGAAACGTGATATTCAAAACTTTGACACATCTGACTATCCGGCTAATAATGTTTTTAATATACCTCAAGTGAACAAAAAAGTCGTTGGCTTAATGAAAGATGAGTGTAATGGGCACATAATGACTGAGTTTGTTGGACTATGCAGTAAAATGTACAGTATACGAATAAAGGGTGAAGACAAAGTTAAAAAAGCTAAAGGTATAAGAAGCTCGGTGATTGAGAAAACAATTACATTCGATGATTATTTAGAGTGTCTACGAAAGAATACAACAAAATACAGAACACAACGTACTATTCGCTCTCACAAGCATAAAGTGTATAGCGAATTTGAGACGAAATTAACATTAAGCCCAGATGATGATAAAAGATTCATAGAAGATGGCAAGACAGATACCTTACCTTGGGGTCATTATACAATAAAGTCAAGTCTAGAATAAATTAATTTTAATATATTAAAAATAATTGTTTCAATTATATTGTTTAAATTATATTGTAAAATTTAAGGAATAAATAAAAAATACTTTTAATATATGTTATATGTGTACATTTATTTCTCAATGCTACAAATTTGATTTATTTATCCAACTATTATGTGAATTATCAAACCCTAACCATTTGACATAAATCTGATTTCCTCGTTTTTTCAAAACTTTTTCCACTAGATAAATATCAGGATATTTAGCCTTGAGTAACTCTTGTTCGTAGGAACCGCCTGCTATAGGTTGATCTTTATAATCTTTCAGTTTATATGTTATAGGATTGGTAAGTATTACTTGACTTATGGTAAATATTTCCGTTGACCAATTAGGTGTATAACCCTTTTCAAATACTTGCTTGATTTTGCTCACTCGTACTTTATCACCAACTTGGAACTTTGGTCTTTGAGGAATATGGTATTTGTACTTAAATGTTTTGAGAACTTTAGCTTCATTTGCATGTGTAATATCCTTAGGTCGCATTCTAATTGTACGATGTACACTATTATTGTATGTTGTAAGTGATTTCGGTAAAATATCAAGCAACTTGTAATTGCCACGTATACTAAATTGTATCCACATTTTATTCTTCAGTGTACGATTAAAACGTTCACAGATGGATGCTTTTAGATTACTATATGTAGAATACAAATTAATACCATGATGCTTCATGAGGTTCTCAAATGAAGAGTTGTGAAATTCTTTGCCCCGATCGGTATGCAGATTTTTTGGTATGCGACCTTCATGGAACACAGATTTCATTTCTGCAGTAACGTCTACACCAGTTTTACGTTTTATTGGTACAGCCCATACATACTTTGAGAATATATCAATGACAGTGAGCAAGTACTTATAACCACTATTCTCTCGAGCATAAGGCTGCATATCAACCAGATCGGCTTGCCAGGTCTCATCTAAACCGCGCATTATGAATTTACGACGTGGATAATTACGTCTAGCAGGCTTATGCAGCTCTTCTACGAGTCTTTCGTGCTCCATGGCTGTAGACTTAATGATTCTTATATTTCCGCAATTTCTGTTTTATATCCCGAATATCTGGCAGGATTTTAGCATCTTGAAGTGATTGGGCAAGATAAATAATTAACTCACGTAATTCATGAATGTTCTTATTAACTTTTTTAAATTTCTCTTCGTATTCATCAATAAATTCTTAAATATTTACATCGAAATTTTTTCTAATTTTCTCGTCATATGCGTCCCTTGACTCTTTCATTTCTAATTCTAATGCATCGAGGTTTTCTCTTAAGTCTCCAGTGGCTACGTATGTGCTTCGAACTTCAGACGCAACCATGCTTTGTAAAGTTTGTAAATTAACTGCATCATTCGATTGCTGAGGTGTGGCAACATTGCATAACCTCTTATTTTGTACATCATACTGTCCATCTTCAGTAATTTTATACCCAACACCTGGAGGTCCCTGTTCACCACCAGCTTGCTGTAGATGTCGTCCAAACACGTCAACACTCATCTTGCGACTGACTAAAGAAACAGCAGTGCTTTTCAATATATAATGTTGGCTTCGCGGAGTTCTTCGATTATCGAATGAATCTCATTGGTATGACTTGGATTTCCAGCTTCTGTCTCTGCCACCAATAGCCGTAAGCGATTAACTAGTTCATTGGGGTCATCCCAGTACACGTAGTCCATTTGTGTACCTTTACGAGCAATTTTGTAGCGTGGTAAGAGACCCCTTCCACTAAACGATTTCCTCTTTCGAGCTGGAGATTTATCGAAAAATGGAGCAATATAATTTTTAAATTTGTTACTATTTAGTTTAAGAAGTGATCCATCAGCTTGATAATTCTTTCTATATGCATTCGTTATTTCAACAATTTTTCGATAATTTCTCAAATCATCTTCGGTAATAAGTTTTTCATCTGGTTGTTTTCGAAACAATAATTCTAGTAAGCCTACAGTTTTTGGATATTGCGTGTCAAGTACGACCACATGGTCTTTCTCGAAATTTATTGGTGAGTCACCAATCATCATCATACTACCCATTTTACGAACTCCATAGATATTATCTAGATATGATTTTTGATTTTTTCGAAACATCCAAAGATATTTATTGGTAAGTGGACCCGTTTCGCTTCCATCATTGTCGTCATCATTGTCGTCAGTTTCACTTTCTGCAGCTGTCTCGAAACTTGTTTCAGCTGGACGAATTGTATCATTAACATTTTCATTTACAATTCGCCTATCATTGGAAATGTATACATCTTCAGAGGGGTGCTCATTTTCGGATAAATGATGCTCTGTTTTATCTTTTGATTCGAAATTTTTTTTATTCATTTCAGATATGTTTACAAGTTTTTCAAGTGGATCAACAACAGGTTTGAATGTTTCACTGAAAGCCTTTTCGAAATCGGCTTTGCCCTGTTTCAATAGCTTATGTTTACGTTTGATTGCCTCTCTAGATTTTACAATCTGATGGAGAATATTTTTTTCACGTTGAAAATTCGCCATGTTGACTGTTCAAGGTTCTACAGAGTACTACTTGATCTTTACTCAACTTTCTATATTTATTAGAAAACAGTCAAAACCTCTTCGATAACGACCAGCATTTAGCTCACGTTCTTTGTCCATTGTGAGAAACGCATATTTACAATTCTCCCAGCACGACAAACACAAGTTTTTGAATTGTATATATGACATATCAGAATTCACGTGATCATTGTATATGTGCTTGAGATTCATATCATCTTGTCTAAATATTACCAGTAAATTTACATTGTCTCGAACTAAATGTTTAGGTACATGAGCATAAGACTGACAACGATAGAAACAATCTACATTTTTATGTCTACCCATGCAGAAAAATGCTCTTATATTGTCTTGCTTTTCACAAGCCACATCGTCAAACACCATTATGGAATTTGGAAGAACGTCTTGGGGGGCTACTACGGCTTCGTGCTCACTGAATGGAAAATATTGTATACCCTTTATCGGCTCTAGAAGTTCCTCGTAAAACTTGTACTTTGGCTGATAAAGCGATTTTGAATATACGTAGACGTTTTCAAATTTCAATCCATTTACGTGTGTTATAAGAGTAAGCAATGTATTAGTTTTACCACAGCCTGAGGGACCACAAAACACAGCCCGTATACTGTCGGGTAATAATTCTCCATGACGTTTCTGTGACGTTTGTTGCTGCGTAATAGTATCAAAATTCGACACTGGTAATTTGACACTTTGTGGCTGGAAATCCATGTTCACTGTTCGAATTTTCACAACTGACTGATCGTAATACTATAAATAAAGCATTTATATAGATGCGAGCTCAGTACTGAATCAACCATCAAAGTGTAAGGATCATGATTGTGCACAAGCGAAAAAAAAGTGGGCGTGGTCTCGTAAACACTCTCATCAATAAGCTTCCATTTGAACTTCATTTACCAGGCTATCAATACTGTGGGCCTGGGACCAAATTAGCAAAATGTCTTGCTCGGGGTGATCCTGGAATCAATCCACTCGATGCAGCCTGCAAAGAGCACGATATCGCTTACTCACAGAATCGTGAGAACATTGAGGCGAGAAACGCTGCAGATCGAGTATTAGCAGAAAAAGCTTGGCAACGAGTTTGGGCTAAAGATTCAGGTATTGGTGAGAAGGCTGATGCCTACGCCATTACAAACGCCATGAAAGTAAAATCAAAACTTGGAATGGGTCTGAAAAATGATAAGAAGAAGAAGAAAAAGCTAACCATGGCTCTATCGAGGGTGGTTAAAGCTGCATCTAAGTCTTTAATACTGAATACCGATGCTCGTAAAGTCATTCGTACAGCTTTAAAGGGTGCTCGTATAGCCATTAAAAAAGCTGGTGGTAAAAAGAATATTCGAATTCCACGCGTTCTACCAGTACCATCGAAAGTCGGTGGATTTTTACCATTTTTGATACCACTCTTTGCTGGTTTGAGTGCTACGGGCGCATTAGCAGGTGGCGCTGCTGGTATAACAAAAGCTGTGAACGATGCTAGCACCGCGAAACGACAACTTGAAGAAAGTCAACGTCATAACAAAACAATGGATGCTATTGCTCTTGGTAAAGGTCTTTATTTGAAACCACACAAAAAAGGCTATGGTATTCATTTGAAGCCCTACAAAGGGGGACGTATAAATAAAAAAAAAGCTTCAATGTAAAACTTCCTAACAGGGCTCTAGCTGATGTTGATTTAATGAAATACGCTAGAATCTTGAAAATTCCATATTTCCGTGGAGTTTTCATGCGAAACGCACTGCCAACTGGTGGACCACATTACCGAGAATCGGCAATAATCAATCTGGATGATGAGAGCGGACCAGGCACACATTGGGTAGCTTACCGCAAACGTGGCAACGATGTCGTGTATTTTGATAGCTTTGGGGACTTACAACCACCCTCAGATTTTATGAAATACCTCAAAGTTAAGAATATTAAGTATAATCATGAGAGATATCAAAATTATGATACTTACGAATGTGGACATCTATGTTTAAAATTTCTAAGTAGAAACTTATAAATGAGTGTACATCGGTGAATCAATGTCACTAGCGTTCGAGCAGTCATGGAAGATTCATTGACTCTGAGTTTATCGGGAACGTCATCGATACTGGAAGATCAGTATTTTCCACCAATTAAACTTTTACAACTTAACTTTCAACTCAATACCCAACATTAATTTAGGAAACAACAAGTTTTATGTCGGTAAGGAAGTAATCGCTTTACCGACTGGTAGTTACGAAATTGAAGATATCGAGAGTTATTTGGAAGAAATTCTTCAACCAAAAGGTATTAATATCAGTCTCAAACCAAATAATAGTACTCTTCGTAGTAGAATAAAGTGTAGTCACACGATTGATTTTCAACCACAAGACTCTATCGGCAGACTGTTGGGTTTTACTCAGCACATTCTAGCTGCAAACGAAGTTCACCATTCTGATTTACCTGTAGCCATTCTAAAGGTGAACGCTTTACGCATTGAATGTAATATTACTGCCGGCGCATATATAAACGAGCATAAAGTACACACTATACACGAATTTTTCCCAGCTGTACCTCCAGGCTATAAAATCATTAAAGTACCATCGCAAGTCATTTATCTTCCAATCAGTAACAATCGTATTGATCATATACAGCTACGTATCGTAGATCAAGACGGAGATTTGGTTAATTTTCGCGGTGAAATTATAACGATCAGACTACACATTAAACCCGCATCATAAACATGGGTATCGTATAGAATAATACAAAAGTTGGTCGAGGTTATATAACAGTACACCATGTCAGCGAGTAGTCAGTCGTCATCGAGTTCTCAAAGCACTAACACGTCAAAACATCCAGTTTCTCAAAAGTCTCGGTCTAAGAGTCATTCCTGGAAAAAAGTAATTTGCGCATTTTTTTGCTGTATTAAAAAAAATCGCGGAAATACTAAACATACAATCACCTGTTACTTTCGATGAGTCTGTGATACATTACGAAATTCATGCTCATCAACCGTATACTCCATCAGCGTATAACAATAGCGATAAGATTCGCATATCAATACAACATCAAGATCTCAGTCTTCTACCATCTCGCAGCTCCTTACACGTTTGTGGAAGACTGTGTAAAACTAATAATGCTGCTGTTGCGAACACAAAATTAGTGAATGACGCCATCTGTCATCTCTTTGAAGAGATTCGATATGAAATAAATACAATTGAAATTGATCGATGTAAGAATGTGGGTTTGACGAGTATTATGAAAGGTCTGGTGTCATTCAATCCTAGTCAGAGCCATCTTTTGGAGAATGCTGGCTGGCTTGATATTGGGGAAACTCAACAGCTTACAGATGGTGAGGGATACTTTGATGTATCAATACCTCTGAGTATGATTTTAGGCTTTACCGAAGACTATCGAAAAATTGTAGTGAACACTAAGCATAAACTCATTCTCACTAGATCGAGGGATGATGTCAATTCCGTTTTACAAACATTGCCAACTGGTCAACTAAATTTCGAGAATTTCAAGATTGACTTGATTAAAATAGAATGGCTGATGCCTTATGTAATTGTATCGGACAAGTTTAAGATACAGTTACTCAAGTATTTGGAGAAAGATAAACCTATTGCTATGAGTTTTCGCTCATGGGAGCTATATGAATATCCACTGCTTCCAAGCACTACAAAGCACGTTTGGTCTGTAAAAACATCGAATCAGCTGGAAAAGCCACGTTTCGTCATTATAGGTTTTTATACCAATCGTAAAGGACAGAGAAGTGCCAATGCAAGTCGTTTTGATCATTGCAATATAAGCAACGTCAAACTCTTCCTCAACTCTCAGTATTATCCTTATGGAAATTTAAATCTTGATGTTGCTCGTAATCAATACGCTCTACTATATGATATGTATATGAATTTCCAAAGTGTATACTACAATAAGGAAGCAGAACCCTTGCTCAAAAAGAATGAATTCTTAACTCACGCTCCTCTCATCATCATAGATTGCTCCAAACAGAATGAGTCATTGAAGCAGGCTCCAGTGAATATAATCCCATAAGTGGGGATGTTAAAAAACTTATCTAGAGGTGGGGGGATCAGTATAAATTAAGAGGTGAAGCTGCAGCAGTAGTCAGTCACAATGGAGTACGTGTTGGATGTACAAGGCTTTAAGCAGCCTGTCAACGATTTTGTTATGAAAGGATTGGCAATAATTCCACTCCGCGAAAATTCTAGAACATTGGTATTCATGTTTAAACCACCACAACCTTGGTGTAGACTTTCTGCTAAATATAAATCTACGAATTTGTGGTTGGAGCGAAATTACCACGGATTGTCTTGAAGTTCAAGTGAATTGCCATACGAAGAACTCGAGAATGTTCTACGAGAAATATTGAGTGATGCGCAAATTGTATACGTCAAGGGTAGTGAGAAAAACAGTGGCTCGAACAGTTTGGCTTTCATGTGTGTGACCTCGAAACTCTTGGTTTTCCATCATTACGAAAACTAAAATATAATACATTGGAAAAGTTATGTCCACATCACAAGTTTTCCTTCAAAGTACACTGTGCTCATCGTAACGTGCTTCTGTTAAATAAATACTTTCTCGATAATACACCGTCGCTTGAGCGATCACTCAGAATATTCTTTCAAACGGAGCATCTGTCATTCATGAGCCCTGCTGATATAGCTTACCTACCCAAATCTTTTCTCACGACTTTTGGAGCAAGAAGTATTGAACAGGCCTGGGATAAAATTCCTGAACAGTTGAAACGTGATCCTGAAATTCAGGCTTGTTTACGATGTCGTGAACACACAGAGCAGGGCTCATTTCCACCTCTGAAAAGAGATTGTATAGAGTGTGTTAAGAATACTTGAAAAAAAAATGAAAAAAGTACATTTCAAGGAACAGTCTGAAATACACGTAATGTACGTGTGGAGGTACGCGAGTCAGGCGGCTCGCCATGGAGAATGAGAACAAATTGCACGTGATCACGAGCGTTTCAAGATGCGTATAGAACGAATGAGACATATTATTGAACTTGTACTCAGAAAAAAATATGCTGATTATTAAAAAAAAAAATAAATGAAAATTATATTTAATTGTGTGTGTTTTTTATTTCTCAACCCCCGTTCCATTTAAATAATAAGATAAAAATATATATATATTAATTTTTAATAATACTTAAAGTCTTTGAAATGATTTCCAAGAATTGTAAATTTATTCTTAGGGTTGTGACGTCATAAGTGCTGAGTCACGATTTGCACCTGTCCGCTAGTCGCACAGGTGATTCGAGGGAGTGGTGGTGGGGGGGTCCAGAACTTTCATAGCCTACCTACTAACACTGTCGACACGTGACACACAAATGAAGCTCCGCCATGCCCCATTTATCATTGGTTGATAACTTACAGATAGCACAGCTGTCCATGAATCTGACCTCTCTGGTGTATAAGCTCTAAAAGCTTACACGGTAGAACAGGTGACCATTTTATTGGTCGAAGAGTAGCTTGCAGATTGCGTATAGCGCCACCAGGATCTTTGCTTACAGATGAAAATTGCCCCCTAAATTAGCCTAAAAATTTAGCATTTTGGTATTAATCACAAAATAAAAAGCAAGGACCGCTATAAAAAATGATGTTTTATAGCTCAAACGGTGCCTTGCAATTTTAGCATGAAGGAATCTTCAACGAAAACGCCTAAAGGCACCAAAATTTAGCACCAGAACAAAAAACACAAACAGCAGAAAATTAGACGAGTTAAGCCACGTACAGATGGAGGGAGGAAGTGATTGTGTATATATGTGTATGTGAATATATATATATATATATATATATATATATATATATATATATATATATATATCGTAACGGTCATGGGGATCAGGTGACCGCACTGATTATATATATTTAAAATTAGTTCAAGCTACAGAATAATAGGGATAAAAAATGTTAAATATTTAATTTAATTATTAAATATGATAAAAATACTACACTGAAACTAAATATATAAACAGGGTGCCAGTCGCGTTAACGGACGCGACTCCGTTGCAAAGCACAAAGAAAAAGGAAAATAAACACGACGTACAAGAGTTCGTACGTGAAAAGCTGAAAATCATATTGACAGAAAAGCTATAGGGGCAAAATGCTATAAAAACGAAAAAATTAAAGATTAGACAAATGCGCACCTGGTCGCCCAGCACACTCGCACGTAACGCTAGCGCACGTTTAATACGCTCTGGATAATTAAATATCAATAGATATAATTATACAATCTTAATAAGATTCTCACCTTACACACGCTCTATGTATCACACAAAAATAATATTCCTTACAAAATGAATATTCCGCACGCTCAACTAATTGCTAGGTTTTTGACTTATAGACCTATTACTACGACGGCGACAGAAGGTATCTACGACAATCAACGCTTTTCCTTCTTGCTGCTTGCTTTCTATAGCTGCGTTGCGCGCGCAACCATAGGCCCACGCTCGACTACTAAAGTCGAAGCGTCTATATTATAGGTGTGCGACAGCACAGCACATAGACTATGCTGGGCTGAGCATCGCGCGTGTGTGTGTTAGGCGAGTTAAGGCTTAACTCTACTTTGGGTTCAGCGGTTCCTAGTCTGTCATGCTATTGCTATGAGGCTCCCTTCTATCGCATGTAATGTATGTGTATAGATATATATACACCACTAGCGCGCTCTAATGTGGTGCTTTATTCAAATATGTAGCTGAGCAGTAACATGGTCTATTTGCCATGTTACAATATACGTCTATATATACTAGGGGGGGTTCCTCCCTGCTTGCTCCACTCGCCAACCCCCCGAATACACACATTCCAAAGTAAATAGGAGAGTAGGACATAATGAGTTGAAATTTCATATTTGTGAATGTGAAAAAAGTTCAATAGAAAACATCGATACATAAAAATATAAGATATGAAGTTATAGAATTAGAATTAATAGAAAAAAGATGGTTTAACGCGATATTAAAAAGTTTACAATGAATCAAACTTATATATTTTTGAAATAAATTAAAAATAGAATATAAAATAGAATGTTAAAAATAAAAATGAAATTGAGCTTGATATTATTCGAAATTCGTATATATGAAATTCACGGATCATCGTAATAGCATAAACGCACGATCGAGCTTTTTAAATTCGGCTCTGGGCGTCTCAGATCCTGAGTCGAGATTTTTTATTTCTGTAGTATTCTTGAATACGTGACTTCTATAATAGCGATTAAATAAGTACAAGTATTAGAGCAAGTTGTTTGGAATAAGTGAAAAAATATTCATGATATTTATGATTATAGTAATTTTATTTTATAATTATTCATTCTTTTTAATTTTAGTAAACTAAACTTCTAAATAATATAATTCTTTTTAAATAAATAAAAGTTTTATTTTACTGCTATTATCATTGATTAAATAAATTCATTTTTTTAGACATATTAGTGATTTTTATATTTTTTTTCTTAAACATATGATGTAAATGATATATCTAAGTTATAAATTTTTTATTTGAAGTACATAAAGTGTTATTATAAAATTTATATTGACACTTTTTAAATTTCAATCATATTACATGATGTACTTCTAAATAAATAAAATAAAATAAATATTTTAATTTTTTCCGATTGTACACTGTTAGGAAAAACATGAATAATTTTACGTTATTTTTTGTACGATTCCATAAAAATTATAAATTTTATCATAATTTAATTATACAATTGCATGAAATTTAAAAGAAAAATTTCAGTGATTCACTCAAAACAAAATGCTATTATTTTAAACAGTTTAAATTTCGTTCATAAACAGCAATAAACATGCAGACGCTTGAAGCGTCGCCACTCTACTCTCGGGGTAATCAAATATTATAAACTGCGTATAGCAGGATCTTATATCTCGACGTCTGAGACGTCCAACACGAAATTAATTTTTGCTCAGCTTCGTATTAAGAGATTTCAAGCTTTCCTAGAATTATCATCATTCGATATACGATAGAATTAAGTAGATTTTAGAATATATGATTTACGATTATCTTCGTTTTGCAAATTTTCGCGAAATTTTTTATCAAAATGTTATATATAACTTTATCGCAAAAATTTATGAAACTTAACTAAAAATTTATACACAAGACACGTTAAAGTTTTTATAATATTGTCTAAAAACTGTAGAGTAATCTATTAAGGGGATGTAAAATGGACACTACACCTGTACTCATAAATATTTACTATCTTTACATTTCATAGCAAAATTTTCAATAAAAAAATGCATTAAGTTGTAGTATGTACCATGAAGATTATTCAGTTAAATTTTTAAATGAATTCATTCATTAGTTATTGAGAATTTTGGGTTCCAAAATTATTTATTAAAATTTTTCAATTCTCAAGGAATTCAAATATCTTAAAAGCTAATGAATGAATTTATTTGAAAACTTATCAAAATAATCATCATGGTACATACTACAAGCTAATGCATTTCTTTTCTGGAAATTCGGCAATAAAATAGAAAGGAAGCTAATATCTATAAGTTCAGGTGTAGTGTCCGTTTTACATCTCCTTAATAAAATCTTGAAAAATTTTTCATTATCCCATATGAAAATAATTTTTATGAGAAATTGTTAATAACTGTTAATAATTGTAATAAACTACCGCAATTGAGACATTAATAAAATTAATATTAATAATAAAATTATAGTTATTAACAATTATTCACATTTTATCACATTTTTACACAATTATTAATAGTTTTTCACAGAAATTATTTCCATGTGGGATAATCTTACAAAAACTTTTTATAATAATCTTGTATTTTTCATTAAAACATTATCATAGTATTACACGTATTAACTTCGCTGTAAAATTAATAGAACTTTAATAAAAGGCTTGTATAATACATGAAGATTACGATACATTATAAATATTTTTTAACAAAAATATTGTTGAAAAATATTTTGTGTTATGAAATAACTTATTATTATTAATTTTATTAATTTATTTCTGTGTATTTCTTTTATATTTTTTAAAATAGAATGCAATATATCTTCTGAATTTACATAAAAAGCAGTTAAAAAAAAATTATGCATATTTTATAAAAGAAGAATAAGAAAAATTTTTAAGAAGGAAAAACAATAGGTATGTGATTAAATAAAAGCATATATATTTATTTTTTATATATTTTAAATATCATGTCAAATAGTATAAAAATAGAAACTATTGGTGATGGAAATTGTTTATTTCGTTGTTTTTCTTTTTTTTTTTTTATATAATAATCAAATTTATCATAATGTAACAAGAAAAATTGTCGTAAATAATATTATTGATAATTGGAATCGCTATGAATCTTTTATTATAGGAAGAATATATAATGAAATTGAAATTAAAAACATGGATTGTTATAAACAATTAATGTCAAATATGGAGAATATGGAACAGATACTGAAATATATAGTTTCTGTGAAATTTATAATGTATTTATTACAGTTTGTTTTAATAATTGTAATATTATTCATTATTTTGGTAACAATGAAAGTATATGGAAATTAAAACTATTATTTAGTAGAAATTATGATGATGGTCATTACGATATAATTGATTTATATAATACTAATTTTAAATTAGAACAAAATAAAATAAAAAATGTAAACAATTATGAAAAACGTAAATTTTTATGTAACAAAGAAATTAGTCTATGTAAAAAAATAAAAATTACAAATCATGAAAATAGTAATGTAACTATAGAAAATAATACTAATAAAAAAATTATAAACAATAAAAATATATTAAAAAGAAAAAATGAAGAAAAAAATCTTATAAGTAAGAAGATTAAAATAATTAAATCGACAGATAATATAGAAATAATAACTAAAAAAAATGATTATATATCTGATTTTGGTGAAATTGATTTTAAATGTTCCTACTGTTCTACAGTATTTTGGAAAGAAGAAAAAAAAAATTCACTTGTTGTCGCAAAGGAAAAATTAAATTATCACCTTTGAGTTTATATAATAATAAATTAAAAGAATTAATCTAATATAATAATGTTTTTAGACATTTAATTAGGTGTTATAATAACCTATTTTGTTTTGCTACTTTTAGTGCTAATATAATTTATGAAAAACAAAAATCAATTTATAATTTAAAACTTCAAGGTCAAGTACATCATTATGTTCCTAAAACTTTAATACCAAATAATAATCAAGAACCTTGTTGTGGTCAATTTTATATTTATGATGATAATACTGCGATTGAAAAAAAATTAAAAACTAATAAAAATTTAATAAAAGATCATTTGGATTTATTAACAAAAGTATTTAATAGTAATCCTTATGCTAAATATTATAAACATTTACATCAATTAACAAACTTAGAGAATTTACCAAATTATAAATTATATTTTATAGAAAGAATGATAAACACAAGCATCGTTATAATAAACCTCTAACATCTGAATGTGGGGCTATAATAGTATCACAATCTGCAATTTCAGAAGATTATGATTTATGCATTTATCCTAAAAATACAATAGAAAATGAACCAAAACATGTTTGTTTAAGTAAATTATCTCAACATGTAGATCCGTTAGTTTTTCCAATTCTTTTTCCATCTGGGGACTTAGGTTGGAGTATTGGTCATACTCAAAGTCCTAAATCTTTAGAAAATTTAACGATGTTACAACATTATTCATATAGATTGGCTTATAGGCCAGATTCTATTAATTTTAATCCTTTACTATATTGTGGACGATTAACGCAACAATATTTTCTACATGTTGCAATTCAAATTGAAAATAATAGAATGAATTTTGTAAGAAATAATCAAAGACAATTAAGAATTGAATGTTATCAAGGCTTATTAAACCATGTATTAAATAGCGCTTGTAATATATCAAATAATTTTGAGAAAAAAGAAAAAATAGGTAATCTATTTATATTGCCATCAACTTATATAGGAAGTCCTAGATATATGCAACAACATTATCAAGATGCAATGGCCATTTATAGACAGGTTGGTAGACCTGATATTTTTATTACTATGACTTGTAATCCAAGGTGGAAAGAATTAAAAAGAGTTTTAAAAAAATTTCCAGCAGGTACTACTCCTAATGATATCCCTAATATAACAGTTAGATTATTTTATAGTGAATTCAATAAATTACTTGATGATATCGTTAAAAAAATATTTTTGGTAAAGTTATTGCTTATGTATACACAATTGAATTTCAAAAAAGAGGTTTACCACATGCTCATATTCTTATAACGTTACACTCTGCTGATAAATTAATAACTCAAGAAAAAATAGATAAATATGTTTCAGCTGAAATTCCAAATAGTGATGACAAGGAATTACAAAAATTAGTAATTAAACACATGTTGCATGGACCACATAACAATAATTCACCATGTTACGATAAAAATAAAAATACTTGTACAAAAAAATATCCAAAAAATTTTGTTAATAATACTATTATTTACAAAAATGGATTTCCGGAATAGAAACGAATAAATAATTCACACGAAAATCATTACTATAAAATTAAAAATAATAAACAAATTATTCCTGTAGATAATTCAATGGTTGTACCTTACAATAGTTATTTTCTCAGAAAATATAAGTGTCATATAAATTTTGAAATATGTGCCACTATACACAGTATAAAATATGTTTATAATTATATTCATAAAGGTGGAGATAAAGCTTTTTGTAAAATAAAAAAAAAATGATGATAAAGACGAAAAAGAGACTTATGATGAAATTACACAATTTATAGATGGAAGATATATGAGTCCTATGGAAGCAGCTTGGAGATTATCTGAATTTCCGATATGTGGAAGAAGTCACACAGTTGTTAGATTAGCTGTTCATACGGAAAATCAGCGAAAAATTATATTCGAAGAAAATAAAGAATCAAAAGCTTTAGACAAATGGAAAACAACATTAACTGCATGGTTTAATCTTAATATTAAAGATGAGTTTGCAAAACAAATAAAATACAGTAATATACCTAAATATTACGTATTCAATAACAATAAATGTTGGATCAAACGTACTCGTGATAAAAAACATAAAGCTATTGGAAGATTAAATATTGTGTCTCCTAAAGATACTGAAAGATTCCATTTAAAATTAATTTTAAATCGTGTTAAAGGCATAACTTCATTTACAGAATTAAGAACTTTCGAAAACATAACATATAATACTTTTAAAGAAACAGCAGTTGCAATGGGGCTAATAGAAAGTTCTTCGCAAATATTTGATATATTTTCTGAAGCTTGTTCCATTATGCTACCGAGTCAGTTGCGTCAATATTTTGCATGGTTACTTTTATCAGAAAATATTCAAGGTAATGAAATATGGAATAAATTTAAAGAATATTTTAGTGAAGATTTTGAAGATGATAAAGAAAATAAAGCATTAAATGAAATTAATAAAATTTTATTGACAGAAGAAATGTCTTGTAAAAATTTTAGTTTACCAAAACCAATAGAAAAAATTATCCATGAAAATCAGGAAGAAAATTCAAAAATTATTGAATAAAATAAACATATGTTTAATGGAATGTATTTATTATTAAATCAAGATCAAAAATTTATTTTTGACGACATAATAAAATATTCTTCTAAATTATATTTTATTGATGGACCAGGTGGTACTGGAAAAACATTTTTGTATAAAACATTAATTTATTATTTTTTATACAAATGTAAAAAAGTATTATCAATGGCATGGACTGGAATTGCATCAATTTTATTACCTAAAGGAATGACAAGTCACAGAACTTTTAGATTACCTTCAGATTTAGATAATGTAAAAATCACATTCTTTAAATTAGAAAGTGACAAAAAAAAATTACGAGATGCAGATATTATTATATGGGACGAAGCTTCAATGATACCAAAAAAAGCTTTGGAAATTCTTAATAAAACTTTACAAGATTTATGTGGTAATGATTTACCATTTGGTGATAAATTAATAATTTTAGGAGGTGATTTTCGCCAAATACTTCCTGTTATAAAAAATAGTTTTAAAGATATAATAGTACAAAATAGTTTAAAATATTCTTTTTTATGGCCGTTATTTGAAATTAAAAAATAAAATAAAAATATCCGCTGCAATAATAAATCATTTAATTCTTTATTATTACAAATGGGTGAAGGTAAAATTGAATCATTTCAAATTCCTGATAAATGGAAAACTAATGATATTTGTTTTAAAATATATAAAAACATTAATAATAATGACAACATAAATCGAGTAATATTAGCAGCTCAGAACGATGACATAAATAATTTAAATAAAAGAATATTAAAATTACTTAACAGCGAATCGACAACTTATTATAGCATAGATTATGCTACTCATAAAAGAGTCGATCAAAGTGATGATAATATCGAATTGAATTATCTAGTAGAAACTCTTAATAAAATAAAAGAAGGTTTACCACCACACATATTGGAATTAAAAGTTAATGCTATAGTTATATTAATAAGAAATTTAAGTATTACCGAAGGTTTATGTAATGGAACAAGATTAAAAATTATAAAATTATATAAATATAATCTTGAAGCTGAAATCATTACTGGAGAAAAAATTGGAAATAAAGTTTTTATTCCAAGAATAACATTAAATACTGGTGAATCATCGTCTTTACCCTTTATACTTTATAGAAAACAATTTCCTGTAACATTAGCTTTTGCTATGACTATTAACAAATCTCAAGTTCAAAGTTTTGATGAGATTGGATTATTTATTAAAAGACCTTTATTTTCGCATGGACAGCTTTACGTTGCACTGTCGAGATGTAAAAATCCTAACAAAATATACATACAAAATGAATCTGAAAATAAATATGAAATATTAAATATTGTTTGGAAAGAAATTTTTAATTGTTAATTAAATTTAAAAATATTGTAAAAATAAATACAGTTTATAAGAAAATAAACATGAAATGAATTATTATTTAATTAATATAAAATAAATTTATATATTAGATAAACATGGAAAACAATGAACAATTGAATGTTGATAATAACGCAAATTGGCAAATTATGAAATGGGATCCAATTAATAATATGTATATTGAACCCGTATCTAACGAAGAATTAGAAGAATTGTCTAACTTAAATGCTGAAATTAATAAATATGAAGAAATAGAATATCTTCAAGAAGTAGAAGATGAAGAAAATTATTATCAATATGTAAAAGAACAAAAATTATCTGAGTGGTCTTAATTAACACAAAAATTTGATATGAAATATTATATACATTATTATAAAGAATGGAAAGATGTTCCTGAATGTTTTCTATTTCAGGTTCAAGAAATATTTCAATATCTAATAAATAATGTCAATTTCGACATAGAAGGTATTAAAAATGATGAAAATTACTATGAAAATTTATTAATAATAAGTAATATAATCTATGAATTATATTTTTAAAATGATAATTATTTATATACACCTTTAAAATGTTTCAAAAAATAAAAATCAAAATATTTACATGTAATAACAGTAATAATTTTTCATATTTTATTAATGACAATATATTTTATTTTTATGAATTTATAAATTTTTTTCAGCGATAGTTTAAAAGTAGTTTATAAAATTAATTTTGGCAAAAATAAAAAAAAAAATACTAAAATTTTTAAAATAATATAAATCTGTATGCTTTTTTCAACGACAATAAAAATAAATTTGTAAACTATTTTTAAAAATAGTAAAAACAGATATACATATTTTTTGACGACACTAAACAATAAATTTGTACGCTTTTTTCAGCGACAATAAAATATAAATTTATAAGTTTTATAATAAAAATGATTTTGTAAGCTTCTTTTAGCGACAACAAATAATAAATTTGTACGCTTTTATAATCTTTTTTTAGCGACGATAAACAATAAATTTGTATGCTTTTTTTAGCGACAATAAAAATAAATTTGTAATCTTCTTTTAACGACAACTAATAAATTTGTATACTTATATTAAATTTTTTTAGTGACAACAAACAATAGATCTGTACGCTTCAACAACAAAAATAAATGAATTTATAATCTTTTTTAGCGACAGTAAACAATAAATTTTTACGCTTTTTTCAACAACAATAAAATATAAATTTATAAGTTTGTTTTAGCGATTATGAAAAATAAATTTGTAAGCTTCTTTTAGCGACAACAAACAATAAATTTGTATGCTTATATGAGGTTTTTTTAGTAACAACAAACAATAGATCTGTACGCTTCAGCGACAATAATAAATGAATTTGTGATCTTTTTTAACGACAGTAAACAATAAATTTGTACGCTTTTTTCAACAACAATGAGATATAAATTTATAAGTTTCTTTTAGTAATCATAGAAAATAAATTTTTTAGCTTTTTTTAACGACAATAAACAATAAATTTATATGTTTGTATAAAGTTTTTTTAGCGACAACAAACAATCGCTTCAGCGACAATAGTAAATTTATAAGCTTTTTTTAGCGATAATAAAGATGAATTTGTAAGCTTCTTTTAGCGACAATGAAAATGAATTTGTAAGCTTCTTTTAGCGACAACAAACAATGCTTTTTATAAGCTTTTAATGCAGCTATATATTTTTATGCTGGTCTCAAGCTCAAAAATCTTCTATTAAGACAAATATGTAAATATCTTATTTCTAATTTTAAAAAAACATGTTTTATTTAAATAAAATTGTTAATAAAGTACCTATGGATACTAAGCTAAATTCATTTTGTAATTCATAGTTTACTATTGTAATTATTAAATTTTTTCAATAATAAAGATAAAGATACAATATATAGAAATAAAAATATCAGAATAAAAATAAAAATATTATATATTTATATGAATAAAGAAAATGCAGAGAGGAAGCTTTGTATTATCAATTAATTATGTTTGCAATTATATTAATAGAATATTAATAATAATAATTTTTTTTTTTCATTTTTGAAATTCAATATTAGAATACGAAAAAACTTTATAATATCGAATAATTACAGTTACAATCATAATAATAAAATATTACTAATTATAATAATATTAAATTACTTATAATTGTTATTATAATAATAGAATATCTTTAATAATAAGAATATTTTTTTATTACTAATTACTCAATCATAATATCATAGTGGTGAGGAGGGCATAATGAGGGGGGCTATAAAAAGTGAGGAAGAGGGGGGAGCAAATTGAGGGGAGACTGAGGGGGTGCTACAAAAATTTAGGGGGGCGAGGGGGAGCTGAGGGGGGGCCTTAGTCATGCTAATTTCGGAATAGCCATTTATAAGAGGAATTACAACGTAATTTGAGGGGGAGGGCAAATTGAGGGGGCGAGGAGGGGCTGAGGGGGGGTCTAAGTTACGTTAATTTTGAAATAGCTATTTATAAAAGGAATCACAACGTGATTTGAGGGGGGGCTATGCCGACAGACATTTGAGGGGGGCTGAGGGAAGGGGTCGGTTGAATCTTGTCTTACGACTATATATATATATATATATATATATATAGATATATATATGTATATATATTATATATATATATACAAACATATACTAGGGGGTACCTCCCTGCTTGCTTCGCTTGTCAACCCTCGTCTAATATAATGTATTTACATTAATTAAATTATAAGTCAGTAATTAGAGCTATAATAATGAAATTTGTAGTGATGAAAATAAATTATAAAATTGTCAATAGATTAATATTAATTATATATTTTTTCAGACAGATTTCCATACCACCTAAAGAGGTACTGTCAATAATACCTTACATTAAATAATTTATAACATAAATTAAATAATAAACCACGTGTGGTATTAAGGCGCGAATTTTTTTTTATTTAAAAGTATTATATAAAATTAATATAGTAATTTCAAGTAATTTTAAGACACGTTACAATTAATTAAAATTATTTAATTATTCAAAATAAAACCCTGATTCCCTTCGCCTGTAGCTCTACACAACCATGAGAGTCTATATTCCTTCTTCTTTATTCCATAGATTCTATTTACAATCAGTCCTCTACCATTAATATTACATATCTAAGCAGAGTTTTAAAAGTGATTTTATTATTTGTCAAATTTGTTATCATATTTTTGTTATATAAAAATTTTACAATTAATATTTATCTCTTTTAAATCTTTGTTTAAGTATGTTTATTAGAATAATAATTATAACTAAATATTTTTAAATTAAATATTATTGTAACATGTCTTACAATATAAAAAAAAAATTTTTTTTATTATAATTATTCTAAATTTAAAGCCTGATACCCAATTAAACTCTATATTTTTCAATATTACAATGATTTGAATTTTTCAATTATGTCTTATATTTGAATATGAATTCTTGTTATTGTTTTATAATATTTAGTGTTTTTAATTTATAAACTTAAATTCAATAAATTTTATTTTATTTTTTATTGATATTTGTTTGATTTAACGTCTATATTTTACAATAAATTTGAATATCATTACGACAATAATAATAATATTAATTAATATATTTTATAAATAAAATGATAATAAATAATATGATTTTTTCATATTTAAAAATTATTTCAATTTTATTTTTAATGTATTTTGATGTAATTTTAAAGTCTTTCGGATGTATAAAATATACACACTGAGCCTGAGAGGCGGGAAAGTTAAACAAAAATGACAACGGAGTTGGACTTAAAATTATAAAAAAAACAAAAGTACACTTTTATTGAAATCGGATTAGTAAGGATACTCGATTTTGATACTGTTTTGATCATTGTTTTAATTTTTTTCAAGCTTTGCATATAATAATAAAAAAAAATTATATTAAGCTATACCAAAAAATTCTTCCTTTATAACTTGAAACAACATTAAGTTTTTTACTGCGAAACACAGAAATATTCTGTAAATAAACTAATAATTAATACGTACAAACATTTATTAGATTTTAATGCAACTAATACATAAATAAAGTAGCATGAAAGGAAAAATAATAGTCTAAAAATTTCCAATCGAATATTTTTTAATATATATTAGTAGGTAAGTCTGTTTTATATGCAAGAGTGTGTGTGCAGATGTTCATAGTTACATAGCAATATATATATATATATATATATATATATATATATATATATATATATATATATATATCTTATATATACACATATAAATATAAAAATTTTAATGCACGGTAAAATTTTTCAATTAATAATTAAAATAATATCCGCTATGGCAGAAAAATTTTACAACGCATTCAAATTATATACATTATATATAAATATTATATATATATTTATATGTATTGTTATGTAACTATTAACATCTGTACACACACTCTTGCATACGAAAAATACTTACATATTAATATATTTTAAAAAATTTTTAACTGTAAATTTTAGAATTGATATTTTTCCTTTATATATCAATTAATATTAACTTAAATATTTGAAAATAAATAGTATTTAAGAGAAGTCATAAGGCATTAACTCATTAACCCCAAACCCATAAACCTCGAACTCAAAAACTCCAAACCCATAAACCCCAAAGCCATAAACCCTAAACCCCAAACCAATAAACCTTAAACCCATAAGCTCCAAACCCATAAACTCTAAAACCATAAACCATAAACCGATGAACCTGTGAGCACCCGAGTATATACGGCCCAGAAATCGTACGATGCTGAAGGATGCGCGCGCAAACACCCAAAAAGACTAAAGTGGTTGAACAAGCAAGCGCGCGTATATACGTACAGGCGCTTGCATGTGTAAGTACCACTGAAAGTATACGGCGGCTCTTCCTCTCTTTTACTAAGATAGAAGAGTGGGAGAGAGACCTGGGAGAGTTGATGCATGCAGTGCGAGGAGCTTGTGACTCTCGTCACTCTTGGATCGGCTCTTCTACTGTGCGGTTGTACCTTGCTTGAGACAACGGCGGGCGCTTGGCCATGGCATTGTCTTAAGCAAGATAATTTTTAGACACGTGTTTAATACACGACTTTGTAATAGTTTGTTGTATAGTTTTCAATAAAGAGCTTATCCAAGCAACGTTCCTTTCCTATTAACCCAGTGTTAAGCCCCGAATGTTAAGACATCTGGTTCTTAACAACAACGGGCTTTACACATAATAAACCCAAACATAATTAACAAATATCTCTCAAAAGTCAGCTACAGCTAGGCAAGGCGTCCTAGCTATAAACGACTATAACGAAAAAGTAAAACACAAAGAGTCTGCACAAGCTAGGCATGGCGCGCTAGCTTGTAACGATTCTCTAAAACGAATTGTCATTTATAATGAGACAGCCGCACTCTCAATAAATAAAATAATTATTAAAATGAATGATAAATAAAGAATAAAAGGAAGAAACGTTACAAACCCTTAAACCATAAACCATGAACCCATAAACCCCGAACCAATAAATCCTAAACCCATAAACCCCAAACGCATAAACCTTGAACCCATAAACCCATAAGATCCAAACCTATAAATCCCAAACTCATAAACTCTAAACCCATAAACCCTAAACCCATAAACCCTAAACCCATAAACCCTAAACTCATGAAGCCTAAACTCATAAGCCTCAGACCCAAAAACCAAAAAAGCCATAAACCCAAAAACACATAAACCCTTAGCACATCAACCATTAACCCCTAAACCTTCAACTCCTAAAGCCTAAACCTGAACCCATAGACCCTAAACCCATAAATCTCAAACGCATAAACCCAAAGCCCATCAACCCTTAACCCATAAACATTAAACTCTTAAGAGGTGGCCGTATAGCTCTGTCCTTGTCTAATCTAAATTTTCGTTATTATTAATAAATTAAATATTGTTGTACAAAAGTGAGGGTCCAGACCAATAGATTTAAAGACGAGCAAACAATCTTATTCTATGAAAAAATATAAAATTTTGACTTGTTTTCGAGTGAGGTCTGAAACGGAATAACAGTTATCAAATTCCATTGTTTTTCCGTTTCAGACCTCACGCGAAAACTAATGAAAATTTTATATTTTTTCATAGAATAGGATCGTTTGCTCGTCCTAAAATCTATCAAGCTATACCCTTACTTTTGTTTAACAATATTTAATTTATTAATAATAACGAAAATTTAGATTAGACAAGAACAGAGCTATACGGCCTCCTCTTAAGGCCTTCACGCATAAACCCCAAACCCATAAGCCTCAAACCCACAAACCCTGATCCCATAAACCTCAAGACCATAAACCCTAAGCCCATGAACCCTTGACCCATAAACATTAAACTCATACAGCCTTAATTTATAAACCCCGAACCCATCAGCCCCAAGGTCATAAACCCTGAACCCATAAACCCTAAACTCATGAAGCCTAAACTCATAAGCCTCAAACCCATAAACCAAAAAGCCCTAAACCCAATAACCCATTAACCCCAAACCCATAAACCTCAAACCCATGAACCCCAAACCCATCAACCCTAAGCCCATAAACATTAAACTCTTAAGGCCTTTACTCATAAACCCCAAACCCATAAACCTCAAACCCATAAACCTCAAACTCATAAACCTCAAACCCATAAACCCCGAACCCATCAACCCATAAACTCCAAACCTATGAACCCCAAACCCATATACTCTAAACCCATTGACCACTAACCCATAAAATCTAAATTCATAAACCCTAAACCCATAAATCTTAAACCCATAAACCCTCAAACCATAAACGTCAAACCCATAAACCCTAAGCTTATCAACCCTTAACTCATAAACATTAATCTCATAAGACCTTAACTCATTAACCCCAAACCCATAGACATCTGACCCATAAACCTCAAACTAATCAACTGAAAACTTGAAAACCCTAAACCCATAAACCTCAAACCCATGTACCCCAAATCCATAAACTCTAAACATATAAACCCTATAACCCATAAACCCTAAACCCATAAACTTTAAGCCCATAAACCCTAAACCTATTAACACTAAGCCCATTAACCATAAAACCATAAACCCTCGACTCATAAAACCTAAACTCATAAACCCCAAACCCATAAATCCTAAGCCCATAAACCTTAAGCGCATAAACCCCAAACCCATAAACCTTAAGCCCATGAACCCCAAACCCATGAACCTCAAACCCATAAACCTCAAACCCATAAACCCTAAACCCGTAAACCCGAACCCATAAAACCATAAACTCGTTACATATGAACCCACAATTTGCCTAAGCTTCATTCGTTTCTTTCAAATTAGTATGGTACTTACACATATCACCACGTGGAGATTGAATTGAGGACTTTGACAAACTCTTTTTTTTAAACTTTTTTTTTAAATTTTTTTCAACGTTTATTCTATTTTTTTTACTTTTTTTTAATTTTTATTATACTGTGCGTGTATTCAGGTAATATGTAAAATAAAAATTTAAATATGTTTTTTATTATGTAAAATACAACATTTTTTAACATAAGATTATGTATTTATTTTAGTAATTATTTTGCCTTTGAAGTGAGCTCTTTTTCCTGTTGATCTTTGGTGTATCTTAAAGGGATTATTCGAGGATCAGAAATAATAAGCATGTGATGCATTATATCTATATTAGTATTTGTTCTGTGCAACATTCTACTGTGTTGATGGCGGGCTTTCCGGAAAAGTTTATTACTAGCTTCTTGTGGTTCTTCTGAAAACCAACTTATTGATGCAGGATATTGATGTATAATCTCAAATCCATCTATTAACACTTTGTGAACAGAGGAAGGCATTGGGTACCATGAATGTAAATGAACACATCGTTTTGCTGTTTGCAAACAGTATGTTTTAAATTTTGCTACATTTATTTCTTTTTGTTGTAAAATCACTTGCAAAACTGTATGTAATCGAACAAAAAGATTTTCATCTATTTCTATAATTTTTGAGGCTTCTGCAACTTTGCCAAAAAAGTCACGACTAACATTTTCGTTGTATTTGTTGTTCCAGCACCTTATTTCACCACGTCAACTGTCAGATTTAAACGGAGTCTTAATAACTTTTGATTCTTCTGCTTTTTTTTCAATTGTTTATTTGGCCCCATTGCTGATTCCTTTTTTAAATTATAAGATATGTATAATAGATATTCCCTGAAACGGATCTAACTATGTAGAATAGGAAATCCAAACTTATAATAGTCCGTATTGCAAGATAGTGTTTGTACGTTTTTTATATTATTAATATTCTTTGGGCCAACCTTACATATGCTGCAACATTTTGTAGCAGAACGTTCTGTCAATATGTTATTTTCTTTGTTATCTAACATAGAACACCATAGATCAAATTTTACTTCGAATGTCATACCTTTAAATATGAAATTATATAATTTGGCTTTAGCCAATATGTTAATGTAGTAATTATGATTTTTCTTCACGGCGACAGGAGTTTCTTATATAAACTCAAAATTATTTGAGCGGCAATATGACATTGAGGACGGTCTAACATTAGTCCATAATACTGCATCATTAGCTGTTATCTGAAGTGGGACTAAAGTTGTCATGAGTACTGATGCATCAGAAGGATCTGAACAAATCTCTTCATTGTCTGAGTCGCTGCTATCTGAACTCTGATTACTAACATTTTCATTCTGGTTAAACCATTTTTGTCTAGTAGTTTGTTGATCGGAAGCATTATCCATTCCCCACTTTACTAAAAATACTAATTCTTTTTCCGATAATTTTTCCAAAATTTCTGGATTGAGACTAGAAAGTATTCGCTGTAATGTATGATCCAGTATAGAAATAATATTAGTTTTTAAGAGCTGCCATGAGTTATTCTGTAGAATAATTTTTAGAAAGTTCGGCAGATCGTCTTTTCTTTGTCTTTGAACTACTTTCTTCATATGATAAACGCGGCCTGCCTCTTTCTACCTTATTAGATTCATTGGATTGATCATTATTATCGATATTATCCAATTCTTTTTTGTTTGAAGTTGGGAGCTGTGATGTTGAGGGTTGTGATAAATCGAAAATAAAATTTTTTTGCAGAAATGTAGTATTTTCATGTATGAAACGATCTTTCTTACAACAAGCTTCATTCCACTTTTTAACAAAATCTGGGAAAAATGTAGTTATTAATTAAGTTCTTAAAGGTTTTTTTTTCCATCCTCGGATAGAGAATACTTTGATTTTAATTGAGATATTACATAATCGTGTTTACTATTCTTATCAGTTTCTTTACATTTCCCGAGAAGATCACGAAGGTCAGAGTATTTCACATGAAATGATGTCATTTTAGAAATGAAATTATAAGTATCAGAAACAAAATTTTTTTTGTTTATATTTAGTATAAAGAATAAAGTACTATAAATAATTATTATAAAAAACTATAGCTTAAATTATAATATCAGTATATAAACCAAATCATAATTAACTAAAAAATGTAAATATAATGATCACTGTAACTGTCAACTTTTCAGAATTAATAGTAAAGAAAATCAGTATGTCAGGTAACGCAGTATAACACAGGCCAACATGGTTTTGTTGTCAAAAAGTGGAGGGTCATTTCCGAAGTAATTTTTTGCGTAGAATCCGAATCCGGGGTCCGAATTGCTCTATCACGTCAGGATTTTGAGATATTTGAGGTTTTTTACCCAAAAAATGGCGTTTTTGGCTACTTTTGAGGTTATGTACAGAAGAGACAAAATTTTTTGGGAGTTTTTTTTTAGTTGCATCTTATAGCACTACTCTTCCTCTTTAATTTAAGAGTCGCAGAGTTCAATTACGATTTTTCTACACCAAGTTACGCCAATTTGAAATTACGAGCGGGAGTCCCTTCGCCAATATTAATACATGTTTTCTTTTTAATTTTGCCTCGTCTCACTTTGGAATTCCTTTTAGCATACATTTCTTTAGTGTGAATCATTTAGTATAATTTTTCCCCGTCTCATTGATATACAATTTTTTATTATTTGTACAAAAAAGACCATTTGTATTGATTCTGTATTTATTGTAATCGCAAATAAATCATTTTTTTAATAACATTTTAAGCAACAATTTACTAGATAGCTCTTAATTGTTCGTTCATGGTGCCTTATTTTTTGGAAAAAATTTTGTGAATATTTGTATTTGATCTGTTGGTTAACAACTCGCTGGAGGTATAAAGTATTAAATTAAATATTCTAACTGTTAATCATTTCAATAATGACCTCGCGTAAGTGTTTAAATAATCCTGACAGCTTTTGCTACATTTGTAGTCGCTTCGTGTTCGCAAAAAATGCGATGAAAATCAATGAAACGATAAAAATATTTTATCTTAATTACTTCAATATTTCGATAACTAATCAGGATAAGTCTTGGGTTCCACATACGGCTTGTAAATCATGTGTTGAATCATTAAGACGTTGGTATAATGCCCATAAAGAAGTAACACCAATGCCTTTCAAAACTCCTGCAATTTGGTGTGAACCTGTTAGCCACAATGAATGTTATTTCTGTTTAACCAAAACATTTGGATATAATATTAAAAATGCTTGTAATATAAAATATCCGAATGTAGCAAGCGTAACGAAGCCTATTCCTTTTGCATCTGGTGATGTTCCTCCAAGCCCTCCATTTGTAAGAATAAATGTTGAAGACCATACAGTCTGTGACGATATTGAAAATCAGGATTTTGAAGACATCGAATCAACCTCTGATGCTCCTATTTTATTTGATCAGGCTTCTTTAAATGATTTAGTCAGAGATTTAGGCTTGTCGAAAGAAAAATCTGAGTTGTTAGGATCAAGACTTCAAGAGAAACACCTTCTTGCTCCAGGAACTACTTTTAGTTGGTATCGTAATCGAGAGAAGGAATTAGTTGAGTATTATTCTGCATGTGATGAATATGTTTTTTGTGATGATGTTAAAGGCTTAATTGAAAAATTAGAACTTCCTTATGATACTGATCAATGGAGATTGTTTATTGATTCCTCAAAAACAAGTTTGAAAGCAGTTTTATTGCATAACTCAAATAAATATGCGTCAATACCTATTGCTCATTCTGTACACCTAAAGGAATCATATGAAAATGTAGAAACTATTCTTAAAGCAATAAAATATGAACAGCATAAATGGGAAGTATGCGGAGACTTAAAAATGGTTTCAATGCTGCTTGGACAACAATTGGGTTATACAAAATATCCGTGCTTTATATGTTTGTGGGATAGCAGAGATAGAGTTAAGCATTACGTTACAAAGGATTGGCCTCTTCGTAAAACTTTAAAACCTGGAGATCCCAACATTATTCAACAACCGTTAATTGACTCTAAAAAAGTTTTGTTGCCTCCGCTTCATATAAAATTAGGATTAATGAAGCAATTTGTAAAGGCTCTTGATACCGATGGTGCATTATTTCAATATCTTAGAGATAAATTCCCTTATTTAAGTGAGGCGAAGATAAAAGAAGGAATATTTGTTGGACCACAAATAAGAGAATTAATGAAAACAACAGAGGTTGAACAGGTTATGACAAATGTAGAAAAAGAAGCCTGGATTAGCTTTAAAAAAGTTGTTAAAGGATTTTTGGGTAATAATAAAGTTAGTGATTACAAAGAAATAGTTGACGATATGATTGAAAAATTTCAGAATTTAGGTTGCAATATGAGCGTAAAATTGCATTATTTACACTCTCATTTAGAATGGTTTCCAGAAAATCTAGGTGCCGTAAGCGAAGAGCAAGGTGAGCGATCTCATCAGGACCTCAAAGAAATGGAAAGACGTTATCAGGGTAAATGGTCTCCGACAATGTTAGCGGACTATTGCTGGTGTCTTCAACGAGATGAGCTAAATGTTCGTCATAAAAGACGGTCTGGGTCAAGATCTTTACTAGATCAAAAAAAGATTTCATAAGTTAAACTGAAATAGTTTCTAATCGTGAGAGGCGAGGGGACTCACGTAAATTAAGCACCCCGATCGTGAGAGGCGAGGGGACTCATGTAAATTAAGCACCCCGATCGTAAGAGGCGAGGGGACTCACGTAAATTAAGCACCCCGATCGTGAGAGGCGAGGGGACTCACGTAAATTAAGCACCCCGATCGTGAGAGGCGAGGGGACTCACGTAAATTAAGCACCCCGATCGTGAGAGGCGAGGGGACTCACGTAAATTAAGCACCCCGATCGTGAGAGGCGAGGGGACTCACGTAAATCCAGCACCCCAAAGGGAACAGATTTTACTACGTCCACGTCGTTGTTCCTGGGTAATGCTAAATGTAAAAAAAAGTTTAACTTGAAATGCACTTGAAGATCAAGCTGAAGGTCAAATTCAATGTCACGATACCTGTGTAAATATAAATTACTATAATGTATTATGTTTATCGTAACAACAAAAGTTATTAGATAGCAGAAAATGAAAATATGTTTCTAAATCCCCAAGTAAAAATTTTGAAAAAAAAATACCCAGTAGACAAATGTCTGCCTCAACGTATTCAATGCAAATGGTCATGCAATTAATAGGACATATCTCGTAATTTCAAATTGGCGTAACTTGGTGTAGAAAAATCGTAATTGAACTCTGCGACTCTTAAATTAAAGAGGAAGAGTAGTGCTATAAGATGCAACTAAAAAAAAACTCCCAAAAAATTTTGTCTCTTCTGTACATAACCTCAAAAGTAGCCAAAAACGCCATTTTTTGGGTAAATAACCTCAAATATCTCAAAATCCTGACGTGATAGAGCAATTCGGACCCCGGATTCGGATTCTACGGAAAAAATTACTTCGGAAATGACCCTCCATTTTCCAACAACTTCCATGACCCCAATATTTGTAGGCCTGTGTAATTAATGTCATAATTACATTAGAAATAATTGTGTAACAAACTTAAACTAAAGAAATTTTTAAAAAAGTTGTTTTTTTGAATGAATAAACATAAAAAAAGTTGAACATTTAGAAGATCAGGTTCTATGAGTTGAGCGTTAACATGATCGTTGGGTTCTCAATTTATGGGCTGGAGGGTTAATGGATATATATGTTGTAGGTTTCCGAATTGAAGCTTTAATACAAAATTCTAGTATCTTGCAGATTTACGATGTCCAGAGTTACGGATTTCTAGAGTAATGATAGAAATTATAAATCATGAGTTTGGAGATATATAAGTTTATAGATTTGCGAGTTGGTACGTTTAAAATAGATACCTTTTTCGATTTATTGAAGTATACGTGTCTAATTGTTAAAGATAAATTTATGAGTTCATAAAATAATAGAATAAATGAATTTCTGAATTCTGCTTTATGGGATTTTAGCTCAGAAGTTTCTGAGTATATGCGATTATTACATTGTAAGCTTATGAAAATAGTTTTGTTATTTTATGGGTTTCAGGATTGATGGGATTATGGGTTAATGGTTTTTTTTATTTTATGGGTTATACGGGTTATGGGTTTCAAAATTGATGGGATTATGGGTTAGTGGTTTTTTTTTATTTTATGAGTTAGTACGTTTATGGTTTAATGGATTTATGGGTTTATGGGTTGTTGGGTTTTTTGGAATAACCGATTTAAGGTTTATGGATTTACGGTTTATGAATTTGGGGTTTATGGGTTTATGGGTTTGAGGTTTATGGGTTTAGGGTTTATGGGTTTGGGGTTTATGGGTTTGGGGTTTATGGGTTTGGGGTTTATTGTTTTGAGGTTTATGGGTTTAGGGTTTAGGGTTTATGGGTTCGGAGTTTATGGGTTCGGGGTTAATGGGTTCGGGGTTTATGGGTATGGGGTTTATGGGTTTGGGGTTTATGAGTTTAGGGTTTATGGGTTTGGGGTTTATGGAATTATCGGTTTTGAAGTAAGTGTATTTATGTCTTTATTATTTTATGTTTAATGTATAAACCAATATAGCGTTGATGGTTTCGATGGAGATACTTCTTTATGTTTTTATTGGGTCTAGGTGAGTGGATTTCTGGGTATTATAAATGTCAGACATCAAGAATTAATGAGTTTAGAGTTTATAAGTGAAGATTTCGTGAATTGAAGTGCCACCGTTGAAGTTCACCTCGTGCAGAATTTGAGTTTCGCAGCAGGCTATCTTTAACGAGCTAAAGTCACATTAAATTCTTATTTTTTTTGGGTTTGCCGCAGATTTTTCTTAAAGTAGAAGGCAATTCGAAGATTTTAAAAGGAAAATGAACACGATCCATCAAGAATTGTGGAACCTAGAAAATTTTGTCTATTTTTCCCCACTGTGCGCTGGATACAAATGACTTTTCCAAACATATTTAGCTTTAGTATTGTTGCCATTCTTGCGTGAATGAGATAATTCCTGAAACAGAAAAAATTTTTTACTTATCAATAAAAAATATTAATTTATTTGATAAATTTTAATATTTTTACGTTATTTTTTGATTTTCTAATAACTTCTAATCATTTGATTTTAAAACCCTTCACTCACGCAAGAATGATGCTAATATTTAAGTTAAATCAGTATGGAAAAGTCAGATCCATCCAGCGGTTCAGCTCAAATCTTACGGGGCAGCACCTAAAATTTTAAAAATTCAATATTTGAGAACAACAGCTTTTAAGTTTTTAATTATTAAATCTTAAAATTATCAATGCTATACTTATCTTTCATAAAATAATTTTTTCCTGGTATCTCTTATTTATGTCAACAAACAATATAAAAAAAAGATACCAGACAAGAGAACCTTGTTATCGACTTGATAAAGCCAAAATGCAAAAAGATATGTTATTAAAATAAGCAATGATAATAATTTATTTTATTATAAAATATTTTGTCAGTGCTCATCCTTGTTCACCAATCAAACTATGTATTTGTTGTAAGAGTCAACAAATATATAGTAAATTGTTACTCTGATGGTTGTTAGAATTAATTGTACTAACCTTGAATCAGCTTGAAACTAAAAAATAATATTTAATATGGAGTAATCATTCTATATTTTATTTTATAATTTAAATTCAAAATTAGGAAATAAAATTGAGATTAAAAATTTATATTTTAATTAATATTGAAATTCATAAAAAGAATTCACATCCAAATATGTAATAATAATTGGAATTATACACTTACATGAATTTAATATGCATCCGGTGCATGGAAATCCATCACAGCTATTCGTTCTTTTCTATTAGCAGTATGTGCTTCTTTCGTATGAGATTTAGTTGATCACTCTACATTGAATCATCTTTTATCATTTGAAGTCCTGATCCACTCGACAGATACATTTCCAAGTTAAATGTCAAATTTTTCCATCATCTTAAGTAAGTTACATCAAGATCAGCACTATTTGGGAAAATCGAATCAAGTTATTTCTTAACAGCTTTAGACATAGATTCTTTTGCCTTTTGTTCACATACTTTACCAAGTTGATTATTGATAACATTGAACGCTGACTGTGCAACTGGCTTTGGCAAATCCATTATAACACAAAAAGTAGATAAGCCAGCAAATCCATGGCCAAGTGCACGAACAGCAAGAACACTACGTCTATTCACTGCACATGCACCACTTTAAATAAACAAACTAACTGCAAACTGACCATATAATCAGCTGAGACTGGCTGTAATGTAGCGAAATGATACGAGTCGAAAGCGCGAACGCGCGATATTCAAATTGATAAAAAATTACATAAATAACTGTGTGCCACTCGTTTCCTTACAAAATCAAAACGGAATAAAATATCGATGTAGAACTTTTTAGAGCTTAAATCAAGATAATTATTTTGTTAAAATTAAAAAAATAAACTCTTTTTTTTTATTAAACCTAAAAAAAAATCAATAAAAATTTTAAAAATATAATTTTAAATAATTCTTAAAATTTTTTAAATTTGTAAAAATTAGATTATTATAGACTTAATAAATAAAAACAAAATTAAATCTCTTGAAAAAAACTTTTTGGAGATTAATCAATGATTTATGAATTATTGAATTAAGCTGTTGGGTACAAATAAATTTTTGTAATTATTGATTTAAATATAAACTTTATTTGGATAAAGCTATAAGGAAATATAAAAGGTTAGAAAAATACAAAAACGTTGCGCACGCGTTCACTTATTCAAGCCAAGTCTAAGTCTCTTTTTTCGCTTCTTTTCGGCCGTCTTGATATACGACCTTCCACCATAACGTATAATTCGCGTGGCAGTTATGATCAAGGATGCGCGCGCATACGTATAGAGAACTTATGTAATATTAACGCGACATCCTCCCACCAATTGAGATGAAAACCAAAACATAAAAACAATATAATTTTTTTATCTTAATTCTACATACAGCTATTACAAAATATGAAAATAGAGAAATGAAATAAAAAATCCTTTAAAGTATTATAAGTTTAAAGCGAAATAACATGTATAGAACATTAATAGTATATTAATCTGTCAGGTGACTTACAAATACGACCACTTCTCGTAAATCGCAACTGTTCAACATTATTTTTTACATTTTCTTTAACTGTCTGATCTTGTTCGAATTTATTATAATTTTTAACAATTGTTTCATAAATTTCGTGATCGTTTTCATTTAATTTTACCTCGAGAGGATAAACCTTTTGTATAGGCCGTGTAAATTTACCAGTTGCCGTTTTCAAACGAACTACGCGCACACATTTATCTACACCAGGAATCAAAGCTTTTACGCGCGCTAAAGGCCAACTCACTCTTTTCATATTATCACACTCGATTAATACAATATCACCGACATTCACACTGTTACAATTTTTAATTTTAGAATTCTCATGTTAAGTCCTGGCTTTCTCCAGGACTAAATTAAAATGGATATATTTATAGAATTTTGTAGATTTATATGAAACTCGAATTGATCTGTAATATTTTGATAAATTATCAAAATTAATTATAGTAATATTTGAAAGAATACGAAAGTATATGAGATCTAGTGGTAGTTTGACTTCACCAATATTTTAATTGAGTGAGATTGTTCTCACTATTAAATGTATTGAAGTTAATTTATAAAGATTTTTAAATGAAAATAAAAGTATATTTAATATTCTTACCTTTGTAGAATTAAGTAGATAAGAACTGGTTATATTCAGACAGTTTATGGATAGGCACGATTGAAATAAGACTCGAGTCAATTGTATAAGTAACTTTTAAGGAATTTATTAGACACTTGTAAAATAATTAATATTGAATATGACAATAACTTTGTTTGACTTTGAATTTGAATTTGAATTGAAGTTGAAGTGCGAGAATTACAGGATGTATGACTTGGTACCAACAATAACATACTAACCTACCAAGATATTCTACACAAAATCGTTTTTCATTACATTTTTACGATATATGTACGGCTTGTTAAAATCAATTTGATCAATTTTATCAAGATCCACTACACCTATATCTCTAACCTCTTGCAAGAACATAGATGGAGAAAGAGATACAATATCTTGCTTATTGTCAGACAAAAAAGTTATAGGCCGGGAATTTATAATGGACTCGCAATCTAATAAAGCAGTTTGCATTCCTCATAATTTAAACACATTTTTCTTAATGAACGTCTTAATAGACATTTTAAAATGCCGTTTAATCTCTCCCAGAAACCTCCTCACCAAGGCGAGACCGAAGGGTCAAACTTCCACTCTATACCCTCAATAGCAAAACTTTGAGCTAACTTTGTATAATCAATTCTTTGAAGCGCGTTACTCAAACCTTCAAAATTTTTTCCATTGTCGCTATAGATTATATATGGTCTATCTCTACGCGCAATGAAACGTCTCATAGCCATCTTAAATGTCGCTATCGATAAAGAAGTAACTAGCTCAAGATGCACGGCCCTATATACCGCGCATGTAAATAAACAAATCCACGACTTTTTATTATTTTTTAAATAAATAGGCCCCGCGTAATCTACACTAATAATTTCAAAGACAGATGCGTTTTTTACACGGTTAGCGGCAAAGGAGCAGCTATAGCTTCAAAATTTGAAGCATCATGACAGCGACAAATAATACAATCTTGTATCAGAGAAGGAATGATTCTGCGACCACCAAGCATCCAAATTTTTCACGTAACGTGTTCAATGTTATTCGAGTACCCGCGTGATTTAAACTTTCATGTTTACTTTTAATAATCAAACGAACAACTTTATCATTTTTTCGCAAAATTGTCGGGTATTTAAAATCAAAAGCATCGTCTCGCATTACAATTTTCGGTTTTAATCTAATCAAACTCAATAAACGGCGTGAGATGTTTTATGCAAGAATCTTCTATACCCGCAAAAGCATTATCTTGAATATTTTTTAACAAATGAATTCCAGCTTGTTTAATCTCATCATAAGTTAAATCAGTTATTTTACGTTTACTTTTTATTTTATTTCGACAATTAAAACAAAACCTTTTTAACCAAGCAGTAATACGTACAATTTTTTCAAAACTAGAAAATTTATCAAACTATAGTTCATTATTACTTTCGTAAGACAACAAACTTAAAACATTACACGTAATATTATTTTTTCGATTTTTCTTCATTTCAATGTTAACCGCATTTTCATCAACAATATAATGCGTGACAGGCCAATAGCGAGAATCTTCACGTAACCACGTCGGGGATTCCCATCACTTTGATTTTAAAAGTTGAGCTACACTACAGCCACGAGATGGCAAATCAGCTGGGTTAGATACGCCAGGGACGGAGTGCCACTGCTCGGGTTTAGTGAGCGCGTGAATTTCACTAATACGGTTATAAACAAAGATATCCCAATTACATTGACGATGTATCCACGCTAAGGCGGTTCTAGAATCAGACCTGTAATGAACATTAACATTTTAAAAATCTAACGCGTCTAATACTACACTAGTCAAGCGCGCATCTATAGTCGCAGCTAACAATTCAAGGCGTGGTATACTTTTTCGTTCATCGAGTTTTTTATAATTAGTCGGAGCAACTCTGTTTTTTGCTTGCACAATGTATACATTAACATTCGAACCATCTTGTACACGTAAATAAATCACGGTAGCATACGCACTCATACTAGCATCACAGAATGTATGAATACTTATATTAGCATGATTACTTACATTTCCTAAAAAACAACATGGTATTTGAATTTTAGATAAATCTTTAAGTTCGTTTACCCACTTTAAAAATGAAATTTTAGTATTTTCACGAACTTTATCATCCCATGATAAATTCTCTGACCACGTATCTTGAAGTAAAAGTCGAGGTGAAAATACAACTGGACATATAAATCCCAACGGATCAAACACACGATGCGCAAAAAAAAGAATATCATGTTTTGTTATTATTTCATTACTCTCAATTACATTTAAAGAAGGTACATTAACACTCAAGTGATCAGAGAGTTTATCCCATATTATACCAAGTACAGTAGTTTTATTTTTATCAGAATTATCGTTATTTTACTCCCACCCCCTTAAGTCAAATTTTGCTTCATACATAACTGTTTTTGCATCGGTTATAAAATTTTCTAAATGTCGCACGGAATTCACGCTTGTTACACAATTATCGATATAAAAACTGTTTGATAATTTTGAAATATTTTCGCGCGAACATATAGAATTATCATCATTGCAAGGCATTATACGTATAATAACATTGTTTAAATGTAAATTTATAACCAAATTCAAAAGAAAAAAGGGCTGGAAGAAACGCCGAACTCAACACGACAATGACGATAAATAATTATTTTACCGTTTTTATCATACCAAAGAAATCTTAAAAAATTACGTTCTTTAGCATCTACACTTATTTGAAGAAACGCTTTTTTAATACCAGCAATAACGCCTATCACACCAAACCTAAAACGTAAAAGAATAGATGGCACGAGGTCGATTAAATTAGGTCCAATACTCAAGCATTCGTTCAGTGACGGTGACTGTGGATCTTTAGCCAATGCGTCGAACACCGGGCGTATTCTGGTACTACTCTGCTCCTTGATGACTGGCCTATGCGGCAAATAATGCCCCCACTCATCTTCTTCTACAGATGATACAAGCTCAATCACGCCTTCAGAAAGCCACTCGTCAAAGACAGCGTTATATTCTTCATAAAAAACCTTGGACCTTCAATTTTCTTGTATTAGATATTAAGCGTTTTTCATCCGTACATTTATCATCATTTATAACAGGATGGCATTCTAGCCAAGGTAACTGCACTTCATAACGACCTTCATTATTACTAGTCACTGTTTTCGAAAAACTTTCATTAAGTTCATGATCGAGTTCTTTTTGCGATTTACATTCAATCGGGTCTTTTATGCCAAGCGTATCTAAATTCCATAAATCTGTCGTTACTCACAAACAAAGATACGGCTACGGCAGCAGCATCAGTACGCTCAGTACTATGCGGTACCTTTCCAAAAAGTACCCAGCCGAAACGAGTTCCCATTGCATCTAAACTGCACGGTAGATTCACTATACGACCGGTATACAATTTACCGATAATATCTGCTCCGATCAAAATAGAAATTTCACTGTTATTAGAATTTGAATCATTAATGTTAATATTAGCCTTCCGGAGCTCTTCACACCAGATACCTTTACACGGCGGTTTAATATTTTCACATATAATATTTTGATCCATAGCAAGAAAATTACATCGATAGCTATTATCTAACGAACACAGACGCACTCTATATTTACAATGTTTCACAGTCTCTGTGCGTTGAGCACCGAATAATAAATGAGACATATGATATTCGGCCACAGGTTCATATTACATACAGGGCGCCGCCTCTTTCGTTATATAAGAGTTTTGCGAGCCACTGTCGATAAAGGCACGAACCACTATTTCAGAACATTCATTTATTAATTTAACTTGAATTGTCTTCATAAACATTTCTTGACATACACCAAGATTTGCTAAATTACAATCCATATTAGAATTCTCAGTATTTTTAGATGACACAGTATTAATTCTTTCGCTTTTCTGCGAATCACGACACATTAATAGCACATGACGACGCGAACATTTCGGGCAACATAATTTTACTTTACACGTTTCATAACCATGCCCTATGTTAAGACAGTTAAAGCAGCCATTTTTTTTTCTTAACAAGTTCTTGTCTTTCTAAAAAACTTAGCTTTCGAGCCTTTTCACATTTTTAATTCGAATGACTGTCATTACAAAAAATACACTGTTTAACTTTATTCACAGTCATTAAGTCTACAGCACTAGGTAAATTTTTCTTTTCACTTTTATGCGGAATTTTATATTTGTCAATTTTCTGAGAATCGTTGTGCGATACACTAAAACCTTTGCGCGCCATCGATACACGTGTTTCACTTTGAACTTCCGTTTCTAAGAATTTTATAAGCTGTGTGAGCCTTTCCTTCGAGTTCGCGGAAATTCCTTCATTACTATTTAACACTATATTCGCGCTACAGCTTCGTTGCCAAATTCTTAAAAATTCCTCCGGCAATGCTGATTCAACCAAAAGTAATATCGCAGCTGCAAATTTATCATTATTTAAACCAACCGATTCTAATGCTCTTATTTGAGTTTCCAGCTTGTCATACATTACATCAAGTTAAGTAGGTCGATCACTAGTAGCATTGTCTATGGCTAATTGCACAAGCTGTCTTATATAAAATTCCTTTTGTAAATCTTCTCTACCAAAGCGAGACTTTAAACTAGCTATCACCTTATCGTGATTCTCTTCATTTGTTAGATAACTTGACACTAGTAGATCTGCTTTAGATCCAGGAACCATCGCTTTGATGAGATACTGAAACTTTTCTTCTTTAGAAAGTTTCGGTTTCTCGTGAATCTTTTTAAAATAACTCCAACGTAGTTGGTTGAATTTTTGGCAGTTTAAAAGAAGTATCTTCTTCAACACGCACTAATGTATTAGTTGGAGAAACTGGCGCAGCAGGTAAATCACTTCCTTGAGGTGTTAAAAATTTCTCAAATAACACTTGAGCCGCAAAAAATTTGTTTTTGTATTCCTCGGCTTCATCGTATTCTTTCTGTAAATCTTCATTAGTTGTAGACGTCGCATCAAGTAAAGATCGATAATACCTTCTGTATTATTCGGTAATTCAGTCATTTTTTGCTCGAGTATACGAAACAACACTTTCACGTTACGAGGCTCAACAGAATCTTCACTAACGGCTTGATCAAAATTATTCAATGCTTTTGTTAATGCCGCACGCTGCACTGTCCTTCTTTTCTTGGCTTTATCCATTTTAAAAAATCACTTACGAAAATCCGATAATTACAAACACTAGTCCTGTCACACAGTCACCAATTTGTTGGGTACAAATAAATTTTTGTAATTATTGATTTAAATATAAACTTTATTTGGATAAAGCTATGAGAAAATATAAAAGGTTGGAAAAATACAAAAACGTTGCGCACGCGTTCACTTATCCAAGCCAAGTCTAAGTCTCTTTTTTCGCTTCTTTTCGGCCGTCTTGATATACGACCTTCCACCATAACGTATAATTCGCGTGGCAGTTATGATCAAGGATGCGCGCACATACGTATAGAGAACTTATGTAATATTAACGCGAGCAATAAAAAAATAATTTCTTATAGTGTTTTAATAAAATTAGCTAAAAATTTGAGAAAAATCTCAAAATAGCAAAATTAACAAAAAAATCAATTAAAAGTTTATCCTACTAATTTCTTCATAAAAACAAAACTAAATGAGATGAGGTAAAAAAACTTTTGAGAGCTTATTCTACAGTAAATTTTCTATAAAAAAAAGCAATAAACCCAAATTCGATGGTGGGGCCAGAAAAAAAGTGTTTTTTGCCCTTAAATTATTCCAATTTCTTTTTTAATACATCTTAATGCAATTAAGTCTTTCGGATGTATGAAATCCATGTTGATATTTAGTGATAAGAGTTTTTTAGAATATTTATTCAATTAATTTTTCTTTATGCAATTGATTTTTGATTTATTTTTTGAACATATTTTATATTATATTTTATGGTACAAAGAAAATTATATTAGCAATACGTAATAAATATCTATAATATACTGCATTATTCATTGTAATATAATATTTCATTATTGAACCACACATTTCTAATTTATATTGAATGATTGTATTTGTTATATATTTGTAATAATATGTTACGTAGTTCCAATTTTGAAAATGAAGTGTTCCATTTTCTATATCAATATAGTTATTAACTGCGTCATTCAATCGCAATAAATTTGTATTTTCATTCAAATTTTCTATATATTCTTCGGATTGTTCTTGAAATGTTTCAAATTCGTCTATTTGGTTATTTAAATAATCTAATTCTTCTTGATGTTGTAAGTTTTCTCCAACAATGTGTTCGTTTGAAATTGGATTCCATTACATTTTATAATCATTTAATTATTACGAAAATTAATTAAAATGCACTTTTCGTAGTTTTGTTAATAATTTTTTTATGAAAAATTTAAAGTTTGTTTCTATTTTTTTTGTAATTGGAGTTAATTCTAACGACAGTGAATAATAAATTATTAAAATGTGTCACATGGTACGCCACCATAAATAAATAAATAATTTTTATTTATTAGAATACATTCCCCACTCCGCACAATGACACACCACCCGCGATAAACTACCGATCCGGGCGCACGTTAAATAAATAAAAAGTAGTTAATTAACGAGATTGTTTTTTTTTGTTTACCGGTATCACGAGACGACGACGACACATGTATGGCAGACACCCACGGCGGTCATTACACGCACATCGATAGCTACTGTATATGAACATCGATGCTGCTGTAGCAGCCAGTTGAGCGACTACGTATACACCAATACCTAGCAACGACCGCGCGTGCGCTAGGAGTTAATGATTCGAGAGGAAGAGGTACAAGAGAGAAGAATGAGAAAGAGATAGGGGCAAGAGAGATGGGAAGATCCGTAGACTGGCGGAGCGAATCCAAAGTGCTGGCGAGTCGATCTCTCGCGCATGAAGCGAAGAGAGAGAAAGGGGATAATAAAGAAAGATGGAAAGAGAGCGTCAGAGAAAGGATTGTCACGATCCTTTTCTCTTAGCTGAGCCTCTATACTGTGTATATACGTACACGTATGTATATGTATACGTATTATAAGTATGTGTAGACGGTGATGACTAATCTGCGCATAAGAAGATAGGAAAGGACATGCAATTATAACAAGAACGAAGAAGAAGGAAGTAGACTTGGACGATTTCATTCGATGATCGTCCTCGTGCCGCTCCAGAGCTTCTTTATAATTCGCCGCAAAGTCTAACTTAAGGTTTGTATTCGCTGTACATATTCAAGAGAAGAACTTGTTTAACCAAAGGTTTGCAGCTGAATTACAAGGAGAGAACGAGAAAATCTGGTGAAGACAAGACGGAAGCCACATTGAACGTCCCCGGTAGTGACCCAAAAAAGACTCAGAAGGAGAGACAGAGCGAGCGGCTATTATCGCCAGCCAACCAGCCAGCCATCTTGTGCACCATCGTCGATGGTATCGACCCAGGCGAAGCTTGAAGTACATCACCGGTGAGTAGGCTGCGCCCAATAAGAATTCACATTTTTTTTGTAAATCAACGGCTCTCACCCGTTGATTTTTTGAGTCAGTGAAGTGGTTTTCTTTGTTTTTGTGTGTGGGATTCGATTATATAACTTGAAGTGATTAAACGAAAATTTGTTATAGAATTTGTAAAATTGTAAGGTTTGATAAATTATTTGTAGTTTATTGAGCGTGAAAGAAAATAAATAAAAACTCTTTAAAATTTGTTAAGTGACGTGAAGTAAAATTAAATTAAACTTTTTCTCGTTGTAATTGATTTTTAGTTAGACCGTGTGTGCCACGTGGCCACGTATTACCAAAGTGAATCTTGACCGGTTAAGCGTGTTTATTCGCCGGTTGAGTGAATAATTATTAAATTAAAATATAAAAACATAAATCTATAATTTATTGTCTTTATTTTACTAGTACTCGCGTATTGAGTAACAAAAGGAATTCGTTATTTTGGTAACACGTGGGCGCGTATTGAGCGCTGAGAGTGAGAGAGAGAGATAGATAGATAGATAGATATATAATTAATTCATTAATGTACAGTATGTTGTACAACAAGAATAATGTTTACAATAGATGATAACAATGATAGCCAATAAAAATAAAAGTAAAAATAAAATATAAATAAATAAAAATAAACTACAAAAAATAAAAAATACAAATAAAATAAAAAACCAAAAAATAAAAACAAACTAAAAACAAAAAAGCTAAGGAAATCTTAAGCTGGAAGCAGAGGTCCAAACTCTTGGGAGTGCGCATGTGAGCTCGACTTGAAAGATGAAAGTGAAGATGAAGTCCTAAACGACGATGGAAGATCATTCCATAGAGTTCCCCCTCAGAGCCCTAACAGGCCGGTTCCACTGATACCTAGAAAATAGATATGAAGGTGAACATGATAAAAACATTTTGAAAAGAAAAGTAGAGGCAAAGTAGTTCCTTCTACCTGCAGTAGATAACCAACCCATAGAGAGCCTATAAGGAGAGATGTGCTCGCACCTACCTACACCATAGATGTAACGTATACCAGCGTTGATAACCCTCTGAAGTCTAAGGTCGAGTTCAGCAGAAAGGTCAGTAAACACAAGACAACAATAGTCAAGAATTGGAAACAGTAGTGTTCGAATAAGGTGCTTACGTAGAGCAAAAGTAGTGCTCTGTCTAAAGAAATTAAGTCGATAGAGGAGAGAAAACCACCAATTACACACATGTGTGATATGCTCCTTCCAATTCAGCTTGCTGTCAAGATACACGCCCAAATTACGAACAAATGTCTCAGACCCGATTGTCTCATTATTGATGCAGATACCAGTAGAAGGCATGGAGGTTAGAATATTGACGTAATAATAAGAGCCAATTATGATTGCTTTAGTCTTGCTAATATTCAACTTGAGGTGATTGCTGGATGCCCAATCTGCGACCAAGGAAGCATGTTCACTCATAAGTGAAGTATAATGATCAAGCTCAGCAACCGGGAAGTGCACATATAGTTACAAATCATCAGCATATAAGAGGTGCTGAACATTCAGATCGAAGGCAAAAGAGATGTCATTGATATAGATAGATCCCAGAACAGAGTCCTGAGGAACACCAGTGTTAAGACAGACAAAAGCTGATGACCTACCAACAGTATCAATGACAGCTTGACGACGATCAGAGAGATAAGAGCCGATCCACCTGATAACGGTGTGCGAAATATCGAGCGAATGCAGTTTCCGAAGTAAGGTGTCATGGCATACCGTATCGAATGCCTTGCTGAAGTCGCATAACAGGAGCATTGTAACGTACCGTCTATCCATATTAAGTCTAATGTTCTCTGTCAATTTAAGTAGAGCAGTCTGAGTGCTGTGGCCAGCTCTAAAACCATATAGTAACATGTAAATGCATATAGTAACTGTCTAGTTGTCAAGTAATTGTCCAATTGATCATAAACAAGGTGCTGAAAAACCTTGAACATAAAAGACAACTAAGAGATGGGTCGTATATCACTCATGATGCGCGGGGAAGAGACCTTGTTGATCGTAATGACCAGCGAGGTCTTCCAACAAGAAGGAAAAACGCACTCACGCAGCGAATCATTATAAATGCGACAGAGCTGAGGGCCAATGACAGGAAAAGCAGATTTTATGATAGATTGGGGGATAGCGTTAAATCCTCTAGCTTGAGAATTAGAACGTCTAATAGCCATCCCAACCTCATCCAAAGTAACATCATTGAATTTGAACTAAAATTAAGTTCATCAATAGAAAAAGTATGACCGGATCTATCACCACTAGAGCATATACCAAGGTTCCTGAGCTCCTTCCAGATCAGTCGAGAGTCAGTGATACCAGATAGTCTGTTATGGTAATAGAGCAGCTTAGCCGATTCAATGCGCTCATGAGCCTGATCACGAGCGACCCTGTAGCAAAGTAAATCAGCATGTAGTTTTGAGCGTTTGTAGCGTCTGTACAGCCGATCCCTCTCTCGTATCAGATGATGATGTTTAGCAGTAAACCACGGTCGACGACGCCCCCCCTGACGGACCCTCCTGAGAGGCAAAAATAGTGCAACTGCCTCATTCAAATGGTAATAGAGACATTCAAGGCGATCTGACAGGGAGGAATCGCCGCCACACACGGAACAATCCAGTAAACGAAAGTAATCTAGGAAAACAGCATCATCAACGGAACTGTAATCACAAAAGCTAAAGTCATTGAGCAAAGGCTCAGAGAGTCCGTCGATGAATGGAACATCAGTCTTCCAGTAGTCAAGCAGCAAGTCATTCGCATCAACAAGGCACAGGTCAAGCCATGTATCAGAAGTAGAGGTGTGGTGAGTTGGTCCATATGGCACAAAAAAGAGAGCATTTTCAGCAAACTCCTGAGAAACACAGAATCATCAGAATCAGTACATAAATTAGTGTTAAAGTCACCCAGAATAACCTTAGTACTATAATTATGAATAAAAGAAGTTAAGTCGGAAATAAAATCTGTGTTCAACAAAAACGGAGCATGCGGGGGAGACGACATCAACAAAAACAGGCGAAGCCAAGTAATTAGAATTGACCTCGCAGAATAAATATTCTGGCAAACCAGGCTTACCACACCATTCTCCCTTGGAGGAACATAAGCGCTTTGAAGAAAGAGAATTATGAATAAATAAGGCAACGTCACCACCCCTGGTATTGCGGTCCTGCCTATTAAGAGCATAGTCATCCAAAGCAATCAAAGAGTCACCAAGAATCTGGCCCAATTTGGTTTCGGTCACAGCTATCACGTGGAAGTAAGGGCAAGGAGCCAGAAAGAGCCTAATCATCTCAATGTGTGCTCTGATGGAGTTAGCATTGAAATGACAAACCCTTAAACCATCCTTAGTGGTGATTATTGGCAGATGAAGCTATGTTATTAGTAGAGAGTAGAGTGTTAGGCGCGATTGGAAAAGAGAATGAACGTACCTCAGCATCACGAGCTAAGACGTTGTCAGATTGCTGGTAGGAGCCTGAGAAATCTTCGCTAAAAAAGCATCCAGATCCGCATCAGTGATAATGCGGATAGGAACACCACTCTCCTTCTTGCGGACAAACAGCTTACCATCTCTCACAAAAGTAATGAAATCAGAACGCTCATTCTTGGAGTATTAGCGCCCGGAGTTTCAATTGGTACAGAGCAGAGGGCTGAAACTCATTTATATTGATAAATCCAGAGGTGAGAGTATCGACCAGTTTGACCCCATGGAGAAGGTGTTCCTTGATTTTAGTAGTGTGCAAATTACCCAACCTGATTTTAGCAGCGATGATAGACCTAGCAAGCGAAGGTGACTTTAACGAGACCAAGAGAGGAACCTTAGACGTTGAAACACGTTGTTGTTCAGATGCAATCTCCACAGAAGCATCATCATCAACAGCAGCATCATTTGAGACCCTGGATCGCCGAAGCGGACGGACATAAGTTATATCTGTTAAAGAGAGACTAGAATCTAGAGTAGCCAGTACAGCGAAAACTCCAGACTTGAGGTCTTTGAGCTCTTCGGGCACCAGCCCCCCGAGCACCAGATCAGAAGCGAGGTCAAGGCGTGATTGCTGCGCTAACAATGCCTCGCATCGCTGCAAAAGAGACCTATTCAAGGTCTCCAACTTCTGAAGCTTACCAGGCACAGACTCAAGGACAGATATATTAGGTATCTCCACAGGCGCACTCTCCAGCCTTTTCAAAAGCTCATGATGATCAGCAGAGACTCGATCCACTCTAGCATCACAGGCAGCAAAGCGCTCCTCGATAGAGGAAGACAGTGTACCTACACGATCCTCAAGTGCAACAAGCCTGGCATCAAAAACGGAAAAGTTCGCGCCGATGGCAGTAATCTTCTCATCCATGGCATCTAGCTTGTTCACCTTCACCTCCAGGACATAAAGTTTATCAAGTTTCTCCATCTTAGAAAGAATTAACGCCAAAGCGTCATCAGAACGCTGAGCCAACGATGGAGGAGCAGGAGGAGCAGGTGACTTAGCAGCAGAAGAGGAAGTAGAAGGTGAAAAAGAAAGTCCAGAAACATAGCCTACAGAACTGGAGCGAGTGCGCGAGCAATCTAGATTAGAAGCAGCAATACAACCTTTACACACCTTCACAGTTTGGTCAAGGTAATGGACATTATTAAGCTTATCACATGTACTGTGGGAGGAATTTTTACATTGCGCACAGACTTGAGGTTCGGATGTGTGAGTGAAAGCTTTGCTACAAAGAAAGCACTGATTAGGCATTGTGAACTTAATAGCGGATTTCACAAAGAACAAGCGTTAATAATGTATAAGCAGCAGAGCCCGGTGGTCCTCGAGTAAATTTGACTATGAAGTTTTTGCACCTCAGATTTTCCTTTTGGATGATTCTAGGCACATTCAGGATCGAATTCCAACAAAAACCAAAATCGAAGAATGAGCACTTTTTTATTTATTCAAATTTTATTTTTTATACATATGTTATTTACAAAAAAAATTTATATTGATAATTTATGAGCTCAATTCCTAGAATGCCGTTTTCGAATTCAATCACAAATTATTTACATATTCTAAGCAAATATTATTGTAAATATATTCAGGAAAATCTGAAGTTGTGTAACAATGTAAGCGTAAAGTTCAAATTGAATTTGTTTTGTAAAACATTATAGTGATAAAGAATATGAGAAATGATATGTTTTTAAATTATTTACAGACGGCACTTGAAGTAATTGTAATTAGAAAATATTGTGTATTAATATTCTATAAGAACACTGCATGTACTTGTGGTATTTTAGTAAAACCAAAAGCATAATTTCCGTGTGAAAGATTGTATTGAAGAAAATCGAGGCCTAGGTTTTTACAGCGAACAGGCTATAGAAGCGGTCCATTTTGATTTTTCTGCAACATGGGCTAATATAAAATATCGTAAAATGATTCTAATTATGCAGATATATATATAGGGATATCTCTGGAACTTTTTAATTTCGAGAAATTGTCTTCACAACAATTCAAAAGTCTATAATACAAGTTTCTGGAGTCGCACACACTTCCATAAGGGTTTGAATTACTCGTTTCTGTAAGGAGAATATGTAAATAAATTTTGGTATCGATTGAACAATCGTTGTTCACGGTACATAATTTTATACGTCAAAAATGATACTTTTTTCATATTTTTCTACGTGTGTTTCTTGAGCTATAAAAAAAGTAACGTACTTTCGATCATTCTCAAATTTTTTGAGCATAATGAATATGATAAAAAGAACAGTTTTAGCCTACCCTGGTACATGTGCCCCTCTTTAGGAAGCTTTTAGACTATTTTTAATGTTAGTTTCATTTTTAGGTGAAAATCACACCAACATTAAAAATAGTCTAACAGCTTCCTAAAGACGGGCACATGTACCAGGGTAGGCTTAAACTGTTCTTTGAGAATGATCGAAAGTACGTTACTTTTTTTATAGCTCAAGAAACACACGTAGAAAAATATGAAAAAAGTATCATTTTTGACGTATAAATTCATGTACCGTGAACAACGATTGTTCAATCGATACCAAAATTTAATTACATATTCTACTTACAGAAACGAGTAATTTAAGCCCTTATTGAAGTGTGTGCCACTCCAGAAACTTGTATTATAGACTTTTGAATTGTTGTGAAGACAATTTCTCAAAATTAAAAAGTTCCAGAAATATCCCTATATATACAGATAACATATACATATTATTTACTAAAGTTACGTACAGTGGGTTATATTCGCAGAATGCTCTTAATAATTTATCTGCATAATGAGAATCATTTCACAATATTTTATATTAGTCCATGTTATAGAAAAATCGAAATGGACCGTTTTTCCATAGCCTGTTCGCTGTAAAAATCTAGAACTCGATTTCCTTTAAGACTATCTTTTACATGGAAAATATAGACATTGTTAGAAGGTTTTTTCGGATTTCAGCCGTGTAAGTTGTGGTTTAGGATATCAACATTTTGTAAATATCAAAACAGTCAGTATTTGAAACCACAACTTACACGGCTGAAATCGGAAAAAACTCAAAAACAATGAATAACATTCACCGTGAAAGCTTTGAATCCAAATGTGGAAAATGTGCTTTTGGTATTACTGAAATACCAAAAGTACATACCGCGTTCTTATGGAATATCAATACACACTATTTTCCAATTACAATTACTTTAAATGACGTTTTTAAATAATTTAAAAACGTATCATTTCTCATAGTTTTCATCACTATAATGTTTTACGAAAAAAATCTTGATTTTAAAGTTACGCTTAGATCGTCACATAATTTTAGATTTTCCTAAATATATTTACGATTATATTTGCTTAAAATATGTAAATAATTCATAATTATATTCGAAATCGGCATTCTGAGCTCATAAATTATCGATAAATAATTTTTTTATAAAAAACATATATGAAAAATAAAATTTGAATAAATTAAAAAAGTGCTCGTTCTTCGATTTTGATTTTTGTTGGAATTTGATGCTAAATGTGCCTAGAATTATATCCAAAAGAAAAATCTGAGGTGCAAAAACTTTACGGTCAAAATCACTCGAGGACCACCGCGAGAGAAGTGAAAAAGCAGTGGAGAAAAACCTTAATACTGGATTACACAGTGATATAAATGTAGATAAGATAGAAAGATAAAAGTATATATAGTACAGTACGTTGAGCAAACAAGAGATGACGATGATAGGCGACGAGAGAGATGTGCATGTTTTCACTGACGTTGATACGTACTACTTAGGGGTACTTCAGCACCCTGTATTGGAAACCCAAGCAATTTTACAGTATTTAGGTAATAATATTAATCGTTCCTCAGTCCCTTCTCAACCCAGTAGACTATTATCAAAACAGCTAAACCTCCAACTTTAAGCTCTTTTCATATTCGCACGAACCAAGCACACATCCAATAGGTTGTAGTTATAGAGCGAGCAATCCGCTGTAGTGCGAGCATAAGATAAAGAAGTGTTGTCACAGGTAGTAAGGTAGGGCGCGCCTCTCAGCTGCCATCCAGAAGAGAAGGACAAGAGAACAGCCGTGTATAACCTCCAAAATGGCAAGCCACCTAACCTCAAACCACCAGCACAATGAAAATCAACGATTATGATTGCAGAAGAAATCTTGCAGATGTTGATTAATATCTACGAAGATTCTCTGCAATTTGTGCGTGCAGAACCTCTGAAACAAAAAGCCCGTGGGCAAAATATGCAGTAACTAGAGACTAAAATAGCAGGAGTGAACGAACACTAGTGTTGATCTACTTACTTAGCTTAGAGAGAAAAAGAGATAGATAGATAGATAGATAGATAATTAATTTATTAATGCACAGTATGTTGTACAACAAAATATAGTTTACAAAAGATTATAACAATAGAATAAAAATAAAAATAAAATACAAATAAAAATAGTAATAATAAACTACAAAAATAAAAAAAAATACAAACAAAATAAAAATCAAAACAAAAAGCAAAGAAAATTTTAAGCTGGGAGCAGAGGTCCAAACTCTTGGGAGAGGAAGTGCGCATGAGAGGTCAACTTGAAAGATGAGAGTGAAGATGAAGTCCTAAGCGACGATGGAAGTTCATTCCATAGTCGCGAGGATAAAACAGTGAATGAGCGTTGATGGTATTCGGTGTAAGAATGAGGAATGGTCAATGGCCTCACATCCCCCCTCAGAGCCCTAACAGGCCGGTTCCAATGATATCTAGAAAATAGATATGAAGGTGAGCATGATAAAAACATTTTGAAAAGAAAAGTAGAGGCAAAGTAATTCCTTCTACCTGCAGTAGATAACCAACCCAGAGAGAGCCTATAAGAAGAGATGTGCTCACGCCTACCTACACCATAGATGTAACGAATACCAGCGTTGATAACCCTCTGAAGCCTAAGGTCGAGTCTAGCAGAAAAGTCAGTAAACACAAGACAACAATAGTCAAGAATCGGAAACAGCAGTGTACGAATAAGGTGCTTACGTAGAGCAAAAGTAGTGCTCCGTCTAAAGAAATTGAGTCGATAGAGGAGAGAGAACGACCTGTTACACACATGTGTGATATGCTCCTTCCAGTTCAGCTTGCTGTCAAGATACACACCCAGATTACGAACAGATGACTCAAAACCGATTGTCTCACCATTGATGCAGATACCAGTAGACGGCATGAAGGTTAGAATATTAATATAATAATAAGAGCCAATTATGATAGCCTTTGTCTTGTTGATATTCAACTTAAGATGATTGCTGGATGCTCAATCTGCGACCAAGGAAGCATGTTCACTCATAAGTGAAGTATAATGATCAAGCTCAGCAACCGGGAAGTGCACATATAGTTACAAATCATCAGCATATAAGAGGTGCTGAACATTCTGATGGAAGGCAGAAGAGATGTCATTGATATAGATAGAGAACAGCAGAGGACCCAGAACAGAGCCCTGAGGAACACCAGGGTTAAGACAGACAAAATCTGATGACCTACCAACAGTATCAATGACAGCTTGACGACGATCAGAGAGATAAGAGCCGATCCACCTGATAACGGTGTGCGAAATATCGAGCGAATGTAGTTTCCGAAGTAAGGTGACATAGCACACCGTATCGAATGCCTTGCTGAAGTCGAATAACAGGAGCATCGTAACGTACCGTCTGTCCATATTAAGTCTAATGTCCTCTGTCAATTTAAGTAGAGCAGTCTGAGTGCTGTGGCCAGCTCTAAAACCAGTCTGATAAGCGTCCAGTAACCGTCTAGTTGTCAAGTAATTATACAACTGATCATAAACAAGGCGCTCAAGAACCTTGGACATAAAAGACAACAGAGAGATGGGTCGTATATCACCCATAGTGCGCGGGGAAGAGACCTTGTTGATCGTAGTGACCAGCGAAGTCTTCCAACAAGAAGGAAAAACGCACTCTCGCAGCGAATCATTATAAATGCGACAGAGCTGAGGGCCAATGACAGGAAAAGCAGATTTTATGATAGATTGGGGGATAGCGTCAAATCCTCTAGCCTAAGAGTCAGAACGTCTAATAGCCATTCCAACCTCATCCAAAGTAACAGCATTGAATTTGAACAAGGGCATGAAAGGTTCATCTACAGATAAAGACTGTAAGTAAGCAGAAATAGAAGGTACCAAAGGATCAAACGCGACCCCACCAAAGTATTTATTGAGTTCATCAATAGAAAAAGTATGACCGGATCTATCACCACTAGAGCATATACCAAGGTTCCTGAGCTCCTTCCAGATCAGTCGAGAGTCAGTGATACCAGATAGTCTGTCATGATAGTAGAGCAGTTTAGCCGATTCAATGCGCTCATGAGCCTGATCACGAGCAACCCTGTAGCAAAGTAAATCAGCATGTAGTCTTGAGCGTTTATAGCGTCTGTACAGCCGATCCCTCTCTCGTATCAGATGATGATGTTCAGCAGTAAACCACGGTCGACGACGCCCCCCCTGACGGACCCTCCTGAGAGGCAAAAATAGTGCAACTGCCTCATTCAAATGGTAATAGAGACATTCAAGGCTATCCGACAGGGAGGAATCACCGACACACACGGAACAATTCAGTGAACGAAAGTAATCAAGGAGAACAGCATCATCAACGGAACTGTAATCACGAAAGCTAAAGTCATTGAGCAAAGGCTTAGAGAGAGATGACTGAACAGTAGCTGCAATGAAGTCATGTCCGTCGATGAATGGAACATCAGTCTTCCAGTAGTCAAGCAGCAAGTCATTCGCATCAACAAGGCACAGGTCAAGCCATGTATCAGAAGTAGAGGTGTGGTGAGTTGGTCCATATGGCACAAAAAAGAGAGCATTTTCAGCAATCAAACTCCTGAGAAACACAGAATCATCAGAATCAGTACATAAATTAGTGTTAAAGTCACCCAGAATAACCTTAGTACTATAATTATGAATAAAAGAAGTTAAGTCGGGAATAAAATCTGTGTATAACAGAAACGGAGCATGTGGGGGCCTATAGACGACACCAACAAAAACAGGCGAGGCCAAGTCATTAGAATTGACTTCACAGAATAAATATTCTGGCAAACCAGGCTTACCACACCATCCTCCCTTGGAGGAACATAAGCGCTCTGAAGAAAGAGAGTTATAAATAAATAAGGCAACGCCACCACCCCTGGTATTGCGGTCCTGCCTATGAAGAGCATAGTCATCCAAAGCAATCAAAGAGTCACCAACAATCTGGCCCAATTTGGTTTCGGTCACAGCAATCACGTGGAAGTAAGGGCGAGAAGCCAGAAAGAGCCTAATCATCTCAATGTGTGCTCTAATGGAGTTAGCATTGAAATGACAAACCCTTAGACCATCCTTAGCAGTATAGTGGTGATTATTGGCAGATGAAGCGATGTTGTTAGCAGAGAGTAGAGTGTTAGGCACGATTGGAAAAGAGATTGGACTTACCTCAGCATCACAAGCTAAGACGTTGTCAGATTGCCGGTAGGAGCCTGAGAAATCTTCGCTAAAAAAGCATCCAGATCCGCATCAGTGGTAATGCGGATAGGAACACTACTCTTCTTCTTGCGGACAAACAGCTTACCATCTCTCACAAAAGTAATGAAATCAGAATGCTCATCCTTGGGCTTGATTAGCGCCCGGAGTTTCAATTGGTACAGAGCAGAGGGCAGAAACTCATTTATATTGATGAATCCAGGGGTAAGAGCATCGACGAATTTAACCCCATGGAGAAGGTGCTCCTTGATTTTAGTAGTGTGCAGATTACCCATCCTGATTTTAGCAGCGATGATAGACCTGGCGAGCGAAGGTGACTTTAAGGAGACCAAGAGAGGAACCTTAGACGTTAAGACACGTTGGTGTTTAGATACAATCTCCACAGAAGCATCATCAACAGCAGCATCAGTTGTGACCCTGGATCGCCGAAGCGGACGGACAGAAGTAATATCTGTTAGAGAGAGACCAGGATCCAGAGTGGCCAGTACAGCGAAAGCTCCAGACTTGAGGTATTTAAGTTCTTCGTGCACCAGCCCCCCGAGTACCAGATCAGAAGCACGCTCAAGGCGTGATTGCTGCGCCGACAATGCCTCGCATCGCTGCAAAAGAGACCTATTCAAGGTCTCCAACTCTTGAAGCTTACCAGACACAGGCTCAAGGACAGATGAATTAGGTGTCAATACAGGTGCGCTCTCTAGCCTCTTCAAAAGGTCATGATGATCGGCAGAGACTCGACCAACTCTAGCATCACAGGCAGCGAAGCGCTCCTCAATAGAGGAAGACAGTGTATCTACACAATCCTCAAGTGCAACAAGCCTGGTATCAAAAGCAGAAAACTTCGTGCCGATGGCAGTAATCTTCTCATCCATGACATCCAGCTTGTTCACCTTCACCTCCAGGACATCAAGTTTATCAAGTTTCTCCATCTTAGAAAGAATTAACGCCAAAGTGTCAGGAGCAGCAGGAGCAGGTAACTTAGCAGCAGAAGAGGGAGTGGAAGGTGAAAAAGAAAGTCCAGAAACAGAGCTTACAGAACTGGAGCGAGCGCGCGAGCAATCCAGATTAGAAGCAGCAATACAACCTTTACACACCTTCACAGTTTGGTCAAGGTGACGGACATGATTGAGCTTATCACATGTACTGTGGAAGGAATTTTTACATCGCGCACCGACTTGAGGTTTGGATGTGTGAGTGAAAGCCTTGCTACAAAGAAAGCACTGATTAGGCATTATGAACTGTGGTGCAGAAGCAAGTGGAGAACAACCTTTACTTCAGTAGAGCAATTACCAGAGAAAGTATTAAGAGTAGAGTAAAGAGAAAAGAGTAAAGTGGAAACCAACCTTAATATCGGATTTCACTAAGAACAAGCGTTAGTAATGTATAAGCAGCAGAGAAGTGAAAAAGCAGTGGAGAAAAACCTTAATACTGGATTACACAGTAATATAAATGTAGATAAGATAGAGAGATAAAAATGTATGTAGTATAGTACGTTGAGCAAGCAAGAGATGGCGGCTAAGGTACTAAACAGAGAGCAATATAACAGCTGACGACGCTTAGAGGCAAATAGAAGGAAATTAGACATGGTGCGATGGCAGCACCGAAGCGTGCGTGAAAGAAGGATAGATAAAAATAAAAATGGCACGACGACAATGCGTGGAAAAGAGATGGAAGTATATTGTCGCCACAGCAGAGATAGCAGGCAGGAGAAAAAAGATGCACAATGCGATGCACTCAATAAGGAACGCCCCCACTCGCCAACTCAAAAAGCACTACACCACTAATGCACTTCACTAAGTCTGCACCACAGATGAAATAAAGAGCAAAAAATAGAGCAAAGCAGCAGGACAGGCAGTCAGCGCAGCAGCAGAGCCGTGGAAAAAATGGCCGTGGAATGGTGCGAAAAAAGAAAGTCGTCCTGAGTCCCAAAATGCGGCAGAAATGCAGCAAAATTGCAGCCAGAGCTTGCAGGACTCGTTCCTGGACGGCTTCCTGCAAAAAAATGCACTCTCAAGAGTGCAAAAAATGGTTAAAAGAACGTATATAGCAGGAGCAGAAAATCGTGCGTGGCGCTACTTACGCTGAGAAAGGAAGAGCAAGCAAGGAAGAGAGAGAGGGAGAGAAGCAAAGAAGGCCTTAACGGCTAAGCGATTTTCGCCATTAAATTCTTATGTAGAAAATTCATTTTTTTTAGTTGAATTAAATTAAAATTTTTTTATTAAGTGATTTAAGAGACGAGGAATTTAAAAAGACATAAATTAAACTAAAATTTTTTTTGATAGACTAAGAGTAAATTTATAAAGAGTAATTATAAATATAAATTTTTTTTTGTGTTAACTAAAATTTTTCTTTGTGTGTGGGATATGAGAGAGCGCGAATAGGTAGAAATCTAAGCGAGGTTTATTAAGACCGAGTATAGTTATATATTTTCTTCAATATAAGTTCAATTGAATTAAAATAAAAGTTTTTTGTGTGTGCTTTTCCTTCCCATTTCAGGCAAGAATTCTGCTCGAATAGAGCCACCTCCCGATCCAAGGCAGCTTGAGATTCGTGCTTACAGCTAGCCAGTTGGTGGTGTATCTGGCGGCCCTTTACACAAATAAATTATTTTTGATACACCGATTTTGCCTGTGAGAATCGGCTCACGAATAGACTAATATATTTATTGAAAAGTATAGAATATTAAATTTATTAAAATTCTCACATCGCAAATGAATTTAACAACTTTTACTGTCAAATTATTCATTTTGAGTCAAATAAACAACGTTTCAGTTATACACGGAAAAAAGTTTAGCGTCAAGTGATTTCAAACATATCATGCATTGAGAGAATTCAGTGGCTTAACTGCTTAACTGCGAAGCACTGAGTCAATGGATTTCGAGAAATACAAGAAACTGATGAGCTCAAGGATGGAAGTCTGCGACTTTGATCGTTGAGTTCAAACAGCGCTAGATATATAAATGCAGTATTTTAACGTTGCTTCGAATTCACGCTTACCAATATCAAATTGAATCTTTTCGAATTTCGTTTTGTGATAGCTCAACGATTCCTTGAAAATGATTATTTCCATATCGAATTTAAACAATTCAAAATTTAGAGTTATTAGAACGCTATTTTTATTAGAAATTGAGGAACACTAAATATCGAAGTCTTCGAATGCAAAATTTTTTCCCGTGTATTTTTCATGACCCTCTTCAGGCAAAACAAGGTGCAAAAAATACATATAAGTTAATCATTAATCTAAGTCCTAATATCTTTCTCGCTCAAACATAATTAATATTTCCAAAAATACATTGCTTGAAAATAAAAACATAATTTCGATGCACAAAAACATTGTCATTAATATATATATAATTTTGGCAAAAGGCCTTTTGTCAAAATTTATTTATTTTTTTTATTATTTTATATCTCTGAAAAAAACAAATATTTTATTAGTAACTAATAAATATGAATAAACACACACACATATATATATATATATATATATATATATATATATATATATATATATATATACAGGGTGGGCCAAAAGTACCGGAACGGCGAAATAACTCTGCGGGATTGTATTTTAGGAGAAAAAGCTTAAAACAAAAGATAGAGGATATTTTCTTGGCTATTCGACAGTGATAATGACCATGACCTTGACCATAACCTTGAATGCCATTTTAAGGTCAAGTTAATTTCTTTAAATAGGAACCCATAATTTTCACCTCAGAAATGAAATGAGCGGAAAATTTTACGTGAATACACATCCAGACGTAAAATTTTCCGCTCTTTTCATTTCTGAGGTGAAAATTATGGGTTCCCATTTAAAGAAATTAACTTGACCTTAAAATGGCATTCAAGGTTATGGTCAAGGTCATGGTCATTATCACTGTCGAATAGCCAAGAAAATATCCTCTATCTTTTGTTTTAAGCTTTTTCTCCTAAAATACAATCCCGCAGAGTTATTTCGCCGTTCCGGTACTTTTGGCCCACCCTGTATATACATATTTGTTTATATTTATTAAATTAATTTTAATCTTAAAGTCCAGTGACTTGTTAAACCTTTTGATAATAAAATTAAAGCAATACCTGTCCAAGCCATTGATAAGGTTTGTTTTTAATTTTATAAAATAATATATTAATGTTTTATATAAGAATGTTTTCTCAGAACCTCCTTGTCCATCTATGAGAAAAATTTTATGATTATCATTTAATATTTGTTCAAAAATATGTTGTTGATCATCATTCAATTGTTTGTAAATTTCATCAAATTTTCTTTACTAAAATTTATAAATTCATTATTGATTTCATCGTTTTCTTTAATATAGTTTTTATTTGGTTCAGGTGAACCAAAATTTACGCACGATATTTCTTCTGAATTCAATATTTGATTAATATGTGATGAAGCTCTATTTTTTATGTTTTTCCATAATAATATTACCTTGAATGTATTTTTCAAAAATATAATAAATTTTTTTTCCATGTTATATTAAATTAATGGCAAGAGCAATTTCTTTATAAGTATTATGATTTATATTTTCGTGAGTTCGTAAATTTTTAAAAGATGTTGGACCTTTTATCCTGTTAAATATTAGTTTTAGAAAAAAACGTTCACTATATTTTGGTGATACTACATTTAATCTACCAATGGCTATTTTTTTTCTAATTTATCTTTTTACTCAAGATTTAGTCTTAAAATTAAAAATATAATACTGTGGAATATTAACATATTTAATTTTATTAACAAAATTATCTTTTTTATTCAATTTAAACCAAGCGGTCAATGTTGATTGTTGTTTCGTACTTGTTGTGAAAATGTTACATTAAGGATATAATTCTTATTTTTACTTTTACATGAATGAATGAATTAATTAATAATTATAATTTTATCCCTTCAATTAATTCGAATATATAATAACATTAGTATTTTTAACATTTAAAGAAATGTAAAAAATTTTTTTATTTGAATTAAAGATTTTAAATTAAATATTTTAAATTAAAATTAAAGTGATTATGCAGGGCTACTGGCGAAGGATACCACTTTTACATTTTTAAAATTTTTATTCATATGTTCTTTTGTTTTGAATTTACTACTTTTGACTTAAAAAGTAGTTGTATCAACAATATCTCATTTGAAGATGTAGAATTTTATTGAAAATATTTGTATTATTATTGTGTATTATTTTAATCAAGGGGATGATAAAATACCGACATTACAGCATTCCAAATTTTTTATTCCTAATCCAACTTTTTTTAAAACATCTCTATATTACAACTATTTTAATTAATAAAAAGTATAATACAGAGATATTTTAGAAAATTTTTGATTAAAGATTGAAAATTCGGGGAACCACAATGTCGGTAACTATGTATTTAATATATACAATATTACATCACCTTAAATAATTATTTTATAAATATAATATGTATAAAAAAAATATTTAAAATTGAAATTAATTTTAAATTAAAAATAAATTTGTTTCGCATATTTATTGTTACAAATTTTTTCTTGATATAAACTTTAAGAGGAATCCTCATACCGACATAGAGTTCTACCTTATCTACATTCAAATTATGAATTTTAATAAAAATTTAACTATTCGTGACTGAAATTCGTAGGAGAGGCACATTCTTAACATGCCAAAGAATTTATTGCAACGTTAAAAGACAATATAAAGGTAAAAATAAAGGCGAAAACTGCTTAATACGATTAACTTTTCAATGTAGTTATGAATAATCGTATTATGCAGTTTTTGTCTTCATTTTCACTTTCATTCTGTCTTTTGACGTTGCAATAAATTCTTTAGAATGTTAAGAATGTGCCTCTTCTATAAATTTTAGTTAAAAATAGTTAAATTTTTATTAAAATGCATAATTTAAATGTAGATAAGGTAGATCTCTGTGCCGGTATTAGGACACCCCTTAACGCACCATTTATATTTACTTCAGCTGGTGGTTTGAAAATTCTTAGAGTCATAAAAATTTTTCATCACGTCAATAAATATAAGTAACAAATGCATTGGTGAAATAAGGGGTGATCAGAAAGAAACCGAGGGGTAGCTAAAGGAGCTACTGGGGTAGAGAGGTGACTTGGGTGATGAGGTGGGTGATTTTTTTTTGTTTTAAAGACATTTTCAAATACATTTTTACGTTAATTTGTAGGGTAACTTGTGGTGCTTTGCGGATACGCGGTGGAGGGAGGAATAATGGGGGGTAGAGTAAGGGGAAATTTTTTCAAATATAACTATAATATAGGGAAATATATATTCTAAATACCAAATTATAAATCACTTATAAATTTTGAAATAAAACTAAACTTACAGCTTTTCTTTTATCTTCAGGAGAAATAACACTATGACTACGGTGTCGAATAAGATCTATTACTTTACTAACAGGATTTTTACTGCTTTCCGATCCAGATCTTTGTCGCGCATAATCCTTACTATCTTTGTCGATAGTTATTTCTAGAGATGAAGTAGCATGTGAATTTCTATGTAACGAATGCTAAAAAAAATATGCATATTAAATATCGTATCAGTCTAACATAAATTATTAAGTTTATCGATACTCATTATAATTATAAGAAATGGATGTCTTTGTGCTATTTCAAGCTTATAATATTAGTTGTGCTATCGACCTTTGATGTGATTCAGAATTTTACAATAGAATAATATAAATTCAATTTTTTATTAATTAACCGTATATATATTTTTATTTTCGGTTCCCTTTGCAATTTAAGTTTTTATACCTCGATTATTTGGATGCTAAATCGAAAAGATCTCGAAAAATAAAACAATTTTCATTTTCTAAAGGCTGAATGGCGGTAATCTCAAATTTTATTTTAAGATCAATCATAAAGTATATTTAAAAGGTACTTAAGGAAGACTTAAGATACTCGCTTCACTCCGAAAATAAACAACACCCCTGCGAGAAACACCTGCTTTGCACACTTGTATCGAAAATAAGTATTTTTCAACTGCGATCTAAAAAAATACATTCATGAATATATGTGAAGATTTTGCGAAGTATTGAAATTCTTTTCAAATATAGAAGTGCGTTAATTTTACTTACTACAGAAAATCATTGCTAATGGTAGTAAAACAGCAAATATAAAACCTGATAGTTATATTTTATGCGTGTTCAACTATCAATTATATGCTTGAATAAATTATGGTTTTCATTATATCAACTAACGAACATAAATTTATTTGATGTATCTCAGATTCTAAATAGTGTAGTAAAATAAATAATAAATAATTACTTCATTTAAAAATCATTCTCACAATCATTCAACACTTAACAATTTGTAGATACACGGAATCGTAAGTAAAAATAATTAGCATATCTCACTTGTTTTATTATAACAAATGCAGAGCTAATAATATTATATTATCATAATTTTTCCTTGAAAAAATATTCACTGATAAAGACTAAAAGTGTATCAGCTTATTTTAATTAAATCAATATTGCTATTCAACTCGTACATAATCTTAATATGCAAAACAAAAAAAATTAATTAATTAATTTTTTTAGTTTATCGAAGAGCATTACTAGTATTAAATATTATATTTTCAAAATTTGAAAGACGTTTACGGAAACAATTCCCAATAACTAAAACCTTACATGATGGAAGACATCGTTGCTACATTTGATTGGATGGAAAGTCCATAAAGATAAAAAGTATATTCTTTGATAAAAATTTAAAACTATAGCATCATATTTAGTCTAAATATGCACTGATTCTTTTTCAACATAATTTACTATTATACATCATTAAACTAACAAGGAGAAATACCCATATCAGGAAAAGAACTTAGTTGAAACTGCAGGATATGATTTTTTGGGGAAAAAATAGTATATTACACACCAAGGGAGGTAAAGTATTGGCGAGCCCATAGCACATATGAGCTATGGGATCGCCATTTTACCTCCCGTGGAGTGTATACTATTTTTCGCCATATCCGGGCCGAAACTATGACTTTTATTTTTCGGCGCCGAGACGAAAGTCGTAGTTTCAGGCAGGGTATAGTGAAAAATATTTTTTTTGTTCAAATAGATCTCACAGACAAAGATATAGAGATTTTTTTCGAAAATAGTGAAAAAATAAGAACTTGAATGTGCTCATGAGCACTTGTATAACCGAATCACTGAAATTCTTACAAAAATATAAGATCTTCTTGAAAAAGCATATGACGTTTTAAAATTATGCTCGATTGAGAAAACAGATAAGCTTTGAGACTTGAAGTAGAGTAATGAACTTGCTTAAATTGAAGTATTTATTTTCTTTAATCTTTAATATATTTTTCTGAAACAATATTACTTGTTTGGTTAATCAAATTTCTACGGATGCTTCTTTTAAATATATATATTTTTTTTTTACTGGAAACCATTCGAATAGAAGAAATTTTACGAATTTATTCTTTAAGTCAAACAATCATATCTTGCAGTTTCAATCGAATCCGTTTCTCGGAAGTAGGAGGCTTTCCCCGTTGGTATTAAAAAAATTTACTATATAATTAATGGCATCAAAAGGTATATTAATTAATACATAAAAAATCCAATACCCTGACAGGTTGAAGGTAGAGGTAAAGAGTAAGAAAGACGTGCAAAGTTTGCCCTTTACTACATAGCTAAGGTATGAGAGCGCGGTGGCGTAATGGATAGAGCTCTTGCCTTCAACGCGGAGGGCATGGGTTCGAATCCTGGCCAGGTACCTCTAACTTTTTTTTCGAAAGAAAATAAGTGTATGTGCCATTTATATCGCGACTCTTTAAAAAATCCGACCTCATTGGGTATCGGTTGATTTTTGGTTACAAAAGTGGCTGACCATCCATCGGTAGTCAAAGTTTTCGGTATGGTGGGTCTGACAGTCCTAGCCTGATGAAATGTGTTAAACAGATGCCGGGCGGGGGACTTCCTCGACTTCACCATATATAAAAGGTTAATCATATAGAGGACAATATCCTTTATATATTAATCTTTAAAAAAAAAAAAAGGTAGGAAGACTCATACCGTGCAGAGTTAACTTTTAGTACATACTGTGAAGGTAAGGTAACTTCTTCATGCTGGCTACTGAGACAGATTATAAGTCCTGAGGTTCGCTTTTTCTCTTGTGTACGCTTTTAGCACAAACGTTCGAAATGAAATCGTTGCAATCTGCACTCATACATACGCACACACACACACACACACACATATATATATACAGGGTGATCGGATAACATCGATACATATTGGTATCGTTGGATTCAGCCTGACGAGCTGAGTCCAAATTCACCTCTAAAAAATTTTTATCTTAATTACAGTAGCCAAGATAATCAATTAAAAGTGACCAATGAGTGATCGTTTTTAGAATTCAAAATGAGCGATGTTGCCATGTCGTGAAGGCTTCGAAAAGAATTCAACAAGTGTTTGCATTCGTAAACATATCGTCTTTTTTTGTATTGTGTCATTTGAGACCTAACCCATCTTTTTAAATGATTGGTTATAATTCTATACTATACTGCTAATGTTTACATTCGAAGTACATGACTTTGAATGATAGATGGCAATGTTAGTCGATAATATTTGTTGTTTTATTTGATAATCAAACATAATAAATGGTATGAGAATTAAATAATCATTTTGAAATTATTAATTGAATAAATTATTTTATAAATAATAATTCAATAAAATAACAATTGAGTATTAATTAATAATTTATTAGTTACTATTCAGCTATAAAAAATGACTCAATAGTGAAATTTATCAGTATTAAAATTCTGATTATAAACAGTACAGCAAATAGATGTGAAATACTAAAAATATTTAAAATGAAAATATTTATCGAGTTTCAAATATTTGCAGATATTGGTATAATTATTTATGTTAATAATAATAATAATCTAATTTTTAAATAGTTATGACAAAATAGTCTTTTTAAGAGAATTATTTATAATTCAATAATCATAAAAATATTAATCGTATTAGCATTCATAATGATCCAATAATCATTTCTTTTGAATCTAGATTTGGTCGAATCTTCTGTTGGGTGACCGTGCAGAAATAGTGGCTTAATTTTTACTATTTTAATTATAAATTTATTGAGATAATGATTTAAGGGTTTTGGGGGTCAAGGAATCGAATGATGAGGTCGTTTTTATCATAAAGTTGATATTTTGATAATGAAAACTCTATTTTTTGAGATATCGAACAAATCTTGATTTTCATTTAAAATTTTGTAAGCTGACTAAATTTATATTACGATTGACGATTATATGACCTTTATTTATTAAATAAGCTTTTTTAAATTGTATAATTTATGAAGTATTTTAAATTAATTATTGAAAATTAATATTTCATTAAATGTTTTAAAATTATTGATTTTCTGCACAAAGGGTCGGAATAGAAAGTGTAAAGTTACGCAGCAACTTTGCAGCGATCGACGTCAAACATTCAACTCGATTGCTCGAGATGCGGGTTATGTTTCTGCTATTGTTTACAAATGCGAATACCTAGTTGTTAACCATAGATGGCAATACAAGCTTAATAAGAACTATTATTGTAAGATATTTTTAATTAACAGTCAATATTAAATATGGATAAAATGTTAACGCAATATTAAAAAGAAAATTAATTAATTCATCATATGATATATTAAATTTCACGTAAATATTTTGTTGTATATTTATTGATTGAATATAAAGTTTTGCGTGATTTTAAAAAACATAAGTGCTTTAAAACAATTTTCCGTATTAATTTACATGTGATTTTAGTCTATTTCAACACAGTTTTTATAATAAAAAACAATACCGCTCAAAAATTCGATTATAAATAAATGTCTGGAATAAATGATCATATCTTAGAAAAAGTGTTGTAGAAAATAAAATATTTTCAAGTTCGCTTCAAGAACTTATGTATAGAATTATTTTCAAAGTTTTTTATCGTATAAAAATAATAACTTGGAAACAAACCCTTTTTTAATTTTATATTTGCTCAGACAATTTTTCGAATATGATATAAAAAATATCTAAAAACAATAAAGTACCCTAGAAGAGCTTTCTAAAATGAAATAACAATTTTCTAAATAAATAAATATTTTGTAGAATAAGTTCCCTTACAGTTATGAAGCTTTAAAGTTGGGGATTTTTAATGTTTTATACAGAAAATTGGCCAATCAAACGATCCCACACCTTGAAGTTTTATAACTTTCCAGAAACTCAGCGTAGAAAATGTATATAAAATGCTAATGTTAGCATTTTCACAGTACTTTATTTTTTTTTAGATTTTTTTATATAACATTCAAAAAATTGTCTGAGCTAATCTAAAATTAAAAATGTCTGAAAATAATGTTTATTTTTACGTTAATTTTTTAATACGGTAAAAAAATTTGGAATTAATTTTATACATCGATTTTTAAAGCTCTTAAATTGTACTTTAAAATTTTTTTTTGAAATTCTTTTACATTTTTTTCAGCAATACGATCATTTTTTCAAGACTTTCTTTTACACGGTAGTATCAAATTTTTGAACGGTAAGGTAAATGTCTTAATAGATGGCCACCTTAAAAATGGTATCTTTTAAGTTTTACCGTTATTGAGGAGGCCATGTATTAAGACATTTTCTACAGTAGGTGAATAAATAATTTATTGATTTTTACATAATATAATGTGTTTCATTAAAAACACTTGCGATTATTAAAATTACGGAGAATGTTTGAAATGTATTTTTCGTATAAAATTGAAGCAGAAATATATATTTTTTATTCACACTCAGGGCGTGAAATTCAACTTTTGATGTCTATTCTTAGGGGGCTAAAATAGCTTTATTTTACCCAAGGGCAAAAAAGTAGTTTCCTTACAAGTATGATTGATTTTTTTCCTATTTCCTATAAGGAATTTACTTTTTCTAATGACACATAAACATTTGGCATGCTGAAAATGAATTAAGCAAACGTAAAATAAATGTAATAATTATAAGTGCGAGTATTCGATTCTATGAACAACTCAAATAAATTACTCAACTCTACGAGTTCGTGTCTCAAATTGATCGAGTTACACGAAAAAAATATGAATTACTCGAATTGCTCGTAAAAATATGAGCTACTCGGAGTACTCGGAAAAATCGAATTATTTAAAGAAATATGAATTACTCTAATAACTCAAGTTACTTGAAAATATAGGTGCTTTTTTATTAATATTTTCTGTAGAAACTAGTTTATCTTTTATTTATTTTTTTGAAGCGGGGGGCTTCCCCTCCCTCCCGACTCCGGCAAGTTCTTTGTCACATTATTATTTTCATTTTATCATATCTCAATGCCGTTACTTTACGTATTATTAACGAATGTATACTAAATGCGGTTGAATGTGACGCCCATCGTGTATAAGACATCAATATATTAACCACGGAAGTGAAGGTATTTTTGACCTTGTCATTATTGTCGCGTCTTGAGCATAAATCACCTATTTTAATCCCTTGGTTAACAATGTAATATTCTCCTTTTTCCTTAACATCGACATTACTTTTGACTCATAAAAAATTTTGCTAATATAAGTTGTTTAAGATTGTACAGTTTTACGATTCAAATATAATTATTACTACGAAACTATATGACTGTAATACCATATAATCATTATAACAGTTCTACATTAATAATAGTTATTACTACGTAACTATAGTAGTGACTATAATCACATATAAACATCACTAAAGTTTTACAATAAATTATAGTTATTGCTACGTAACTATAGTAATGACTATAATCACATGTAATAATCTCTACAGTTTTACAATCAATTATAGTTATTACTACGAAACTATAGTAATAACTATAATCACCTATAATCATCAATACCGCTTTAAAATCAGTTATAGTGATTACTACGTAACTATAGTTATGACTATAATCACGCATAATCATCACTACATTTTTATAATCAATCATAGTTATTACTACATAACTATAGCATAGTTATTACTACATAACTATAGCAATGACTATAATCACCTATAATCATCACTACAGCTTTAATATCAATTATAGTTATTACCGCAAAACTATAGTAATGACTATAATTACCTATAATGATCACTACAGTTTTATAATTAATTATTGTTATCACTACTTAAGTAAAGTAATTATTATAATCACCTATAATCATTACTAAAGTTTTATAATCGATTATAGTTATTACTAGGTAACTATAGAAATGACTATAATTACCTATAATCATAACTAGAGTTTTAAAATTAATCATAGTTATTACCACATTATTATAATCAATTATAGTTATTATCACAAAACTATAGTGATGACTATAATCACCTATAATCAGCACTACAGTTTTACAATCGATTATAGTTATTACTACGCAAGTATAGTTATGACTATAGTTACCTATAATCATTAGTACAGCTTTATAATTAATTATTGTTATTAGTATGTAAGCATAGTAATGACTATAATCACCTATAATCATCACTACAGTTTTATAATCAATTGTAGTTATTACCACAAAACTATAATAATGACTATAATCACCTATAATCATCAGTACAGTTGTTTAATTGATTATAGTTATTACTACGTAACTATAGTAATGAATATGATCACCTATAATTATCGCCACTGCTTTATAATCAATTATAGTTATTACTACGTAAGTATAGTTATGACTATAGTAACCTATAGTCATCACTACAGTTTTATAATCAAATATAGTCATCGCTACGTAACTGTAGTTATGACTATTATTATCAATAATCATCACTTGCAACGGTAATTTTGCCTGTTACAAAAAAAGAATTAGCTTTTAATTAAATATAAATTTTAGCTAAGTCTATAAATTTTACTATATGTGGAGTTGATGTAAACTATCGTAAATATGTTAAATTTTACTTAATAAACCCTGACTGTGCTAGCTTGTCAGTCTTATTGATAAACGACAAAATCTTATGTGATATACTTGTTGCTTGCTACTGAGTGATTTAAATCCGTGCATCTCGCTTGGCCATGATTTAAAAAGTTGAATTTTACTATGCAATAATGAATATGATTTTGAATTCACTTAAACCACGCTCTTATAATAAGCGATATTTTTATATCTAGATTATTTTTAAGAGTTTATTCATCAATAATAATAAGTTGTAGATTATTGCGACTCTTTTATATCGATATTTATAAAATGAATATCAATTATAAGCATGTAAAATACGAGTAAAACTAAAGTTCATATCAGTGTAATATGTAAAACCAAGAGGCAACTTGTTATTATAGATGTGTATTAAAAGTGTATTACTGCCGTCCAAAGTATAAAAGTGGTTAACTACATTGGAATCCCATTGGAGTTAAGGTTTTCTTACTTTGGACGGCAGATTAGTAGTAGGAGTGTATATAAAAGTGTATATAGGAGTGTACTAAAAGTGAAAAAGAGAGAGAGAAGGAACGCGTGGTCGTGTCATTATAAGATTTTTAGTCAACACAGCGCGCGGCTGATCACGCCGTCGAACGAATGCGCATGAGCACGTTTTATCGTTCATTTGTTTTCTTTGCTTCGGGCTTTTTAATGTCCGTTAACCCACAACCCTCGTATTCGCTTGGTTCGTAAATGTTAACGGACGTTAGGAAGCCCTTCGCGTTTAGTTTCTCATGTTAATAATATAATAATTTTCGGCAGGATGGTATGAAAAAGAGTATACATTACGCAAGACAAATATTGTTGGTTCTTTCCGGCGGGAAGGAAACAACGATATTCGTCCCTTGTAATGTAATATACTATGAGTAACGTGCATATACACGCACAATCCTAAACTGAGAAAGAGAGAGTAAAGAATATAAGTGTGTGTATATTCGTAGCACCAACCAGCATGATGTGTATAGGATACATATACATAGTAAACTCAAAGAAGTGTTAGAGCGTCATTTTCGTGGCAGGTCGGTTTTTATTCGTTAGACCCCTGTCCGCTTAACCTCGCGTGAGGAACACAGCTTTAAAAATAATACTTTAATATGCTAGAGGAGCTATTTCAAAAGAATTGAGTTCAGCTTCAAATAAATGATAGTAATTACTACAATCAACTATAGTAATAACTGTAATCAACTATGATAATTCACACATATTTATACTCAGTTATAGTAAGTATTACATGACTATAGTGGATGATGTATAGAACTATAATCATAACAATAGGACTATAATTACTGATAGTTGCACATACTTTTATTATACTAGTCACTACACAACTATTGTGATTAATTATAATTGTTACTACAGTGTTATAATCGATCATAGTAAATACTGCACAACTATAAAGATTACTATAATAAACTCTATTTATTACTACACATTCCTAATCAATCATAGTAACCACTATATGACTATAGTAATTACTCTATTCAACTATAAGTATTACTACTGTTACATAATTGATTATAGTAATTACTACATTACTACATTAATTATTATAATCGACTATAATAGTACGTACACGTATCTGAACAATTGTAGTTATTGCGACATAACTATAGTGATTCTTACATTTGTCTAAAATTATCACCACACTATTGTAATCAATTATTCAATTAATACATAACTATCGTAACAAGCAGCTCTGAGCACGCTTCGCGCGCCTTACTGTATTTATAATTTTATTGAATGTAATGTTAACTCAATGTTTCTAATTTTTCAAGCAATAGCTGTCAAATTTAAAAATTTTAAACTTCGGTCTGTTACACCATAATGTTTCATTTAAACCAATACCAATCGTTATAACAGAATTCATACATTATTTTTTAAAAAAAGGATCACTATATTAAATTCTGATCATTACTACGTGATTATGATATTTATCGTAGCAGACTTTTACTTAAGAGGAGCAATCGGTCACTATAATCGAATATTGTAGTTACGACATGACCATAGTAATTATTATATACAAAAATAATCAGTACTACATAACTAAAATCACTGATAGTAATATATACTTTTGGAAAAAATTGTAAGCAGTAAAATTTACGAAATATAGTAGTCACTACATAACAATAGTGGTTACTACATATGTATAGTGACTATTATATTCAACTCAAAACATTACTACGCATATACAATCAATTATAGTAATTTTAATATAACAATAGAAATTACTATAATCATCTATAATCATTACTACAATTTTATAATCGTTTATATTAACTGTTTGATGACTACAGCGATTACTATGTTCATTTGTGAACAATTAAAGTCATCACTATAGAAATATAATCGATTATAGTAACTTTTAAAAAACTAGTAATGACTATATTCAATTAACTATAATCATTATTACAGTATTATAAAACTGTGGTGATTATGGTCATTACTATTGTTACGTAGTGAAAACAATAATTAATTGTCAAACTGTAGTGATGATTATAGGTGATTATAGTCATTGCTATGGTTTCGTGGTAATAATTATGATTGATCTAAAACTGTAGTAATGATTATAGGTGATTATAATCATTACTATAATTTTGTGATGATAACCATGATTGATTTTGAAACTGTAGTAATGATTAAATGTGATTGTAGTCATTACTATAATATTGTGGTTATAACTATGGTTATAACTTGATTTAAAAATGTAGTGATGATTATAGGTGATTATAGTTATAACTATAGTTACGTAGTGATAACTATATTGATTAAAAAACTGTAGGAATGACTATAGGTGACTATAGTCATAACTATACTTACGTAGTAATAACTAAAATTAATTATAAAGCTGTAGAGATAAGTATAGGTGATTATAGTCATTACTGTAGTTTCGTAGTAATGACAATAGTTGATTATACAACTGTACTGATGATTATAGGTAATTATAGTCATTATTATAGTTACGTAGTAATAACTATATTCGATTATAAAATTGTAGTAATTATTATAGGTAATAATAATCATTACTATACTTACGTAGTAATAACAATAATAAATTATAAAGCTGTAGTAATGATTATAGGTAGCTATAGTCATAACTATACTAACGTAGTTATAACAATATTTAATTATAAAGCTGTATACGCAGGGAGACAAATGTCTTTGGGCCTAGCGACCCCACGTACCCGAGCTAAGTGAACGGTGCATTGAATGTTAGTGAGGATGAAAAAAATCTAAATACGCAGGGGGACTGACCGGTCCTTGGGCCTAGCGACCCCACGTACCCGAGCTGAGTGAATGGTATACGGAGGGTGTGGATGGAAGTGAGGGTGGTAATGTTCGAATACGCAGGGAGACTACACAGTCCATAGGCCTTGCAACCCCACGTACCCGAGCTAAATGAATAATAAACTGGATGTGTGGATGAAAGTATGGATGAAAATGTGTGAATACGCAGGGGGACTGAAAAGTCTTTGGGCTCAGCGACCCCACGTACCCGAGCTAAGTGAATGGTGAATTGAGTGTGTGGATAAAGGAGAGGATGGAGATGTTTGCACACGCAGGGGGACTGCACAGTCCTTGGGCCTAGCAAACCCACGTACCCGAGCTGAGTGAGTGAATGGTATACTGAATGTGTGGATGGAAGCGTGCGAAAGAATGTACGAATACGCAAGGGGACTGCACAGTCCATGAGCCTGGCGACTCCACGTGCCCGAGCTGAGTGAGTGAGTGATATACTGGATGTGTGGGTGAATGAGAGGATGGAAATGTGTGAATACGCAGGGGGACTGCACAGTCCATGAGCCTAGCGACTCCACGTGCCCGAGCTGAGTGAGTGAGTGATATACTGGATGTGTGGGTGAATGAGAGGATGGAAATGTGTGAATACGCAGGGGGACTGAAAAGTCCTTGGGCTTAGCGACCCCAGGTACCCGAGCTAAGTACAAATGGAGGAGTGGAAGAAAGGATGACAGGCGAATGTATGTATGTGAAGACGTATGAACGGACACGGCCTAGTGCCTAGACGGACGGACGAAACAGGCGACATTGGATAAGACCGCAGCGTGAAGTAATGCTAACGCAGTTCAACGCTGCGGCTCTGAACAATGGACGTTACGGATCCCTGTTCGTGTAAGTGAGGCATTTTCTTGCTTCTCTTCCGCGGCCAGGGTGAAGGGGGTTTAGGCGATCTCCACCTGTGGATGATTCGGGGGCGAATGCAAACCTACCAGGTTTCTTACTCCCTCCTAGCTGACGCAGCGTCGGAATCCCATCACACCAGTGGTAAGCACTGCGGTTGGGGTGATCCAACCGTAGCATATGCTGCTGTAGGTCTGATAGCAGATTTACCCGTTTTTTAACCACCAAAAAAAAAAAAAAAAATTATAAAGCTGTAGTAATGATTATAGGTAGCTTTAGTCATAACTATACTTACGTAGTAATAACTATATGCGATTATAAAACTAAAGTGCTGATTATAGGTGATTACAGTCATTACTATAGTTACGTAGTAATAACTATTATTGATTATAAAACTGTAGTGATGATTATACGTGATTATAGTCATTACTACTATTGTCAGTACTATAGGTACATAGTGATAACTATGATTGATAATAAAACTGTTGTAATGATTATAAGTAAATATAGACATTACTATAGTTACGTATTAATAAGTATAATTGATTATATAATTGTAGTGATAATTATAGGTGATTATAGTCATTACTAGAGTTTTGTGGTCATAACTAAAATTGATTATAAAACTGTAAAGATAATTCTACGTGATTATAGTCTTTACTATAGATACATAAAAATAACTATAATTGATTTTAAATTTGTAGTGATGTTTATAATGATTCAAATTATTACTATATTTACGTAGTAATAACTATATTTGATAATAAAGCTATAGTAATGATTACGGTTGATTATAATCATTACTATATTTTTGTAGTAATGACTATACTTGAGTATGCAACTGTATTTATGATTACAGGTAATTATAGTCATTACTATGGTTACGTAGTAAAAACTATTATTCATAATAAAACTGTAGTGATGATTATACGTGATTATAGTCATTACTATAGGTACATAGTAATAACTATGATTGATAATAAAACTGTTGTAATGATTATAAGTGAATATAATCATTACTATAATTTTTTGGTAGTAACTATAATAGATTTTAAAACTGTAGTATGATTGTATGTGATTGAAGTCATGACTAGAAATTTGTGGTAATAACTATAATTGATTATGCAACTGTATCGATGATTATAGGTAATTATTGTTATTACGAAAGTTACGTAGTAAAAACGATAATTGATTTTAAAAATGTAGAGATAATTATAGGAGATTATAGTCATTACTATAGTTACGTATTAATAACAATAATTAATTCAAAAACTAGAGTGATGATTACAGGTGATTCTGGTCATTACTATAGTTATGCAGCAATAACTATGATTGATTTTAAAACTTTAGTGTAGTTATAATTATGATTGATTATAAAACTAGATATGATTTTAGGTGATTATAGTCATAACTACAGTTACGTAGTAATAACTAAATTTGAATGTAAGACTGTAGTGATGATTGTAGGTAATTATAGTCTTAACTATAGTTTTGTGGTAATAACTATAATTGATTATAAGATTGCAGTGATAGTTATGGGTGATTATGGTTATTACTATAGTTACGTAATAATAACTATAATTGATTATAGAACTGTAGTGCTGATTATAGGTGATTGTAGTTATTATTACATTTTGTCCTAAAAACTATATTTATTTATAAAACTGTAGTGATTATTATAGGTGATTATGGACATTACTATAGTGCCATATTAATAACTGTAATTGATTATACAATTGTAGTGATTATTATAGGTGATTATAGTCATTACTATAGTTTTGTGGTAAGATTTATAATCGATTATAAAAATGTAGAAATGATTATAGTTGATTATCGACATTAATATAGTTACGTAATTATAACTACAATTGATTATGAAACTGTAGTAATGATTACGGCTGATTATAATCATTACTATAGTGACGTAGTAATAACTATAATTGATTATGCAACCGTATTAATCATTATAGGTAATTATAGTCAGACTATAGCTTATAGTAATAACTATAATTGATTATAAAACGGTATTGATGATTATACGTAATTATAGTCATTACTTTAGTTACGTAGTAATAACTATAATTGATTATATAACTGTCGTAATGATTATAGGTGATTAAAATTATTACTATACTCACGTAGTAATAACTATAATTGATTATAAAACTATGGTTATGATTGCAGGTGATTATAGTCATTACTATAGTTTCGTAGTAATAACCATAATTGATTAAACAACTATAGTGATAATCATAGGTGATTATAGTCATTACTATAGTTACGTATTCATAACTATAATTGATTATAGAACTGTAGTGCTGATCATACGTGATTATAGATATTACTATAGTTACGTAGTAATAACTATAATCTATAATAAAACTATAGTAATGATTACAGGTGATTATAATCATTACTAATTTTTGTGGTAATAACTACAATCGATTATAACATTGAAGTGATGATTATAGGTGATTACAGTCATTACTATAGTTAGTTAGTAATAAAAATAATTGATTATAGAAATATAGTGATGATTACAGGTCATTATAGTCATTACTATAGTTATGTAGTAATAACTATATTCGATTAGAGAACTGTTGTAATAATTATAGGTCATTATAATTAATACTATAGTTTTGTGGTAATAACTATAATTGATTATAAAACTGTAGTGATGATTATAGGTTGTTATAGTCATTACTATATTTTTGTGGTAATAACTATAATTGATTATTATACTGTAGTGATCATTAAAGGTGATTATGGTCATTACTATAGTTACGTAGTAATAACTATAATTGATTATAAAACTGTAGTAATGATTATGGGTGATTATAATTATTACTATAACTTTGTGGTGATAACTTTAATCGATTATAAAACTGTTGTAATGATTATAGGTGAATGTAATCATTTCTATAATTTTTGGGTGATAACTATAATTGATTTTAAGCCTTTCAGAACGGAATTATTATTTCATCATGAAAAGTTCTGATAACCATTTAGCGATGATAAGTGTTTATTTATTAAACAATTTTTGCAATAAAAAAATTTTTTTTTTTTTTTCTTTTTAAGTTTTCTTAGTTTCTATCAAAGATATAATAACTCAGGCCCTCAGTTTGAAGCCACAAAATTTGAAGCCACTTTTGCACAATTTCAAAAAAAAACCAAAAAATGTCAATGTACATTGTAATGTACATTGGTTCTGAAAGGGTTAAAAATGTAGTGATGGTTGTACGTAATTGTAGTCATGTCTATAAATTTGTGGTTATAACTATAATTGATTTTAAAATGTAGTGATGAATGGAGGTGATTATAGTCATTACTATAGTTTTGTCGTAATAACCATAATTGATTATAAAACTGAAGTGATGATTATAGGTGATTATGGTCATTACTATAGTTACGTATTAATAACTATGATTGATTATGAAACTGTAGTCCTGATTATAGGTGATTGTAGTCATTAATATAGTTTCGTGGTAATAACCACAATTGATCATAAAACTGTGGTGATGATTATAGGTTATTATAATAATGTAAACTTTATTTCATCAACGTACCTTTACATCTTTTTTGTATGTTTAGTGTATGCGTGTGTGCATGTGTGTATATGTCATCTGTGTCATCTTAGAGTAAACTTCATTTATACATATTATACATAATACACATAAAAATTTCTATCAAATTTTATATCCTATTTATATGTTCTTCTTTTACACTATACACCTTCTTCTTTCGTTTCTTCTTCAACTCCTTCTCTCTTCACTACTCCTTCTCTCTCTCTCCTATTCTTTCTCATACCTATTGTTTCTCCATAACTTTTCCTGAACTGATCTATCTCTTACACTCTTTTCTTCGCCGCTCCTGCTTCTTATTATGATACTTTCCATTCTCCTTTTTCTCTCTCTTTTATTTCTTGCTCTCTCCTCCCTCTTCCATACTTTTAACGGTTCGCCTACAATCACACCCTTCTCTATTCTTCCTCTTCTAAATCTTTGTAGCAGGAGATCTCTTTCTAATTTATCTTTGAATATAATATACTCTGCTTTATTTCCTTCTCCTAAAGTTCCTAACGCCCAGTGTGCCTTGCCTATACCTTTTTCTATCCATCTTTCTAATTCTTTAATACTTCTCTCTCCTCTTTTTAGCACCAATATCCTTTTTTTCCCGAAAGTCCTGTGCATATATGCTAAGCTTTTTCCTTTCCTCCTACTGCCTGCCTCTTCCTCCTTTTTACTCTCACTTTCAACACTCTCCTTTTCTTCTTGTACTTCCATCTCTGACTCATCCTCACTTTCTACTATAATCTTACTTGTTTCTTTTACTACCTTTTTTTTATTTATACCTTTCTACACTGGTTCTCCTTTATTAAGTCATTAATGATCTCCTGCATTTCCAGTACTTCTTCACCATTCTCCTCCAGCTTCCCTAACCTCTCCTCCATTTTCTCAAATTATGCTTCTCCCTTTTCTACTCTCTTATTTAACTTTTCTATCTCTCCTTTTATCTGCTTTAAACTCCTTTCTATACTTTTTATTTTCTTACTTTTAATGTTGCTATTCATTTCTACCTACTCTTCTCTTTTTTTTTTATCAATGCAACTTCTATTTAAATATGCTTTCTTATCTTACTTTTATCTCTTTTGCTATCCTTCACACAACTGTGAGCACGTGTTGCTATAACTAAACCCGACTTCACCTCTCCCACTGCACCACCAGTGTTTTAACCTTATCTCCCTCTGAAACAAAAGTCCCTAGATCTCTTTCTTCCTCTATACTTTCTTGCCAACCCACTTTCTTTACTTTCTCAAAGTTTTTTTTCACTATATTTCTAGTAATCTTTCAATTCCTTCTATTGCCGCTAATTCCTTGATTTCTCTTTCTCCGCTTCTTCACGTATCCACACGATTCTACTTAGCATTGCCTCTCTTCCTCTCTCTTCCGCAAGCCCACTTATTCAACTTCTATCTTTACTATTCGTTCTTTCACGTACCTCTATTATATGTTTCATAGTTTCTTCTTCCTTTTTACATACCCTGCATAATCTCTCCTCTCTTTTCATCCAATACTTATTCGCTCTACACTCATTGCCCATTCTGAACCTCGCAATTTTCTTTATATCCTTGCTCCCTCTTCCTTTCTTTCGATTTAAATAGCTTTGTCCCTCAATCCATCCATTAGCTATAATCTTATATTCTAACGAGTATTTTGATCTTTCTAGCCTCTCCCACATCTCTACCCATTCAATCTCTTTGCTTTTTTCTATTATTTCACTTTCTAACTGATCACTATTATCCATTCTTCTATAATACTCTTTAACCGATAATCCTCTTTTCTCTAAACATCTTCTTTTCCATCCCTCTCTTTGCCTCCTCTTCTTTGTTTCTTCTGTCTCATCTTTCTTCTCTCTTCTTCTAATACTATTTTCTAACTTTTCTTCATTTTCACTTCCACTTTTACTTTCTTCCCAGCAAGTCTTGATCAGTGTGCCCTCCTTTTTTTTACTTAACCTTACCTCGAATCTAATTGCTCTTTTTAATGCATTAATCTCCGTACTATATCTTCTTATCTCCGTTCTAATAACACAGTCAGGTGTTGTCCTATCTAAACCAGTACCCACTTAATATATTTCTTTTGTCATCTGCATAGACCAGACTAATACTCTCCTTTCTCCAATTTTCAGACCTCCTAACTGCCAACCCTTTAGATCTTCCTCCAGCTTTGCGAACACAATATTAAAAAGCGTTGAGCTCAGAGGACACCCCTGTCTCACTTCTTGATTAACTTCAAATGTTTCAGTCGTTTTGTGACTTACTCTCACCTTTGCACTCGTGTTTCTATAAATCTCCCTAATTCTTCTTCTCAGTCGTTTGCTTATTCCCAATCTTTCCATTTCTCTCCATATTTCCTCCCTCTTCACCTTGTCAAAAGCCGCCTCCAAATCCGCAAAGAATTACACCACCTTTCCTTTCTCTTTCTTGATTTGCTTTTGCATTATTGTTTTTAAACAAAAAATACTTTCCATCGTGCCGCACCCTCTTCTAAATCCAAACTGCGTATTACTCAATCCCTCCACTTCTTCCAGCTCCTTTTCAAGTCTTCTTTTCAATACTTACCCATATATCTTGTAACCAGTGTCCATCAACGTTATACCTCTATAATTCTCAACTTTATCTTTCTCTCCTTTCTTATACACTGGTGTAATTACCCCAGTTCTCCACCTTTGCGGCAATCCTTCTCCTCTCCATATTTTCTTGATTATTCTAAAAAGGCTTTCCTCCACTACCTCATCACCCTCCATCTATGCTTCGTTTGGAATATTATCAAGGCCTAGGGCTTTCTTTCTCTTCAACCCTTTTATCACCTCTATAATCCCTTCTTTCTTGATCTTTTCCTCCTCATTAATTTCATCCTCTTCCTCACTCTCTTCTCTATTTTCTCCTATGTCCTTTATAACATCAATGTTCTCTCTGCTTCTAAAAGCCCTGCACCAATCCTCTTCTTTTATCTTTTCGGGAATCCCTACTCTTTTACACTTATTTTTGTTAACTCTTTTCCAAAATTCCCTCTCAGACTTGTCCTCCTTTATCTTTTCTATAATTTCTTCACCTTTTTTTTCCTTCTTTCTTTTTATTAATTCTTTATACCACTTTCTTTCCATTATATATTCCTTCCTATTAATTCTTCCTGCCATGTCTTTATCTAATTTTTCTTTCACATTTTTCTTTCTCTCCATACATTCCTCATCCCACCATTTTTCCAGCTCTTCCTCTTTTTTCTTTCCAACGAGCCTCATTTTCATTGACTTTATTATTTTTTCTTTTAATACATTCCAGTCTTCAACAATTTCCTCCTTTCTTATATTATTTTTATACCATTCTATATCACTTATTCCCCAAACTGACTTCCATTTTTTCTCCTCCATTTCTTTTTCTCTATATATCCCTTTTAATTTTATTTCACATTCGATCGCCAAGTGATCCGACATATCACTCTTTTTTATCTTCATTGCTTCTAATCTATCTTCCATCGTTTCGTTTAAAACCACAAGATCAATCGCCGACATTCCTATCCCACTAACAAACGTCCATTCTCCTTCTTCATCACCCTTTATACATCGATTCCCAATACATAGACCCTGCTCTCTTAACCATTCCACCAAGATCTCTCCTTCTTTATTACATACCTTATCTTTTGATCTTCTGCTCTTTTCATTTCCTAATATATCCATCAATCCTCCTTCATCTGCTACTCTCGCGTTCCAATCCCCTATTATCAGAACCCCGTTTTCTTTGTTCTCTTCCAATATTGTTTCCGAAACCTCTTTATTTTTATCTCTCGTTTCCCTCATGTAGACTCCAGCCATTGTCATCTTGTGGTACCCATCTGTGATATTACACCATATGACCTCCTCTGTTTCTCGTTATCCCCATTCTACTTTTATTCCGCTATCTTTTCTAATCGCCAATACTATTCCACCTTTTAGGCTTCCTCTTTTCATTTCCCTTTTCGCCCATCTGACCTCGAATTCAAAATCCTTCAGTATCTTTTCTGGGGCTTCCCTTCCATTTTCTTCTATCCACGTTTCCTGAAGGCAGATTATTTCGTATCCCATTATTTCTTTTTTCACTTCTTTTCTCTTCTTCCCTATCCCAGCTATATTCCACGACAAACATTAATTGTTTTATTTTCTTTTCCTTGTATATATTTACTAATCTCCTTTCTGTTCTTCTCCTTTTCCTTCATTCTCCATCCTCGTAAATCCTCTCCGAAACCACTTTTCTATCTTTTCGTTCCAATACCATTTCTCATTGCCCTCTTCAATTCTATTATAAAATATTTTTACCTGCTTGCCTTGACCCTTCAGTTTTTCAGCCTTGCAGTTTATAAGGTATCTATTTTTTCTTTCCCTCTATGTCAAATCATGCTCCAGAAATATATTTGTTCCTTTAAGCCTATTTTTCTTCCCGATGATCTCTTCTTTGTTTTTCCAATCCTCACACTGCATACCTACCATCTCATCTTTCCTTTTTATTCTCCATACCTTTCTTATCTTAGCCTCTTCTTCCATGTTCTTTTCTATCCAACTGATCATTTTCTTCTTAGTGTTTAATTCACTCACCTTTCCTTCTTTTATTATAATATTATTCTTTTTTCTTTTTCTCTCCTCTATTTCCGCCATCCATAGAATCTCCTTTTCGTCTCTTTTTTTCAATTTACTTGCTCCAGCCTCAACCTATACTCTTGGCATATCTTCAACTAGGCCTATCCTTCTTCCTATTTCCTCTATCTTATTTCTGTTCATTGCCACCTCCTTCCTAATCTCCTCTCTCTCCTTGCATTCTCTTTTCTCCCATGCTTTCCTTTCATTCCCTTCAATCACCAGATTATCATACAACTTCCTCTGTGAATCCTTCTCCCTTCTATTTTCTTCTTCCAACATTTTAATATTAATGCTTAATCTTTCTTCAACATCTTTTATCTCCCCTCTTAAACCTTCCTTAAATTTACACACCTCTTTTCTCATTTCCTCTCTAAACATCTCATTCTACCTTTCCATGCTGATTAACATTTTCATGATTTTCTCAAACTTGTCTTTCTCCATATCTCCTTCTTTCTCTTCCCTCACTGTCGAATCTAAGTCTTCTTCGCTGTCACTCTCTGATGCTCTATCCTTTTCTACCTTATTCATTATTCTCTTTCTTGTTTCTTCCTCTGGGCTCTCCCTGAGTCTCTTTTTATTATGACTTTCTTCTGTACCTTCCTTTTCACTTTCAGATCCCCTTGCCTGTCCCTTATCCTTTTCACCTGCTTCCTTTTTACTCTTCCTTCTTTCTCTCTTTATAACTACTCTATTGTCCTTACTATCTGTCTTAATAAATCTAGGACTACCACTGTTCTTTGTATTCATTCTTTTCTCTCTCACTGTCTCTTTATGCTCCTTCTATACAAACATGCATTCAATCATAACCTCAAAACATTCGTTCTTCCTTTCACTCCCTTTTTTATACTCCTTTCTCACTTTAATTCACCTCTTTTTATCCTATTATCTATAGCACACTCTCCTCTAACCTCCTATTTCTCTCCTATACAATTATTTTATTTTTTACCACACCTGCACACACCTTTTACTCACACCACACAAATTAGGATTATAGTAATTACTATACATACGCTGTAATAACTATAATTGATTTTAAAACTGCAGTGTAGTAATAACCATGATTGATTCTGAAACTGTAGTGATGATTATAGGTGATTATAGTCATAACTACAGTTTCGTAGCAATAATTATATTTGATTATAAAACTATAGTAATGACTATAGGTAACTATAGTCATAACTGTACTTACGTAGTAATAACTATAATTGATTATAAAACTATAGTAATGATTACAGGTGATTATAGTCATTGCTATAGTTACGTAGTAATAACTATGATTGATTATAAAAATGTAGTGATAATTATACGTGATTATAGTCATAACTATAGTTACGTAGTAATCACTATAATTGATTGTAAAGCGGTATTGATGATTATAAGTGATTATAGTTATTAGTATAGTTTCATAGTAATAACTATAATTGATTGTAAAACTGTAGTGATTATTACATGTGATTATAGTCATTACTATAGTTACGTAGTAATAACTATAATTTATTGTAAAACTTTAGTGATGTTTATATGTGATTATAGTCATTACTATAGTTACGTAGTAATAACTATTATTAATGTAAAACTGTTGTGATGATTATATGTTATTACAGTCATATAGTTACGTAGTAATAATTATATTTTAATCGTAAAACTGTACAATCTTAAACAACTTATATTAGCAAAATTTTTTCCGAGTCAAAAGAAATGTCGATGTTAAGGAAAAAAGAGAATATTACATTGTTAACCAAGGGAGTGAAATAGGTGATTTGTGCTCAAACGCGACAATAAAGACGGGGTCAAAAACACCTTCACTTGCGTGTTTAATATATTTATGTCTCATACACGACGGGCGTCATATTGAGCTGCATTGAGTATACATTCGTTAATAATACGTAGAGTAACGGCATTAATATTTGATAAAATGAAAATAAAAATGTGGCAAAGAACCTGCCGAAGTCGGAGGGGGGGGGGAGGGGAAGCCCCTCGCTCCAAAAAAATAAATAAAAGATCAACTAGTTTCTACAGAAAATTTTAATAAAAAAAGCACCTATATTTTCGAGTAACTTGAGTTATTAGAGTAATTCATATTTCTTTGAGTAATTCAATTCTTCCGAGTACTCCGAGTAGATAGATAGATAGATAGATATTATTTTATTTTGTATAAGAGTACGAAAACGTGTAATACAATTTGTAAATATAAAAACAATAAATATTGCACATAATGTTATGAAAAAAGTATAAATGTAAATATTGCACAATTTATATCACAGACAGTCACTAAATCTAATAATACTGAATAAGTAAGTCACAAACAAAAATAAATAAAAGTGATATCACAGAGTAATCATATAATACACGCAATATAAAAAAAAATAATCATATAAATAAAAATCAGTCATACAATATCTATCAGTCACAATATTAAAATTTAAAAGAATTAAATTTAATACATATTAAAATAAAATAACAAGCGTACGCAATAGCATGAAACGCAGTCAAAAATAAAATCAAATAACTCTCACTCACCAACCATTCAGCTAACACTCATACAATAAATACACTCACACCTTAAACCTATATACAGGACGTTACAAAAATAAATTAAATAAATTAACATAAATAAATAGTAAAAAAAAATATTAATCTAGGTCGAGCAAGTACCCTCTCACCGCTGCTTTGAACCTGCTGAGAGATGGAAGATGTTTAATCTCAGTAGGCAGGGACTTCCAAAAATGCGCACCTTGAACTTGGAAGGAATTCCTTCCAGTCTCAGTGCGCGTAAAGGGCACCGCAAGATCCTTAGTCTCTCCCCTAGTAGCCGTCCTAGGTACACGTCTAGTGAAGAGACTCACTAGATGCTCCGAAGTATTCATGCGCACGATTTTGTACATAAGCACAGCCAAAAAATACTGTCTCCTTGAATCAGTGCGCAGCCAACCCAACGCGGTTCTATAAGGAGAGACATGATCACCCAAAGTAGCTCATATTTTTGCGAGCGATTCGAGTAATTCATATTTTTTTTGAGTAACTCGATCAATTTGAGACACGAACTCGTAGAATCGAGTAATTTATTTGAGTTGTTCATAGAATCGAATACTTGCACTTATAATTATTACATTTATTTTACGTTCGCTAAATTCATTTTCTGCATTCCAAATGTTCATGTGCCATTAGAAAAAGTAAATTTCTTATAGGAAATAGGGGAAAAATCATTCATACTTGTGAGAAAACTACTTTTTTGCCCTTGGGTAAAATAGAGCTATTTTAGCCCTTAAGAATCGACATCAAAAATTGAATTTTACGCCCTGAGTGTAAATAAAAATATTTATTTCTGCTTCAATTTTATACAAAAAATACATTTCAAACATTTTCCGTAATCGCAAGTGTTTTTAATGAAACACATTACATTATGTAAAAATCAATAAATTATTTTTTTACATACTGTAGAAAATGTCCTAATATAGGCCTCCTTAAGAATGGTAAAACTCAAAAGATACCATTTTTAAGGTGGCCATCTATTAAGACATTTACCTTACCGCTCAAAAATTCGATACTACCGTGTAAAAGAAAGAGTTATGAAAAAATAATCGTATTGCTGAAAACAATGTTGTAAAAGAATTCCAAAAAAAGATTTTAAAGTACAATTTAAGAGCCTTAAAAATCGAGGTATAAAATTAATTCCAAAATTTTTTACCGTATAAAAAAATTGACGTAAAAATAAACATTATTTTCAAACATTTTTAATTTTAGAATAGCTCAGACAATATTTTTAATGTGATATAAAAAAATCTAAAAAAAAATAAAGTACTGTAAAAAAGCTTACATTAGCATTTTATAAACATTTTCTACGCTGAGTTTCTGGGAAGTTATAAAGCCTTAAGGTTTGGGATCGTTTAATTGGCCAATTTCCTGTATAAAACATTAAAAATCTCCAATTTTAAAGCTTCATAACTGTACGGAAACTCATTCTACAAAATATTTATTCATTTAGAAAATTGTTATTTCATTTTAGAAAGCTCCTCTGGGGTACTTTATTGTTTTCAGATATTTTTTATATCATATTCGAAAAATTGTCTGAGCAAATATAAAATTAAAAAACGGTTAATTTTCAAGTTACTATTTTTATACGATAAAAAACTTTGAAAATAATTCTATACATAAGTTCTTGAAGAGAACTTGAAAATATTTTTTTTTCTACAACACTTTTTCTAAGATATGATCATTTATTCAAGATATTTATTTATAATCGAATTTTTGAGCGATATTGTTTTTTATTATAAAAACTGTGTTAAAATAGACTAAAATTATATGTAAATTAATACGGAAAATTGTTTTAAAGCACTTATGTTTTTTAAAATCACGCAAAACTTTATATTCAATCAATAAATATACAACAAAATAGTTACGTGAAATTTAATATATCATATGATGAATCAATTAATTTTTTCTTAATATTGCGTTTACATTTTATCTATATTTAATATTGACTGTTAATCAAAAAAATCTTACAATAATAGTTCTAATTAAGCTTATATTGCCATCTATGGTTAAAAACTAGGTATTCGCATTTGTAAACAATAGCAGAAACATAACCCGCATCTCGAGCAATCGAGTTGAATGTGTGACGTCGATCGCTGCGAAGTTGCTGCGTAACTTTACGCGTTCTTTTTCGATCCTTTGTGCAGAAAATCTATAATTTTTAAAACATTTAATGAAATATTAATTTTCAATAATCAATTTAAAATACTTTATAAATCATACAATTTAAAAAAGATTATTTAATAAATAAAGGTCATATAATCGTAAATTGGAATATAAATTTAGTCAGCTCACAAAATTTTAAATGAAAATCAAGATTTGTTCGATATCTCAAAAAATAGAGTTTTTATTATCAAAATATCAACTTTATGATAAAAACGACCTCATCATTCGATTCCTTGACCCCCAAAACCCTTAAATTATTATCTCAATAAATTTATAATTAAAATAGTAAAAATTAAGCCACTATTTCTGCACAGTCACCCAACAGAAGATTCGACCGAATCTAGATTCAAAAGAAATGATTATTGGATCATTATGAATGCTAATACGATTAATACTTTTATGATTATTAAATTATAAATAATTCTCTTAGAAAGACCATTTTGTCATAAGTATTTAAAAATTAGATTATTATTATTAACATAAATAATTATACCAATATCTGCAAATATTTAAAACTCGATAAATATTTTCATTTTAAATATTTTTAGTATTTCACATCTATTTGCTGTAGTGTTTATAATCAGAATTTTAATACTGATAAATTTCAATATTAAGTCATTGTTTATAACTGAATAGTAACTAATAAATTATTAATTAATACTCAATCGTTATTTTATTGAATTATTATTTATAAAATAATTTATTTAATTTATAATTTTAAAATGATTATTTAATTCTTTTACCATTTATTATGTTTGATCATTAAATAAAACAACAAATATTATCGACTAACATTGTCATCTATCATTCAAAGTCACGTACTTCGAATGTAAACATTAGCAGTATAGTATAGAATTATAACCAATCATTTAAAAAGATGGGTTAGGTCTCAAATGACACAATAAAAAATAAGACGATATGTTTACGAATGCAAACACTTGTTGAATTCTTTTCGAAGCCTTCACGACACGGCAACATCGCTCATTTTGAATTCTAAAAACGATCGCTCATTGGTCACTCTTAATTGATTATCTTGGCTACTGTAATTAAGATAAAAGTTTTTCAGAGGTGAATTTGGACTCAGCTCGTCACGCCGAATCCAACGATACCAATATGTATCGATGTTATCCGATCACCCTGTATATATATATATATATATATATATATATATATATATATATATATATATATATATATATATATATATATATATATATATATATATTATATATACATAAGTGATTTTCTACAAAATCTTGCGCGAAAAAGTGTATGTGTGTATGTACGTGTGTGTGTATGTATTTATTACACCAAGTAGATCTCAAAAATTACTTGGTAGATTTTCTTTAAAATTTGCATACAATTTATTTTTTTGTCTAACTGGTGCGGAAGCTATTGGAAATTAGTTTTCTTAGCGCAGTTTTAATTTTAGAACCATTTTAAGAATTCTAAAAAAATTTAGATTTTTCATTTTTTTTGTATTCTACGTAAAATACTCAATCGATTTAGTCAAAAATTTGCATGGAAATTATTGACGACTGACAAAAAAAGGAAAACTTTTGGGAACTGATTTTTTAGCATAGTTTTAATTTTAGAGCATTTTGAAAATTAAGAAAAAAATTTTTATTTTTCATTTTTTTTCTGTTTTACGCAAACTACTTGATGATGTAACATGGCGAATTGGCCATGTTACTTATATACACATATTTAAAGCATACAGACGACAGAAGGGTGCATTTCAAACGATAGCACGATGGAAAGGAGACCACGTAAGTCAAAAGATATATTAAATCGCCTAGCACACACGCGCGCATATATAGAGCACGTTATACTATACAGCATAAAGCCAACGCACAATAAAGTGTTTCATTCTTTTATCTAAATAACCTGATTTTTTTATCTAGTGTTCTTATTCTTATATCTATATAGTGAGACCTTCTGATCCCCAAGATCGTCACAATAGATTTTCTCCTAAATTTATATAAAGTTATTTGCTATTGTCTGAAGAAAACAAGCTTTTAAAAATAAATTTTCTTAGCGTAGTTGCCATTTTAGAGAATTTTGTAGAGAATTTACCTAAGAAGTATAACTTCTGAAAACCGTTTATCTGAGCAGAGTTAACTTAAGAGAATTTTTAAATTAAAAAAAAAATTTTTATTATTTATTTTTCTTTCTATTTTACGTAAATTACTATACAGATTTGCTCTAAAATTTGTACACATGTTATTCGCTATTATTTTTATAAAAAAAGTTTTCAAAAAAGAATTTATAGCGCTCTGTGACATAAATTCGCATTTTTACAAAGCTTTCCCAGGGCCAAAAAAGCCTATTTTTCAACAGTGACAAAAAGAACTGTGAAAAATGTTCAACTTTTTATATGGTTCAAGAAAGACTAATTTTAGATGTGCCTTAACACTTGATCAACAAGGAACGTCAGTATAATAAGCAATAATTTGATATCTTGATTATTCTGATAGTTTTCATTGATAATTATAAAGTGTAGATTATTGTAACTCATTTATATTAACAATTTTTGAATTAAATAACAATTATAAGCAAGTAAAGTACAAGTAAAATTAAAATTGATAGTAGCGTAACATGCAAAGCGAAGGGGTATAGTCATTTTGGCGTTGTATTATAAAATGCTCTGAGGAATCCCCTATTACTACGCACAATTGCAATTGTTATACAATTATTTACCGCATAAGTTATCGTTAATACATAAGTTACCGCTCCTACAACGCTAATACATACGTGAAACAAAATTTAAATTTATAACTTTATAAAAGATGATTTCAACAAACCATTTCACATAATATCAATTATATTGATTAAAATTAATTATTATTACACGTTTTAAGTATACTTTTAAAATTATAATTTGTTTGAATCTTTTTCGATTTATCATTCACGAAGTGTTTAGTTTTGGGTCATACATAGTTTCTGCTTTTTTTTTTAAAATCTATCATTCACGGAACGCTTAAAACTTACTTTTTTACAGTTTTCGTTTTTATTTTTTAAATAATCATTCGTAAAGTGCATAGTTTTTGTTTGTTATTGTTTTTTATTAATGCAGATTTAATATGGCGAATTCATATCATTCTAGCTATAAAATAGTATAAGATACCCGTGGCTTCAATGTCCCATTATTTCACGGCATTTTGCAGCCTCGCTACGCTCGGCTGCTAATCTCACGCCGTCAAATAATGGGCCATTCTAGCGACTTGTATCTTCATATACTATTTCTTAATGTAGCTTTTTAATCGCTTTTTCTGATTTCTAATTTAACGCTTTCACTAACTCTTTTTTTCCTCACTTTCTCTCTTTCCTTCTATCTCACCCTAATAATCATTTTTACACTATTTTCATCCATTCCACTATCTCTCCCTATTTCCTCTAATCACTCTCTTACACGTACTTTCACTATTTCTATCCCTTATTAATTTTTCTTAAATAGAAATTATGTTTTTTACATCAAAATCCCATTTAAAAACATAAAATCAAATTACTATAACTCAATAAACTCTATGAGAAAGCATTGCGCCAAAGCACTTGGCAGCGTTTCAAGGTCTTAAATTAATTTGAATTTTTTTAGATTTTTTCTGGACTAATCTTAAGAGATATAGAACATCAAAGCTGGAAATTTCCCTAATTTTTGCGATTTTTGATGATTTCAATAAATTATAGCTCCACGACGAAGTATTTTTCACTATATGTTTTAATGTAGCCTTTTTTAGGAAATATTTTCAATTTTTCAAAAAAGAATATTTTTAAAGCAATAAGTTCATTTAAACTGACAGATATCAAATTTATAACTTAGAATCTTTTAAGTTCGATCATCCAGACCAACATGAAAAAATTCACGAAGATAGCTTTTTTTAGTACAAAAGTATTGGCATATGTCACAGAATAGCAATTTAGCTGCACTCCATGTTAAAAATTAAAATAATCGTCAAATTATAGAAAAAAAACATTTAAAATGACTACTTAACTCTTATAAGAAAGAGTTTGAACATGCACAAATATTTTCTTACTGAAAAGAGTTATTTTTTGAGATAGTTTAATGTGTCAAACTCTTCATTACTGAAGTTAAATAGTCATTTTAAATGTTTTTTAGTATGATTTAAGTACTACTTTTATTTTTAACAGAGAGTATAGCTAAATTGCTATTCTATGACATATGCCAATACTTTTGTACTAAAAAAGACTACCTTCATGAATTTTTTCATGTTTGTCTGGATGATCGAACTTAAAGATCTTCAGAAGTTATAAATTTGACACATGTCCGTTTAAGTAAACTTATATTGCTTTAGAAATATTTTTTCTGAAAAATTAAGAAATTTCCTAAAAAATTCCATTTAATGAAAAATGCTTTGTTCTGGAGTTATAATTCACTGAAAATAGTCAAAAATCGCCAAAATCAGGAAAACGTCCAACTTTAATGTTCTATATCTCCTAAAATAAGTGCGAAAAAAATCTGAAAAAATTCAGAGTAACTGAGGACATAAAAAAGAACATCTAGAAAAGTTTTCAACATAAAAAAATTTATTGATGGTCGATTTGACAGAGAACCACTATATATATATATATATATATATACAGGGTGAGGAAAAAGTATGGAATCCCCTGAAAATTTAGCGACTTTTATAGTAAAACAAAACAAACAAAAGGCATACTCTAGGTAACTTTGAACAAGAAATCCGATGGTGACCTTGGATTTGACCTTGAACCTCATTTCCAAGGTTATTTCAAGGACAACCTCATTTTTTAAATGGGAACCCCTACTTTTTATACAGCAATCGAAAAAAGCGGAAAATTTTACGTCTGGACATGTGTTTTGGTATAAGGTTAACGTAACCTCTAGAGGTCAAATAAAGGTCAAAGTATGATTTCTTAAAAATCTCTCTAGTTTAGTGGTAAAACAAAACAAACAAGAGGCATACCCTAGGTAACTTTCAATGAGGAACCCAACGGTGACCTCTAATTTCACTTGAAACCTCATTTTCAAAGTTATTTCAAGATCAACCTTATTTTTGAACCCCAATTTTTTATGCTGTATCCAAAAAGAGCGGAAAATTGTACGTGTGGGAACAATTCAAGTCCGAAGGTAGCATGATCCCTAATCCTCCTTTTAGCGCTACCCAGAAACAACTTCGTGGACGTAGAAGAAATCTGTTCCCTTCGAAGTGCTTTTTTTCAGTGAGTTCCCCTTGCCTTCCACTCCGGGGTGCTTTTTTACAAAGAGTTTCCCTTGCCTCTTACTCCGGGGTGCTTTTCTACAGTGAGTTACCTTTGCCTCTCACGTGAATGAATTTACAACAGATGTTCAAATTGTTCTTTGTTTGCTTCCTGACAGTAACCAATCCTATTGTAAAATGATTCAATTGCATCTTGGATCAACTGTCGTAAAATAGCTTTAATTTCTTAAACTATTATACGTCTTAATTCTTCAAGGTTTTCTGGATTATTTCTGTACACCCGATCTTTTAAATACCCCAACAAAAAATAGTCCAAAGTTGTTAAGTCTGGAGATCTTGAAGCCCACTCTACTGCACCTCTTCTATCTATCCATCTTTCAAAAAATGTCTCATCTGACATTGACACCGTAATGAGCTAGAGCGCCATCTTGCTGAAACCATGTATTTTTAAAATCATCTCCTCTTAAGGCCTGGATAGCTGGAACAATCTGATTCCACAAAAGTTATTCATAACTTTTAGGGTTCAAATTTCCTTCGACAAAAAAGGGACCTATTATTGTATCACCTACCATTCCTGCTCACACGTTCAATTGCTGAGAATATAGTGTATGACTTTCTCTAATCCAATGAGGATTTGTATCGGACAATATCTGACGTTATGACGATTGACTTCACCATTTAATTGAAATGTTGCTTCGTCTGAAAAAACTATATTTTGTAAAAATATTGGATTGTCAGTTATCATTTCCATCATCGTCTTACAAAATTCAATCCAGCGATCAGGCTCATCCTCATTTAATTCTTGCACAAGTTTCATTTTGTAAGGATGAAATTTGTTTACCTTTAAAATTTTAAGAACAGATTTTTTATCGATGTCCTGTTGCAAAGCTACTGATCGAGATGATTCATGTGGATTTTCCACAAAAGACAGTGAAACATCCAAAGATTTTTCTTCGTTTGTTGCTGTGCGTGGTCTTCCAGTAACAGCACAATTTTTAATAGACACCGTTTCTTCAAAACGTCTCAAGGTCTTTGAAACTGTGGATTTGGACAAAGAAGTGTCACCATCGTCGTTTCGAAATGTTGCATTAAAGAGATTAACAACATTAGTATACAACCTTTGCAGATCATCCCAACCCCTCATCATTAGAAGAGCAATTCGCTCTCTTTCAGACAAACGAAACACTTTAAAAGTTTTGAAAAAAAATATAAATTAGCTATTGTAACCAACAAGAAAAGGAAGAATTAAGAAATATTTGACGAATTTCTCGAGTTAGTACAAAACACTATTTGTTCTTTTTTATTGGTCAAGTAATTTTTTATTTCAAGAGTCTGTTTAATGAAAAAACTATGACAACAAAAAAATATGGTTTCAACTTACAATTATTACAAATCAAGAGCAAATAAAATTTTAAAATCTAAATGATAAAAATTTTTTATTTAAAAATACATTTCTACAAGCATTTCTATTTTATTTATAAATTTACACTTCTTTCAGATGCCTTTATAATAATTTCGGGTCTCCGAACGTTAGTAATCAGGATAATTTAGAAAAAACTGATAAAGCTCAGAGGATAGGCGAATTCTATAGGAACTAAATGAACGAAATGAAAAAAAGCTATGAATCGAATTAAGCAGTTTTGATGAAAAAATTAGAGTTATTAGAATTAAAATGTAATAATCTGAATGTGGCAACACAGGATTGATTGCGCACATAATCACGAGCAAATATACAACCTTAAAGCCGGGGAATAGATATGAGGGTGTAAAAAAATATCTTATTGACACGTATGGACAGTTTCAAGAGGAACGGTTTAATAAACTATTCAGGAAATTCTGGGTGCAGGGAGAAAAACCATCCGAATTCTTAAGAAAAATGATCGACGTAGCCAAGGGAAATATTAGGAATAAGATTATTTTTAAGACGTGGAAATACAACCTTCTGCCACGAACAAAATCACATCTTTTTCGAGAAATTAACCTAGATAAAGAAGTTACCGTGGTAAAAAACGCAGATGAAATGTATAAAAATATATGAGAGCAGAATACGGGTAAAACAGTTAGTATTAACGCGATTAACCACGATATGGTAAATGTGCAGGATTCTGTTAAACCAATTGCAGATATCAACGCGCACATTAAAGTTATCGTAACGAAGACGATCGGTCAAGTAGAAAATGAATCGAATGCTTATAGAAACGACGGAAGATCGCGATATAATAATCACAAGAATAATAAAGTAAATAAACAGTATTTCAGATACCTCACGAAGTACGGAATAAATGCATATACGTGTGACCAACAATGCGATTGGATTAATTGTAGTAGGAGGTATGAGTCTGTTCCACCTACAAACTAAAAAAAGAGAGAAAATTATTCCTAATATTTTGAGAAAAAGAAGTAACATAAAAAGCATATTAGCATGTAAAAGTGTAGGTAAAGCGAAAAAATGTAATGCAAACGATAAAAAAGTTAGATTTTGTACAGCTTCTCAATCTAATTATGTAAATAAATTTAAGACATTTGTAAAAGCAATAGTAATGTAAATAATTTTATTAGTATTTTGTTTTGTAAGAATAAAAAACTGTTATCATTGTAACTGACGTTCGTGTAATGCGATACACGTGAATTGTTAAATTTGTTGTGTATTAAATTTAATTGACAAAGCTATTATTTATAAAATATTTAAAAAGTTAGCAGCTAAAGCATATTATTAATGAACGCAATATTGTCAAATAAGTATTAATTCAACAAGATGATTGTAAATGGAAGTATGCAAATTGCATAAAAAGTACATAAGATTGAGTTAAATTACAAGAAATACATGTGTATGAAGAGAATATTTGATAAACATGTATAAAAATGTATTAATGTAAGAAATAAATGTACCGAATATGTACAACATTTGCTTATGCATAACTTTAATTATGAATTTATTAATTGCGCGAGTAATTACTATGTAAGTATGTAAAAATATGAATTCATGTAATGTAATTGAGTAGGTGTGTGTATGCACATGAGATAAAAAAAAAATTAATCGCTTACATTTTAACCAGATGTATTTAAGGTTGTATGGGCTATACAGTTTGTACCAAAAGTTAGTTTTTCAGAAAGTCGTTTATATTTTTCGGTATAAAATAATTATCAAATTTTTAGCTTAGTAACTTATAACATTTTCAATAAATATAAAAAATCATAAAATTATGATTTTAAAAATAAATAATTTGAATCATTTGATAAGAATGACAAAACGAATGAAAATGACAACGAAAATAGTAAATGCTTTGAGAAAAATATAAATTTTTTAAATGTAAATTGATTAAAAAAATTTTTATAATATAATTTAATGTAAAAAATTTTATATTTAAAATCATGATTTACAATTTTTCCATATTTGCTAAAAACATTATTTCTGCTATTAAGAAAACTATCGCAACTTTTTAAAATAATTCTCTAGTTTAAGTTTACATTATGATTTATTTTCAGGTAAAAATTATTTTTCTGGTTAAATTAACATTATAATTATTACATATAAATTATTTATAAAACTGATTTCCGTTTGGAACATTATTAATATATTAAATTGTTAAATAATTTCACAAACAGTTATACCTACATCGTTGTTGACAGTTTCTCTGTGTTATATGGTAAACACTCCTAATCTCACCAGCAATATAGGCTATATACTCGTTGCCAGAGCGACTCCGGTAGTGACAGCCAGAGTGCCTAGTAACGAAAACTGATTTTTTTTTCATTGTATAGAGTATATGATAAGGGGATAGTATAAAACTGGAAGTTTGGAGAATTGCGACTCCGAGCTTCCAAGCTAAAAGACGCACGGTGGGCGAAGTGCTGTATCGGCACTTCGTCGCGGCCGACTCGTATCGTCGTTTTAGACGATTTAGACGACGAGCGTTAGACCACCGACGGGTGCGCTGGAGGAAAGTCATAAGTAGCCTCTCTCTCTTATATTGTAGCGGTTTTATATAATAATAAACGTTAAACCTCAGTTATATTATCTCTCTTCAATTATATGCACCATCGTACTCTCCATAGCAGTGCGTATCATTTAAATCCCACGTAACACATAAAATATAAAGAATTTATAAAATATCAAATATAAGAAATACCCTACAGAAAATAATTACGTGATTATCACTTGACGTTAACGAGCAAAACATCACATGATATAGACGTGATAATCACGTGATTTGAAAGAAAAAATTGCCTCACCGAAAATAATGACGTGATTATCACGAAATTATCGCATGATAATCACGTTATTTGTAAAAAAAATACCTTACTGATAATAATCATGTGATCATCACGAAATTATAACATGGTAACCACGTGATTGAGAGAAAATTTTCCAACTGGAAATAATCACGTGATTTAATAAAAAAGTATTCCCACTCAAAATAATCACATAACTTTGTAAAAAAATATTAAGAAATATAAAATTATTGCAATGCAACTAAATAATCACGTGATAATCACGTGAATTATTACCCTGTTATCATATTTTTTTCTCTCAATCACATTGTAGTTACGTGATTTTTTTTAGCAAAGTATTTTCTTATTAAATCACGTGATCATCACGTGACATTTTTCTCGTTAACATCACGTGATAATCACGTGATTATTTTCGGTAGGGTTGGCTACTGTACGGGTTTTAATTAGGACTGTCTTTATTACTTCTGGCCAATACCTTATGGGTATTTTGGCTTCCCTTACTAAACATCTGCCTATATCCATGGCTGGTCTATTAAATCTTTCTACTACTCCATGTAATTCATGGACGTAGGGTGAACAAGGTAATAATTAAATTCCTTTACATTTAATAAATTTAAAAATATCTTGATTTAAATACTTTTTGCCATTATCGCATTGTAACTTTTTTATTGAATTGATTTTCAACTAAATTAAGATGTTATATAAAACATCCTGCGGTTTGGACTTTACTTTTAATACAATAGACTCTACTACATTTGCTATAATCATCAATAAACGTTGAAAAATATCTTTCCCCACTATAACCAGCTGTGCTGCATGGACTATTTAGATCTGTATGAATCCATTCTGAAATCACAGTGGATCAAGTTTTCTTATTTTCAAACGATACATTAGTCATTTTACTTTGAATACAGTTTGCACATTTCACATTATTATTTTCTAATTTGTATGGTAAGCCAATCAATAATTTTTCATTAACTAATTTATTGAAATATTAAAAATTAACATGCCTAATGCTCTAGGCCATTTTTCTTTATCTGTTAATTTTTCCATATTTGCATGAACATTTTCATTACATTTATCTATGAAACTTTTCATTAAAATAAATTATTTATTTTCTCTGTCACAGCTACTAATTCTCTATTTTTATTATAAATTTTCGCCGTTTGCTGTCTAGATACTATTGTGTTATTTATAGTTATTTTAGAAAAACTTAAATATCTCTACTCAGTTATTTTACATGATAAACATTCTTAAGATCAACTTTCTTTTCATTATAATAAGTTTTAAAATACTTATAATATTACCTATTGTAGTTGTTTTTAGAATTTTTCTATCTGGTAATTTTACATTAACTGCTTATTTCAATACAATATATTTTCAAAATAATTATCGTCGTTTATAATATGGTCAGTACAACTACTATCTAAAAGCTAATTCATTTTATTTTTATGTTTACAGTCAGAATTTTTCATTTCTTTTACCTCATTATGATTTACTATTGTTATTTATGTTTCTGCGTTACCGTTATCGTTACGTTGACTAGAAGATTCTTCTCTTTGTTGACTCGATCTGTGGTGTCCAAAACCTCTTTGTGAATGCCCTCTTAAATTTACCACAATTAAACTAAGGCAGAGGAACATATACCAATCAAGGTAGAGAAATCTACTACAACAGAGGTCGTGGTCAACGAGGATTTTAAGGGGGATTATCACGATTCAATTCATGAGGGCATTCATGAAGAAGTTTTAGACACAACAAGTACCAGCACTCCAACAATTTTTCTTGTTGTGGAGCTTCCCGCAGTTGAAACATTGTCCTTTTGTTTTTAAATTCAAAGTGCTTACATTTCTTTTATTTTAACTTTCAGATCTTGTCATATTTTTCTCTTGAATTTTAAACTTTACATATTCTGCTGTTCTTTGCTCTTCTGGTATGACATCTATAAAGTCAACAATACAGCTGTAACTGGGTGGCAATGCTTTTATTATATATCAACAAACGTTACAATGTATATAAACAATACAAAGATTTCCAAATTCATTATTTTATCGAATTATAATTATTCTATCAATATAATTAAAGAACAAAATAATAGAATAAATATAAATTAAATCAATAAAGTGACGATAAAAGCGCATATCATTAACAAAAATAATATCATATGAATGTAAGGAAACCTGTATGAAAATATAATTTTTATTTTTATTTATTTATTTCAACCACGTACAGCTTTATGCTTTTTACATTAAGATCTTACAAACCATTTACATTGTTGTCACCGCTATTTCTATTTACATTATTTCCGCTTTTACAATATTACAGTGTTAAAACTATGCCTTTCTACCCTACTATTCGTCTTGTTTTTTCGTTTATTCTACACTAATATATCTACACTTTACATATGTTTTTTGGTTACTATCACATTTGTTCCCTATTCTATACTATTCGTTATATTGATACACTATTGGACTTCTATTTTCCCCTTTCCCTTGCTTTTTTTTCAAATTCTAGCATGTATCTACATATACTTTCGTTTATTTCGCCCCTTAAGCTTACTAGTATTTTTTTAACAAAAGTCTCTCTCTGCGCCCGACCTCCATTCATCCAATCCTTCGATTACTTTCGCGTTTATTTCCCTTCTGGCTACTTCGCATGCCCATATATGCTTTAAGCTCTCTTTTGTCATCTGACAGAATCTGCAGTTATTATTGCTAAAGCCTTTTTTCCCCTCTCTTATAGCACTCCCGGACCTTATTCTTGCCCACTCCTCCTTAAATGTTCCACAGACATCTTTTTTTCCCAATACTTCTCGCAATCAATGTTTCTTTTGACTAGTTTGTAGTACTCCCAGAAATTCGATGAACTTAATTTTTCTCCTTCTTTCGAATTTTTCCACTATTTTTTCTAATTCCGCGTTTTGTCTAATCAAGATGATAGTTTCGCCGTCGCCTACCTCTCTCAGCGTTTTCTGCCATTCTTTACCCCACGTGGTCGCATTGTTATTTACAATCCCTCGTATTTCCTCTTTTAAGCAAATCTTAGGCCAACGTTCGTCATTCATTTCTAGAATTTTTCGTACTTACCTAGCTGCTCTTTTCATAGTTTCTATTTGTAGGCTACCTCTCCCCGTTTCCATTCTTCATATGTACGCTGGTGTGTTTGAATTAACTCCTAAAGCCATCTCAACGTACCTAGCCTGTGCTTTTTGATTTCTTCCCACTTACCCCATCCCCATACTTCCGACCCGTATAAACACCCCGACCTAACTATTGCATCCATCAAGAATAATCTTTTTTCTAGTGAGTCTACCTTTGCTCTTTTTGTTAATCCCCATATAGCATTTGCTTTCGCTTGCACCAACCCTGCCATTTTAATTACATGGTTTTTAAGGTTCCCTTTCGACGAAAACCTGAAACCCAAGTATTTAAAATTGTTCACCACCTCAATCTCCTTCCCCATGTACTTTCATTTTTCCTCTTTTTTAATTTTTCCGCCTCTTCGAACTACCATAATTTGTTTTGTTTATGTTTACTACCATTCTATTTTCATTGCTGCATCTTTCTAGATTTGTCAACAGCTGAATCAACAGCCGAAGCCTTCCGCTGTGTCGGCTACCAGCACCACATCATCAGTGAACTTCAACCCGTATATTTTTTGGCTGCCTATTACCGACCCCCCTTCTTTCGTCTCTCTCAATCTTTATCCATATCATTTATAAATATTCCGAACAGAGTTGAGCTGAGGGGACACCCTTGTCTTACTCCTTTCCAAGTTTCAAAACTGCTTGTTATACGCTCACTTGTTATAATCTCATTTTCCGTTTTTCTATAAATTTCCTCTACTATTCGTCAGGTATTTTTCCTTCGTCCCACATCTCATTTAATGACTGCCATAGTGCGATCTTCCATTCTAAATTTAAATATTTAATAAATTCCCCACTGATTCTGTCCTCCCCCGCGGCCTTTCTATTTTTTATTTTACCCAACGCTCTCTCAACCTCTCTATAGCTAATTTCTCGGTTTAGTTCATCGTTGCGCGTTTCACCTGATGTGTTGCTTTCTTCCGCTACTACTACTATGCGGTTGCTCTCTCTAGCCCCGCTTTCTGTATCAAAGAGCTTGGTAAAATGCTCTTGCCATTCTTGTTTACCTATCCCCTCCTCTCTTATTTTCCTCTTAGTTCTGTACGTTACCATCGCTTTCCAAAACTCATTATTTTTGCTTTCCTGTACCCTGCGTAGTTTTTGTTCTGACACTTGCTTTCTTTTTTCTTCCCTTATTCTTTTTAATTCAGCTCTTGCTAGTGATAGATCTTTCTTCTTCTTTTCTTTTTTAGTTTTTAGATATGCTTTAAGGAATTTCCAGGCATTTTTACTTTGCTCTCACGCCTCCCCGTCGAACTGTTCATTCCGGCTTTTTCGGTTATTTCTATTCTTTACTAGACCTGTCCTTTTGCTTGCCTCCCACATTGCTTCCGTTATTTTTTTTTTCAGCCTCTACCCTTCCGACGGCTTCGCTTAACTCTATGAGGTGTTGTTGATAATCCCCTGCTTTTTCAGATTTCCATTTTAGCATTTTTTCGTTCAATTTCATCCCCTCTCTTACTTCTTCTATTGTTTCTATGCTTCTTAGCGGTATTTTAAATACTACCGGTAAGTGATCCGATTTCATTCTTTCTATAACTTTTATTTCCTCTAACCTATGCTCGTCGCCTCCTGTTTGTTCTATTATTAAGTCTAAAACTGAGCCCCCTCCTTCCCCTACAAAAGTTAGTTTACCTTCCCAGTCCCCTTTAATTCTACTATTTTTTATATCTAAGCCATAGCCCTCACAGAACTTAATTAATTTTTTGCCTTCTGCATTCAGAATTTTGTCTTCCGAGTTTCTTACTGGCCTCTGCTCTTGTCCATCGAAAAGAATTTTTTTATATTGTAATTATCAGCTTTCGCTGTTTCTTTCTTTTTCATATTTTTCGGCGGCCTACTTCTTTTCTTTTTTATTAGTATATCATCTATACTGTTCTTAACTTTGCCCGTGCTTTGTTCAGCATCACTTTTCACAGATTCGTCTATGTTCATAACCTCTTTCTATCACTTCACTTTCTATTCACAATTTTTGCTTTTTATCTTTCACCCTTTTCATACATAATAGTTTCTCGATGACTTCTCAACCTGCTTTCCCTGATTTTTGCACTTTCTTTTTATTTTTGAGCTTCCTTGCCCTATTTTCTTTAAAAAACCTACGAGCTAGTGAAATTAATTGCTAAAAATTAATATATTTCAATACATATTTGTTAATATATTTATACACACACATCGACAAACGATGCACTTAAACATGGCGTTTCATCCAAGCTTGTATACTTTTTGTAGCGTTTCGGGACTCCAACCAAAACCCAGCACAGTATAAATGGAGATGGAAGTATAAGGTTGTTGAGGTTATAAATGAGTATACAAGAGATATATGGTTAAGCGTTATATTTACTAAGACCAAATATGCAGTCCTTAATCGAGTGAGAGAGTGCACGCTCGCACGCTAGCACGTTAACTCGTCTCAAGTAGTAGGGGCATCTATATAATATGTGGTTGGTTACTTATACTGGTATAAACGTACACGTCCCCACAATACTCCTCTTCATTTTTTATGATTCTTTGCGCCTAATTACACTACAATTATTATGATAATCGACCCTGATTATTTACATCTTGCATTTTTGTACTTGCATACACTCATTCATTCCGTGCGAAACTATATTTACAGAATCAGCCATTTCATTAATCTTTTATCTGACTCAATACGTTTTTACATTTTTGCACATAGCTGGATGTAATTATTTTACATTTCGGATAATGGTTTATATTTTACAATTGCTACCGGTCAATTACTTTTGCCCACCCTGGAGTAAAATTGATTAAAATAAAAAGTTTTATATCTTCGGAACTTATGATCGTATCTTCAAAATCCGAACAAAATTTGAAAGATAGGTCAAAAATCTTTGAACTAAAGTAAGTCTAGTATAAAAAAGTCATTTTCTGATTAATTATAGCAACGTCAAAAAAAATTTTTAACTAATTTTTTTTGCCCATATAAAAGTGAATGCCATTTTCATGGAAATTATGATATCGAAAAAAACCAAATGGGTTTTAAAACTCTAATAGTCCTCTTTGAAATGAGCTAAGTAAAATGTTCCTATGACTTTTTTAACCACAGTTATGATGATTTTTAGAAAAAAAGACCTATTTTTTCAATCATGATTATCTCATAAGCTAAAAAAGATAGAAAATTTTATATTTAAGAAAAAGTGTTTCATTTTCAGTCTAAAATATATATATATATATATATATATATATATATATATATATATATATATATATTTAATGACCAATAAGTTTCTGAAAAAAAATTTTTACTAATTTTTCATGAATTTCCTTTAAGAAAATTAGTAAAAAAAATTTATTTTCCAAAACTTATTGATCACTAAATATATATATTCTAGACTGAAAATAAAACACTTTTTCTTAAATATAAAATTTTCTATCTTTTTTAGCTTATGAGATAATCATGATTGAAAAAATAGGTCTTTTTTTTCTAAAAATCATCATAACTGTGGTTAAAAAAGTCATAGGAACATTTTACTTAGCTCATTCCAAAGAGGACTATTAGAGTTTTAAAACCCATTTGGTTTTTTTCGATATCATAATTTCCATCAAAATGGCATTCACTTTTATGTGGGCAAACAAATTTGTAAAAAAAATTTTTTTTACATTGCTATAAGTAATTAGAAAATGCCTTTTTATACCGGACTTACTTTATTTCAAAGATTTTTGACTAATCTTTTAAACGCCTTTGAGATTTTAAAGATGTGATCATTAGTTCCGAAGATATAAAACTTTTTATTTAAATCAATTTTACTCTAGGGTGGGCAAAAGCAATTGACCGGTAGTATACTTACTGTACCTAATTGTACTTATTCATTCATATGCATTGCTCTGTGTTTAATCGCACTCATACAATCACTATTGCGCTCATGCATTTATACATTACTCTGAGTTTAACTATATATACATCTTATATGATTAACTTATTTAGGTACATGTTTTAATACATTTTAAATACCCTTTGTGAAATACACCAATTTCACACTATTTACAATAGCTTTTACATAAATCTACACTCCCGCTCTCACGAAGTTAACCACCCTAATCAGTTGAGGTAAAATATAAAAAGTTTTACTGTTCCGTTGGAAAGCATATAAAAAAATTTTGAAAAGATGGGTTTGAAAGGTTTTTTAGAGCTCTTTTAAATGCTGATGGTTTGATTTAAGAATATGGGTATATCTCTAAAACTTTTCACTTTTTATGAACAGGGTTTTATAGAAATTTAAAAGTTTATAATTCAAGTTCCTAAGATGGCTTTGACCAGTGCTTAAAATATTCTTTTTAAGGAGTAGAATATGTACTCGAACTTTGGTGTCCATTGAAAAATAGTTATTATCAATATACAATTTTATACGTCAGAAATTATGCATTTTTCATAATTTTCTACGCGTGTTTCTTATGATGTATAAAAAATAACTACATTTCAATCGTATTTTAATTTTTACATCATAATTTACATAATAAAAACGACAATTTAAGTTCACACCGATAGATGTGCTATGCTTTATTAATAAGTTTTATCATTTTTAAGATATGTGTACTTTTTGCATGGATAATTACACGGTCCTTAAAAATGTTGAAACTTATTAATAAAGCATAGCACATCTATCGGTGTGAACTTAAATTGTCGTTTTTATTATGTAAATTATGATGTAAAAATTAAAATACGATTAAAAGTAAGTTACTTTTTATACATCGTAAGAAACATTACTATAAAACCCTGTTTCCAAAAAGTGAAAAGCTCCAGAGATATACCCATATCTATTTTTCAACTATATTTATGGAACTAAAAGAAAGATAAAAATTAAAAAATTTTTTGTCCATGTTTAACCCTGGGCTAATTCTAACGAAATTATTCTACGTTGACGTTATACCTTTCAAATTAAAGGTTTTTTAGTCCTCTTTAAACACTGTTTGGTATTTTATGCTATGAAAATCGTTAAGAAGTTATAACGATTTCCCTGTAAAAATTAGCTTTTTTCAGCTCGCTATATCTCGTAAACATTACACCGTATTAAAAAATGTTAAAGAAAAAAAATATTCGGTTTTAAGTGAAGAATATGTATATCAAATTTCATAGCTCGCGATAGATATTTTTTTGCATTTGGAATATTTGTCGATTTTTTATTAACCCTTTGCGGCATAGTGGGACGCATGCGTCCCACCTTTTTGTGGATCAAATTAACGCATTGTTTTCTAACATATTCGGATAAAAATTACCAATAGGAGGTTCTTGGGGTCGCTGATCACGATTCCGGGGTCAGATTTGCAAAATTTGCAGATGGCGCCACTGTACGGCGCATGCGCAGATTGAAAATCATTAAGTTTCCTACATAATGCCTTGAAACTTTGAACTCGGGGGTTTTAGGGGTCGCTGATCACGATTCCGGGGTTAGATTTGCAAAATTTGCAGATGGCGCCACTGTACGGCGCATGCGCAAATTGAAAATCATTAAGTAAATCATATTTGACCAGGTATCCTGGACTCTAGAATTATCCGATTCTGACTTCAGATTCAACAATAGCGACCCAAAAAATCCATAAGTGAAAATTTCCATCCAAGTCTGTTGAAAAATAATACGTCAATTACATCCACATATTCATCCTACTATGGCTCCAAGGGATACAGTGGCGCCATCTGCAAATTTTGCAAATCTGACCCCGGAATCGTGATCAGCGACCCCGAAAACCTCCTGAGTGACTTTCTCCGGAAGAAAAGGGCTGATAGAAAAATTCATGCCTCAAGGGGTTAAAATCTAAAATTATAACAGGGTGAAAAAGTGTAGAAAAAAAATTCTATCGCAAACTATAAAATTTTATATATTTGTTCTTTAACTAAAAACTAACATTTTTTTCTTTGAAATTTTTTAATACTGTGTAATGCTTACGAGGTACTTCTTAACGATTTTCATAGCATAAAAAAACCTGCTGCTAAGAAGGCGTATTGAAAATCAATACAATATTGTTGGAATCGCTCCTTGAATTCCTCAGAAGCAATCTCTGCTAGTCCTTATTCACGCCTATACACCACGTCCTCTGTTTGCATAATACGACGAGAGAGATCGTCCTTGACCCTAATGACTTCTTGCATCGCTGCAGAACACAAAAACACTGGAACTGAGAAAGGGAGAACACTTAAGTTTTTTAGAAATTAGATTACAATGAGTGTTCTTAGGAAAAGGAACTCAGTCCAATAGGAACGTTCAAAAGCTACCTAGATAACAAAAACGCTGCCAAGTGCTCTGGCGGAATGCTTTCTCATAGAGCTCTTTGAGTTTCATTATTTTTTTAATATTTATTTAAATATGATTTTAATATAAAAAAATTGTCTAACATTAATATTTATTAATAAATTTGTACTTTAAAAGAACGAAGTCAACATCTAAATCAGTAGTACTATTATAAATTTTCAAGAGTTACTCAGAAATAAAAAAAAGTGATCAAAAAGCTTCGCTAAGAAAATTATTTTTTTTAAACTTGGTTCATAAAGACAGTAGCAAATAACTTGTATACACATTTTAGAGCAAATCTATCGAGTACTTTACGTAAAATGGAAAAAAATTGAAATATGAAAATTTTTTAAGAAAATTTTTAAAATTTTCTAAAATGAAAACTACGCTGAGAAGATCGGTTTATAAAAGTTATCCTTCTTTTGGCAGATGCAAATTATTCCCATGGAAATCTCAAAGCAAATTCATCAAGTAACTTACGTAAAATACAAAAAAAATTAAAAATCGAAAATTTTTTCAAATTCTTAAAATGGCTCTATAAAAAAAAAACTACACTATGAATACCAATTTTCAATAGCTTCCCGTCTAGATATACAAAAACATAGATTGTATACAAAATTTGAAGCGAATCCATCGAGTAATTTTCGAGATCTAACTGGTTAAATGAATAACATTTTCTTTTCAAAATTTCTTTTTCTAAATTTTAAAAATGCTCTAAAATTAAAACTACACTATGAAAATCAATTTTTGAAAATTTTCTTTCTTTTGGCAGTCGCAAATAATTTCCCTGCAATTTTTAGAACAAATCTATCGAGTACTTTACGTAGAATAAAAAAAAATAAGAAAAGAAGAATCGAAATTTTTTTTTAAATCTTTAAAATTCTCTAAAATTGTAACCACACTAAGAAAATTCGTTTTCAAAAGCTTATTTTTTTCAAACAATAGCAAATTAATTGTATAAAAATTTTGGAGAAAATTTATAGTATGGTTTACTCAAAATAGAAAATAAATGAAAAATAAAAATTTTTTTGAAAATTTTCAAAGTGCTCGAAAATTAGTTTTCCAAAGCTTGTTTTCTTCAGACAGTAGCGAATAAATTGCATACAAATTTTGGAGCAAATCTATCAAATGGTTTTCGTAAAATAAAAAAAAATAAAAAATAAAAATTTAAAAAAAAATTTTTAAAATGCTCTAAAATTAAAAGTGCGCTAAGGAAATTAGTTTACAAAATTTTGTATACTTTTGGCAGTCGAAATTAAGTTCCAAACAAATTCTTCGAGTAGTTTACGCAAAATACAAAAAAAAATGAAAAATCGAAATTTTTTTAAAATTCTTAAAATGATTTTAAAAAAAAAAACTACGCTAATAAAACCAATTTTCAATAGCTTCCGCACCACTTGATCGAAAAATTGAATTGTATGGAAAATTTGAAATAAATCCATCGAGTAGTTTTTAAGATTTTATTGGCTTAATAAATAGAAACATTTTTTTTTTTAATTTCAAAATGTTCTAAATTTAAAACTAAGCTAAGAAAATCAGTTTTTAAAGATTCATTTTATCCGGGCAATTACAAATAATTTCCGTGCAGATTTTGAAGCAAATTCATCGAGTAGTAAACAAAAAAAAAACCAAAAAACGAAAAATCGAAATTTTTTTTTTTTTTTTTTAAACTCTAAAATGAAAACTACGCTAGAAAAACCAATTATCAATAGCTTCTCAGCAAGTTAGTCAAAAAACTAAATTTCATGCAAAATTAGAAGCAAATCCATCGAGTAGTTCTCGAGATACAGTTTACTAACTGAATTCATACATCCACACACACACACACACACATACATACAGACATTTTCTGAAAACTACTTTTTTCGACTCACCGAGTTCAAATATGTACAAATTAATGAAAAAATAGAAAAAAAATTTTTTTATCGATACAATGCTTTCTCTATGAGAAAGCAAAAGAGAAAAAATACATTAATACACATAAGAAATAACATACATATACATATTCAGATATATTAATACATATTAAATAAATAAATATATATATATATATATATATATATATATATATATATATATTTAAGAAACCGGACTTTGAGGATTTTTGAAATATAAAATATTGGCGGGAAAAAAAGAGTAAGATAACAACAGAAACTGCCACACACCCGCCGAGTGCAACGTTGCAATCCTCAAAAGTCCGTAGCGATATAAATATATATAAACATATATACGTAATAAATCAACACAATACTATTAGTGTTACATCCTTGCTCAAACATCACTCATTCTTAACTTCTCTACGATACTTAAGGGGAGACACAAGTGAAACTGTGTTTCTCAACAAAAAAATGACGTTTTTTATTTTTAATTTTTAACTCATAGCACCTACAACGTAATCCATGCGTAATGTTGTTCAAAATCATCTGAAAAATCTATAAAAAAATTTTCAGCCTGAAATATTAAAAACTGTAAGACTAATTCCATTTTAGCTGCTGCCTCATTTACCAGTAAACCAAGCAGCAGTTGAAATGCAACTAGTCTCACAAATTTTAATATTTCAGGCTGAAAATTTTTTTTATAGATTTTTCAGATGATTTTGAACAACATTACGCATGGATTATGTTGTACGTGTTATAGGTAAAAAATGAAAAATTATAAACGTCATTTTTTGTTAAAAAACGCAGTTTTACTTGTGTCTCCCCTTAAAACTATTAAGCGGGCGGAGCATGATTCCCTACCTTAACGCCAACATCGAACCTAACTACTTTTTTCGTCACAGTCTCTTTATCTCTTGCGTTGTAGTTCTTTTTAAAGATGCTGACTACTTGAACACTTAATTCTTTTTCTCCTTCTTATAATGTTAGGTATAAATCTATCCTTTTTTGGCTTTTGAGGAACCGTACTTTTATTTTCAATGCTCCTGCCTTCGCCACTCTGTACAATATTGGCAGTGTCTGGCTGATTGATCATTATCGGTTCTTGCTGGTCTATGCCGGCCGGAGCCGCCTTGTCTACTAGATCGTCCGGAACTTCAACTAACCACTCGTCAACGGCGCTCTGCACATCTTCTGCGCTATGGTGGAATTCCACCTCCACCAGAATTTGTTCTTCTTGTGCAGAGTTTTGCGAGAAAAACATTGTTGTGCGATGGCGGCGTAGGCAGCTGCTCTTCATCTAGTACATCCTCCTGCACTGGCTGTTCGACTGAACTCAGCTGTTATTTTCTTTTTTAAAAAAAGGCTGGTTTTAACCTATCAGTCGACACAACCACTTTTCTACCGTTTTTCTCCATTCTGTAATTTCTGCCACTATAGTGCCTCGATATGACCTTGTAAGGTCTCGTGTACGGATGTGTGAGTGGTGGTTTAATCGCCATTACCCTTTCAAACACGTGGTGACTCAGCTCTTTGACCACAAATGGTCTTCTTGTACAGTTGTGTATAGCAGGTACTGGCTTAATTCGCCTTATATACTCCTTGAATTCCACAAGAAATTCGCCAGAATCATGCGCACTGATCTCACGGAATTTACAGAGATCGCCTGGTACTGTCAATGTTATTGATAGAATGTATCTGTACCCTTCACATAATAGTAGAGGGCCCACAAGATCCACATGAAAATGGGTGAAACGGGCATCTGGCTCGATGAACTCTGAAGGTAAAAATTTATTTTCGCAGAAGGTTTTCGATTTTTGACAATTAATGCATGCCTTGCACCATGTTGCTATCTCCTGGTTCATATTGGGCCATATGTATTGCTGCCTAATCAGCTCAGCTGTTTCTTTACTCGATGGGTGTAAGTTTTTTATTGTGGAACAGATTAATAATATCCTGCTTTAGTTCCTTAAAAACATATGGGTGGAAAACCTGATGCACTAACTCGACGTATAAAAAGGTCTTTCCAGCTCCCCATTGCAGCCTAATTAGTTAATGGCTAGTGTTGTCATATGTGAATGTTGCGTCTTTCATCCGTCGGTAAATGCGTACTCGACCATACATACGATACAGCAAATCAGCTGAGAAAGAGAGGCTCTAATTGAGCACAGACAGTCTGTTGAATAGAGTCTAGCAAGCGCTATGTAGCGATAAGAACAAGCTCTTTACAAACGTATATGTGTAAAGTAAAGCTAAGCCATTTATAACAAAATAGATTAATAATTACTGTACTTAACATAATTTATAATACATATCATCCAATTTAATAATATTAATAAAAGTGTTTTCTTTCTAATTCCAAATAGACCTCTATTCCCAACAGCTAGGATTATCCAAAATTGCTTTTAATTCTTCATCCTCAAGCTGCTTTTTTGTTAGCTCCTCGAAAGAAGAGAGTGCTGGAAATCTTACGTCCTTGATCCTTGATAGAGAATCCGCTACAGCATTATCTTGGTCAGGTAGGTAGAATATTTGTGTATTAAACTCTGCTATATACGACAACCTCCTATTACAAATCTCAAGACAATTCTCTGCATTCTGCGCAAGTGCGTATATGAGCGGCTTGTGGTCAGTATAGATTTTAAACTCCTGACCCTCAAAGTAATATTTGAAGTACTTGAGCGCTCCGTATATAGCTGATAATTCCTTATCTAGAACACAGTAATTCCTTTGCGCAGGCGTAAATTTTTTAGAAAAAAACGCCAATGGTTGCCATGAGTCATTTATTTGCTGTTCTAGCGATGCCCCCATCACGAAGTTCGAAGGATCCGTCACTACTCACTTCTGCATTTTTTGCTGGAAACGCTAAAAAGGTGACTTCTGTTAACTCTTTCTTTGTTTGCTCGAAAGCATTCTCTGCATCTTTTGTCTATACTACAGGGCGTTTATCTTTCTTTTTTATATCACTGATTAGTGCATTTAAATGTCGTTGAGTTTCGGCTGCACGTGATAAGCATTTTCTATAAAAATTAATCTTGCCGAGATACCTGTACATATCATCCTTAGTCCCTGTCTTAAAAAATTTCTTTATAGCCTTAAGTTTTCTTGGGTCTGAGCAAAATCCTTCTCCGCTTACCTGGTGTTCAAGGAATATCAGCTCAGATACACCAAACTTGCATTTATCCACGTTCAGACGTAAATGAAATTTGGCGAGCCTTTCAAATAGCGTCTTCATATGTTTCTCGTGCTCCTCTGATAATGAAGATGCAACAAGAATATCATCCACGAACGGGAATGCAAAGTCTAAATCTCCCAGGGCGAGATTTACGTACTTATGGAAGGTTTGAGCGGCGTTTCTGAACCCGAACGTCATCATAAGATACTCAAAAAGGCCGAAAGGCGTAACAATTGCAGTTTCGGGTACGTCTTCTTTTTCTATACCAATTGTTTAAGGATACTGGCTTAATAATTAAGCATATTTATTGCCCGGGTCAACGATCGATACCTAAACTAAAGTGGTGGTTTTATTGAATCCCTTCACGGAGTCTTGCGGCTCACCATCCATCAGTCTCCTTATCGTTAGATCTGGTAGTGGATGGTATTGTTTTAGCGTATCCCTGTTTAGAATCGCATATGGCACGTCTGCCACGATAAATGTCCAAGTCAATCGTTTAATTTCGAACCCTAGATCTAACTGCGTATGAATTGTACCGTATGTGCTTATTTACGTATTATTAGCGCCATACAATTAGAACTTGGCTGTCATACTCGATCGATCCAAAATGAAAACCAAATAATACGAACAATAAATAATTAAATAAACAATCGCAACACGAATGGTTAAAAAAAATAAATAATCTAACAATACACGAATATATAATTGAAGACTTCTAAGAAAAAAGGGCGTATCTTGAGGGCGTATTGTTTTTTCTTCATGTTTATTAGTGTTAATTAATTACACAGGCCCACAAACAAAAACAAAAGTGTCTGTGCAATTGATCAGACCTGTATATTCCTATGTATTTTTTGACGCTGAATCCGAATTTCCAATAAAAAAGTAGGGTCCAGCTACTTTTTTTTTGGAGTTTTGCTCGAAAAACCTCATTTTTTACGGTTTTTTCATGGTTTTTTTTAAATAAAAAGAAAATAAAGAAAAACTTTATTTTTTTGACTTCAGAATCGTATTCTACGGGAAAAAGTACATCGAAAACCATGTTTTGAATTTTTTTTGACAAAAATTTCAACCCACCATACGGCGATGAAAAGGCAGAAAATAGCGAAAAGTGAAAATTTGCTTCAAATTGGATTAAAATGACATTAAAATCAAGTTTTACGATTTTAAACCGATTTATAAACATCGAAAATACTTTACTGGGGATTTTTGAGGTTGCTGATCACGAATTTTAAGTAATATTTTTCAAAAAACAACTCCTAGTCGGCGTAAAAGGACAATAAACGTGATAAATTGATATTTTTTTCAAAAAATCGATGTTTTGGATACTGTTTTGGAGGTTTTCCACTACATAAATCACAAAACTAGAACCTTTTTCGACTCTTGATCATAAAATAAGACTTAGAACTTATGTATAGCGGTATTCATGAACTCCATTATAATATTTTTAGCTTCTTTTAAGAAGTGCCTTAGAGATTTAATGGGTTAATCAATTGAGTTTGTAGAATTTTCGCTAATACTTTGCAACTTCGATAGTGAGATGTTGGATAGTAGATATTGGCCATATCTATTTTTATTTTTGTCTTCCAAAAAAATATTTTAAATAAAGTTTTAAAGTGTTTTACGCTTACGCACACGTTTCTCGTCAAATGACCAGCGTAAAGGATTTCTGACACGCTTTTGACCTCTTTTTGCAGATGTTTCTCTCTTTATCATCTAGCAGTAATCTGCCAACATATTTATACCCCATCGTCCTTGAAATCTGCGTTCAAATTCCTTCAAATCTTGGTGAAACCTTTCTCCTTGCTCTTCACTAAAGTCCCCGTTGTTCTCAGGAAATTGATCAATATATGAATCAAGGAAATAAAGCTTCAAGTTCATTAGGCAGCGCAGTTTTTCAAAGTTGCGTACCATTTTTTTTACAATAGTTTTGTAATTTATTTTTTTTTACGAGGGTGAAATTAAGTAATAAATAACCAGTTATGTGTTGTGATGCATTTATTGCATCTCAATAACAAACCTATTCGAGAGAATGAGAGAGAAAGACGAGCCGAGATGCACTCACGAAATCGATCATTAATTAAATTATTAAACAAATTGATAGTTTTTATTTTTGTTGTTTGTTTTGAGAAACATGCGAGTTATTGAGAGCAGACGACTTACCGGTGGAGAGAGACAGATCTAAAGAGCAACCTAACCTCAAATTGAAACACATGGTGAAAGAGAAGCCACACTTACTATCGGTTTTCATGGTTTACTAGGATTTAGGCTATGGTGCAGGCTGCAACTCTACAACACTAGTGCACACAACATATAAAGAGAAAAAACACACATTCTGTGTAAACGAAACCTGCAACAGTGCTCTTGTGCGTCCCCATCTTATGTTCTTGATAACGACGTGCACGCCGTGGCACTGTTAGGTAATACATTTACACTCACACACACACCTGGTGTATAGGTACATATAACACAATACACTCGCGGTTCGCGATGACGAGTAAAACCGGAAAACGACGTGAAACATTAGAAATACGTGCTCGAGAGTAAAGAGGAAGCGTCGGTAAGGATGAAAGTAACCGAGTCGCGACGAAAATTCCCGACCGATGACGGAATCGATAGAAGGAGACAACGGTAGAAAGAAAGAGGAAGGAAATCGAATCACGAAAAGGGAGAGGATCAGAGAAAAAGGGGAGCCAGCTATAGTTTATGCATCAGACTCATATATACGTTATTATATATAGAACTACGTAGAAATCGAGAGCCGTAGAAATATTCTATATGGAACGATGTAGAAATAAAGAGCAGCATGAGTATTATATATATAGAAATACGTAGAATCAAGAGCAAGAGTGATGGAAGATAGAAGAATCGAGCGCTGAAGAGAGATAGTGATGAAGTTTGCATGAAGAATAATCAAAACCAAGTACATGGAGCATTCTTAATATGAATTTTAATGGAGCGTGCGAGATATAGAGGGCGCTAACATCAAAGAAGCCGCCAAGAGGAAAGGTATTGATTGGTTATAAGTTAACATCCTTTATATTGACGAATAGCAATTACGGAAAGGATTAGTAACCAACTAACCATTATTCTATTTGTGACGTAATTAATTAAAGAAAGGATGAGAAGAAAGGAGCTCAAAAATAGATGTTCTGTCGACACACTTTGGATCTGGATCCCTACAAAAAAAAATGACATGAGATCTCGCGATTGAAAATGAAACGAGATCTCATATGAGAACTCATATGAGATCTCACGTGAGATCTCACGTGCCACAAAATTTTGTTTTTCCTGACGCCCGATCTCACGTGAGATCTTATGCGAGATCTCATGTGCAAAAAAATTAATTTTTCCCGATACCCGATCTCACGTGAGATCTCACGTGAGATCTCAGATATTAGTGTAATTATATAAATTAAGGGCATGGTGATACTTCCCCCTTCTGATAATATTTCTGGTCTAAGTTTATGTTCACTTCAATAAAAAAATTAGTAGGATTCAACTTGAGTGCGAACAACTAAAGAAATCTACCAAATATTTAAAAAGTGTTTAACGTTACATCAAAATACGCGTCACCTATAACTTAGTTCGAAGCGAACTAGCTTTCCAATGCGCAACCGTCTTCGCGTCGCTTCCAACTGGCGTGCCTAAGGCAAGAGGACCCACGCTCTCTCACTTGGATACGAGCCAGCAACCAAGCAGCAGTTCTTACTCTACTCACACGCCTCATCAACATACAGTCCATTATTCTAGCTGCGCTTTCACAAGAAGAGAACAAATCGACAGAAGAAGGAAATCACCGGTTTTAAGCAGTGAACGAAGATAACTAGCCATCAAGATTAAAAGCACTAATTATTTTATCTCATTACAATTTAGAAACAAAATTGTGACTTTATAGTTAAATTCATTTATTAATTAATGTAAATTCAGTGAAACTTTATTGTTTAAATAGTGAATATTATTTACCTTTAATCTCAAATATCAATTAAAATAGTGCTTCAGTTTATAGCTTACAATTACGTTGAAATAAAAGAAAGAAATTTACTTGTTTATTTTGACCTTAAACGCGCTCTATGTAAAATTTAATAAAGTGCTCTTTGTTACCAGCTAAAATATTAATGTCTACACCTTTATTATGTTTAGATCATACATAAAAGTCCTTCGAGCCGGATACTTCAAAGGAACATCGAGCATAATTCTTGGAGAGATTCAATGGAGACTGTAAGCATATTTTGCGTGAAAGGGAATCTGAGGCATAGTGAAATCGTTACCGAGCAATACGGAGTGCATCGTGCTAAACATTGGCAAATCAAAACTATTTTTGCCATTTTTTGATTCTACCAAGGCATTATCGCCGGAAACGACGCCATTGTTACCACGCTTTTCCACGTAGCCCAATATTAAAGGTGGCGCTTCGGTCGTGCAGTACGAATCCTTCTTCACGAATTGCGCACCCCGCTCTATAACCTATATCCACGAAAAGATGTCAGCACCGTACACGTTAAAATTATCGCGAGCATCGAATGTGTGTGAGTGCGACTATCCTTGTCTTCGCTGCATGCATCGTTATATGCAAAGGTAAATCTACGATTATCATAGTAATTTCGCAAAAGATATTGTGAAACAAGCTCATCGCATTGAATTTTATCTATACATATAAAGTAAAATAATTTTTGAATTATTAATCATAATAAATCTGTATTTTATGGTAAAAGCATCTAGCGGATAATTTCATGAGAGCAAAAATTGAAGTAATGGCTACCAGTCCGAATGCTGAAAATTTCCGTTAAAAATAAAAGGTGTACGAATACAGACACAGTGAATTTAAGGTCATTCTTATAATCTATTGAAAGAATCTATTGCTGGTTCGCTATTAGTGCCTAAAAGGCTTATCATTTGTTAAAGTATTTAAATCATTTTCAAAGAAAAGATAGTGTACAAAGAAAAGAAAATATCTCAATTGAATCATTTAGTGAATATAGTAATTTAATCTCATAAAGTAATTCATTTCATTGTTGAATCTTTGTGAATTCACTTAAATATCTAAAGTTATAATTGCATATCAGAGAGTGAAATTTATCAGCAATCCTTTGATTGTGAGCAGTGAGTTGGCATTCGCGCTCAACTAACTTGTTTCATTTTCTTTCTTATGAAAGCATTCTTTCTTTGTACACAATTGATTATCTTAAAGATTAATTAATCTTATCATTGAAAATTCATTTTGTTAAGCTCAAAGATATTATTATCACGAAATGGATGTTCTATATGAGACTCAAATAGAGTTATTGCGAAAAATATCTAATTGTTAACCTGAATTTTCCAACAGAGAGGAGGCCAAACGCACAAAGGGAGGTGCAGAGGCTCAGTTAACCCGATTGGAAAAATACTATCAAAGGTTTTTGGAACACCATGAGAAGTGCTTAAGGTTCAGGTTAAAGGACAAAGCTCACGCCTATTTTACTGAGAATTTAGCAGACCAAATAGAAGACGCTTATTATTTATCGAAAGGAGAATTTAATGATTTTTTCAATGAATTGAACACCTTTGTTCAAATTCAAGCAGACCAGTCACTGATCCACGTTCCCAACAGAGATGAAGCTGCTCCAGCCAGAGCTTACAGACATCTGCCTAAAATTGATATACCCCTGAAAATTGATATAATTTTCAGGAAGGCACGCAGATTGGGAAAACTTCAGGGACATCTTTAGATCCATCATACATCGGTGTGACTCAATCTCTACGGTGGATAAATTTTATTACTTACGCACGCATGTATCAGGAAAGGCTCTTGATATTGTGCGCAGATACGCGTTAACTGCTGAAAATTATGAGCAGGCTTGGATTGCTCTGAAAACATATTACGAGAATCAACGTCAGTTGATTAATACTCATCTTGGCAATTTCTTTTCTGTAAAGATTGTCAAACAAGAAGGCGCTGCTGCGCTAAGTAAGTTGCTCAAAGAAGTAACGGCTCCCCTTGATGCATTGGCAAATCTAGGTCACCCCGTCGCGCAGTGGTCAGATATTTTAGTCTTTTTCATCGCCAGCCGATTTGATGACAACACTCAGAAGGATTGGCAGAGATTGCTGGGCAATTCTGTTGACCCTCCAACATATGATCAAATTAAAAAATTTATAGAATCACAAATAATCATGTTGGAAGCAGTGGAGGCCGGCAACAAACCCGCTATTGGTACTCCAAGCTCCAATAGAAATTCCAAAGCTCAGTTAGGTATATCTAACTCTCATCAAAGTCTCTCTATCGAAGAAAGTCCTCAATCTTCAAATAAAAATTGTTCCTTCTGTTCACGTAATCACTTTGTGTCCTCTTGTGATGATTTCAAATCCAAGGATTACCAAGTAAGGAAGGATTTTGTAACATCGAAGCGACTCTGTTTCAATTGTTTGGGTTATCACCAGATCAAAGATTGTAAATCCAAAGGTCGATGCTTCTCATGTAAAGGAAGACATCACTTGCTTCTTCATAACCCTAAGGGAACCTCATCCTCTCATAGGAAATCACACAGCTGACTCTTCAGCCGATTTAAATTCTGCAACTAATACGGAAGACAAGTTACGAAGTCAGATGAATTCAACGGATGATTCACGTTTTGATGAAATCAATTCATCGTCGTCTCATTCAACAATCAATCAATCATCGAACAACATTATCAGTTCAAACACCTTTGTCAAAGAGCAAGACAACCGATCTAATCAAATCAATTCCATAACTCAGTTGACCTCTGAAAAGATACCTACAAACTCTCAACAGATGTTTTCTGGTTGTACTAGTCATATTAGTGTCGTTCGAGGTGTTTTGTTAGCCACTGCGCTCATCAAGGTAAAAGGTTCAAACGGATTAGAGCATGTGGTTAGAGCTCTCATCGATCCGTGTTCACAGTCATCCTTTGTTTCAGGATCTCTCAGAAATCGGTTGAGATTAAAAACCACAGCCGTTAATGTTCCCATTACTGGCACTGGTGGTGAATTAATTGTAACAAGCAAAAGAATGACTGAACTTTCATTTCAACCTTGGTTTAATAACTCTACTTTGTTTGATTTAGAAGCTCTAGTTTTACCTCAAATCTCATCGTATCATCCTCCAACTGTGTGTTCAAACACTTCAATGCCTTTTTTGCAGGATTTGCAACTGGCTGATCCTCAATATATGCACAACTTTCACGTGGATGTTTTTCTAGGATCTTCAATTTATTCCGAAATTCTTTGTGGTTCGATAAGAAAGAATGATGCTGGAGGTCCAATCGTCATTGAGACTACTTTAGGCTGGTTGTTACTAGGTGAAGTAAGTAATTGCCTTGAGTCCTCTGAAAACAATATCAAAACGAAAGATCAATCTTCTCTTGTCTCTCTTCATACGACCTTAGAACCTCAATTGGATGAGCTCTTGCAAAGCTTTTGGAAGCAAGAAGAGCTACCTAAGAGAGAAATTTTCACAAAGGAAGAGAATGATTGTAAAGCTCATTTTAAGGAGACACACTCTCGCGATTCAGCGGGAAGATATGTTTTAAGACTACCAGTTAAAGAACGATCAATCATTGAATCTTTAGATTCTAATGAATCATATCGCATTGCATGCAGTATGCTCTACAATCTTGAAAGAAAATTTATTAAAGATGAAAAGCTTAAGGTTAGCTATCATCAATTCATGCACGAGTATGAAGATCTCAATCACATGTATAAAGTATCTCTTCCTACTCATTTCAATGCTAACCGCAATTCATTGTTTCTACCTCATCATGGAGTGTGGAAGGAAAATAGCTCCACTACTAAACTTCGAACCGTTTTTAATGGTTCCCAAAAATTAAGATCAGGTTTATCATTGAATTCAGCATTATACGTTGGGCTCAATTTATTGCCCAACTTAGCTGATTTATTATGCGGTTGGAGACGCTATAAGTATGCCTTCACTTCTGACATAGAGAAAATGTACAGGCAGATTCTTATTCACCCAGAAGATCATCAATTCCAATCTATTGTTTGGAGAGAATCACCAACAGAACCGATTCAAATTTATAGGTTAGCCACGGTTACATACGGACTAACTTTATCTACTTATTTAGCTAATCGTACCTTAAAACAATTGGCTATTGATCATATGTTTGAATATCCTCAAGGCGCAGAAATTCTGCAAGGAGAGATCTATATGGACGATGTTTTGTCGGGTGATCACTCTATTAGAAATGCTATTAGCAAAAGAAATGAGTTGATAAACTTAACTCGGGCAGGAGGCTTCAAGCTTCGCAAATGGTCATCTAACTCAATTTTCTTAATTGCTGATCTTTCTAAGGATGATATCGATTTGAACAATGATACTATCTTTGACCAAAAGTATGTCACCACAATTTTAGGTCTGTCTTGGTACCCTAAAGAGGACAGTTTTCACTTATGTCTAAAATCTTACAAATCTGTTTCCTCTTGGACAAAAAGGACAGTATTGTCCGAAATAGCAAAGCTTTTTGATCCCTTGGGATGGATTGCACCTATCATAATCACCTCAAAAATAATCATGCAAGCCCTCTGGTTATCTAGGATTTCGTGGGATGATGAGCTTCCCAATGAGCTAGTTACTAGATGGTTAAAGTGGTACAATCAATTGAAATATATCAATGATATCTCGATTCCTAGATGGACTCATTATAATCCATCTTATAAGCTAATCGAATTGCACGGCTTTGCCGATGCATCTAAATCAGCTTTCGGTGCAGTGTTGTACCTGCGTGTAACGCTAGAAACAAACGTTTTTATCTCTCTACAGCTAGCCAAAAGCAAAGTTGCACCTTTGAAGTTGTTATCAATTTCTAGATTAGAGTTGTGTGCTAATCATTTGTTAGCAAAGTTGGTGAAACATTTTTTAAGTATCAACATAATTTCACCATCTTCCATTCACCTTTGGTCAGATTCTACCGACGTATTAGCTTGGTTGAGTGACCATCCATCTCGTTGGCTCACGTTTGTTGCCAATCGTTGTTCCGACATTCATCATTTATTGCCTGATGCAGTTTGGCATCATGTCAAGTCTCGAGAGAATCCTGCTGATATTCTTTCAAGAGGATGTTCAGCAAATGATTTGCTGGGCAACTCCTTATGGTGGAAAGGACCCTCATGGTTGAGAGAGTCTATCAAGCCTTGGGAAATGACTAGCAAAGTTTCGCCCTTCAATCCACACGAATCCAAATGTAAAACCTTAACCGATGCTATATCGTCTTAAGCTAGCGTTCAAGCTACCTATAAGTTCGATTTGATCTATCATTGCTCCGCTTTGCACAAATTGCTAAGAATAACTGCTTTGTGTCTCAGATTTGTACTGAAGCTGATGCACAAAAGTCTCAAAGGTTCAAAAGATAAATTCTATTTGTCGTCGCTTGAATTTCTTAACTCTCTCCACTCCAATCACCTCATAGAAGTTTCCGCAATCGAAATAAATGCCGCCAAATTATTCTGGATTCAAGCTCATCAGAAGCTACATTTTTCCAGAGAAATTAAGGAACTTTAATGTGACAAGACACTAAGCTCTAAAAGTTCACTAATTCATTCGAATCCTGTAGTGATCAAAGGACAATTAAGAGTAGGTGGTCGAATTCGACACTCACTCTTGGATGAAGAACAAAAACATCCCATAATTTTATTCAACAATGATCCTTTGTCTTATCTCATTATTAAAGAGGTACATAATAGGTCACTCCACGGTGGCACTCAATTAACCTTATGTACTATCAGAAAGGAATATTGGATGATAAAAGGTCGTCAAGCAGTCCGATCTTTCATCTGTAAATATGTACCTTGCATAAGATTTTCTCGAACACAATCAAGTCAGAAAATGGGTGATTTGCCTAGTTCCAGATTATCACCTGGTTACCCATTTCAGAAAAGTGGAGTAGATTATGCAGGTCCCATTCATATAAGGTTGACTAAGACTCGAGGTAAAGGCACCTTAAAGGGATATATTTGTTTGTTCATCTGTCTCACAACTCGCGCAGTTCATCTTGAGGTAGCTGAAGACTACACTTCAGACTCATTTTTAGCCGCCTTCAGAAGATTCTCCTCGCGTAGAGAACATTGCTCAGATCTGTTTAGTGACCAAGGAACTAATTTTATTGGAGCTGATTCTGTTCTAAAGGAACTATTAACAAGTAAAAATGTTAGAAATAATCCATTGTTTCATTGATTAGCTTCAAATGAAACAACGTGGCACTAACCCACCCAGCGCTCCTCATTTTGGTGGAATTTGGGAGGCTGCAGTGCGATCAACAAAACACCATTTAAGACGTGTCATCGGAGAACAAGTGTTAACGTACTCCGAGCTATCCACTCTACTATGCGAAATCGAAGCATGTTTGAACTCAAGACCTCTATTGCCTTTGAGCGACGATAGTACTGATGAGGTACTCAGTCCATCTCATTTTTTAATCCAACGATCTTCCTTTATAGTGCCTGCTCCCGAAGCTGTTCAACAGAAAATTCAACTAGGTAAAAGATGAGAATAAGTAACGCAGATGGTCCAATCTTTCTGGGACCGTTGGTCCATGGAATATTTGAATTCGTTACAAAACCGCAACAAATGGCTACACCCACAACGTTCCTTTCAAATCGGAGATATTGTACTAATAAAGAGGGAGACAACAGCCCCTGCTCGCTGGCCATTAGGAAAAATCGGGAAAGTTCACCCAGGCAAAGACGGTTTAGTACGAGTTGTTACAGTGCGAACAGCCGGTACCACCTTGAAACGACCGATTACCAGTCTATTATTACTCGTTGCTGACTAACTCATCATTAATATCAAGTTCATCTTATTAACAAAAGGAAATGTCACCTTAATTTCATCAATTCAAAAATTTAATATCGCCTCTGGCACCATTCTGGTTTACATTGTTTCAGTTTTTATTCGTCCGTTAGACGAAGGTGGGCGGTATGTTTAATGTTACGTCAAAATACGCGTCACCTATGACTTAGTTCGAAGCGAACTAGCTTTCCAATGCGCAACCGTCTTCGCGTCGCTTCCAACTGGCGTGCCAAAGGCAAGAGGACCCACGCTCTCTCACTTGGATACGAGCCAGCAACCAAGCAGCAGTTCTTACTCTACTCACTCGCCTCATCAACATACAGTCCATTATTCTAGCTGCGCTTTCACAAGAAGAGAACAAATCGACAGATAAGGAAATCATCGGTTTTAAGCAGTGAACGAAGATAACTAGCCATCAAGATTAAAAGCACTAATTATTTTATCTCATTACAATTTAGAAACAAAATTGTGACTTTATAGTTAAATTCATTTATTAATTAATGTAAATTCAGTGAAACTTTATTGTTTAAATAGTGAATATTATCTACCTTTAATCTCAAATATCAATTAAAATAGTGCTTCAGTTTATAGCTTACAATTACGTTGAAATAAAAGAAAGAAATTTAGTTGTTTATTTTGACCTTAAACGCGCTCTATGTAAAATTTAATAAAGAGTTCTTTGTTACCAGCTAAAATATTAATGTCTACACCTTTATTATGTTTAGATCATACAAAAAGTTATATACAAATTAGCAATTTATAGTATTTCAGGGTTAGGTTTGGCAACTTTGATATATGATTTGCGATTCAAGTTTATAAAAAAATTACAGCTCTAAAGGATTTTTTTATTCTGACTAAAATAATGGTTTTAATATAATTAACGTCAAAATTTGTCAAAATTTGTCAAAATTTAAAGAATAAGCTGAAAAAAAATAAAAAAGTAATAAATATCTTTTTCAAATTTTTCAAATTGAATAAAATATATAAGAGATCCCATGTGAGATCACATATGAGATCGCACACGAGATTGCATATGAGATGTCACATGAAATCGCCTATGAGATCGCATATGAAATCGAATGTATATTCGTTAAATTTTTAAAATAAAATAAATATATGTGCGATCTGACATGAGGTCTCACATATATTTATTTTATTTTCAAAATTCAACGAATATATATGAGATTTCATAGGCGATTTCATATGAGATCTGACATGAGAGTTCATACAATATTTTCAGTAGGGATGATTTTTCTCCGATTGTTCTTTAAATTCATACATATTTACACTCTGCCGATTTTCATTTATTCAAAATAAGTTCATACCTATAAGTAGAATCGGTGGTAGCGCAGAGGCTAACGCTCTTGGTTCATGCTGTAATAGACAAGAGTTTAATCCCCGGGAAAATTTTGGAAAAATTTTTCTGACTTTTTCTCTGTGAAATAGAACTAGGAGACTAGGAAAAACCAATTAAAAATCCCACTTGGCTAATATTTGGTACGAAGAAATTAATTAATTTAAAACATTTTTTAGATGCATAAAAATATTTTATTGGAGAATAAAAATTTTATTTTTATTATGAAATATTAATTTAAAATAAAATTAATAATTTCCAGTATGAGATATTTTTAAGTTTAAGAGGAGGTCACGTATCTCTGTCCTTTTCTAATCAAAGAATTGAGTTTTTTACAGAAACTAATAACTTTAGCAAAAAATGAAGAGAAAGCCGCATCTCGTAATAAAAAAAGCAATATTTTCTTTGATAAGAAAGAATTAATTTTATTGCTTCGTTTTCAAGAAAACCTTGAAAAACTTAAATCATAGAGGTTAGGGTGGACAATTCGGTTTTTCAAGGTTTTCTTGAAAACGAAGCAATAAAATAAATTTTTTCTTATCAAAGAAAATGTTTCTTTTTTTGATACAAGATGCGGCTTTCTCTTCATTTTTTGATAAAGTTATTAATTTTTGTGAAAAAATCATTTCTTTGATTAGAAAAGGACAGAGATACGTGACCTCCTCTTAAGAAATATCTTATGTATGTGGAGCAATATTTTATTGATATTTAAAAATGTTATTTTCACTGACGGAATAAATAATATTGATACAAAAAGTATTTCACCTATTGCCAGAAAGAATCTCTCCGATACAATAAAATTTTTTTCGTTACAAAGAAATTTTTTTTCAAGTGTAGCTATTAGATCTCAAGTAACGGTTTTATCATCTATCATTTATTTTTATCATGTAGCGACAAAGACAAAATTAGGTTCAAGTAACAACCGCTACTTGAGTTAGGTATATGAATAGGAGTCTAAGATCGTCTATGATAATGAAAATTTATATGGTTGGAATATATATTTAAAGTAGATTAAATTACAAATATTATTCTCTTCATTAAGAAATAATAAGTTAATTAAAAAAAAATTTTCTCTTATTTATTTTTTAGTCAATTTTCAATCATAATAAATTTTATTGAAAACGGAGCAATTCATTCTAACATATTTTAACAATGAAAATAATACTTTTAATTTATTTAGAAATAATACTTTTAATCTTATTCAAATAATGAAAATAATTTCAATTTATAAAATTCATAGTAAAGGATTAAATAATTTATCTTACCTGCAAGAAATAAAATGTTGGCTCTCTAATATTCGCCTTTGCGACTCGAAGGATTACAGTGAAGTTGACGGTGATTATTTTTAACCAAGTGAAATCCGTTATTATCAAAGTCCTTACAATTGTCTGACACAAAAGACACAAGAGTATCTCTTTTTCGTACTCTTCTTATACATCGGCTTTGTTCCAAATGCTTCTCGGGGTTGCGCACGCCGTATTCATAAAATTTATCACATGTTAAATAGCTCTAAAGAAGCTTTCTGATTGGTCGATACAGCTTATCTATAAAGAAACCCCCAGTATGTGCAGTAGATTTTCGGACACAGCAATATACTAAGCATTACTGGTGCGCAACTTCAAAAAGCGTGTTTAACACAGCCATTTGTATGCGAACGTAATTTCCTAAGCAAGACAATGAAAAATCTGTTAACGCATCCAGACGATGCAATACATACATATATATATATATAACACATTAGTAATACATGGGCTTTGTTCCAAATGCTCGCGATAAATAAATCCATATAAATTTTGCGAATACAGCGTGCGCAATCCCGAGAAGCATCTGGAACAAAGCCGATGTATTAGAAAAGTACAAAAAAACGATACTTTTGTGGCTTTTGTGCCAGACGATTGTGAGGACTTTGATAATAACGGATTTCACTTCGTTAAAAATCACGACTGTCAACTTTACTGTAATCCTTCAAATCACAAAAGTGAATATTCGAGAGCCAACATTTTAATTCTGGCAGGTAAGATGAAAATATTTAATTCTCTACTGTGAATTTTATATAATGAAATTATTTTCATACTACTTTCAAATATGATCAAAAGTATTATTTCTAAATATATTAAAAGTATTATTTTCTTTCTTAAAATATGTTAAAATAAATTGCTCCGTTTTTAATAAAATTTATTATAATTAAAAATAGATTAAAAATAAATGCGAAAAATTTTTTTTTTCGATTAACTTATTATTTCTTAATGAAGAGAATAATATTTGTAATTTAATCTATTTTAAATATATATTCCAACCATAAAATTTTTATTATCATAGACGATCTTAGGCTCCTATTCATAGACCTAACTCAAGTAGCGGTTGTTACTTAAATCTAGTTCTGTCTTTGTCTCTCCATAATAAGAATAAAAGACAGATGATATAACCGTTAATTAATCTAATAGCTACACTGGAAAAAAAATTTATTGGTAACGAAAAAAATTTTATTGTATCGAATATATTCTTTCGGGCAATCAATGAAATATTTTTTTTATCAATATCATTTATTCCGTCAGTGAAAATAAAATTTTCAAATATCAATAAAATATTTCTCAGCATGCATAAGATATTTCTTGAACTTAAGAAAATGTCATACTGGAAATTATTAATTTTATTTTAAATTTATATCTCGTATTGCAAAATAAAAATTGAATTAAATAATAAAAATAAAATTTTTTTCCTTCAATAAAACATTCTTATGCATATAAAAAATATTGCGTATTAATTAATTTCTGCGTACCGAATAGAACTAACTATTTATTGAATAAATATTATCTTTCTTTAAAAATATATCTGAATTTTTCAAGCCTGAAAAATATTTTTTTGTAGAAGAATATAATATTTTGAAAACATGAAACATCACTTTTAAGCATAGAAATAATTTTTCACAAGTAAATTTAAAATATTAATTCAAATAAATGTTTTAACAAATTTAAGTTCTTTTTCTGCAATATGAATTTCAATTTTTTTTAATTACTGAAACTCTTTTGATTCAAAGAATTATTTTTTTATTCAAAGAAATATTTCTTTGAAACAGTTAAATAATGATTTTATTTGAAATTTATTTTTTGTAATTATGTTTTTAAATAATTGTTGTGAAATTTTTCTTTTACTGAAATGTACGTTTTTAATCAAAATAATAATTACTTTATTAAAATGAGAAAATTTTCGAAGTTTTTCAGTTATATTTTCTTCATTCTGACAATTATTTTTTTTGAATTCAAAATCCTCCTAGCTCTCCCTCCATCTGTAAGTAGTTAAACACGTTTTATTTTTCGCTCTTCTTATTTTTGTTCTGGTACTGCATTTTTGTGCCCTAGGGCATTTTTCTTACAGACTCTTGCACGCTAAATTTGTAAGGAACCGTCTCAGCTATAAATCATCAGTTTTATCAGCGGTCCTTGCATTTTATCTTGTATTTTACATCAGGGTGCTGTTTCTTGGAGGTTAGAATTATCGCAGTTTTGAGGATAGTTTGGAGGCAATTTTGCATCTGCAGGCAGAGATCCTGGTGGCTAATTTTTCCGACCGATAAAATAGAAGTCTACCTTACCCTATAAGGAGGTCAGTTTTAGTTACTGTAGTGTACACTAGAGGTCGGAGTAATGGACAGTTGTGCGATTTGTAAGCTATCCACCAATAATAAATGGGACATGGCAAAACTCCATTTGTGTTTCACGTGCCGGCAGCGTTGTCATGCGAAATGCATGACTCGTTCAAAAATGGAAAATGGCACAAAGTATGAATGTAAAAGGTGCATTGAAAAAATAAAAAATAATTCAACATCATCAGCCAGTGGTAGCATCAAGGTCAATGGAGTTTCGCAGATTGCACGCAAAACTGTTTCCAATCAGCCCATCAGTGCCTCAACACCTTCACGGACTGACTCGAAAGTGACACCTGTCAACACCGCTCAGAAGCAGCCTGAAAGAGTAAAAACTACTTTGTCATCGCAAACTTCAACCATCAACAACAACGGCGGTGCCACGGCGGATGGAGGGAGAAGTAGTTTAAGTATACATTTATCTGATAAGCAATTGGGAGGTGGCGCTGCGCACGCTGCCCCAAATAATAATAATAGTAATAATCTTAAGAAAAATAATTTTGATGTGGTCCGAGGTGACTTAGATTCTTCCTCATTGCAGGCAGCTGTATCTGCTCTAGAGGGCGCACTATCTGGCAGGCTTGATAAATTATTTAATTCTTTTGACCGACTTTTAACTTTTGAAAGCCAAGTCCAAAATTTCGACAAGGGCCTGCGGGATATTGTGTCCAAAATTGAAAAACAAAATGAATTTATTCAAAATTTAGAAACTAAGCAGATGCAGCTGTTAGAGGAAAATCGCAAACTTAAGGAAATAATAGTCACTTCGGAAAGGAATTTCCTGTCTGCTCTAAACAATAAAACTGAAATGTATAATAAAATCATTAGTAATAAATTTGATAACATTCAAACTTTTCTTAACAACGAGTTTCATGGAGTGGACAGGGGTTTCTTCAACCTTACAACCAGGGTAGCTGGCGTAGCGCAGGCCGTTGCGGATCTCACGGGAATAAATGAGCATACATTACACGCATCTGAATCTGTGGAAATAACACAAGCACCACATACACATAATATAATTAGTGAGGAGGCACCTCGTCAAGTTGAGATGGAGTGTGGTCCTGGGAGTGGTACATTGGTGATCTCTGGCGGGTTTGACTGCTCAGCAGTCAATGTTGGGCCGGACGATTACGCCTGTGCCGTTCTTGGTACCATTCTCCCGACAATCAAGCGTACGAATATGATTTCTGTTAAGAAAATTGCTAAACATGACAATGTAAACGAGGTGCCTACAGAGCGTGAGATCAGTGGCGGCCCGAGGGGTTCATTCTCATTGCTGGTTAGACTTTCTGAGGAGGACCTGGTGCAAAAGGTGATTGAAGCTAAACGATAATTCACAGGTTATTCGACGGCGGATCTTAATCCCTCCCTCCTTAGCAGTCTTTCTTCCATCAAACACCACAACTCGATATTTATTAATGAATTTTTGCCTAGAGAGAAATATGCTAATTTTAAAAAATTGAAAAAGTATGCCAAAGAAAAAGGCTTTAAATTTGTTTGGCACAGACATGGCAGATTTCTGGTGAGGAGGGAGAGAGGGGAGAGAGCACACAACTTTTTTAATGAAAATGACTTAGATAATTTATTGATAGATAGCAAGAAACTAGATCACGGTGTAAATGCAAATAAAGACAATTCTGAAATTCTATCGAATATTAAGTACAATAATAATAAATGTGATACTAATACTACTAAAGCCTCTGATCATCAACGAAATATACTGGCGAATAATGGAGTAACGTCAAGTGTGGCCTCTCCCCAATGACTGCGCCTGGCCTCCTCGAGAAGTCGTACAGGGAGGAGGGGTGAACTGCGAGCATGCTTTCTGAATGTGACCTCTTTGAGGGCTCACATTGGGCAAGTACGTGAGTTTCTAAGTGATGGTCCCTCTTACGACATATTTGGAGTGGCTGAAACCTGGCTGGGTCCATCTGTTTTGGATGACGTCATTCGGGTCAAGCAGTATAAAGTATTCAGACAGGACAGAAACTTGCGTGGTGGAGAAGTTGCCTTGTATATTAAAGATAATTTAAAGTGCACTATTTTGGCTACTTCGGATACTCAAACTAATCATAGTGAAGGTAAACCGGAGGTACCTGAATATATTTTTTGTTCCGTGCAATTGGGCAGCTCCGAAGCCGTGCTGGTTTCTGTTATTTATCGACCTCCTGCAATTTTCTTTCTTAGAAATACTGATTTTTTGGATAACTTAAGAAATTTTGCCTCTGAATACTCTCATAAAATCATAATGGGAGACCTAAATGCCGATCTTCCGCGTGAGAGCAGTGATGCCAAATTTATTAATAAATTATCGGCTGAGCTTTCGTTACAGTTGGTTCAGCGCGGTGCCACGCATCACACTCCGACGTCTCACACGTGGATTGACCTGATTCTTGTGGACGATAATGACACAATACTTGACGCACGCAACTTACCGGCGAATTTTCACAGTCGGCACAATTTAATTGATGTATGCATTCCTTGTAATTTTATGAAGATAGATGAAAAGATAATTAAGTATAGGAATCATAAAGATATCTGTACAAACTTATTGGTGCAGAGTTTGGCCGGCTGTGATTGGACGCCATTTACAGTTGGTACAGTTGATCCGGAATCTGCGCTTGGCTGCCTCTGCGACAACCTTACGGCAGCAATACAAAATCTGACGCCACTAAAATCACTTAAAATTGGTAAAGATAAATTTCCTTGGATGAATAAAGAGTTGTCGCAGATGCAGCACAAGAGAGATGCCACGTATCGTAGGTTTAAACGGACGAAGGAGGAGCGTTATCTCTCCGAATTCTTGAAACTACGTAAAACTATAGACGAACAGATAGAACATGCTAAGACAAATTATTATCATAATAGACTGTTTGATGCTCTTGCTAGAGGTAATGTCTGGAAGGAGTTAAAAGACCTGGGACTCCTCTCCGGACCTCAAGCGGACTTGAATGGATTCACTCCTGATGAGCTTAATGCACATTTTGCGGGAGTGTCAGTCTCGTCACACGATGATACTGCGGAACGTAAGAAGATTCTTTCGGAGTGTAGTGAAAGTGGCTTTGCCTTCGAGCCAATTAATATTAATGATGTAATCCTTGCGATTTCGCATTTTTCATCACAGGCTTGTGGCGAGGATGGCATTCCGCAGAGTGTGATACTTAAAGCACTACCGTTTATTGGAGAGCATCTTGTGACTCTTTTCAATTCCTCTTTTGCGCGGAGGATCTTCCCTTGCCTTTGGAAGCGTGCACGCATTGTGCCTTTAAAGAAGTGTCCTGCACCTAAGATGCCTAAAGATTTTAGGCCAATAGCAATATTATGTTTTCTTTCAAAGGTTCTGGAGAAGATTGCCCATGACCAACTGCAGGAGTACATTACGACACACAAAATACTTGACTCTTTGCAGACTGGCTTCAGAAAGCACCATTCTACGCAGACTGCCATACTTAAACTTACAGACGACATAAGATCAGGTCTTGACAAGAAACTTGCCACGTTACTACTTCTATCTGACTTTAGTAAGGCTTTCGATACGATCTGTCCCTCCAAATTGCTTGCGAGGCTTAGATCGATGGGGCTTTCCAGGGCTGCACTTGAATAGATTAGCTCCTATTTATTAGGTAGGAAACAAATGGTTTCTACACACTTAAAAGAGGATTCAGATTGGCTAACAACCAATCTAGGAGTTCCACAGGGTTCAGTGCTGGGGCCTCTGTTGTTTTGCCTGTACATTAATAACATACGTGATACACTCGACCCCTGTTTCGTCGAGTACATATTATATGCTGATGACCTCCAAATCTATACTCAGGTCCCTTATGAACATGTGAATGAAGGTATTCGTATTTTGCAGAGGGCGGCCAGGGCGGTGTCGGGGTGGGCTGTCGATGCTTCTCTCACATTAAATGCAAGCAAAACTAAAGCAATCGTTTTTGGCAGTAGTCGATTAATTAATGACTTCTATACTGGTGAGTCGAGAACGATTGAGCTTGAGGGTGGTGTCGACATTTCTTTCTCTGATACCGTTGTGAGCTTTGGTGTTGTGCTTGACGCTAGGTTGTCATGGGAGCCGCACATTAATATGGTGACTAAAAAATTTAATAGGATAATGTATAGTTTGCGGTTTTTCCGCCGGCACACCACTAAGGCCCTGCGTAAACAACTCGCAGCCACCTTGTTGTTTCCGCACCTCGACTACTGCTCAGTAGTTTTGCTCGATGCTTCGCAGGGGTTGAGAAGACGTTTACGAAGACTACAAAATTCATGTGTGAGATATGTAATGGGTGTGAGAATGGGCGGTCATATCTCTCCTCATAGAGCTGCTCTTGGTTGGCTGCGTACTGATTCAAGGAGACAGTATTTTATGGCTGTACTTATGTACAAAATCGTGCGCATGAATACTCCAGAGTATCTAGTGAGTCTCTTTACTAGATATGTACCTAGGGTAGCCACTAGAGGAGAGATTAAGGACTTCGCAGTGCCCTTCGTGCGTACTGAGACTGGAAGAAATTCCTTTCAAGTTCAAGGTGCGCATTTTTGGAACTCCCTGCCTGCCGATATAAAAAATCTTCCATCGCTCGGCAGGTTCAAATCGGCTTTGAGGAGGTACTTACTCGACCTCGAGTGATCTTAATTTTAAGTATTTTAATTTTATGTTAATTTATTTTGTTTTGTCTTATATATAGATTTAAGGTGTGGATGTATTTATTAGCGCGAATGATGGTTGAATGAATGCAGAAAGAATGAGTGATTCTGTTTCTTTTTATTAATAGTTATGACATCTTCGGTATCAAGTTTTTATTCTTTAAATTTTATTATTATATTATTTTTTTATTATTTATTGTTGCATTGTTTTGTCCAATTTTATTTTTATTCGATGTCATGACTATGTTTTATGCTTTATCTTTCAAATTGTGTTATTTGATTTTAATTTGATTTTAATTTTATGACTGATAGATATTTAAGACTGTTTTTATTGTAATTTATGTTTTCATGCTTTCTGCGTGTATTTAGAGTAGTCTGTGATATCGCTTTTACATAGTGACTTACTGATACAGTATTATATATTAATTTTAATATTTGACTGTGATATCTTATCATATTATGTGCAATACTTTATACAGAATTATTATTCATTGCTTGATGTATTACATGCCTTTTTGTACTCTTTTACAAAATAAATTGATATCTATCTATCTATCCTCTTTGTAATGTAAAGAAATGTAATCAATTACACTGCTTTTTTGCACCAACAAACATTCTATTGTTGAAGAGAGATAGGTTTATCGAAGTCATGAACTAATTTGTTTAATTCAAAAATGATGTCTTTGAATGAAAAAATTATTTGATATAAGATATTTTTTTCATTTTCATATAAAAATTATTTTAAATAAATATTACATTTTTTCAATAAAAAAAATATAGCATTGTTTTTAAGAAATTTTACTGACTTTCAACACTATTTTGGAAGTAACTAATTTCTTAAAGTTAATAAGATACTAGCAAAAAATACTTCGCTCCTAACGTCACTCAGTTAAATTTTCATATATTATATTATTATGTATAAATTAGCCAATTTTAAAATAAAAAAGAATTGCCGCAACTCATCAATTTTGATATTGTAGTTTTGTACAAAATTAAATTTTTATATTTTTATAAAAAAGATTAATTAAAATTACAATGTGCATTAAAATTGTTCGAATACAAATTATATCATGATGAATTAAAAATTTGTTCTACTGAATTGCATTTGAATCAATGAAAAAATATAATGGGAATTTTTTCTTCTTAATCAAGTGTTTCAATCACGAACCATGAAATAATCGAAAACAGTATTTGACGTTTACTAGAACTAACAACTGCACGGAGAAAGAAAAGTATTGTTAAAATAGAAACTAAATCAAGTATATCTAATTTATGTACTAAAGTACTTTAAATAAGAGTGATGATATCAAATCAATTAGTACTATAGCTTGAATTTTAGGGACCAATGTTGGTACTATTATATTATGAAGTAAGAGCATAAATTTGCGATGCTTAGTGTCTTTTTTTTGGTACTAAGACTGATATTTCACCTACTCGATTCAAATGCAATATTTCGCAGAAAAATGTAATTATTAATCTCTTTTCATGCGGCTTTTTCTGTTACTGACATTAAAAACTATTAAATATAGAATTAATTATATAGTATATAACACTTTAAAATTACTAATAATTAATATTTAAAATTGTGATATTTAATGGATAAAACGATACATGTTTATCTTCCATATTCCGTTTTAAAATAGTTACTTTTGAGTTTTAAATTAATTATTAGTAATTTAAAATTGATATATATATATATATATATATATATATATATATATATATATATATATATGATTTACATTATATTTATCAACTGTTGAAAATTGTTACACAATCTAATGGGTTTTACGTTAATAGGTATTAATTATATTGAAGTTTTTCGCTCTTAACGTCGCTCGGTTGAATTTTCTTTTATTATATTATTATGTATAAATGAATAATTTTAAGTAAATAAGGATAAATTAATTTAAGTTTATTTTGAGTGCTGAATAAAATTAAAAATAATTTGATAAAACATAATATAAAAATATATGTACACATGTGCTTAAAGTAAAAAAGCGTATAATTTATACCATCAAGTGACTATTTCTCACCCTACTTCCATAAGAAAAACAAAGATAGTACGATATTTGATATAAACAAACTGAGAACTGGGAACTAACATTTATAATTTTCAGACCTTAATATATAACCATAAATTTGAATCCTGAAATTAATTTTTACGTGAAACATGCTTAAAAAAAATTCTGTGTTTATTTCTAATGAAAATATCTCCACAAATGTATTTTATATATATGAAATATGAAATTTAAATTAAAAAAACCATAAGATTAAAATACACACTTTTGGTTAATTTTAAATTTGAATATTTCAGAATGATAAAATAACTATTTGCAATTACTTAACAATCCTTTTTGCATCTAATATAAAATTTTAATGAGATACAAATATTACAAAGTGTATGTATCACAAGTAAGGTTTGCATATCATAAATATAATTTTTAGAATATTCTTGATAATGATAGATTATTAATTTAAAAAATTAAATATTTTTTCATTGATAACAAGTAACTTTTCAAATATAGTTATAATAATACTGTAAATGTCAATCAAATAACATTTTCATCAAAATAAATTTCAACGCTGTAATTATTAAAATAAACATTTTTATTTCACTACAATCTATTGTAATAATTATTTTTTTAATATATATATTGAAAAAATAATAATTCTATTTGATGAACAGTTATATAAATATTATATATTTATAATTGTATAACTAAATTTATCAAATTAAAATTGTATTTAGTTATCATTCAGAGAATAGAGTATTCAAATTAGTTTTCATGAAAATATATTATTTAAAAAGTTACTCGTTAACAATTTTTCATAAATAACATACAATTAACCTTAATTACATTTTCATTAGTACACGTGTTTGTATTTAAATTGATTGTCATTTATATAAAAATTGTTAACAATTAAATATATTAAAATTACATTTCAATATATTAAAATTACATTTCAATATATTAAAATTACATTTCAATATATTAAAATTACATTTCAATATATTAACATTATATTAACCTTAATTACATTTTCATTTGTACACGTGTTTGTATTTAAATGAATTGTCATTCATATAAAAATTGTTAGCGAATAAATATGTTAAAATATATTTTATTAAAGCAATAATATTCTTAAAAAGAGAAAAATATTAATTTTTAAAATATATCAAATTACCTCATTTGAAAAATTATCATTACATGATATAAAAATATTTTTTTTAATATCGTTTGAACATAAATTTCATGAAATACAATTTAAAAAAATTATTTATTAGATATTAAATTTTTTTTAATAGTCAATTATAAGGATAGGAAAGTATATGAAATATGACAAAATTTTTCTGATTATGTCTATAATTAAGAATTTATATTTATAAACTGTCTAGATAGAAGTAAAATTTCCCCTAAAAAAGTAAACATTTCAAAAGAAAATTTATTTATTATTTGCGAAATATTTATTATAAATGCGGAAAAAAATAATATTCTGTAATATCACTCTAAAATTTGTATTAAATATCATACCAATCATTAAAAGTACAATTATTTCATTATGCTGAATTTGTTGTCAAAGTTTGATAATATTTTACTATAAGAAGATATAAAATTAACTGTCTTTCCATTCTATTACTGAATTTCCATAAAAGGAATGTATTAACTTGTAGTATGTACCATGACAATTATTTATTTAAATTTTCTAGCTATTCAAATCATTAGTTTCCAAGATATTTAGATTTCTGATTTCAAATAAAAAAATTTTCGTAAAGAATATTGTAACCCAAACTTCTCAATAACTAATGAATAGATTTATTTAAAAGTTTAGCTGAATAATCTTCGTGATACATATTATATGTTAATGCATCTTTTTATTTAATGAAAATATAGTCAATATTAATAAGTGCAAGTGTACTGTCCATTTTACATCTCCTTAAATAATTTATACTTATAAAATTTACATAATATTATATAAAAACTATTAAAATGATAATCATATATTTAATATTATTTCAAACTATGAATAAAAAGTTTAAAAATAGTACATTATGCAATGGGTGGGTAAAGGTTTTATTTACGAAACGAGAAGTTTACTGCCCGAGCCGAAGGCGAGGGTTGTAACGAGTTTAGTAAAAAAGCCTTTACACACCCATTCCATAATGTATTTTATACCACGATAGCCGAATAATCATATTAAAGTTATGATTTTGAGGTTAGTGTGGTAAAAATTATTATTAAGTGCTAACTTATGAATATTTGTATTATTTTATTAAATACATTTCCAACTTAAATAATTAACTTAATGTTAAAACTGAATTTAATTAGCATTTAATACCACAAGTTATTTGAAAAATTTACCATTATTCGAAATAAATTCGGAATATAAAAAGTATTCCCGTATCAAAATTTCAAAATTCTATTAATTTAATTTTTTATTCTTTACATTAGAGAATTAGTTTTGATGTTGAAATTTTTTTGTGATGTGCAACATATATATATATATATATTATCTTATAGTAAAATATTTCATCACCTTGTATGAAAATAATTTTGTAAAAGTAGAATAATTCTGGGAATAAATAAATAATTACAAGAAAATATTGAAAACTGTAAATAACAATAAAAAAGCGTTAGGCTGGAGATAAATAATAATAATTTATTATCATTTATACATTAAATGTAGATACTACAAATATCCATAAATAACTATAAATAAATTAAAGAATAAAATTATTAGAAATAACTCAAAATAATTTTTATTTTAGTTCTTTTATAACAAACTTTTCTTAATGATTATATATATATATATATATATATATATATATATATATATATATATATATATATATATATATATATATATAGGACATTTCACACCAACTGGAAGAGAAGAAAGATAAAAATCTCTGAAACTTTAAGAATATATTCTTTTTGTTACCCAAAATGTGTAAAAAAAATTCCAAGGATTTAGATTAAAAGGATCAAGAGCTATAGATCCTTGAAATTTGGAAATTTTTCAAAATTTTTGGAAAAGTCACAACTTAATCATTTTTTTTCTGAAAATCCTGATGTTTTAGAAAGAAATTCATGAGAATAGTTCTTGTTGTAAATGAAGAGCAGAGTTAGCATGATCCTTTACAGACCCAAATTTGGAAGCGTTCTATTGGTTTTTATATGTATTACATGGTAATTGAAATTACTCATTGTTCGCCACTTCGGAAATTGCTTTTCACGGGCTTTTTTTTATTTTACGTGAACTTAAAAATTAATTTTTGATTATGTATGTCAGAGCCATCAATAAGGAGTAATGACAGTTTAAAATATATATTTTCATGTATAATTTATTTTAATATAAAAATTAATCATACATAAAAATATACATTTATATTTTAAATAAAAAATAAATCATACATGAAAATATATATTTCAAACTGTCATAACTCCTTACACAATCTAAAATTTATTTTAAAGTTCATGTAAAATAGAATAAAAAAGCCCTCAAAAAGCAATTTCTGAAGTAGCAAACAATAAGTAATTTCAATTACCATGTAATACATGTAAGAACGAATAGAAAACTTCAAAATTTAGGTCTGTGGAAAATCATGCTAGCTCTCCTCTTCATTTACAAAAAGAAGTATTGTTATGAGTTTTCCCTCGAAAACATCAGGATTTTCAGGAAAAAAAATTATTAAGTCAGGACTTTTCCAAAAATTTTGAAAAATTTCTGAATTTTAAGGATCTATGGCTCTTGATCCTTCTAATCTAAATCCTTGAAAATTTTTTTACACATTTTCGGTAACAAACAGAATATATTCTCAGAGTTTCGGCGATTTCTATTTTTTTGCTCTTCCAGTTGGTGTGAAATGTCCCATATATATATATATATATAAATGTATAATTGCCGAAAATAAATATTTTTTTTCGTTATATTATTTTTATGAATTTTATTATCATATAACAATTAATTCATAACATTTTTCATAATTTCTTTTATTTCTCAGCTTTTAAAGTGAAAAGGCAGTAAATTAAATTAGTTAATATAAAAGCAATTCTTTTGTAAATATCTTTGAAGAAAGTTCATTAAAAGTGAATTAAAATTCTTAAAAGAATTTTAATTTTTAATAATGGTTTTGACTGAGAAAGATAAATTGATTGTTAAAGGACAGGGATTGTGTAATGGAATGGCTTTCATCTTAACTGATACTCATATATTAGCATATAATAATATTTCAAACCAGTGCACCTCATTCAACATGCAATTAACTTTACTGATTCAAAGACTACAATATATTAATTCAGTACTGATTGATACACAATTTATACAGTTATTATTTTCGGGAAATTTAGAAAAGGGTCACCGGATCTGTGTGTGTTGTAATCTTAGAGCATATATACCTGGAGGGAGTATGCAAAGTTAAAAAGTGTAATGAAAAAAAGAGAGAGAAAGGTAGCTTAGGACGAAGTGTTTTCTCTCTCACGCGGATTCTCATTAGCTGTTGTTTCCTCCCAGCGTGGCTATCTCATACTTGACGCTCATCCGCGCGAGAGAGAAAGCACTTCACCCTAAGCTACCTCACTCCCTCTTTTATTTTTTACACTTTTTGGCTTTGCATGCTCCCTCCAGGTATATATGCTCTAAGGTTGTAATAATAAGATAATTCATATATATGACAGTTTAAATCTTGAATATCTACAAGATGAGCATAAGATTTATGTAAACAGATTATTTCCAAACAAATCAGAATTGAGCATAGTATTCGAAACAGTACAATCACAAACAAATAATTATGATTGTTGCGTTTTTGCAATTGTTTTTGCTATCGCAATACTTTATAATTTAGGTCCATGTTGTTTAAGATATGATGTTTCTCAAATGCGATTACGTTTATCAAGAATTTTATAAACGCAATAAATAAGAATGTTTCTAGTTTCACAAAATTATAATAATGGAAATATAAATTACGATAATTCACCGGACATGATAAAGAGGAGTTTTTGTCATGAGCAACGTCTTAATCTAATACCATTAAATTTATATTTCGCCGAGCTTGAACTATTAGGAAAAAACTCACAAATGCATTTATTGGCAGAACAAAAAAAGACCATGGAAATGTATCTTAAACAAAAAAATTCGAATCATGAAACAATTTTAATGGAAATTGACAATGACATTTCAGATACAAATTTTTTTTAACCAGATAAGAATATAATGGGAATCGATGATATCCACTAGAATTATAACGACAATAAAATTAGGACAGCTGAGATTCAATTAAATAGAGTAAAAAAAGAATCAAAAGAAATAGATGGTAAAGAAGCATTATTTGTAACAGGATTTATAAGCATGACAAAGCTGCCCACCTTCGAATAATATTTCCAATCCTAACTTATGGATAAACAATGCGTTTCATCGAGTTTTTTTGCTACAAAGCAAAAATTTAAAAGATTTAATTCTAGTGCGGAGAACTCAAGAAATCCACCAAAATATTAGACGTATAAAGTTATAATAAAAACTTTCACTGTATCGTATTTTAAAGTTAGGTCTATCAAGTTTAATATCTAATTTCCAATCCAAGCTCATAAAAAAATAACAAGTCTAAATGATTTTTTATTTTGACAAAAATTATTGTATTAATATAGCTTTAGTACGGACAAGTCATTATATTTGTTTAATTTATTAATTTAAAAAGATATTGATAAAATAAAAAAAACAAAACTCAATTGCTGCAACTCCAACATTCCGTTAATAGCAAAATGGTAACAGAACAATCACATAAATATAGAAAAATTTCAGAAAAAGACAATATTATGAAAATGCGAGAAAAAAAAGTAATGATAAATTAGAACTAAGACGTGTACACGGAACTTTACGTAAGAAAAAAGCTTACATAAAAATGAGAAGAGGACAACCAAATAAATATAAACAGAAATTAGAAAATACTAAGATAACAAAATGGCAATTTAAGGAATCAATGAGTACTGATAAATTGGAACAAATACGTGCGAATGAGGCTTTACGCAAGTGGAGAAGCTTATATAAAAAATAAAGAAAAACAACAAAAAAATTATGAAGAAAAATTTGAAAATACTAAGATAACAGAATTGAAATTAGAGGAAAAAATGAGTATTGATAAATTGGAACAAATACGCGCATATGAGACTTTACGTAAGAAAGAAGCTTTTATAAAAATTAAAGAAAAACAACCCAATAAATATAAAGAAAAATTAGAAAATACTAAAATAATGAAAATGAAACCAAAGATAAAAAAGGGTACTGATAAAATGGAACAAATACGTACAAATGAAGCTACACGTAAGAAAAAAGCTTACGTAAGAATGAAAAAAGAACAACCAAATAAATATAAAAAAAATTGAAAATATTAAGATATAAAAAATAAAATTAATTGAAAATAGAGATACTAATAAATTCAAAAAATTGCATGAAGAAGAAAAATTAGGCAAAAAAGAGACTTATAGAAAAGTTATTAGTGAACTATATAATGAATATGAGAGAATGGTTCAAATTAAAAATAAAAAATTGGATAATGCCGATATTATTAAGAAAACACAAATAAAAAATGATTGTTACCAATTAAAAAAATCATGCACAAGGTGTAAACAAATAGAAATTGATGACAATAAACATGTTAATAATGATACTATGATAAATAAACCAATAGATGGAAAAAAGCGAAAACATACATATGATTCTTATCAATTAAAGACATCTTATATTATATTAAAGTGAAACCACTTTTTTCTCCGTTTCTCCGGTTCTCCGGTTCTCTGCATTTTTTAAATGTGTCTTTCTTAGGCCTTATATTTTCTTCGGCCTTATATTTTCTTGGGCATTATAATTTTCTTGGTCCTTGTAATTTTTTGGACTCAATATTTTTTTGGGCCTAATATTTTTTTGGACTCTATATTTTTTGAGCCTTATTTTTTTGAGCCTTATTTTTTTGAGCCTTGTATTTTTTTGGGCCTTATATTTTATTGAGCCTTATATTTTCTTGGGCCTTATATTGTTTTGGGCCTTTTATTTTATTAAGCCTTATACTTTCTTGGGCCTTATATTTTTTTGGGCCTTATAATTTTTTGGACTCAATATTTTTTGGGCCTTATATTTTATTAAGCCCAATACTTTCTTGGGCCTTATATTTTTTTGGACCTTATAATTTTTTAAACGTAATATTTTTTTGGGCCCAATATTTTTTCAGTCTATATTTTTTGGGCCTTATATTTTATTGAGCCTTATATTTTCTTGGGCCTTATATTTTATTGAGCGTTATAATTTCTTGGGCCTTATATTTTTTTGGGCCTTATATTTTTTTGAACCTTATATTTTATTGAGCCTTATACTTTCTTGGGTCTCATATTTTTTTGGACCTTACAATTTTTTGAACGTAATATTTTTTTGGGCCCAATATTTTTTCAGTCTATATTTTTTGGGCGTTATATTTTATTAACCTTATATTTTCTTGGGCCTTATATTTTTTTGGGCCTTATATTTTTTCAGGCCTTATAATTTTTTGGTCTCAATATTTATTTGGGCCCAATATTTTTTCGGTTTCTATATTTTTTGGGCCTTGTATTTTATTAAGCCTAATACTTCCTTGGGCCTTATATTTTTTTTGGCCTTATAATTTTTTGAACGTAATATTTTTTTAGGCCCAATATTTTTTTAGTCTATATTTTTTGGGCCTTATATTTTATTGAGCCTTATATTTTCTTGGGCCTTATATTTTTTTGGGCCTTATATCTTATTGAGCCTTATACTTCCTTGGGCCTTATATTTTCTTGGGCCTTATATTTTTTTGGGCCTTTCATTTTATTGATCCTTATACTTTCTTGGGCCTTATATTTTTATGGGCCTTATATCTTATTGAGCCTTATACTTCCTTGGGCCTTATATTTTCTTAGGCCTTATATTTTTTTGGGCCTTTCATTTTATTGATCCTTATACTTTCTTGGGCCTTATATTTTTATGGGCCTTATAATTTTTTTGACTCAATATTTTTTTGGGCTTAATATTTTTTCGGTTTCTATATTTTCTGGGCCTTATATTTTTTTGAGCCCAATACTTTCTTGGGCCTTATATTTTTTCGGACCTTATAATTTTTTGAACGTTATATTTTTTTGGGCCCAATATTTTTTCAGTCTATATTTTTTGGGCCTTATATTTTATTGAGCCTTATATTTTTTTGGGCCTTATATTTTTTTGAGCCTTATACTTTCTTGGGCCTTATATTTTTTTGGGCCTTATAATTTTTTGGACTCAATATTTTTTTGGGCCCAATATTTTTTCGGTTTCTATATTTTTGGGGCCTTATATTTGATTGAGCCTAATACTTTCTTGGGCCTTATATTTTTTTGAACCGTATAATTTTTTGAACGTAATATTTTTTTGGGCCCAATATTTTTTCAGTCTTTATTTCTTGGGCCTTGTATTTTATTGAGCCTTATACTTCCTTGGGCCTTAAATTTTTTTGGGCCTTATAATTTTTTAGACTCAATATTTTTTTGGGCCCAATATTTTTTATGCCTTATATTTTATTGAGCCTTATATTTTCTTGGGCCTTATATTTTTTTGGTCCTTATATTTTATTGAGCCTAATACTTTCTTGAGCCTTATTTTTTTGAGCCTTGTATTTTTTTGGGCCTTATATTTTATTGAGCCTTATATTTTCTTGGGCCTTATATTGTTTTGGGCCTTTTATTTTATTAAGCCTTATACTTTCTTGGGCCTTATATTTTTATGGGCCTTATGATTTTTTTGACTCAATATTTTTTTGGGCTTAATATTTTTTCAGTTTCTATATTTTCTGGGCCTTATATTTTGTTGAGCCTTTTACTTTCTTGGGGCTCATATTTTTTTGGACCTTACAATTTTTTGAACGTAATATTTTTTTGGGCCCAATATTTTTTCAGTCTATATTTTTTGGGCCTTATATTTTATTGAGCCTTATATTTTCTTGAACCTTATTTTTTTTGGGCCTTATATCTTATTGAGCCTCATACTTTCTTGGGCCTTATATTTTTTCGGGCCTTATAATTTTTTGGTCTCAACATGTTTTTGGGTTCAATATTTTTTCGGTTTCTATATTTTTTGGGCCTTGTATTTTATTGAGCCTAATACTTCCTTAGGCCTTATATTTTTTTTGGCCTCATAATTTCTTGATCGTAATATTTTTTTGGGACCAATATTTTTTTAGTCTATATTTTTTGGGCCTTATATTTTATTGAGCCTTATATTTTCTTAGGCCTAATATTTTTTTGGGCCTTATATCTTATTGAGCCTTATACTTTCTTGGCCCTTATATTTTTATGGGCCTTATAATTTTTTGGACTCAATATTTTTTTGGGCCCAATATTTTTTCGATTTCTATATTTTCTGGGCCTTATATTTTATTGAGCCTTATATTTTTTAGGGCCTTATATTTTATTGAGCCTTATACTTTCTTGGGCCTTATATTTTTTTGGGCCTTTTAATTTTTTGGACTCAATATTTTTTTGGGCCCAATATTTTTATAGTCTTTATTTTTTGGGCCTTGTATTTTGTTAAGCCTTATACTTTCTCGGGCCTTATAATTTTTTGGACTTAATATTTCTTTGGGCCCAATATTTTTTCGGTTTCTATATTTTTGGGGCCTTATATTTTATTAAGCCTAATACTTTCTTGGGCCTAATATTTTTTTGAACCTTATGATTTTTTGAACGTAATATTTTTTCGGGCCCAATATTTTTTCAGTCTCTATTTCTTGGGCCTTGTATTTTATTGAGCCTTATACTTCCTTGGGCCTTATATTTTTTCGGGCCTTATACTTTCTTGGGCCTTATATTTTTTGGGCCTTATATATTTTTGGGCCATATATTTTATTGAGCCTTATATTTTTTTGGGCCTTATATTGTTTTGGGCCTTTTATTTTATTGAGCCTTATACTTTCTTGGGCTTTTTTTTTCGGGTCTTATAATTTTTTGGACTCAATATTTATTTTAGGCCCAATATTTTTTCGGTTTCTATATTTTCTGGGCCTTATATTTTATTGAGCCTAATACTTCCTTGGGCCTTATATTTTTTTGGGCTTTATAATTTTTTGGACTCAATATTTTTTTAGGCCCAATATTTTTTCAGTCTTTATTTCTTGGGCCTTGTATTTTATTGAGCCTTATACTTTCTTGGGCCTTATATTTTTTTGGGCCTTATAATTTTTTGGACTCAATATTTATTTTGGGCTAAATGTTTTTTGGTTTCTATATTTTCTGGGCCTAATATTTTATTGAGCCTAATACTTTCTTGGGCCTTATATTTTTTTAGACCTTATAATTTTTTGAACGTGATATTTTTTCGAGCCCAATATTTTTTCAGGCTATATTTTTTGGGCCTTCTATTTTATTGAGCCTTATACTGTCTTGGGCCTTATATTTTTTTGGGCCTTATAATTTTTCGGACTCAATATTTTTTTGGGCCCAATATTTTTTCGGTTTTTATATTTTTTGGACCTTCTATTTTATTGAGCCTTATACTTTCTTGGGCCTTATATTTTTTCGGGCTTCATATTTTTTTTGGCCCTATATTTTCTTGTGCCTTATATTCTTTTGGGCCTTATATTTTATTGAGCCTTATACTGTCTTGGGCCTTATATTTTTTTGGGCCTTATAATTTTTCGGACTCAATATTTTTTTGGGCCCAATATTTTTTCGGTTTTTTTTTGGACCTTCTATTTTATTGAGCCTTATACTTTCTTGGGCCTTATATTTTTTCAGGCTTCATATTTTTTTTGGCCTTATATTTTATTGAGCCTTATACTTTCTTGGGCCTTATATTTTTTTGGGCCTTATATTTTTTTGAGCCTTATATTTTATTGAGCCTTATACTTTCTTGGGTCTCATATTTTTTTGGACCTTACAATTTTTCGAACGTAATATTTTTTTGGGCCCAATATTTTTTCAGTCTATATTTTTTGGGCGTTATATTTTATTAAGCCTTATATTTTCTTGGGCCTTATATTTTTTTGGGCCTTATATCTTATTGAGCCTTATACTTTCTTGGGCCTTATATTTTTTTAGGCCTTATGATTTTTTGGTCTCAATATTTTTTTGGGCCCAATATTTTTTCGGTTTCTATATTTTTTGGGCCTTGTATTTTATTAAGCCTAATACTTCCTTGGGCCTTATATTTTTTTTGGCCTTATAATTTTTTGAACGTAATATTTTTTTGGGCCCAATATTTTTTTAGTCTATATTTTTTGGGCCTTATATTTTATTGAGCCTTATATTTTCTTGGGCCTTATATTTTTTTGGGCCTTATATCTTATTGAGCCTTATACTTCCTTGGGCCTTATATTTTCTTGAGCCTTATATTTTTTTGGGCCTTTCATTTTATTGATCCTTATACTTTCTTGGGCCTTATATTTTTATGGGCCTTATATCTTATTGAGCCTTATACTTCCTTGGGCCTTATATTTTCTTGGGCCTTATATTTTTTTGGGCCTTTCATTTTATTGATCCTTATACTTTCTTGGGCCTTATATTTTTATGGGCCTTATAATTTTTTGGACTCAATATTTTTTTGGGCTTAATATTTTTTCGGTTTCTATATTTTCTGGGCCTTATATTTTTTTGAGCCCAATACTTTCTTGGGCCTTATATTTTTTTGGACCTTATAATTTTTTTAACGTTATATTTTTTTGGGCCCAATATTTTTTCAGTCTATATTTTTTGGGCCTCATATTTTATTGAGCCTTATATTTTTTTGGGCCTTATATTTTTTTGAGCCTTATACTTTCTTGGGCCTTATATTTTTTTGGGCCTTATAATTTTTTGGACTCAATATTTTTTTGGGCCCAATGTTTTCTCGGTTTCTATATTTTCTGGGCCTTATATTTTATTGAGCCTAATACTTTCTTGGGCCTTATATTTTTTTGGACCTTATAATTTTTTAAACGTAATATTTTTTTGGGCCCAATATTTTTTCAGTCTATATTTTTTGGGCCTTATATTTTATTGAGCCTTATACTTTCTTGGGCCTTATATTTTCTTGGGCCTTATATTTTTTTGGACTTAATATTTTTTTGGCCCCAATATTTTTTCGGTCTATATTTTTTGAGCCTTTTTTTTTTTACCTCGTATTTTTTTGGGCTTTAGATTTTATTGAGCCTTATACAATCCTGGGCCTTATAATTTTTTAGACTCAATATTTTTTTGGGCCCAATATTTTTTGGGCCTTATATTTTATTGAGCCTTATATTTTCTTGGGCCTTATATTTTTTTGGGCCTTATGTTTTATTGAGCCTAATACTTTCTTGGGCCTTATATTTTTTTGGACCTTATAATTTTTTGAACGTAATATTTTTTCGGGCCCAATATTTTTTCGGTCTATATTTTTTGGGCCTTATATTTTATTGAGCCTTATATGTTCTTGGGCCTTATATTTTTTTGGGCCTTATATTATATTGAGCCTTATACTTTCTTAGTCCTTATATTTTCTTGGGCCTTATATTTTTTTGAACGTAATATTTTTTTAGGCCCAATATTTTTTCAGTTTCTATATTTTCTGGGCCTTATATTTTGTTGAGCCTTTTACTTTCTTGGGGCTCATATTTTTTTGGACCTTACAATTTTTTGAACATAATATTTTTTTGGGCCCAATATTTTTTCAGTCTATATTTTTTAGGCCTTATATTTTATTGAGCCTTATATTTTCTTGGGCCTTTTTTTTTGGGCCTTATATCTTATTGAGCCTCATACTTTCTTGGGCCTTATATTTTTTTGGGCCCTATAATTTTTTGGTCTTAATATTTTTTTGGGCCCAATATTTTTTCGGTCTATATTTTTTGGGCCTTATATTTTATTGAGCCTTATATGTTCTTGGGCCTTATATTTTTTTGGGCCTTATATTATATTGAGCCTTATACTTTCTTGGTCCTTATATTTTCTTGGGCCTTATATTTTTTTGAACGTAATATTTTTTTAGGCCCAATATTTTTTCAGTTTCTATATTTTCTGGGCCTTAGATTTTGTTGAGCCTTTTACTTTCTTGGGCCTTATATTTTTTTTGGCCTTATAATTTCTTAAACGTAATATTTTTTTGGGACCAATATTTTTTTAGTCTATATTTTTTGGGCCTTATATTTTATTGAGCCTTATATTTTCTTAGGCCTTATATTTTTTTGGGTCTTATATCTTATTGAGCCTTATACTTTCTTGGCCCTTATATTTTCTTGGGCCTTTTATTTTTTTGAGCTTTTTATTTTATTGAGCCTTATACTTTCTTGGGCCTTATATTTTTATGGGCCTTATAATTTTTTGGACTCAATATTTTTTTGGGCCCAATATTTTTTCGGTTTCTATATTTTCTGGGCCTTATATTTTTTTGAGCCTAATACTTTCTGGGGCCTTATATTTTTTTGGACCTTATAATTTTTTGAACGTAATTTTTTTTTTGGGCCCAATATTTTTTCAGTCTATATTTTTTTGGCCATATATTTAATTGAGCCTTATATTTTTTTGGGCCTTATATTTTATTGAGCCTTATACTTCCTTGGGCCTTATATTTTTTTGGGCCTTATAATTTTTTGGACTCAATATTTTTTTGGGCCTAATATTTTTTTGGTTTCTATATTTTTTGGGCCTTATATTTTATTGAGCCCAATACTTTTTTGGGCCTTATATTTTTCTGGCTCTTATAATTTTTTGAACGTAATATTGTTTTGGGCCCCATATTTTTTCAGTGTATATTTTTTGGGCCTAATATTTTATTGAGCCTTATACTTTCTTTGGCCTCATAATTTTTTTGACCCAATATTTTTTTGTGCCTAATATTTTTTAGGTGTCAATATTTTCTGTGTCTTATATTTTCTTGGCCCGAAATTTTTTCGGTCTTTATATTTTTTGAGCCTTATATTTTCTTGGGCCTCAATGTTTTTTGGGCCTTATATTTTATTAAGCCTAATACTTCCTTGGGCCTTATATTTTTTTGGAACTTATAATTTTTTAGACTTAATATTTTTTTGGGCCCAATATTTTTTCAGTCTATATTTTTTGGGCCTCATATTTTATTGAGCCTTATATTTTCTTGGGCCTTATATTTTTTGGGGCCTTATATTTTATTGAGCCTAATACTTTCTTTGGCCTTATAATTTTTTGGACTCAATATTTTTTTGTGCCCAATATTTTTTCGGTTTCTATATTTTTTGGGCGTTATATTTTATTAAGCCTTATATTTTCTTGGGCCTTATATTTTTTTGGGCCTTATATCTTATTGAGCCTTATACTTTCTTGGGCCTTATATTTTTCTGAACCTCATAATTTTTTGAACGTAATATTTTTTTGGGCCTAATATTTTTTCAGTCTATATTTCCTGGGCCTTGTATTTTATTGAGCCTTATATTTTCTTGGGCCTTATATTTTTTGGGGCCTTATATTTTATTGAGCCTAATAATTTCTTGGGCCTTATGAAAACTAATTTACCTTTGCTTTGACCAGTTGCTTATTCCACTTGAATGGAATATTTAAGCATTTTTTTTACTATCAACCTTGTTCTATTACAAAGTCCCTTATTGACATTTAAATTTCTTAAAAGTATAATGATAGCCCATACTTTTAAATGTAATTTATGAGGTGGAAGTCCATTAGAAGTTAACTTATTTAAAAATTCTGTAGATAACATAATATCTAAATTTTTTTTGTTATCATCTTTAGCAGTATCAATACTCAAATATTCAACATGGTTTCCTTTCATTAAATTCGCAACATTATTATTGATTTCAGTAACATGATTATTTTTAGGAGCCAAAATAACTTTTTCCGTTATATACGTGTTGGCTATTTATGTTGTTTTTCCGAATATATCTTCGACAAAATTTTCTTTAATGATAAAATCATCCGGTATAGCACTTACTTTATTATCATCTTCAAAAACATCGCGGCGTTTTCCTTCTTCGATGTCTAATAACCATTGTTTAAAATTATTATTATTATCCGAAACTCGAAAATTTTCATTAAACTTTATTTGCTTAAAATTTTGCCATAATAAACTAAATTCAACTGAATTTTCAATAATGTTCATACAGCTACCATGTTGTACAATTAATGTTTGCCTGTCGTACGGTAATGTTTGCCTGTCGTACGGTAATGTTTGCCTGAAATCTTCTGATATAATTACAGTTTTACCACCGAAGGGTTGGTTTACATTGCATAAATCTTGAAAAAGACGATCAACCATTTCGAAAGCAAATTTTGAAGTCATGGATATTTTATCCCAAATAATTATTTGTGTTTCCTTCAATGATTTGCCTTCTGCAGAACTAGGCTTAACATTACAAGTTGTACAATCTGTTATATTTAACGGTAGTTTAGATGTTGTATGCACGGTTTTTCCATCGACTAATGAATTCGCTGCTATACCTGTCAAAGCTACACATAAATAATGTATGGTATAATATTTGAAATAAGCCATTAAAACGTTAAGTAAATAACTTTTTCCACTTCCACCCGGTCCATCTATAAAAATATATTTTCCTTTACTTTTGTTGCTTAAACTTTTTAGTGTAGAGTCGAATATTTGCCTTTGTTTATTATTTAAAGAATTTATTTTCATTTCTAATTCATTAAGAATATAATTATTATGATTTAAAATTGTTTGATTATTATCTTCTTCTATAAATGTGCTTATGTTAGGTAAATTAAAATCGTTTAATGAAAATTCATTGACTTGTAAATTATTTTTAATAACATTCAATGCAAGATTTTCACCTAGATTTTTTTCGTATTTAGGGTGGTAAAATTTATCTTTATATTTTTTATATAAATCTCGTGCACTTATAGGATTATGAAAAACACAAATAAAAGCAAATAATTCACAAAGAGCATAAGGAAATTCTGTTGAAGATGCTTCTTCCAAGCATCTATCCCATTCTTTATCTTCATTAATTAATTGTTTTGCCTTAGCTTCCTCATAAAACGAATTATATCATCACATCATCAACAGTACGCAAAGCTTCAAAAGACGTGGCTCCCTTAACATGTAATAGTAATAACCTAATAAAATAACGTTCTCTATCTTTCGGACTCATTAAGTACATTCTACTAAGTATTGGTTTTCTTTTTTTTTCTTTTATTCTACTTTTTTAGTTTTTCATCAAATGTATAAAAATTTAGTATTTCTGAATATAAGTAATTTCGTGCTTCGAAATCTTCTCTATCCCTTTCAGAACCAATGTACATTACAATGTACATTGACATTTTTTGGTTTTTTTTGAAATTGTGCAAAAGTGGCTTCAAATTTTGTAAAAAAAATATGTGTATTAGATTGAAGTGGACTATTTCCGATCTCAAACTGAGGGCCTAAGTTATTATATCTTTGATAGAAACTGAGAAAACTTGAAAAAAAAAAAAAAAAATTTTTATCGCAAAAATTGCTTAATAAATAAACACTTATCATCGCTAAATGGTTATTAGAACTTTTCATAATGAAATAATAATTCCGTTCTGAAAAGGCTATTCAATTCAAAATATGCTGTTAATGTTGTTCCAACATTTTTTTGCATGATCATTTCTTCTTTTCCTTCTTTAGAAAATACGTTTTGTTGATTCTCTTTATGAACGCTTAGACGTTTTATAGTATGTGGAATAACTTGTAAAGGATATTCTAATAATCTGTGCATTGCTTCAGGTGGACATAAATATCGTGTATTAATGTATTGTTTGATTTCGTCATATTCAAATTCAACATTTTCACTATTTCCATTTTCAAAAGTGTCTTTATTTTCTGATCTAAAATCAACATTTACTTGATGTATTTTAATGTATGCACAATCATGACCTTCATAACAGTATTTGAATAAATATTGAATGCATTGTACACTGGAACAAACTTCTACGTTTATGTGTGCATTAAATTTCAATAATAAGTAAGGATTATAAGGAACAACGAATCCATTATCTGCAATTCTTTCTGTAAATTTATTTTTAAAAATAATTTTGACGCCATCATTTTTGCGTTTGTATAGTGGATACCCATTTGATTTAAATGTTGTTGTATTATTAAATTTTTTTGGAAAATTTTTCGTACATTGTTTCGTATTTTTATCCATACACGGACAATTTATGTTTTGCATACCACAGGGACCGTGTATCATAAATTGTGTAACAATACTATATAATTTTGGATAAATATCTCTATTTAGGATTTCTGCACTTATTATTTTATTAACATTTTCGGGAATGTCAAATTTATCATTTTTATCTAAGAATAACAACATATGCATATGTGGTAATCCTCGTTTTTGAAATTCAATTACATTACTATATGCAATACATTTTCCTAATATTCCCTTTTATATTACTAAATTTTTAAATTCTTCTATTTTTTGATAAAATACTTTTGTTATAACAGAGATAAGTAGAGATTGCCAATGCCGTGTTAATAAAACGTGCCGGATTCGATCATGACGATCCTTGCGGCGATTCTGGAACTATACGCGCAAAGCCCCTCCACGTTTATACGCGCGTAGAGAAGCAAGCGAGAGGGGAGGAGACAAACACACGAAACACGCGTCTCCCAGTGGCGTAGGTAAACTTACGGCAAACTCGCTTTAGCTCGTTTTCGCCGCGGCACGTTATAGCTTTATTTAAATGTGATTAACCGTCCCGAAAATTCGTTGATTAATCACATATTTTTATTTGAAACATAAATATATTTTTTAATAATAAACATCGTTAAGGTATAATCAAATTAATAATAATAAATAAAATCTTTTGGGGGGCGATGAACATATGTAACTTTTTACCCTTTTCAATCAACGTATGCGTTGGCTGTGGTCACTAAGTGCTAACGCATCTTGCTGTGATCCTAATTTTGCCAAGTTCGAACCCGATGTTCCGCCTTTTTTTTTTTTTTTTGTTTTATTTTTAAATATTATATATTTTTATAATCCATTTTTATAGTGGAAAAAAGTAAAATTAAAAATTTATTTAACACCTTAAATTCTATTTTATTTCAAAAATATAAAAAAATATATTTACAGATAGGGATAGAAAAAAAGTTTTAATGTCAATACTACATCGATATATAACTTATATCAATATGAAATAAAAACCTAGCTAGTTCTGTAATTTTTTCCCGCTAAATAAAAGATGTTAAAGATTGAAAAAAAATTATTATAAATTAAGTTGTTTTTTCATTCTCACTCAATTGCGAATAATAAAACCTTTTTTGTTTCTTAAAAAAGGACCTTTTCTAAATTTATATAAATGTGTGACATTTTTAACTAATTTCATAAAAATAGAAAATAAATATAAATAATTCTAATTTTATTTTAGATAAGTGAAATGATAAATTTACCTGAAAAAATAAATAATTTTACAAATTTAAACTTTATTAAAGCGCATTTTAAATAAAAATTGTATTGAATATCATTAATATTTTTAAAAATTGGACTTTTTCTTTTCTTTTTATTAAATATCATATCTTTATAATATCATTAACTTTTATTTTCAAAATAAAAAAATTGATAATTTTCTTTAACAAACGTAATAATTTTCAGTTTTTACTAAACAAAATTTTGACTAAACTTTGAATGGTTGAATTATTTTTGTCCGTTAAAAAAGTGACATTTTCTAAAGTTATATAGGGGAATGATAAAATTCTTTTTAATTAATTTTTAAATAATAACATTTTATTTTAACAGTTACAAAATTTAAAAGGCGAAAATTCTCAATTTTTCAAAAATTACATAAACAGTTTTAAAATTTAAGTTACACAGAGATTAATTATTTAAGAAAATTGAAAATTCTTTCAGAAAAATAACTATTTTGCATTTTATCTGACTGCTCGTTCTGTTAATTATTATTTTGTAATAAAATTACTTTAAAAAATTTAAGATGTCATGCAAATTAGTATTTTAATAATACAGAGCTGAACGGTTCTTCAAGCTGAAATTATATGAATTTTAAATAAACACACAATACTGATTAGTTTATTGAGACCCAAAGTGATACTTTAGATGAGATTATCTTAAAGAAATGATCGGTGAGGCTATTTGAAAATTTACAGTAATAATATATGAAATAAAAACCCATTTAAAGTTTCAAAAGAGTATCCGCCTTTTTAATAAACAACAAATTATAGCTGATGGAGGAGCTATCTGACTATTAACAAAATGTATATAATTTTTTAATCTTTGAAACTTTATGAGAAAAATATTGAGGATGACAGATAAAGGGAACAATCTCTTCCAATTATAAAATATTAAAGAATTATGAAATGTATCTTAAAATATCAATTTCGAATTGGTTATTATATTTGTTTAAATGGTTTATTATGGTTATATAAATTAAATATTTTTATTATATTTTTTTTGATTTAACAAAAATTTAACTTAAAACGAATAAAAGAATAATAAAAGAATAATAAAAGAACAATAAAAGAATAAATAAAAGAATTAAGGAATATGCTTTGATAAAACATATTTTTTAAAAAGTGTTGTCAACTTCATCAAAGCGCATTAAATAAAAATGACGCAAAATACCATTGGTGTTAAAAAACATTTATTAAAAAAATGGTTTAATTTTTATAATTAAAAAAATTTAATTACAATACTGCTTATAAATTTGCTATGTGTTATCGGACTAAATGAAAGTCTAAAAAATAACCTGATGCAAAAAAATTATCGTATATTTAGAAAGAAATATCGTAAGAAAATAGTAGGTATTTTAAAGTATTCAATAAAAAGAATGCATTACATTTTTTCAAAACTTCTTATATTATAAAGTTAACTGAAAAAGAAAATGTATTCGTTTAATTTTGTAAAGATGGATTTGTTTAGTTACTTTTCAAATATGACTCAATAAAATTTGAAAATAATATATTTGTTAGTATTGCACTGTTTTGTGTAATTTGTGAAAATTATTTTCATAAGAAATCGTATCACATAAGTACGTAAAATCAACGTAAAATTTTTGTATGCTTTGAAACAAAATAAATTTTCGTTAAATTTACATAAAATATATGTACTTCATTATTTAAATTATCTCATTACATAGAATTATACACTTCATTATTCAAAAAATTTATATTCTTTATAAATTTTTTTATTGGAATTTTCATTTTAAAATTTACCCGAAAACTTTTTTGAAGTAAGCCGAATTTTAATCCAAGCCGATGATATGTAAAAAAAATTATTTATTGATCATTTTATTATTAAAACAGTTTTCAAAGTATGTGGTAAACGTTATTTTGTTGTATTTTTTAAAATAAAATGTTAATTATATTGATATTGCACCTAAACATTTACTAAATTGGAAATTTTTCCAATACTACAAATTTTTCCTAACAAATATAATACCAAAAAAAAAACTTTTGAAATTTTAAACTCAAAGTTCATTTAAAGTACTTGTAATAATTAATTAGGCAATTATATCTTGAGTATAAATATTTTTTTCATACTTAAATAACTAATGATCAAAGCCTACTTATAAAGAGAGATCATCTCCACCTTCGAGAAATAAACCCGGTTAAAACTACAAGACATGATTTGGTGATGAAAAAAATTAACCCGTTTTTTTTCTTTTGCTCGAATAGATTTCAGTGACAAAGTTATACACATTTTTCAATAATATAATGAAAAGAAGTTGTCGTAAGAACTTGAACGATCGGACAACTAAAAATCTTACAGAAAAATGTATTAAATATTAAAAAAGTACAAATTAAATACTTTAATTTAAGTCTTATTAGCTCAAAAAAGCTAAATGTGCTTAAAAAGTTATGCTTGATTGAAAATTATTACATGTTTGTTAATAATTTGAGCATATAATATATGATAAATTTTTACTCTATTTCACTTGTATATTTTGATCGTTCGTAACTTTTGAACTACATAAGCTTTTTTGATACAATACAGCTTAAATTAATATATTTAAGTACTTTCTTTGATCTATCACACATTTTCTAGTAAGAATTTTAGCTGTTTGGCTATTCAAGTTCCGATAAGCGTTTTTTTTTCACTATATTTTTGATGAAATATCGGTATTTTTATATCCGAAACCTTTTTTCATTTCATTTTTTTTCATAAAAAAATCAGATTCTGTAGTTTCAACTAAATTCGTTTTCCGAAGATAGGGACCTTTCTTCTCCTTGTTCATTTGAAAAATTTTCATTCAAATTAAATTTTGTAATTCTTTTTGTAAGATTTTTGTGAACTTAATTTAAACTTTATATAATGTTTATTCAAAATTTTGAAATTGCCAAATTTTGAACTTTATTCAAAAACATTTATTTATTTTATGATACTTTAGATTTATTATTAATGTCATAAACATTTTTATTTCATTATTATGTTTTAATACTTTCTATTTAACATTTTCTATTATGAAACATGTTTCTCATAAGGTTCAATTTTCAAATTATATACTCTTTTTTAAGTACATTATCAATTTATTTATGTTTAGAGTTTAATTAATATTTTATCAATTCATTTAAAATGTTATGCATAAATTTATTTGATCTATTTATAAATTATATTTATAAACGTTATATAACTATATAATATTTATAAACGTTATATAACTATATTATATTTATAAATGTATTATCTTTAAAATATATAAAATACAATAATATTATTATTACTTCATAAAAATCAAAACAAATGAGCTTTGGCTACAATTATAAAAGAAAATCTGTCAGAATAATTAAATCTACAAATTACTTATATGAAATGGATCTATAAAATAAAGATGAATTTAAAAAGAGAAAATTAAATATATATCAAATAGAAATTTTCATTACATTCAAATTAAGAAAATAATCTAGATTTTAAAAAAACGTTTTTCTTATTAAAAAAATTTTTTATTTCAAATTTTTTTTGTATGCAAATTCTGCAATTAACTGCATTTGAGGATTTGAAAAAGCTTTAATTTTTTTATACTAGCGATGCAAAGAACAGTAAGTCTGAATTACAAATTTTATGTTTAAAAAAGCGTTAATTAGCACATGCTTAGAAAATGCTTGTAGTTAACGGTTACTTTATTTTAAACGGCTGTATTGTAGGTCAATATTTTTTGTCAAAAATTTTTGTTATTGTATTGTAACAAATTTTATTTGTAAGCATATTATTAATTTTTTTAATAATAAAAGGCAAAGCATAAGATTTCAACTTAAAAAAATTTTAATTGTTGCAACGTACCCTAAAACTTAGCCAACACAGCTATTGTACGTTTTTTATTTAAACCAAATAACATATTTTTATCGCTTTCTCGCCCCAAACTTAATTTTTTTTAATTATCTAAACAGTTTTCATTATTAAATAACAAAATTAATAAAATGAGCATTTTAAGGACAAACACGTTGCATGCTGCACATCGTTTTTATGATTAAATTTTTCTTATTTGAATAATAAATTTATTCACTGTTTTTGGAATATTGTATTTAAATACATTTTTTATGATATAATAAAGTATTAACGCATTTTATTACATTTATCCCAAATAACAGTAGAAAATATACTTTAAAAAGATATAATAAACGTCAAAACATAAAAAAATATATATTTTATAATTAAACTGCTATTTTTAAAAATTAACAACATAGATAAAATTTTTTCCTAATTAATTGTAAAACTAAAAAAATTTTTAAATGCTTTTCATATCATTGTTCAAAGTTTAGAATGATTTTAATAAATACAAAAAAACGTTGAAATCTATTTTTTTTATTTTTGGAAATGTTAGAATTCTATGTAAAATTTTTAAAAATAAAATAGAAACGCTTTCGTGAAATTTGCAAGGTTTTGTAAAGTTTCATCTTTCCTAAATCAAATTATCGACATTATAAATTTATATTAAGTTAATTCAATAAAAAAACATTTAAAACCTGATGTCAAAATATTTGCCACTATACCACTATATTACTGATATTAAAAAGATATACTTTTAATAAAAGCATTTCTTCATTTTTTTATGTGTCTGAAATAAATTGATGTTTATCAACATTTTATGTTGAATTTTTATTAAATGAATTTAAAATAATGTTATCATGCTCTTATATAAGTTTAGATTTAAAATATAGTGAAAATTTCATTTAATATGTCTTGTGAGAACTTAAATTATTATGTTTGTTAAATCAATTTTTTTGTTTTGAAAATATTAATAACTATTCATTTATTATTCTTTTATTCGTTTTAAGTTAAATTTTTGTTAAATCAAAAAAAATATAATAAAAATATTTAATTTATATAACCATAATAAACCATTTAAACAAATATAATAACCAATTCGAAATTGATATTTTAAGATACATTTCATAATTCTTTAATATTTTATAATTGGAAGAGATGTTTCCCTTTATCTGTCATCCTCAATATTTTTCTCATAAAGTTTCAAAGATTAAAAAATTATATACATTTTGTTAATAGTCAGATAGCTCCTCCATCAGCTATAATTTGTTGTTTATTAAAAAGGCGGATACTCTTTTGAAACTTTAAATGGGTTTTTATTTCATATATTATTACTGTAAATTTTCAAATAGCCTCACCGATCATTTCTTTAAGATAATCTCATCTAAAGTATCACTTTGGGTCTCAATAAACTAATCAGTATTGTGTGTTTATTTAAAATTCATATAATTTCAGCTTGAAGAACCGTTCAGCTCTGTATTATTAAAATACTAATTTGCATGACATCTTAAATTTTTTAAAGTAATTTTATTACAAAATAATAATTAACAGAACGAGCAGTCAGATAAAATGCAAAATAGTTATTTTTCTGAAAGAATTTTCAATTTTCTTAAATAATTAATCTCTGTGTAACTTAAATTTTAAAACTGTTTATGTAATTTTTGAAAAATTGAGAATTTTCGCCTTTTAAATTTTGTAACTGTTAAAATAAAATGTTATTATTTAAAAATTAATTAAAAAGAATTTTATCATTCCCTATATAACTTTAGAAAATGTCACTTTTTTAACGGACAAAAATAATTCAACCATTCAAAGTTTAGTCAAAATTTTGTTTAGTAAAAACTGAAAATTATTACGTTTGTTAAAGAAAATTATCAATTTTTTTATTTTGAAAATAAAAGTTAATGATATTATAAAGATATGATATTTAATAAAAAGAAAAGAAAAAGTCCAATTTTTAAAAATATTAATGATATTCAATACAATTTTTATTTAAAATGCGCTTTAATAAAGTTTAAATTTGTAAAATTATTTATTTTTTCAGGTAAATTTATCATTTCACTTATCTAAAATAAAATTAGAATTATTTATATTTATTTTCTATTTTTATGAAATTAGTTAAAAATGTCACACATTTATATAAATTTAGAAAAGGTCCTTTTTTAAGAAACAAAAAAGGTTTTATTATTCGCAATTGAGTGAGAATGAAAAAACAACTTAATTTATAATAATTTTTTTTCAATCTTTAACATCTTTTATTTAGCGGGAAAAAATTACAGAACTAGCTAGGTTTTTATTTCATATTGATATAAGTTATATATCGATGTAGTATTGACATTAAAACTTTTTTTCTATCCCTATCTGTAAATATATTTTTTTATATTTTTGAAATAAAATAGAATTTAAGGTGTTAAATAAATTTTTAATTTTACTTTTTTCCACTATAAAAATGGATTATAAAAATATATAATATTTAAAAATAAAACAAAAAAAAAAAAAAAGGCGGAACATCGGGTTCGAACTTGGCAAAATTAGGATCACAGCAAGGTGCGTTAGCACTTAGTGACCACAGCCAACGCATACGTTGATTGAAAAGGGTAAAAAGTTACATATGTTCATCGCCCCCCAAAAGATTTTATTTATTATTATTAATTTGATTATACCTTAACGATGTTTATTATTAAAAAATATATTTATGTTTCAAATAAAAATATGTGATTAATCAACGAATTTTCGGGACGGTTAATCACATTTAAATAAAGCTATAACGTGCCGCGGCGAAAACGAGCTAAAGCGAGTTTGCCGTAAGTTTACCTACGCCACTGGGAGACGCGTGTTTCGTGTGTTTGTCTCCTCCCCTCTCGCTTGCTTCTCTACGCGCGTATAAACGTGGAGGGGCTTTGCGCGTATAGTTCGGGCATTTGTCCATGTGGCGGCAGTAGTTTACATTGAATTTTAACGGGCACGCTCTCGCCTATGCTCATTGGCAATCTCTACTAATCTCTGGTTATAATATCTGGTCTATCTATTGCATTTTCATAAATTTCCAAGTTTTCAGTTATTTCTTTCCAATGTGGGTTACAGGTCATAGTTACAAAAAGGTCAGGTTTACCATGATAATTTACAAGTGTTATTGAATCAATGTAATTTTGTTTTAAAAATCGTGGACTTCCTGTAAAGTTTGATGGTAATATTACCATTTTTCCAATTTTTGAATATTCTAATTCTTTTTTGTTATGTAAATAGTCCATAACACCTTTGTACTAATCACTTCTTAATACGTTTTGGTTTTTTCGTATGAAATATAATCTGGAGGTTTCAAATTCTACAAACGCATCAACATTGAGCTGTTGAGATAATTTTCCTAAATTGAGAAATGGATTAAATTCATTTCTAACACTACATCTATAATTATAAAATTGCAAATTTTTAATATTAGATTTTCCAAATTTATTTTTCATATTTGACATCCACTCGAAACCACCATTCGGATTAATAAGCGAATATGTCAAAGGATCTGTGTGTTTGCTAATTGTTAGTATACTAATTGGTTTATCAGATTCAGGGTAAATGACAATATCACGTTCAATGGGAGGCATATCGTCTTCTCCAACGTATACTATTGCTCAATGAACTTTTTTCAAAGATATTCACAAAAGAATTGCTTTTATATTAACTGATTTAATTTACTGCCTTTTTACTTTGAAAGCTGAAAAATTAAAGAAATTATAAAAAATACTATGAATTAATTGTTATATGATAAATAATAATGAAATTTGTAAAAATAATATAACGATAAAAAATGATTATTCTCGGCAATCATTTATATATATATATACATATATATATATATATGGGTCAATTCACGTCAAACGGATAATGGCTCTGTCCAAAATTGTAGATCACTGAAAAAGTCGTGCATGGGCTCAAAATTTTCGTCTTACACTCTACTTTCTTTTGCAATGTGGCGATTTTGAAAAATCCTAAATGGCGGCCTTAACGGCATGTCGGAGCTGCAGCAATTGAGTTTTGCTTTTTTTATTTTATTAATATCTTTTTAAATTCATAAATTAAACAAATATAATGACTTGTCCGCACTAAAGCTATATTAATACAATAATTTTTGTTAAAATAAAAAATCATTTGGACTTGTTATTTTTTTATGAGCTTTGATTGGAAATTAGATATTAAACTCGACAAACCTAACATTAAAATACAATACATTGAAAGTTTTTATTATAAATTTGTATGTATAATATTTTGGTGGATTTCTTGGGTTGTCCGCACTAGAGTTTAATCTTACAAATTTTTTCTTTGTAGTAAAAAAACTCGATTAAATGCATCGTTTATTCATAAGTTAGGATTGGAAATATTATTAGAAGGCGGACAGCTTCGTCATGCTTTTAATATGGCGGCTTAAACCTAGAGATATCATAAAAAATTTTCAAAAATCAATTTTAATTTATTCAAATCTGATTCTACATATTTTTTATATCAGAAATCAATTCAGCGTTCAATTTTACATAGGAATATAGTATTGCACTTGAGGTAAAAAAAATTTACAATGTCATCGGAAGGTCATATCGGGAAATAATAGTTATTTCTCAAATTACTCATTGATCAATGTTAATTAGTGAGGAAATGAAGATACTGATAGATAACTTGAGTTATTGAATTTAAATCTGATGTCCGCTTAACCCTACAAGATTTGTATGAAAGTCATTTGAAGGTCCAATCGCGAATATCTTTTATTATTTGATAACATAAGGACACCTTAAAGTTTTACGTGTCACCGAATCCGAAACCGGGGTCTCTTGGAGTGTCAAACGACGTAATTACGTGAAAATTAATCAAATATTGACTAAAAGAAAATTTTTGTTCTCCAAGAAACCACAGTTTAAAACGAATTTTTCTGTAATCACGTCGTTTGACACTCCAACATCAGATCCAGCATCACGTAAAATTTATAGGTGTCTCAATCTTATTAAATAATAGGAGATATTCGCGATTTGACCTTAAAATGACCTTGATGGAGACGGGTAAGGTTAAGCCGATATCAGATTTGGATTCAGTGACTCGAGTTACCTATCAGTATCTTCATTTTCTTACTAATCAACGTCTATTAATGATTAATTCGAGAAATAACTATTGTATCGCGATATGACCTTCAAATGATATTGTAAAATTTTTTTACCTTGAGTGCAATACTATATTCTCATGTAAACTCAAACGCTAAATTGATTTCTGATATGAAAAATATGTAGAATCAGATTTGAATGAATTAAAATTAATTTTTGAAAATTTTTTATGAAATTTCTAGGTTTAAGTCGCCATATTAAGGCCGCCATTTCGGATTTTTCAAAATCGCCACATTGCAAAAGAATTAGAGTGTAAAGCAAAAATTTTGAGCCCATGCACGACTTTTCTAGTGATCTACAATTTTGGACAGAGCCATTATCCGTTTGACGTGGATTGACCCATATATATGGGACATTTTACACCAACTGGAGAACAAAAAAATAAAAATCGCTGAAACTCTGAGAATATATTTTGTCTGTTACTTAAAATGTGTAAAAAAATATTCAAGGATTTAGATTTGAAGGATCAAGAGCCATAAATCCTTGAAATTTGGAGATTTTCAAAATTTTTTGAAAAGTACCAACTTTATGATTTTTTTTCTGAAAATCTTGATGTTTTAGAGAGAAATTCATGAGAATTCTTCTTGTTCTAGATAAAGAGGAGAGTTAGCATTATTTTTTACAGAGATAAATTTTGAAGTTTCTTATTGGTTCTTACATGTATTACATGGTAATTGAAATCACTCATTGTCTGCTACTTCAGAAATTGCTTTTCGAGGGCTTATTTCCTTCTATTTTTTATCAACTTGAAAATAAATTTTTGACTGTGTAAGAGAGAGCCACCAATAAGGAGTTATGACAGTTTAAAATATATATTTTCGTGTCTAATTTATTTTCAATACAAAAATTAATCATAGTTGGAACTTTTCCAAAAATTTTAAAAAATTTCCAAATTTCAAGAATCTATGGCTCTTGATCCTCCCAATCTAAATCCTTGAAAATTTTTTTACACATTTTGAGTAACAGGCAGGATATATTCCCAAAGTTTCTGAGATTTTTATTTTTCTGCTCTTCCAGTTGGTTTGAAATGTTCCATATATATATATATATATATATATATATATATATATATATATATATATATATATACTCATTAAAAAAAGTTTCTTGTAATTGGGACTAAAATCAAAATTATTTTAAATTATTATGAATAATTGTATTCTTCAATTTATTCACAGTTATTTATGGTTATTTGCAGTATCTATATTAAAATAATGTATAAATGATAATAAACAACCCACACATCATGAAATATTTATGGAAGCTTCCTGGAACATTGGCAGCGAAGATGTGAAATATTTTGAGAATCTTCCATGGAATATTCCTGTAATATTCGTATGTCCTTGATTCTTCCTACATTGTAATATTTTATGGAATATTGCTGGAAGATTCTAAGAATATTTCATTGGAAGATTTAGGACATCTCAGATCTTTTATTAAAATATTTCAAGAATCTTGCAGGAATATTTCATGAAATATTCCGTTGGAACATTCATTGAAAGTTTCTGGAATATGGAAACGGTACACTGAAAAAAAAACCCGAAGCCAGCGCTGCGAAGTTAATCTGAGCGGTTGCATGCGAACAACATTCGAAGCGAGTGACTACAGAAAATCGTCATGTATGAATGCGTAACCATGTCGCTGTAAATAATTACGACTTTCTGTGTAAACGATTACGCTAATCCGAGCAAAGCGCCACAACTGTGCTGCGAGCACGCTTACTCCGACTCTCCGGCATCGTGCGTGCAGAATACCGAAACCAAGCACTGCGGCAGAGCTGCGAGCTTGCTTGCTCCGACTCTCCGGCATGCGCGTGCAGAAAGCCGAGACCAAGCACAGCGGCAGAGCTGCGAGCACGCTCTCCTTGACTCTGCGGTATTTCTCATGTAGAAAGCCGAGACCAAGGGTAACGACAGAGTTACAGGCTCGCTCACTTTGAATTTCTGAACATTGACGTACCAAAAGCGAGGCCAAGCACTCTAAACGTTAAAAATTTACATTTAAAAAAGCGAAATTTCTTATTCTTTTCTTTTTTTGTAAGTTTTAACACTTTATGTGAAGTATAATTTATTTAAGTAAAATTCAATTATATTATAAAAATTAAATTTTATTTCATAAAATTTTGTTTAAAATGTTTCTTAACTTGAAAATTGATGTGATATTTTACTCTTACCATTATTCGCTCGAGTATACTAATGTAATAATGTAAATTTATAATTTTGATTTATTTTTAATACCTTATTTGTGCGATTATTAGTGCTTTTATACCTTTGAATTAATGTTAACTTTATTTTAATCCTTCTTATTTTTTTTATATTTATAGATTTATTAGGACATATTGAAACTCAGAAAGTTCAAAGTAATTTGAAAAAAAATTCTTTAGGTATTTATAAGTAGTCATTATTGACTTATTCTTTATAAACTATATTATTGTATTGTTACAAATTTTGTATACAAATGGAGTTTGCTTAGCGTTGGGGAAAGATATTTACTATTGATTTTTGGGTCGTAGTTCCAATTTTAAATTCAATAATTTTAAAAAAGTAGCAGCGTTATTTCTTTTATCTTTTATAAATATTATATATATATATATATGTATATATATATAGCTTATTGAATTGCATTTGTTAATTGTTTAACGTATTTTTAAGAAAATGATATTTGTTATAATATTTTATATATAATATTTATTCAATTGAGTAGGGATGAATGTAATTTTATACTTTCTTAAAGTTTATAACGATATAAAAAGTATATACCGGTTCTAAGTACATTTATTAATTCTTTTGTAGCTTTGAAGTAAAATGAGATTTATTAAATTGAAAAGTAAACATATTGATCAAAAACGAACCAAAATGTTTTTGCTAAAAAACATCTTCCCTCATACATCAAGAGAACTACATTCGTATACGAAATTTGTAACAATACAATCATATAGTTTATAAAGAATAACTTAATAAATGACTACTTATAAATATCTAGACAAATTTTTTGTAAATCCCTTTGAATTATCTAAGTTGAATTTTATAATTATTGGAATTGTAACTTTACCATCTATAAGAGAAACTGGAATCGTTACGCTTGACGAGTACATTTTATTCATCATCAGCTTTATAAAAATACGAATTTATAAAAATACGAATGATTAAAATAAAGTTAAAATCAATTCAAAGGTATAAAAGCACTAATAATCGCACAAATAAGGTATTAAAAATAAATCAAAATTATAAATTTACATTATTACATTAGTATACTCAGGCGAATAATGGTAAGAGTAAAATATCACATCAATTTTTAAGTTAAGAAACATTTTAAACAAAATTTTATGAAATAAAATTTAATTTTTATAATATAATTGAATTTTACTTAAATAAATTATACTTCACATAAAGTGTTAAAACTTACAGAAAAAGAAAAGAAAAAGAAATTTCGCTTTTTTAAATGTAAATTTTTAACGTTTAGAGTGCTTGGCCTCGCTTTTGGTACGTCAATGTTCAGAAATTCAAAGTGAGCGAGCCTGTAACTCTGTCGTTACCCTTGGTCTTGGCTTTCTGCATGAGAAATGCCGCAGAGTCAAAGAGAGCGTGCTCGCAGCTCTGCCGCTGTGCTTGGTCTCGGCTTTCTGCACGCGCGATGCCGGAGAGTCGGAGCAAGCAAGCTCGCAGCTCTGCCGCAGTGCTTGGTTTCGGCTTTCTGCACGCGCGATGCCGAAGAGTCGGAGCAAGCGTGCTTGCAACACAGTTGTGGCGCTCTGCTCGGATTAGCGTAATCGTTTACACAGAAAGTCGTAATTATTTACAGCGACATGGTTACGCATTCATACATTACGATTTTCTGTAATCACTCGCTTCGAATGTTGTTCGCATGCAACCGCTCAGATTAACTTCGCAGCGCTGGCTTCGGGTTTTTTTTTCAGTGTAGATTTGAAACATTTTATGAATCTTTCATGGAATATAAACGAAAGATCTGAAGAATCTTTCATGGAATATGCACGAAAAATTTCAAGAATTTTTCATGAAATATTCCATGAAATATTGGAATAATCCATGGAATACTCTTGAGAGATTTCAAGAATATAAAAATGGAAGGTTTGGGTAATCTTTCATGAAATGTTCCTGGAAGATTTTTGGAAAATGTGAAATGCTGTGAGAGAATGGTATATATATTATATAATAACACATTACACTTATACATCAATACATATACGCATACATAAACATTTAGTTATAAAATCGCATTTAAATATTCGCTTCGACTGTGCACATCAAAGTGCTGATACCCTCTCGCTTTTATAGTAAGTGAGGTATCTTTCAAATGCTTGGGGATGAAACTCCCATTTAACAAACATTCCCTTATCGGCGTCACTGGAAACCTCCCGTAACGTTCCGCGCAATCTTCCAACGAAAACTTCATGGAATCATTCTAGAATCTTTTGAGCAATATTCCACTGGAAGATTACTGTAATCTTTGCGTAAAATATTTCGTGGAATATTTACAGAAGATTTATGTAATATTTCGCTGCACGATTTAAAAGTTTTTAGGAATCTTCCAGTGAAATGATTCTGGAATCTTTCTAAAATCTTTAATGAAATATTTCACTGAAAGATTACTTAAATTTTTTTGTGGAATATTTCGTTGACTATTTATGGAAGATTTATGTTATATTCCACTATACGATTTGAAAATTTTTTGGAATCTTCCAGTGAAATGTTTATGGAATCTTTCTAAAATCTTTCATAAAATATTCCACTGGAAGGTTACTTAAATATTTCTGTGGAACATTTCGTGGAATATTTATGGAAGATTTATGTAATATACCGCTGTACGATTTTAATGTTTATCGGAATCTTCCTGAAATCTTTCATGAAATATTTCAACGGAAGATTACTTTAATCTTCCTGTGAAATGCTTTGTGGAATATTTATAAAAGATTTATCTAATATTTCGCTGTACGATTTTAAAGTTTTTTGAAATTTTTCAGCGAAATGGTTATGGAATCTTTCTGGAATCTTCCATGAAATATTTTACTGGAATATTCATAAACATTACATGGAATATTTTATGAAATATTTCAGAAATCTTTCGTGAATATTACATGGAATATTTCGAAAAAGTTTTCAATCATTCCTTTGAAATATTCCTGAAATATTCCTGAAAGCTTTCAATGGAAGATTTCAGTGGAATATTCTGAAATATTCCGTGAAGACTTTCAATAATCTGCATGAAAGGTTCCATTGAAATATTCCAGTGGAATAATTCGAAATATTTCAGTGAAATCTTCCATGCTATGTGAGAACCATTAATTATTTCTAGCCGAACGTTTTTTATTGTTATTTACAGTTTTCAATATTTTCTTATATTCATTTGTTTAGTCGCAGCATTATTCTACTTTTACGAAATAATTTTCATACAAGGTGATAAAATATTTTACTACAAGATTATATATATATATATATATATATATATATATATATATATGTTTCATTTCACAAAAAAATTTCAACATCAAAACTCATTCTCTAATGTAAAGAATAAAAATTAAATTGATATAATTTTGAAATTTTGATATGGGAATACTTTTTATTAATGACTTTTTAATAATTTTGAATAATGGTAAATTTTTTAAATAACTTGTGGTATTAAATGCTAATTAGATTCAGTTTTAACATGAAGTTAATTATTTAGGTTGGAAATGTATTCAATAAAATAATATAACTATTTATAAGTTATCACTTAATTTTTTAATTTTTTTATTCATAGTTAACAATCATATTGAATATGTGATTCTCATTTTAATAGTTTTTATATGATATTATGTGAATTTTATAAATATGAATTATTTAAGGAGATGTAAAATGGACAGCACACTTCCACCCATAAATATTGATTATATTTCCATTGTATTTTGAAATTTTGAATAAATAGATGCATTAACATACAGTATGTATCACGAAGATTATTCAGTTAAATTTTTACATAAATCTATTCATTAGTTATTGAGAAGTTTGGGTTCCAATATTATTCACTAAAATTTTTCCATTTGGAATCAGACATTTAAACATCTTGAAAACTAATGATTGGAATAATTTAAAAATTCAAATAAATAATCATCACGATACATACTGCAAGTTAATACATTCCTTTTATGGAAATTCAGCAATAGAATGGAAAGACAGCTAATTTTTTTATCTTCTTATAGTAAAATATAATCAAACCTTGACAACAAATTTTACATTATGAAATAATTGTACTTTCAATGATTTGTATCATATTTAATACAAATTATAGAGTGATATTACAGAATATTATTTTTTTCCGCATTCATAATAAATGTTTCGCAAATAATAAGTAAATTTTCTTTTGAAATGTTTACTTTTTTAGGGGGAATTCTACTTCTATCTAGACAGTTCATACATATAAATGCATAATGATAGACATAATCAGAAACATTTACTCATATTTTATATATTGTCCTATCTTTATAATTGACTATTAAAAAAATTTAATATCTAATAAATAATTTTTTTAAATTGTATTTCTTAAAATTTATGTTTAAACGATATTAAAAAAAATATTTTTATACCGTAAAGGACGTAGTTCCTGATCAGGGCGTAATTTCTGATCATTATTTATTATAAATCATAATCTCTAAGATTTTAGTAGGAAAAACCTTTTTTAATTTATGAGGAAAAATAGATTGAGCGTAAGAAATGCTTCGTTTGTGTGAAAAAGAAATATAATTTAACTTTTTTACATGTAAATATGTGATCAGAAATACCTCTTAGGTGATCAGAAATTACGTCCTTCACGGTATCATGTAATTATAATTTTTCAAATGAGGTAATTTGATATTTTTTAACAATTAATGTTTCTCTTATTAAAAATATTATTGTTTCAATGAAATGAATTGCTAATAATTTTTATATAAATCACAATTCATTTAAATATAAACCCGTGTACAAATGAAAATGTAATTAAGGTTAAATGTATGTTATTTATAAAAAATTGTTAACAAGTAACTTTTTAAATAATATATTTTCATAAAAACTAATTTAAATATCTCATTCTCTAAATGATAACTGAATACAATTTTAATTAAATAAATTTAGTTATACAATTATAAATATATAATATTTATATAACCGTTCATCAAATAAATAATTATAGCGTTGAATTTATTTTAATGAAAATGTTATTTGATTGACATTTACTGTATTATTTTAACTATTTTTGAAAAGTTACTTGTCATCAATGAAAAAATATTTAATTTTTTAAATTAATAATCTATTATTATCAAGAATTTCCTAAAAATTATATTTATGATATGCAAACCTTACTTGCAAAAAGGATTGTTAAGTAATTGCAAATAGTTATTTTTTTATTCCGAAATATTCGAATTTAAAATTAACTAAAATGTTGTATTTTGATCTTATGATTTTTTCTATTTAAATTTCGTATTTCATATATATAAAATACATTTGTGAAGATATTTTTATTAGAAATCAACACGAATTTCTTTTAAGCATGTTTCACTTATAAATTAATTTCATAATTCAAATTCATGGTCATATATTGAGGTCTGGAAAATATAGTTGTAACTCAGTACCCAGTTTTCAGTTTATTTACATCAAATATCGTACTATCTTTGTTTTTCTAATGTAAGTAGAGTGAGAAATAGTCATTTGAAATAAATTATACGTTTTTTTACTTTAAGCACATGTGTACACTTGGCGGAAAGGATATTTTTCCGAATGTGTACCTCAAATGGCAACATCGCATATTTTACCACAGGCATAAGACAATTTCAAATTATAGAACAAATTTCGCATCATCGTTACTTATTACTTAATGACATAATTTTAGTAAACAAAAAATATTACTTTCTTTTTTCATAATCCGAATTATAATTTTATTAAATAAAATTTTTATTTCTTTCTTCAATAATCATATAAAATCTAATATTGTGAATTTAAATTATATAAGCAATAAAATTTAAGTTGTTATCATTTGAATTTTGCATGAATAACCTATAAGAAAAAACAAAATAATCGTGATGCAGAACTCAATAAATAATTCGAAGTTTTCTTATGTCTGTGGTAAAATATGCAGCGCTGCCATTTGAGGTACGCATTCGGAAAAATATCCTTTCCGCCAAGTGTACATATATTTTTATATTATGTTTCATCAAATTATTTTCAATTTTATTTAGTACTCAAAATTCAATTAATTAATTCTTATTTACTTAAAATTAGTCATTTATACATAATAATATAATAAAAGAAAATTCAACTAAGCGAAGTTAGGAGCGAAAAACTTCAATATAATTAATACCTGTTAACGTAAAACCCAATAAATTGTGTAACGATTTTCAACAGTTGATAAATATAATGTAATTCATATAATATATATATATCAATTTTAAATTTCTAATCATTAATTTAAAACTCAAAAGTAACTATTTCAAAACGGAATATGGAAGATAAACATGTATCGTTTTAATCCTTGAATATCACGAATTTAAATATTAATTATTAGTAATTTTAAAGTTTTATATATTATATAAATAATTCTATATTTAATAATTTTCAATTTTAGTAACAAGAAAAGCCGCACGAAAAGAGGTTAATCATTGCATTTTCAGCGAAATATTGCCCTTGAATCGAGTAGGTGAAAGATCAGTCTTAATACCAAAAAAAAGGCAGTAACATCGCAAATTTATGCTTTTACTTTATAATATAATAGTACCAACATTGGTCCCTAAAATTCAAGCTATAGTACTAATTGAAATTATATCGTCACTCTTTTTTTAAGTACCTTAATACATAAATTAGATATACTTGATTTAGAACCTAATATAACAATACTTTCTTTTCTCCGTGCAGTTGTTAGTTCTAGTAAACGTCAAATACTGTTTTCGATTATTTCATGGTTCGTGATTGAAACACGTGATTAAAAAGGAAAAATTCCTATTATATTTTTTCATTGATTCAAATGCAATTTAGTAGAACAAATTCTTAATTCATCATGATATAATTTGTATTTAAACAATTTTTATGCACATTGTAACTTTAATTATTCTTTTTTATAAAAATAGAAAAATTTAATTTAGTACAAAACTACAATATCACAATTCATAAGTTGCGTCGACTCTTTTTTATTTTAAAATTGGCTAATTTATACATAATAATATAATATATGAAAATTCAACCAAGTGACGTTAGGAGCGAGGTATTTTTTGCTAGTTATTTATTAAGTGTAAATGATTAAAAATTGAGGACAATAATTATAATGAAAATTACAATAATAATAATTATAATAACAATCATAATATTGTATTGAACAAAGTTATTGATAAAACAATAAAGGGTAAAATAGAATAAAAATTAAAGAAATTGAATGAAAAAATATTAATTGAAAAAATTAATCCGAAACTGATTGGTTGTATAGCAAATATATATTTCGATGAAAATCTCATATCTGAAAATAACATTGGTTTCATGACAAATACATGTGTTTATTGTAATGCAAAACATTTTGCTTTCGAATATACTAGAAGTAACGATTTCTCTAATTGTTGTCATAAAGGTAAGGTAGAATTGTTAGAAAATCCTTCTTACCCAGAACAATTAAAGTTTCTAGCAACTGAACTAACGGAAGAAATTGTTGATTTTTGACGAAATGTTAGGTTGTACAATAATGCTTTAGCATTCGCAAATTTTGGTGCCAATTTTTATACATTGTCGGGTAAAGGACCACAAGTTATTAGAATATGTGGACAAATTTACCATAATGTATATGCGTTACATCCTAATAAAGATGAAGTACGCAAAGATAGACAATTATATATTTTAGATAATGAAATGGCAACGATTGAACGGAATAAGTTTAATATAAATTTAACATTATTAAAACATTTAGATATCTTGATAAGAGACATTAACCCTTATGCTAAAGCCTATAATATAGTGCATAAAGTAGAAGAAGAAGAACTACAAGGTTGTGCAAAAATCCATTGTCCTCCAAGAACTGTTACTATGTCTACTGTCCGCAATAATAGTTTGGATAAAAATAGATATAATCTACCTACCTGTAATGAAGTCGCAATAGTATATGTTGTAGAAGACGATCTTTCTTCTATTGAACATGATATTGTCATTTACTCTGAGTATGATAAACCAATTAGTATACCGACAATTAGCAAACATACAGTTCCTATGACATATCCGCTTATTCATCCTAATGGTGGTTTCGGATGGATGCCAAATATGAAAAGTAAATTTGGGAAATCTAATATTTCAAATTGGGAATTTTATAATTATAGATTTAGTGTTAGAAATGAATTGAATTTATTCCTTAATTTGGGAAAATTATCTCAACAGTTCATTGTTGATGCGTTTCAAAAAGTTGAAACCTCCAGATTATATTTCATACGAAAAAACCAAAACGTATCACGAAAAGATTGTTACAAAGGTGTTATGGACTATTTACATAACAAAAAAGAATGAGATTCTTCAAAAATTAGAAAAATGGTAATATTACCGTCAAACTTTACAGGAAGTCCACGATTTTTTAAACAAAATTACATTGACTCAATGACACTTGTAAATTATCATGGTAAACCTGACCTTTTTTTAAGTATGACCTTTAACCCACATTGGAAAGAAATAACTGAAAACTTAGTAATTTATGAAAATGCAATAGATAGACCAGATATTATAACAAAAGTATTTTATCGAAAAGTAGAAGTATTCAAAAATTTAGTAATAAAAAAGGAAATATCAGGAAAATGTATTGCATATAGTTATGTAATTTAATTTCAAAAACGAGGATTACCGCATATGCATATGTTGTTACTCTTAGATACAAATGATAAATTTGATATTCCCGAAAAAGTTGATCGAATAATAAGTGCAGAAATCTTAAATAGAGATATTTATCCGAAATTATATAGTATTGTTTAATAATTTATGATCCGCGGTCCCTGTGGTATGCAAAATATAAATTGTCCTTTTATGAATAAAAATATGAAACAATGTACTAAAAATTTTCCAAAAAAATTTAATAATACAACAACATTTAAATCTAATGGATCATCACTATACAAACGAGAAAATGATGGCATCCAAATAATTCTCAAAAATAAATTTACAGAAAGAATTGCAAATAATGGATTTGTTGTTTCTAATAATCCTTGCTTATTATTGAAATTCAATGCACACATAAACGTAGAAGTTTGTTCCACTGTACGATGCATTAAATATTTATTTAAATACTGTTATAAAGGTCATGATTGTGCATACATTAAAATACATCAAGTAAATGTGGATTTTCTATCAGAAAATAAAGAGACTTTTCAAAATGACAATCGTGAAAATGTTGAATATGAAAATAACCTTTACATGTTATTTCACACACTATAAAACTTCTAAGCGTTCATGAAGAAAATCAACAGAACGTATTTTTTAAAGAAAGAAAAGAAGAAATGATCATGCAAAAAAATGTGGGAACAACATTAACAGCATATTTTGAATTGAATAGAGAAGATTTTGAAGCATAAAATTACTTGTTTTCAGAAATACCAAATTTATATACATTGATGAAAAACTGAAAAAGTGGAATAAAAGAAAAACAAATGAAAACCAATACTTAGTACAATGTACTTACTAGGAGAGTGTCACACCTCCGGATTATGGATTTTGCTCAAACTTAGGGATAAGTTTTCAGATGATAAAATATGAAAAAAGCTAAAGTTATAGTCATGAATACTCAATATTTCCATAGTTACAGGCAATTAAAGAAAATCACTAAAAAAGTTACTAGATTTTCAAACGCATATAGTTCGTTAGCGTCGATAGCTACAAGCTTGAAACTTTTTTTAAATTAAAGCTGAGCTCAAATCCTTTCGAAATAGTTGTTATAGCATCTCAGAATATTATTTTTTCTCAAAGTCATAGCGTAATAAACATTAGACCCAATTTCAGCTTTTATTATTAATTAATGTTTTTAAAAGAAAAATCAGGTCCAATGTTTATCACGCTCTAACTTTGGAAAAAAATAATATTTTCACATGCTATAACTACTAATTCGAAAGGATTTGAGCTCAGCTTTAATTTAAAAAAAGTTTCAAGCTTGTAGCTATCGACGCTAAAGAACTATATGCGTTTGAAAATCTAGTAACTTTTTTAGTGATTTTCTTTAATTGCCTGTAACTAGGGAAATATTGAGTATTTATGACTATAACTTTAGCTTTTTCTATATTTTATTATCTGAAAACTTATCCCGAAGTTTGAGCAAAATCCGTGATCCGGAGGTGTAACACTCTCCTAGTTAGTAAGTCCGGAAGATAGAGAACGTTATTTCATTAGGTTATAACTATGATATGTTAAAGGAGTCACATCTTTCGAAGCTTTGCGTACTGTTCATGATGTGATGTACAATTCGTTTTATGAGGCAGCTAAGGCAAAACAATTAATTAATGAAGATGAAAAATGGGATAGATGTTTGGAAGAAGCATCTTCAATAGAATTCCTTTATATTCTCTATGAATTATTAGCTTTTATTTACGTTTTTCATAATCCTATAAATGCAAGAAATTTATATGAAAAATATAAAGATAAGTTATACCATCCAAAATACGAAAGAAATATAGGTGAAAATCTTGCATTCAATGTTATTAAAAATAATTTACAAGTCAATGGATTTTCTTTAAACGATTTTAATTTACCTAACATAAGCACATAATCAAACAATTCCAAATGATAATAATAATATTCTTAATGAATTAGAAATGAAAATAAATTCTTAAAATGATAAACAAAGGCAAATATTCAACTCTACTATAAAAAGTTTAAACAACCAAAGTAAAGAAAAATATATTTTTATAGATGGACCAGGTGGAAGTGGAAAAAGTTATTTACTTAACGTTTCAATAGTTTATTTTAAATATCATACTATACATTATTTATGTGTAGCTTGCACAGCTATGGCAGCGAATTCATTAGTCAATGGAGAAACCGTGCAGACAATATTTAAACTACCGTAATTGTACAACTTGTAATGTTAAGCCTAATTCTGCAGAAGGCAAACAATTAAAGGAAACACAAATAATTATTTGGGATAAAATATCAATGACTTCAAAATTTGCTTTTGAAGCAGATGATCGTCTTTTTCAAGATTAATGCGATGTAAACCAACCCTTAGGTGGTAAAACTGTAATTAGCATTTTGCATGAAAAAATGTATTATATCCGTCAGATAGAATACGAAAAAATAAGGCCAAAAAAAATATAGAGACCAAAAAAATATTGGGCCCAAAAAAATATAGGACGCAAGAAAATATAAGGCTCAAAAAATATGAAGCCCATAAAAATATGAAGACTAAATAAATATTGGGCCCAAAAAATATAAGACCCAAAAAAATATGGCCCAAAAAGATGCCTATGACTAATGAGGACAAACTATATAGAACCCAATTGAAAATTGCTACTCTTATTACCAAAAGATTAGACACATTTAACAAATGCGGAGAACCGGAGAAATGAAAAAAAAGTGGTTTCACTTTAATATAATATAGGATCTTATTACAAATAATTCAAAGCATTTTCCATAATTTCTTATATTTTTTAGCTTTTGAAAGTAAAAATACACTAAATTAATTAGTTAATATAAAAGCAATTCTATTGTGAATATTTTTAAAAAAAGTTCATCTAAAAGAAATAAAAATTTTTATATGATTCTCAATTTCTAATAATAAGTTTGACTGAGAAAGATAAATTGATTGTTAAGGGACAAGAATTGTATAGTGAAATAGCTTACATGTTAACTGATATTCTTATGAATATAAATTATTCTTATAAATTAGGATTTAATAATCTTTGAAATCGGTGCCCCTCATGTAATATGCAAACCACTTTACCAATTCAAATACTGCAATATATTAATTTAGTACCGACTGGTGAAGAAGCATTGTTTTCCGGAAATTTTGAAAAAGGTCACTGGATTTGTATGTATTATAATAATAAAATAATTCATATATATGACAGTTTAAATCTTAAATATCTACAAGATGAGCATAAAATTTATATAAACAGATTATTTCCAAACAGATCAAAATTGAGCACAGTTTTTAAAACAGTACAATCACAATCAAATAATTATGATTGCGGCCTTTTTGCAATTGCTTTCGCTGTTACAATACTTTATAATTTATGTCCATGTTTTTCAAGATATGATATTTCTCAAATGAGATTACATTTATTAGATATTTTTGAAACGCAACAAATCAGAATGTTTCCTTTTTTACATAATTATAATAATACAAATAATAATTACAATAATCCATTAGACATGATGAGAAGTTTTTGTCATGAACCATGTTTCAATAAAATACCATTAAATTTAGATATCGCACGGTGCTTCCGAGGAAGTTTGAATAGAAATGAAAATTTAATGTAACTTCAAAATTTTATCTGAGGATGATTTGTAGGCCCATTACATAATTCAGGCATCACTTTTAAAATCATTTTACATGATCGATTTGGAGAAAAATAAGTAAGAATGAAAAAAAGATTCAAAACCAAACCATTTTATTTTATTTATAAAACAAACGCTCAAAAATGTTTGGAACGTTAGTGTAATAGTAAAAATATAATGAAATTAAAGAATATCTGCCTCATGTTTCACAGCTATTTAGCTCAAATATTTATTAAAATTAATGTCGAAAAGTAGTTTTATAGCTATTTACGTATAGATACATAGTATTCAGAGAATGTAAATTCGATAACATCTGTTAATATAAACTTTAAGTAGTCATTTGAAACTTGCATTACTAATAAGGAGAAGTCTTCACACCTCTAGGAAACCGATTTAGCTATTACTGCAGGTTATGATTCTTTGATCAAAAGAATGAATTCGTGTTGTTTCTTTTCCTACAATAAGCCCAGCGACAAAGATAAGGTTGTTTCTTTCAAAAATATAGTAACAAGAAGTGCTTGTAAGAACTTTGATAACCAAAAAACTAAAACTCTTACAAAAAAGTGCATGAAAGATAAAAAAGTAAAAGTTAAACACTTTACTTTGAACCTTATTGTGTTAAAAAAGTTTTTGCGATTCGGAAGTTATGCTGAATTAAATATTATTACATATTTTCTTAATATTTTTAGCATGTAACACATAATGAATTTTTACCCTATTTAATTAGCATATTTTAATCACCTCGTACACAGCATGGAATATTTATCGAAGCTTCCTGGAATAACGGCACGGAAGATTTAAAATATTTCAGGAATCTTCCATGGAATATTCCTGTAATATTCGTTGATTCTTCTTATATTGGAATATTCTATGGAATATTGTTGGAAAACTCCAAGAATATTTCATTAGAAGATTTGGGTCATCTCAAATCTTTCATTGAAACATTTCAGGAATCTTGCAGGAATATTTTATAAAATATTTCTTCGGAACATTTATGGAAGATTTTTGGATTATTGAAACGGAAGATTTGAAACATTGTATAAACCTTTCATGGAATATGCATGGAAGATTTGAGGAAACTTTCATGAAATATTCCATAAAATATTTCTGGAAGATTTTAGAAATCCATCGTAAAATATTCCATGGAATATTCATAGAAGATTCGTAGAATATTGACACGGAAGATGAGGATTATTTTAGAAAACTTCCGTGGAATATTCCTCTAATATTCGTATGTCCTTGATTCTTCTTACATTGGAATATTCCATGAAATATTCTTAAAAGATATCAAGAATAGTTCAATAGAAGGTTTGGGTAATCTCACATCTTTCATGAAATGTTGCTGGAAGATTTTTGGAAGGTTTAGATGAAAGATTTAGGGTTTTAGATCCATCACAAAATGTTTCTGGAATATTTTATGAAAGATTTAGATAAGCTGAGAAGGGATAGTATATATATATTATATAATAACACATTATACTCATATATCAATACATATACGCATACATAAACATTGACATTAAGTAATAAAATCGCATTTACATAATCGCTTCGACTGTACGCAATAAAGCAGCGAAATTGACAGTGACATATCAGATACAATTTTTTTTAAACGCAATGATGAATTAATGGATTTCGATGATATCCACATAAATTATATCGATATTAAAATTAAGACTGATGAGATTACATTTAATAAAGAGGAAAAAGAATTAAAAGAAATAGACGACAAAGGAGCTTTATGTATTACAGGATTTAATATGAAAATGGTAACAGTACTATCGAATGAATATAAAGAAAATTCATAAAAAGACATGATTATGAAAATGTAGAAAAAAATTAATAATAAATTAGAACTAAGGCGTATTCATAGTGTTTACGTAAAAGAAAATTATATGAAAATAAAAGAAGATAGACCATATAAATATGAAAAATATTAAATAATAATAAGATAATAAAAATGAAATTAAAAAAAAAAATACTGATGAATTGGAACAAATACGTGCAAATAAGGCTTTAAAAAAAAAAGAAGCTTATATTTAAATGAAAAAAAAACAACCAAATGGATATGAAAAAGTAAGAAAATACAAGGATAACGAAATTAAAATTCAAGAAAGAAAAGAGTACTGATGAATTGGAACAAATGCATACAAATAAGGCTTTATGAAAGAAAAAAGCTTATATTAAAATTTAAAAAGTACAATTGAATAAATATAAAGAAAAATTAGAGAATACTAACAAGGAGAGTTTTCCACCTCCGGAAAACGGATTCGGCTGAAACTACAGCAAATGATTTTTTAATGAAAAAAATGAACCGTGTTTTTTCTTTTTGTTGAATAGGTCTCTTAGACAAAAATATAGAAACTTTTTCGTAAATGTAGTAAATAGGAGCCTTTATAAGAACTTGTATATCCAAACAACTAAGACTTTTAAAAAAAAATACATAATGAAAGAAATAAAGTGCGAATTAAAAGCTTTACTTCAGGCTTTGTTGAATTAAAAAAGCTTCAGTGGTTTAAAAGTTATGCTTTATTGAAAATTACTACATATTTGTTAATTTTTTAAGCATATAAAAAATAATGAATTTTTTATGCTATTTCATTAGCATATTTTAATCACCTGTAACTTTTGAATAACTAAAGCTTCTTTAATGCAACAAAGTTTAAATCAAAGCATTTGATTTGCACTTTATTTCATCTTGTATGTATTTTTTTGTAAGAGTCTTAGTTGTTTGGATATTCTCATAAAGGTTCCTCTTTACTATATTTTCGAAAAAATGTCTATATTTTTGTCTAAGAGGTCTATTCGAAGAAAAGAAAAAACACGGGTTCATTGTTTTATCAAAAAATCATATCCTGCAGTTTGAACTAAATTTGTTTCCCGGAGGTGGCCTCTCCTTGTAAGATAGAGAATATGAAATTCAAGGAAAGAATAAGTAATGATAAATTGGAACAAAAACATACGATTAAGGCTTTACGTAAGGAAGAAGCCTATATAAAAATTAAAAAAAACCAATTAAATAAATACAAAGAAAAATTAAATAATACTAGGATAACAAAAATGAAATTAAAAAAAGGGTACTGATAAATTGAAATAGCAAGAGAGGGTGAGAGAGAAAGAGAAACAGCAAGAGAAAGTGAGCGAGATATAGACATTTTTTATTCGGCTTTGAGGTATATACCCAGTCTGGCACTAATAGGTAAAATACAACAACGTATAAAATTATTTATTAAATTAATTATAAATATTGGGCCCAAAAATCAGAAACCCAAAAAAATATGAGGCCCGAAGAAAATAGGACTCAGAGAAGGTAGGGCCCGAAAAATATAGAGCCCAAAAAAATCAAGGACCTAAAAAACATTCAGGCCCAAAAAAATATAGGACCCAAAAAATAAGACCCAGACAAATGGAGAGCTTAAGAAAATATGAAAATCAAAAAAACGTTGGGCCTACATGAATAAGAGGCCCAAAAAAATATAAGGCCCAAAGAAAAAAGGACTCAGAAAAATGTAAGGCCCGAAAAATATAAGGCCCATGAAAATATAAGAATCGAAAAAAAATTGGGCCAAAAAATGGGCATTTAATAAAAATATAGGGTCCAAAATAATATAAGGCCCAAAAAAATATGGCCCAAAAAAAAGCTTCCGATTAATGAGTACTAATTATATAGGACCCAATAAAAAATTTCTACTTTTATTATGAAAAGATTAGACATCAAAAATGCGGAGAACCGGAGAACCAGAGAACTGGAGAACCGGAGAAACGGAAAAAAGTGGTTCCACTTTAATATAATATAAGATTTTTCTAAATTCGAACATTTTTTTCAAATATAATATTTTACCAAAGAATATTTAAAGGTTTTTTTTTTATTTTTAAAATTATTTTATGAATTTAAAAATGATTTTTGTTTGACTCAAAGAAATTCATTTCTTTGCACCGTATTTCTTCTATTGAAAAAAAAACTTCTTTAAAGTTAAAAAAAACTTTTTAAGCTGTGTAGTTACAAATTTCGCGTGAAATTCCGTGATAAAGAAACATTTTCACATACTAATTTAATATCATTTCAAAACAATGTCTAATAACTATTTTCATGGTGAATAATAAGGCTTTCTTTTTTTTAACATACTGCAGTTAAAAATAAAATTTCATTTCGTTAATATGAAAGGACAAAGGTGAGCCACCTGCTCTCGAATAAATTTAGAACAAACGTGCTTGTTTTCTTTTAATATCTTACAAATAATACATGTTTTTGATTAACAATCATTGATTATTTTATCACTCACTAATGTCGAATTATCTTTTTCTTTTATGCTATATTATTGAAAAAATCAATAATTTATAAAAAAAATCATATCTTTTTATTACTATTTAGTTTTTGAATAACACTTATTTGAAAATTAATTTCATGACGCAATATATAATAAAGTTGAGATTTAGATTAGAAAAGGACAAAAATAAATGACCTATTATAAATAAAATTTTTAAGGGTTTGCTTTATTGATCAAATATAGTTTAAAAATAAATTTCGTTTTTTTTCATATAAATAAATATCAAAATTGTTTGAAATCCCTAGCGGAGATATAAAATGTTTAAAAATGTTTAAAACTGTTCAAAACTGTTAAAAACTGTTTATAAGTGCGAAATTTAGGACATTTAAAAAAGTTATGAACAGTTTTAAACATTTTTTAACACTTTCAAAAAGTTTTGAGAAGTTCGAAATGATTTTAAACGGTGTTTAATAGTTTTGAATTTTTTATGTTAAAAAGTTATAGATTATTTTAAATATTCAAAATATTTTAAAACAATTTTAAATCAATATGAACTAATTTTTATTAACTTGAACAGTTTTGAACGGTTTTAAACAGTTTTAAACACCTTTAAACAGTTTTAAACAGTTTTATAAAGTTTTAAAAAGTTCGAAATGATTTCAAACAGTGTTTCATAATTTTGTGTTTGTCAAAATTTTCTTATATACATTAAAATTTATATAATATATACGAGAAAATGTTCACTTTAGTTTTAAATTATTCTGTATTGTTCAATACTGTTCAAAAATGTTTAAAACTGTTAAGAACTGTTTTAAATGTCCCAAATTTCACATTTATGAACTATTTTTAACAGTTTTAAACATTTTTAAACAGTTTTGAATGATTTTAAACTATTCCAAACAGTAGTGCACATTTTATATTTCCACTAGGGATTGAAGATATCATCTTCTTCTATATTTTATTTTTAGTGGGTCTCTTGATCGCTGTGGACTGGAACCCGTGATTTAATCTTACTCGTGTAATTGTTATTGGCCAGGAAGAATTGGTAATTGGTTTTTCCCGGTCTCCTAGGTCTATTTCACAGAGAAAAATTCAGAAAAACTTTTCCACAATTTTCTCGGGGATTAAACTCCGGTCTACTACAGCATGAGCCAAGAGCCTTAGTCCCTGCGCTACAACCGATTCTACTTATAGGTATGAACTTATTTTAAATAAATGAGAATCGGAAGAGTGTAAATATGTATAAATTTCGAGAACAAGCCGAGAAAAATCATCCCTACTGTAAATATTGTATGAACTCTCATGTGAGATCTCGTATGAAATCGCCTATGAAATCTCGTATATATTCGTTGAAATTTGAAAATACATTTGATTTCATATGCGATCTCATAGGCGATTTCATGTGACATCTCATATGCAATCTCGTGTGCGATCTCATATGTGATCTCACATGGGATCTCTTATATATTTTATTCAATTTTAAAAATTTTGAAAAAGATATTTATTACTTTTTTATTTTTTTTCGGCTTGTTCTTTAAATTTTGACAAATTTTGACATTAGCTATATTAATACCATTATTTTAGTAAAAATAAAAAAATCCTCTAGAGCTGTAATTTTTTTATGAACTTGAATCGCAAATCCTATATCAAAGTTGCCAAACCTAACCCTGAAATACTATAAATTGCTAATTTGTATATAACTTTTTAAGTATTTGGTAGATTTCTTTAGTTGTTCGCACTCAAGTTGAATCCTACTAATTATTTTATTAAAGTGAAACATAAACTTGACCGTTGCGAACTTGGCGAAATGAAATGGATTGAAAGAAAAAATAAATATCCAAAAAATTGCGTTTTTTTGCAGATTTTGCAATTTCTAAAAAGAAAATTGCGTATTTACTCGTTTTTTGCAAAATTAAAAAATTATTCATTGTAGCGATTTAAGTAATAAATAATTTTTTTTACATGAAATAAACATTTATTGTATAATAAAAAAGTACTAATCGTTTGCAAATTTATTGCGGATGAGCCCAAGATTTCGCAAATTTGTAAATTTGTATTATTTTATGAATTACTGAATGCAAAACATATTGATCGCAGCGAATTTTGATAAAAAAATCGTTTTGTTCATATATTATAAAAATAACGTATAAATAAATTATACTAATCATTTGCAATTTTATTGCGGGTGAAGAATTAAATTTGAGAACATAAACATTCGTTTGATTAATGTAAATAATAATTATTTTATGAATTAACTGACTTTGATAATTTCTCCAGTGCATTTGCGCATGCGCAAATATTAGATTTAAGCGCGTATTTTAAATGTATAATATATAAATGCTTGGTACTTTTATTTGATCCGATAAAAAGAAATGTTTTTTTGAGATTGTACTCCATTTATTAATAAATTAAACGGGATAAATCTTTTTTATGTTAATAATTTCGAATGATTTTTTTTTTAAATTATAACGATAAAAAAATTTGTATGAATTATTGAGAAACAATCTTTACTTTTCATATATTATAATGATCGGTAAAAAAACCCTAAAAAAAATTAATCCAGTATAAAACATATTAATAAAATCGCATCCAATGATCTAGCGGACATGGATTTTTTACATGGGCTGCTTAATCTTTTCTTCAAATAATCTAAAACTATAAAAAAAAGCCAAATAATTCTAGTTTCTTTTTTTATTTAATGCATTTCATCAATGCAATTGAAAACAAAGCAATAGTCTCATTGGAAATTATTATGTGCAAAATCTTCTACATAGATACATTATGAGCAAATTTTATTTAGTCAAACTTTTTATCAGCAATAGATTTAATGATGATATATATTATTATATTTATATTTATCATTTATATATTATACATTTAAAATATGCGCTTAAATCTAATATTTGCGCATGCGCAAATGCACTGGAGAAATTATCAAAGTCAGTTAATTCATAAAATAATTATTATTTACATTAATCAAACGAATGTTTATGTTCTCAAATTTAATTCTTCACCCGCAGTAAAATTGCAAATGATTAGTATAATTTATTTATACGTTATTTTTATAATTTATGAACAAAACGATTTTTTTATCAAAATTCGCTGTGATCAATATGTTTTGCATTTAGTAATTCATAAAATAATACAAATTTACAAATTTGCGAAATCTTGAGCTCATCCGCAATAAATTTCCAAACGATTAGTACTTTTTTATTATACAATAAATGTTTATTTCATGTAAAAAAATTATTTATTACTTAATTCGCTACAATGAATAATTTTTTAATTTTGCAAAAAAACGAGTAAATACGCAATTTTCTTTTTAGAAATTGCAAAATCTGCAAAAAAAACGCAATTTTTTTGGATATTTATTTTTTCTTTTAATCCATTTCATTTCGCCAAGTTCGCAATGGTATAAGCTTGGATCAGAAATATTATCAGAAGGGGGAAGAATCACCATGCCCTTAATTTATATAATTACACTAATATTATAAATACATATTCGCACACTAGAACATAATCATATTCAATAAATTGAGTAGAGCCATAAGACCCAATGTATCTTGCCCGGGGTTAGTAGTTCTAATTTTGGCCACTTCGTTTTTGCATGGTATTTCATGGCGTCATTTTCCAATTAAGGATCAGCTTTCGTCTAACTTTACCGATCGAAAATAGCTAAAAAAAGAATTTTGACAAATGTACACGCTTACGTTTCTCATATGTTAAAATGAATAGATATTTTCAAGTGAAAGCAATTCTGATATGTATTTTTATTAAAAATAAATTAAATTACTTTTTTAGCTACTTTCAATCAGTAAAAAATGACTGAAACCTCGTTTAAAACTGACCTTTAACATGTCAAATAGTATAATACTAAAATATGTGTATTACCTTACTTTTAACGTTTAGACTTACATTGCATACAAATATAATTCTTATTATGAAAATTATGTGAATAGTCTGTATGAATATGATTATATATCATGGTTTGAAATAATATTCGAGCAAGATTTAAAAAATTTTTCAGATTACGGTAGATTCACGACTGAATTAGGAAAACAAGCAATAAGATTGCGATAATACTCTAAAATAAAAGTAAAATAAAAAATTCTTGAGTCAGGAAAACCTATATTATTTAAATCTGTAAGACGCTATTGTAAATGATATGTAAAAATAATTTATCAGTATGATAGAAAAAAGATATTAAGTACTAAGTTACTGTCAGTTCATTGAAGGTAGTTTGTCATAATGTTCTAAGACATAAATAAAGCTGCAACTGTTCTTACGGCGACATGCAAATTGTGTAACAATTTGTAAGACGTGTTATGCCGTAAATCTAAACTAAATGCAGCGTGCGTCATAGAACGACACTACCTATTGATTAGAAAAACTGTCATTAATCAGTGAACTAACACCCAGCCTCGTATACATGATTTCGTCTGCGATATTAAATAAGTATCTCAATTTGTGAATACACAAATTCTGAACAAACCTTTGTATACGAACGGTATTGCTCCAGACCTTACTGAAAAGTGATGGACTTCTCGAGTGTAAAAGGCGATATGCATAATTGTAGAGACTAGTATCTTAACTATTACTTGTAAATAACGTCTAAATCTTCGTAAAAAATTTGTTTCTATTATTATTCATTTGCCAAGTATAATTATGCTCGAATATAGTTTGAAACCATAATCCATAATATCATGCTTTAGATAACGATTGTTTTGTAGATGTAGTGTAGAATCATTTAATCGTAATTTTATTAATATATATATATATATATATATATATATATATATATATATATATATATATATATAAATAAATTGAATTAAAGACCAAAATTTAGATTTTAGATTTATTGACATTGATTACAACTATAAGTGTAGAAAAAAATCAAATTTTTTTGCACATGAGATCTCATGTGAGATCGGGTAACGGGAAAAATTAATTTTTTTGCACATGATATCTCACATGAGATCTCACGTGAGATCGGGTATCAGGAAAAATAAAATTTTGCGGCACATGAGATCTCGTTTCATTTTCAATCATGAGATCTCATGTCATTTTTTTCAGTAGGGATAGCTTTACTTGTCTGATTTTTCTGTTGTTGAATATACTCGTTGAGTTCTTTTTCAGTTTCAACTCCATTTTATTAAGATTTATTTCAATTGAGAAGAGATACCACTCTGCCATTTTGCTTAAGAAATAGAAGAGAGATTTTTTATCATTGTTGAGAGAGCAGAGGGTATTTATTGTTGGAGATTTTTGTATTTGGAGAGCAACACTTATTATTATTAAGGTTAGTCCTCCATTTTACGTCTTTATCAAGTGAAAACTTGGAGTCAGTGCACGTCGCCGTTTTGCTCGTCATATTTAGTATTAGTTTGGTTGCCATTGTTAATCTTAATATTAAATTCACGCATTTAGTCCGATTTTTATTAATTATAACACAGGCCCACAAAATGAAAAAAAATGTCTGAACTTTTGACCGGACATACATATTCCCATGTATTTTTCGACGCTGAATCCGAATCTGTAATAAAAATATAGGGTTTTGCTACCTTTTCTCAGAGTTTTATTGAAAAAACCTCATTTTTTACGGTTTTTTTGCGGTTTTTCGAGTCTAGAAAAAACAAATCATGAGATACGGTTAATTGGACTTCAAAATCGAATTCTACGGGAAAAAATACACGGGAAACCATACCTTCAAATTTTTTTAACGCGATTCTAGCCCTCTGTATGGGGCTGAAAAGATGAGGAAATCGGTAAAAGTCGAAATTTTGCCTAAAATGGATTTAAACAATATTAAAATTTAATCATGCGTCTTTTGAAGAGTCGATAAACATTGGAAATACTATCCTGGGGGTTTTTCAGATTGCTGATCATGAATTTGAAGTCAGATTGTGTAAAAACTACTTCTAGAGGGCGGTGACAAGAACTGTATATGGTAAATTTATCGATTTTTTAAAAATTTTACGTCTGAAATACTAATTTTAGAGTCTTTCACAGCATTGACTGTAAATTCAAGATATTAACTTAGCCTATTGTGTACGTTAAACTTAACATTTTGTCTATGTTTGTCTCTCTCTCTCTCTCTCTCTTCCGATGTTTTTTTTAAATTATCTTACGCTTACGTACACGTTTCTCTTCGAATGACCGATGTAGTGGATTTCTGACACGTTTTTGTCCTTTTTTCGCAGCTGTTTCTCTTTTTATCATCCAGCAGTAATCTGCTAACATGTTGATACCCCAGTTTCCTTGAAATCTACGTTCAAACTCCTTTAAATCTTGGTGAAATCGTTCACCATGCTCTTCACTAAAGTCTCCGTTATTTTCAGGAAACTGATCAACGTGTGAATCAAGAAAATGAAGTTTTAAGTTCATTAGACAACCCAATTTTTCAAAATTACGTACCATTCTTTTCACAATAGCTTTATAATTCGTGTCTTTGGCATTATCCAAAAATTTCGTCGATACCTCTTTAAAACTTAACCATGCTGCCTTTTCAACATCAGTCATGCTTTGTTCAAAGTTTTCGTCTCTAAATAAAGTTCGGATTTCAGGACCATCAAAAATACCTTCATTTAATTTAGCATCAGATTTATGGGGAAATACTTTGCTTATATATTGGAAGCATTTCACCAAGATTTAAAGGAGTTTGAACGTAGATTTCAAGGAAACTGGGGTATCAACATGTTAGCAGATTACTGCTGGATGATAAAAAGAGAAACAGCTGCGAAAAAAGGACAAAAACGTGTCAGAAATCCACTACATCGGTCATTCGAAGAGAAACGTGTACGTAAGCGTAAGCCAATTTAAAAAAAACATCGGAAGAGAGAGAGAGAGAGAGAGAGAGACAAACATAGACAAAATGTTAAGTTTAACGTACACAATAGGCTAAGTTAATATCTTGAATTTACAGTCAATGCTGTGAAAGACTCTAAAATTAGTATTTCAGACGTAAAATTTTTAAAAAATCGATAAATTTACCATATACAGTTCTTGTCACCGCCCTCTAGAAGTAGTTTTTACACAATCTGACTTCAAATTCATGATCAGCAATCTGAAAAACCCCCAGGATAGTATTTCCAATGTTTATCGACTCTTCAAAAGACGCATGATTAAATTTTAATATTGTTTAAATCCATTTTAGGCAAAATTTCGACTTTTACCGATTTCCTCATCTTTTCAGCCCCATACAGAGGACTAGAATCGCGTTAAAAAAATTTGAAGGTATGGTTTCCCGTGTATTTTTTCCCGTAGAATTCGATTTTGAAGTCCAATTAACCGTATCTCATGATTTGTTTTTTCTAGACTCGAAAAACCGCAAAAAACCGTAAAAAATGAGGTTTTTTCAATAAAACTCTGAGAAAAGGTAGGAAAACCCTATATTTTTATTACAGATTCGGATTCAGCGTCGAAAAATACATGGGAATATGTATGTCCGGTCAAAAATTCAGACATTTTTTTTCATTTTGTGGGCCTGTGTAATTTATATAAAAGTTTTATTGAGTCGCGTCAGAAATTTCTTTACAAACAGTTTTTCTTACACTTCAAATAATTTCGAGAAATTGTTGGGTAATTAAGCTGTTAAATTTACTTGAATAAATTGAGAGTGAAAATTACTCATTTTGTATCTTACTTAATAGAGTTACTCAAGTGTTTTATTAACATTGTGTTGTTCTTAATAAATTATTTATTGCTGGTTTGCATCGGTGGTTTCATCATTGTTTCCTGCGAAGACCCGATTAAAATCCACCCGAGTGAGTTAATTGCTAAACTGTCTCAGAGAAAAACATAAAGAAAATTATAATTAAATTGATAGTGATTCAGAGATTATATTATAGAGTTGAGAATATAGTAACTATGGGAGAGGGGACAAATTCTCACATTACAAATGGCACCCTAAGTCTGAGGCTTCGTCAGGACCGGTTGAAAACCAGTGAAAAATTTTTAGGATTTCAAGAGAGTAATTTTTAATAGCTCAAAGTGTAGAGGAAATTTTAAAGTGTTTATCAAAGTATAAATAACCGTTAAAGAGAAATTTTGCGTTTTTCAAAATGGCGGTGTAGCGGGGGTGTTTGAGTCAAATTTTAAGAAAATGGCGAGCGTCAGTAGTTAGGCAATAAGTGTTTTAAATTTTGATAAATTTAAATTGTGTTAAGATTAAGTTTTCAATTTAGAGAGTGTTTATCTCCAAACACATGAATACATTTATATATTTAAGATTTTTTACATATATATTAATTTATTTAAAAAATATTTTATCTGATTTACTTCTCTTATAAAGAACCAGACTAAGAGAAGAGGTCTTTAAATATTTTTTTAATCGGTGGTTTCGTCATTGTTCCCTGCGAAGACCCGATAAGAATCCACCCGAGTGAGTTAATTGCTATGCTGTTTATAGGTTATATTCAGAGAAAAATATTTAAAAAATAATAATTAAATTGATAGTGATTTAGAGATTATATTATAGAGTTGAGAATAAAGTAACTGTGGAAGAGGGGAAAAATTCTCACATTACAGTGTTATCAAGTCGATTCAATTTTAATTTAATATTTTATCATTTGAAATCATAATTTGATAGTTATTTATGTTTCTATGGTATCAAATTTAATAACAGCTTTAAAATTTTTTATTGATTTAATATTTTACATGATTCTCAGTATATAATTTATAGAAAATTCTGTAACCGATTTTGAAACATTTAAATATAGCTGCTAGCACATTTGGCAGCCGTTTTTTAGTATTTTCATTCTACTCTGTCTAATTCTATTCATTACTCTATTATTTTTATCGTGGTTCTCAGCGCAATCATTATTACAAAGTTTCTTAACTGTTTTCAATCATGGTCATTAGATCCTTACCTTGTAAATATTTGATGATTTTTTTTGCATTTATTAGATATAGTTCGCTAAGAATGATATTATTTTATCGTTTATATTTTGCTTAATTCATTTACAATATTCCTTTATACACTGTATTTTTGGTTTAAATTTGTTGTGCATTTTTTAATTTATTAAGTCTTATTTTTGCATCATTAAGCAACAACACATTTTAACTTCTTCTATGTTCAACTCTTAAAAGGGCAACGAATATATATATATATATATATATATATATATATATATATATATATATATATATATATATATATATATATATATATATATATATATATATATAAATATAATTGACGGTGACTAAGTATCTAGGGTTGCGAAAAAAGTAATTAGAAAATATTTGAGTTACGAATCATTTTGGTAGATAAGCTATATCGATTCGATTACATACCGATTCGAGCGCAGGCAAAATTCTAATTTATCTGTGCTCGAATTGAAATGTGCCGTAATCAACATAGGGTTTTCGAAGGTGGGGGAACGATTTTTAACACATCTGTGTCGAAAACAACCTGCGGTGGGGAGACTGATTTTAACCTGAGCAATGTTTTACGTAGTATTAAACAATAAAACAGCTGATTGAAAAGAACCGGGGTAAGGGTATCGATTATAATTCACCCAAGCGTTGTTGTTACATGGTATTTGATGATAAAACAGCTGATTGATCCAGAAATGATGACAGCTATTCGAGCGGCGAGTCCCGGCTGCTGGCCTCTGGATACCTACTGCTCAGCAAGCTTGGCAAGGTGTATGTTGGTAAAGTCTTGGAGCCAGTCACAGGACTTTTTAACACAGTTCCCATTCTTATGTACTTAGTTAAACATTTTATAGCTTTTTATATTTTATATGCTTAGATGGTATTTGTGATTTACATGATACTCTTTCCATGTTTTCTCATCCTTCACCTTTCTATCAGGTGGAAGAAGAGATGCGTATTTTAAAGAATTTTGAGTGGTATGACTTAGAGTCTGTGCCATGATAAAATGAATGTGAATCATGATGTGTATACTTTTTTTGGCCACTGAAACAGCTGATTAAGCCAGGAATGATTTATGGAGAGGGAACCTTTTTTAACCCAAGGATCGAGAGAAAACAGCTGATTGAAATGATCTGGGATGGGGAAACTTTTTATTACCTAAGGATCAACCGGCAAGAACCTTTTCTAACATAAATGAGTCAGGATCGAGAAAGAAACAACTGATCGAGCGGCAAGGACATGGCTGCCGGCCTCTAGATACCTACTAAGCTTGTAACGTACCAAAGTGGGTAATGTTTACTTTTCGAAAAAAATAAATTATGGTCCAAATTCGATGCTGGATTAATTTGCGTATAATATAAACGCAATAGATTTTTAATTTTACGTAGGCAATTCGTATAATTTTCTTTAATGTATTAATAAACTACGCAAGCTCCGTTCGGGCAGTGGGCCAGATTGGAGAGTAGCTATTAAATACTTTACTAGCAAACTACAAAAAGCTTCGTTCGGGCAGTAGGCCGGATTGGAGTGTAGCTGCTAGGTCCTTTTTTAACAAACTACGCAAGCTCCGTTCGGGCAATAAGCCAGATTGGAGGGTAGCTGATAAATATTTTATTAGTAAAAGGCCAGCTTATCTATAAAGCTGGACGTTTCCTTTGTTAGTATATAAAATATTTATTGTTAGTAATAAAAAGAAAGATAGATACATAAATTATATTAAATGACTTTTTATTTTAAATCAATATATATATATATATATATATATATATATATATATATATATATATATATATATATATATATGGGACATTTCACGCCAACTGATAGAGAAAAAAAAAATCAATGAAAATCTAAAAATTTATTCTTTTTGTTACCCAAAATATGTAAAAAAATTTTCAAGGATCTAGATTGAAAGGATCAAGAGTTACAGGACCTTGAAATTTGAAAATTTATCAAAATTTTTGAAAAAGTCCCAACTTTATCAATTTTTTCTGAAAATCCTGATGTTTTAGAGAAAAATGCATAATAATACTTCTTGTTGTAAATGAAAAAGAGAGTTAGCAGGATTTTTTACAGACCTGAATCTCGCAGTTTTCTGATTGGCTCTTATATGTATAACATGGTTATTGAAATTATTTAATGTTTGCCGCTGCCAAAATTGGCTTTCGAAGGCTTATTTTTTTCTATTTTTTATAAACTTTAAAGTAAATTTTGGTTCGTGTAAGCAAAAGTCACCAATAAGGAGTTATCACAGTTTTAAATATACATTTTCATGTAAAATTTATTTTTCTTATTGAAAATAGCCTGTCTCATACTAAACATGATCATCTGGTTTTAATACTCAAAAACTATTGAAATAAGTTTAAAAATCATTTAGCAAAATGTCATTTATCAATTATAAGCCTAATTATTAATTAAATAACACTCGTTATTATTATAATTACAATTAATTTCAAAGAAAAATAAGAGTTATCCCAAAATTAAATAAAGATTTAAACCAATTTACGGGTTTTACTGTTCAATGTATTTATTATAGTAAACACAACGTTTCGACTTCACATATGGACGTCCTCTTCAGGTAACTAATAACAAAATAAATAGAATAAAATAAATACAAGTGCCAAACAATTTTTCTCGGGTTCACAAGGCAACCAACAAAATATCTTACCTAAGTACATTTTTTAAGAATACATTATAACAAGAAAGTGAAACAGTCTTTTAGTCGATTGTAGTAAGATTGTATACCTAACTAATCAACATTATCTTTTCTGACGTGAACATACATTACATTTATAAAAGCGATTACACAATAAAACTGACAAAATATTAAGGTTCTAACACGAATATAAAACAACAGTATAAATCTACTTTAAATATTTACAAATATACGGTCTGAAAACGGAACTCAATTTTTGTGTATCGAATTGTCTATTAACATTATTTTTAAATTTTGTAATATACACTATCTCAGAAACCAGCCGTTGAATATAAGAATTTTCTTTATCCAAGATCGCGATGCAATCTCTGTTGAAATCGAACGTATGTCCTGTCTCTGACATATGCGTATATAAAGCTGAAGTGGTTGACTTATTTTTACAATCCCTTTCATGTTCCAAAATACGTTTTTCAAGGATTCTTATATTCAACGACTGGTTTCTGAGATGGTGTATATTACAAAATTTAAAAATAATGTTAATAGACGATTCGATACACAAAAATTGAGTTCCGTTTTCAGACCGTATATTTGTAAATATTTAAAGTAAATTTATACTGTTGTTTTATATTCGTGTTAGAACCTTAATATTTTGTCAGTTTTATTGTGTAATCGCTTTTATAAATGTAATGTATGTTCACGTCAGAAAAGATAATGTTGATTAGTTAGGTATACATTCTTACTACAATCGACTAAAAGACTGTTTCACTTTCTTGTTATAATGTATACTTGAAAAATGTACTTAGGTAAGATATTTTGTTGGTTGCCTTGTGAACCCGAGAAAAATTGTTTGGCACTTGTATTTATTTTATTCTATTTATTTTGTTATCAGTTACCTGAAGAGGACTTCTATATGTGAAGTCGAAACGTTGTGTTTACTATAATAAATACATTAAACAGTATACACCGTAAATTGATTTATTTCTTTATCACTCTTAACTGTTCGTTACCTCATCAGAAGCCAAAATTAAATAATTATTTTTCAATAAGAATTTACTTATTTCAAAGAATTGATTCATCAATAAAAAAGAATAATTAAATAATCACTATTTTCCTTGCCTTAACTTTTTATAAAAAGTATCAGTAAAATGGAAAATGATGATATCATTTTGGAACATACGCTTAAAAGAAATGATAGAGGCTTTGATTACAATGAATTACATTAAATGAGCTGTTATAATTAGAATACTGATTTTTGGATTAGCATTAATAATTTCTCTAATACAAGGTACATCTTAAGTAATGCTCATAGGTGCTACACGAGCAAAATGAAAAGTTTTCAAGGTTATTCAAGTACTAGGTCCTCTAATACTTTGTGCAGCTAAAGCACCAACTGCAGTGACTGGTTCAATTTTTGCTTTCATATATTTTTTCTTGCTTGTATGTATAAATTCAAGAAGTTGTGACACAGTTAAACGTATAATATACCTGTAAACTGGGACATCTGGTTTAATATTTTGTCTAATCCTAGCAATTATAATTGCAACTGTTTTCAAAAATTGAGCTGATTCTTGCTTAAATTCTTAACTTACACAAGAATATTTCTCTGACATCAAAAGTTCAGGGATTACTTTAATAATACTAGGGCTGTCTAATGGATTTTCAATTTTGTACGTTGATGTAGATTTAATATATCATCAAGAACTCTTTTATAATTAATAAGACAGTCTTTGCCTTCCATATACGTTGGATCCATAGAATCTACACGATAAAGAAATTAAACAATATCAACAAAAGAATTTTCAACTGTCATATCATGATGTAAACTAAGATCTTCTAAACTCTTACCATTCTTCTTTGCGTGTATCCAGTTTCAGCAATTTTAACAGCTGTATCTACAGCTGTTCATGGATCAAAATCCATTTTTCTTTCTCCACCCAATGAATATAATTTGAACTATATTTCTATTATTTGTTCTTCATAACATTCTAAAAAAAAACAATTTATAAAACTAAGAGAATTTTCTGGTAATTAACATCTTATTTACTTTTCATATGTAACGGTCTTAAGGGCATACCAAAACTCCTCCTTTTAACAATATTTCCAATCCGATAATAAAAATAAAAATATATATTTAAATAAATAAATAAAGATGGGTAGTCAGGAAGCTTTTGTTTATAATCATCCCCAAAAAATTCATTTAGTGTGTGTTCCAAAATTCTATCATCATTTTCTATTGAACAGATACTCTTTCTAGAAAGTTAAGGTAAGGAAAATAGTAATTATTTAATTATTCTTTTTTATTGATGAATCAATTCTTTGAAATAAGTAAATTTTTATTGAAAAATGATTATTTGATTTTGGAATAATTCAGAGTCTAATTTTTCTTTAAAATTAATTATAATTATAATAATGGCGAGTGTTGTTTAATTAATAATTAGGCTTATAATTGATAAATGACATTTTGCTAAATGATTTTTAAACTTATTCCAATAGTTTTTGAGTATTAAAACCAGATGATCATGTTTAGTATGAGACAGGCTATTTTCAATAAGAAAAATAAATTTTACATGAAAATGTATATTTAAAACTGTGATAACTCCTTATTGGTGACTTTTGCTTACACGAACCAAAATTTACTTCAAAGTTAATAAAAAATAGAAAAAAATAAGCCTTCGAAAGCCAATTTTGGCAGCGGCAAACATTAAATAATTTCAATAACCATGTTATACATATAAGAGCCGATCAGAAAACTGCGAGATTCAGGTCTGTAAAAAATCCTGCTAACTCTCTTTTTCATTTACAACAAGAAGTGTTATTATGCATTTTTCTCTAAAACATCAGGATTTTCAGAAAAAATTGATAAAGTTGGGACTTTTTCAAAAATTTTGAAAAATTTTCAAATTTCAAGGTCCTGTAACTCTTGATCCTTTCAATCTAGATCCTTGAAAATTTTTTTACATATTTTGGGTGACAAAAAGAATAAATTCTTAGAGTTTCAACGATTTTTTTTTTGCTCTATCAGTTGGCGTGAAATATCTCATATATATAAATATTTGTAATTATATATATATATATAATTACAAAAAATAACTCTCCGGTGAGATAAAAAGAGAAGTTCTTTAAAGACGTAAGCTCAATTTATTTTATTTTATTTGATAGCTCTTAACATTAACCTGGGGGTTAAGCCTAGGGCACTTGTTTGTCCCCAGAGTCAATAAAGCTCAATTTAAATTTCTTATTTAATAAAAACCTTAGATAACAAAGGGTGTTAAGCTTAGGCGCTTATATGTCCCAATTGTTATCGGTTTAAAAAAATTAAGTTTTATTTTTTATTTTGGCTTCAAGAAACAAAGAGCGTTAAGATTAAGCGCTTGTATGTCCCAATTGTTTCTCTTGTTAAGCCAAAATATTCTATGGTCAAGAAAGAAATTAATATTAAATTCTTAATTAAATGTCAACTCAGGTAAACAAGGGGCGTTAAGCCTAAGCACTTTTATATCCCAATCGTTACCTGTCTGAGTTGATTCAAGAATAAGGCACACAAGTCAGCGAGACTCGTGCTTTTATACGCGCAGAGCTTCTCTCCATCTCTCTTACAATGGTGGGGAGCTTTCAAAGTTGCGCGCGCTTACAGGCTTTACAAAGTTTCAGAGTTTTATTTCTCCGTCTTGCTCGCTCTTATGCTTAAATATTAAGACATAGTAAGCGCGCTATCAGGTTGCGTTGCGCGCTGTAATCCAGCTGTGCGTTGACCTATATACAACCTTGTATATAGGTCACGCGCTTACTATGCCTTTATGCGTTTATAACTCAAAATTCATGAATAAAAATAATAAAAAGAATAAAATATATTTTTTAATAAATTAAAATATAAATAACTAATAATTTAATAAATAAAAATATATTATTTAATAGGAAATAAATAATTGAAAAATAGTAAGAAAAAAATTAAATGCAATTAAATAAAAATTTTAAATAATTAAATGATAAACAGCGAAAATACAGCGAAAAAATAAGAAAAATAATTAAAGAATCGTAACAATTAACAACAAAGAAAATAAAAAAATAAAATTAAATAAAAATTATAATAATGTACAAAAAAAAATAAAAGGGAAAGAATAGGGCGCTTTGGGGCGTCAGAAACTGCTGCAAAATTTCTCAAGTTTTACAATTTTGATTTTTAAATATTTTTTTATATTTATTTATTTATTATGAATCAAATAAAAATTATTCAAGCCTTAAAAAAAATGTTCAAATTTGATCGGAATCGAACCCACGACCCTTTGAACGCAAGCGAAGCACGTATACTACTACGTTACAGAGCCACCGTACTAGAGAGATTTTAAAACTTGTATAGTAGCCGTTTCTGATGCTTCCTGATTTTCACATTATTCTTTTAATATTAATATTATTAATTAATAATTATGTATTATAATTATATATATATCTATATATATATATATATATATATATATATATATATATATATATATATATATATATATATATATATATACATACATATAAATGTTCACTTAAAGATTGAAAAAAATAAGGTGAATAAAAAATATTAACTACAATTTATTAGTATTATCTGAGTGTATAATATAGTTATAGCTTAGAATAAAAATAATAGCTTTTCTGCATATAAGTTAACATACGAGAGTCTAGTGAATTTTAAAACTAGTAGGAGTAACACGTCAGTTCCGCCTTCTCCTAAAAAAAGAAACTTACTGCCTATGAATTTCATAGTCTTATTCTGTATTCCATATTCGTTTTTGTTATTCTAAATCAACGTTATGCTATCGTAAGCAACACCTTACCGTTGAAAATTATGATATTTGAATTACGTTTCGGTGCGAACTATAGCCTTGTGGGAGGACACATATTGTATGTATGAGTATAGCGCTGTAAGCGCACATAAGCGTATACATGAGAATGCCTTTGCGCAGGGACATTCTCATGTATACGTTCATGCGTCTTGGTGCCCTTACAGCGCTATATTTATACATACACTATGTGTGTGTCTCTACAGTCTCGATCATATGATCGAATGACGTCATTTTAAAATTCAAAACGACATTTCGCGCCTCGTCATTGAAAGTTATTAGAAAAGTAAAAGAAAAAATTACAAGAAAGAAAAATGGAGAGTGTAAGTTTAATAATAATTTTAATCATTTATTTTTCTTTTAATCATTCATTGTTTTTTCTTGTACATAGAATACCACATGAACCCAAATCAAAAATAATGAATCTCTATTTTAAACAGGTTGTAAGAGAATACGGTAGACTACATTCATTAATATATTGATATGTGTTTATATATGTAAATGAAATCCAAAAAAAAATATTCATTTATCATTATTTTCTTATAAGTATTATTTTCTGTTTTCCTATAATTATTTTTATCAATATATTTTTGATTATCAAATTGTTATATACAATAAGAAAAAACATGTAGCTATTTAATTTTAAACAATATAATATATGATTAAACTCAAAACCATTGAATCTTATACATGATAATCAATGGTTTATATGATTGAGTGGATGTAAAATGTTCCAGAAGTTTAAGATATTTATTTCTTTTATTATAAACTGATCCTTAAAATTTTTATATCTCATAAATGTAAGTAAGTATTCATGCTTGTAAAAGTAGCAGTATATGGTAATCTGTTTTAGAAAACTTTCTAATTTATTTTTTAAACATAACAAAGTTATGTATCAAATTTCAGACCTCAACCTCTTTTAGTTCCTGATATGTGAAAAATGGGTAATAGCAATTTTGTTTGATTTAAGTTGAAAATCTAAAATATAGGTTAATACATTAAAAATGATGTTTTTTGATTGTTTCTATCAATATATTTGATTATAAAATAGTTAGATACAATAAGATCTAATTTTCACACAGCATGAAAGGTTGTTGCAAGGTTTCGGTAATGAAATTATCATTACTGAAACCTTGCAGCAACCTTTCATGCTGTGTAGGTTATTCTTCATTCTGATTACAACTACTTGATCAAATATACCATTGATTATAATGTATAAGATTCAATAGGATTTTTGCATGTAAAAAAATATATATTTAAAATCTACACATATGATTCCTACAATAATTTTTTTTGCGAATTTTTAGACATTAAATAAACGAGAAAAAAATTAATGAAAATTGTACAATTTTGGGTTCTTTAAAAACGCTCCGAAGATCACCGAAAGTATCCAAATCGTGAGTGACGTCATGACTTCTCAATGTAATATATATAGATATAAACATAACCAACGTTATGGGTAGAATTTTCTTATTTTTTGCAAAATGGATAAAAAACTCATTAATAATTCGTGTTTTGTGCCGAATTTTTATAGTACGACTACCAATACACCTGATTAATTATTTTTTAATGTGCCAAAAGATGTAAAACGAAAGAAATTATGGTTTCAAATAGCGCATCGTGACTTTGAGTCAGTGAAAACAAACTTTTACTGTTGTCAAGATCATTTTTATGTGAGTTTTAAATTTAAACATAAATATAATTATTATAATTCAATTTCATCAAATCAAATATGTTATTTTAATTAATAAAATTATTTTAATTATCTTTTTTGGATAAATAAATAAACAAAATAAAATTTATTTAATTATGCCAACCATTTTATCAAGATTAAAGAAGATATGGAAAATTTTCTAAAATTTTTAATTTATGGTCGTCCATTAAAACTGAAATCAAATGTTCTATCTCATAAATTTGACTGTCATCCTCAACGACTAAGTACTTCTCCTGAACTGAATCGAACAGCGTATGTAAAAATTAATAGAACAAGAGAAATAAAAGAAATTCTCAACGAAGCAGCAAAAAATCAAGGTAATTTTTTATTTAATGCTTTGGTGATGAATAGTTTATTAAAATAATAACTAATTTATTTACAGATTCTCCCAGTGATACTCAGGATGAATTACATATATCTAAAAGTCAAGATAGCCCTCAAACTTTAGTAAAAAGTGAAATATAGTTTCAAGAAAATATTACTGCAAATGCAGTGTAACATGGCAAATTGGCCATATTACTTGTACATATATTTGTAGCGTATATAGATGACAGAAGGGAGCATTTAACTACTAGCATGATGGAAAGCAGACCACGGAAGTCAAATATCTAAAGTATAGACCTAAGATCGTTGGTACAAGCACGCGAACATCTAAAGCACGTATACTGTGCACTCATATAGGTAGCAAGTAGCTTGACTCGAGTAGCTAAGCTGAAGTCCGTTAAGGATCGTTTGTCTCACTTTTGCGGCGTACGCAGCGTACAGCAAGAGAAACGAAGCTAAGTAGACAAGAAGGAAGCGCCACTGCGTCATTCTTTCTGTCGTCAGCGTGTAGTAAAGAGCCGTTACGACTTGCGTGCGACTTCGATATTACGTATATAATTATTTTGTGTGTTACGAATATCGTAAGTTTAAGTGAGTGAGAATATATCTTTAATATTCTGTAATTCAATTTTTTTATGCTTAGAAAAGCCTCGTTTTGTTACAAGAGCAGTGCAATATTGCTAGTTAGAATAATATAATTTCTTTCTTTTTCGTAACGTGTGCACCGGACGAATATTTCCTTAGTGCTATTCTATTTCTTTTTTTTGTGTGTGTCTATTGCTCGTACCCCTTTTAGCTTCTTGTTTTTTATACGATCTGCTTTTCGTCGTGTCAATAGTAACGTGATTAGTGAAAGCGGCTTCGCGTACGCTATACGCGGCTGGCGTCCATTTTGAGCGTGCGTGCAACAACTGTATAACAATTGAAATAAAGCTTCCTTTTTTTATTCAATTAATCGAACTCCGTAACTTATCTTATTTTAAATTTAGTGAAACCGCCTGATCTCCAAAGTTGTCACAACTGACGTCCAACGTGGGGCCGACAAAAATTTCAGTGAAAATTTTTGTCTAATACACAGGATTAAAAGAATTATATATATATATATTCCCATGTACCTTTTGACATATACATGTCAGATAAACACATACACTCATACACATAAACACATACACACATATACATATATACATATGCGCATACACATACAGAACATTTGCCTCTCTATCTCCGTCACTCCGTCTCTCTGTCTCTCTTTCTTTCTCTCCGTCTCATTGTCTCACTATTTCTGTCCCTGTGTCTATGTCTCTCCGCCTCTGCCTCTCTGTCTCTGCCTCTCCGTCTCTGTCTCTCCTTCTCTGTTTCTCCGTCTCCGTCTCTCTATCTATGTCTCTCCGTCTATGTCTCTCTGTCTCCGTTCCTGCGACTCCTTTTTTTCGTCTTTGTTTCTCTGTCTCTGTCTCTCCATCCCTGTCTATGTCTCTTTGTCTCCGTCGCTCCGTTATCGTCTTTTCGACTATGACTCTCTGTTTCCGTCTCTCTACCTCCTTCTCTCTGTGTCTTCTTCTCTTCTTCTCCGTTCCTACCTCTCCGTTTTTTCATATTCGTCCCTCTGTCTGAAATACATGATTAAAAAGAATGAATTCCTACCATATTTTTTCATTAATTTAAATCAAATTGAGTAAAACAAATTTTTAATTTATCATGATGACATGATTTGTATTTAAACAATTTTGATGCATGTTGGAACTATTAATCCTTTTTTTCAAATATATAAAAACTAAATTTTAAAAAGAACTGCAATATAAAAATTTATGAATCAAGGCAATTTTTTTGATTTGGAAATTGGCTAATTTATACATATTAATATAATATACAAAAATTTAACAGAGCGACGTTAGGAGCGAGGTAAATTAAGCTTTAATGGATTAAAATCAATAAGAAATTTCAGCGAAGAAAAGATTTTGGTTTGGTGTTTTATCATTCACTAATTCTATAATTATTAAATTTTATGCGAAACGGTTTTTAGAAGAAATGTTTATGTAAGAACAAAAAAATAAACAAAACAAAATGAACAAACTAACAAAAAAACTCAAGTTTAAGAAGGGGCCGAACTATCTGTCTTTGTCTAATAGCGTTTTTCATCATTTATGTAAACACTATCCGGTATAACAAGAAAAAAATAGCAGCCCCCGCTAGATATTAGTATAATAAGTAAATTTTGTAATAACAACCAAATTTTTTCACTGCGTAGTTTTTGACTAATTAGAGACCTACTAGCAATCTAGAATATAACCTATCTTTTTTTGGTAGGTCTCTAATTATTCAAAAACTACGCAGTGAAAAAATTTGGTTGTTATTACAAAATTTACTTATTATACTAATATCTAGCAAGGGCTGCTATTTTTTTCTTGTTATACCGGATAGTGTTTACATAAATGATGAAAAACGCTATTAGACAAAGACAGATAGTTCGGCCCCTTCTTAAAACTTCAAATGTTCAATGATGAACATTGAACTTTGTTTTTATGATGTTTACGTTTTTTATATCTTTATGTATTTAGGAAGCGGTAATTTATTAAAATTTTAAGAATAATTATCAATCAGAATTTTTAACTATCCATATAAATAACATTCAAAATTTTTATTTCAGGATTTTTCATAGTTCTTTAGAAGTATTCGATATTCTTATATTAAATAATTTTAGTTCAGAAGTACACATAAATTTATTATTTTCATAGAATTAATTTAACCAAAGAAAAAAAATTATATATAATAGGTGAAGATGGATATGGTGGACAATTGAGTATGTTAAATGATAAACACATTAGAAAATTTGATCAAATTTTAGATAGTTATACAAATTTTTTAATGCAACCAACAATATTTTTACAAAGGCCCGAAAATATTAATCCAGTTCCATTAAATCAAGATTACATACAAATACTTTTTCCGAAAATCGGCATTTCGGTCACTGAATTTATTATTCACAAAATGTAATTCATGTTTATGATAGTTTAAATAGTAATAGATTAAATGATGAACAAAAAATTTACATTAATAAACCATTTCCAATCCGTGAAAACTTACAAATATGTTCTGAGAAAGTTCAATTTCAGATTAATCTTTTTGATTGTAGTATTTTTTCAATCGCGTTTGCAACAGCAATTGTTAGTAATTTGTGTCCTTGTGAAATAGAATTTGACATCGAAAAAATGCATGGACATTTGCAAACTATGTTTGAAACAAATTCAATTGTCACGTTTCCATTAGTAAAGAACAATTATACTAATATCAATTATATTGAGAAATTGAAAAACTTAAATATAACGCAACATGAAAATTAAATTAATTCTCAAAACATTAATGTGATTACGAAACTTTAAAATAATTTCAAGAGGGATGAAAATTAAAAAAAATTATAAAAGGTGCAATTAAAAAATAAAAAATTATTAATATATTGCAACAAAAAAGTCGAATTTCTAATCAAAATGAATTTATAAAAAACAATTAAGAATCCTCAAACAAAGATAAGAATTTAACAAATCAACAAAATCACGACTATGAAAAGACGCATTCATGACAAATCGTATTATAAATATAATAAACATAAAGTTTTAAAAAATAGAAAACAATATTAATTAAAAAAAACAAAGATAAATTCAAAACAAAAGAAAATCAAAATGATATAAATTATTACTAAATAGCTAAAGATACATTGGCCAATAATAATAATGAAAATTATATCATGGAAAATAGTATTGGTAATTTGAATTTTATTTGTGATTTTTGTGGTGCTAGACATTTTGCATTCGAAATGTCAAGCAATAAGAAATTTAAATCATGTTGGAAATATATCATTAGAAGAAGATCCAGTATATACTGAAGGAATTAAGAAATCACATAAGTAAGAATTTTGAAAAATACATAAGATCATATAATACCGCTTTAGCATTTGCTAGTTTTGGTGCAACATCTGATAAACTATTCAATAAAGGTCCTCAAGTTATATGTATTTGTGGACAAATATACCATAATTCATATGCGTTACATGCAAATGAAAATGAATCAAGAAAGTATAGACAATTATACATATTTAATAACGAAGAAGTAAATGAATACCGCATAGAAAACGATCTGAATTGTTCTATTGAATCATTGAATACATTAGATTCTATAATTAGGAGAAATAATCCTTACGCAGCAGCTTATAAAATGATGCACGAAGTAGAAATTGAAGAAAATAATCATTTTATTAAAAATGGAACTATACCTAGGGATGTTAAAATGTTTATAAGACAAAACGATAACTTTGATAAGCATCGATATAATGAAGCTAAATGTAATGAAGTAGCAGTATCCATGGCCCTTGTGGAGATCAGAATAAAAACTCACCTTGTATGGATAACCAATCAAAAAAGTGTACGAAAAATTTTCCCAAAAGATTTAATGAAACTACAATGATGACAAATAGTTATCCAATTTATCGACGAAGAAATGATAAAAATGAGATATTATACACAAAAAACAAGGGGGCAGACATTAGATTTGTTGTTCCCTATAACCCGCATTTATAACTAAAGTTTAATTGTCATATTAATATTAAATTATGTTAAAAAATAGAAGTTATAAAATACTTATTTAAATACTGCTTCAAAGGACATGATTGTGCATTTATAGAAATGAAAGCAAGTAAAATAAATACTGAAAGTAATTCTAATGATGAAACGGATAAAACGAATGATTTGAATATGTTTTATGATGAAATTAAACAATGTATAAAAACAAGAAACGTTTGCCCGCCAGAAGCTATGCATCACATATTGAAATATAATATTAGTGAACTTTCACATACAATTTATAGATAAGCCATTCATAATGAAAATTAACAATATGTGTATTTTAAAGAAGGATCTGAACACGAAATTGATAAGAAAAATGTAAATACAACACTAATAGCGTAGTTTGAACTTAATAAAAGTAATCCAGAGACACATGATTACTTTTATTCTAATATACCGCAACATTATGTTTTCAATCGAATACATAAAACATGGACGAAAAGAATAGAAACTATTAAAACTATTTTAACCAGAATGTACTGAGTAAATCCAAAGCAAAGAGAAAGATTCTGTTAGGATTACTCCTGCTTCACGTTGAAGCTGCAACATCTTTTGAAATCTTAGAAACTTTTGATGGAATCACATACCCAACATTGTTTAAAGCAGCAAAAGTGTGAAATTTAGTTGAAATAGATGATAAATGGGATAAATGTTGGAAAGAATCATGTGAATCTCGATTTCCAAAAGCTCTTTGTCAATTATTTGATAACATTTTTATCATATTACGAAAAATGAATCAACAAAAAGATAAAGAATATGCATTAAGCATAATTAATGATAATAGCAAAAAATACCTCGCTCCTAACGTCGCTCGGTTGAATTTCCATATATTATATTATTATGTATAAATTATAATGGGTATTAAAATTGTTTAAAAACAAATTATATCATGATGAATTAAGAATTTGTTCTACTAAATTGCATTTGAATCAATGAAAAAATATAATAGGAATTTTTTGTATTTAATCACGTGTTTCAATCACGAACAATGAAGTAATCGAAAACAGTATTTGACGTTTACTAGAACTAACAACTGCACGGAGAAAAGAAAGTATTGCTAAAATAGGTTCTAAATCAAGTATATCTAATTCATGTATTAAGGTACTTAAAAAAAGAGTGACGATATAATTTCAATTAGTACTATAGCTTGAATTTTAGGGACCAATGTTGGTACTATTATATTATGAAGTAAGAGCATAAATTTGCGATGCTTACTGCCTTTTTTGGTATTAAGACTGATCTTTCACCTACTCGATTCAAGGGCAATATTTCGCAAAAAGTGTAATTGATAATCTCTCATCGTGCGGCTTTCCCTGTTACTAAAATTGAAAATTATTAAATATAGAATCATTTATATAATATATAACTCTTTAAAATTACTAATATGACAAGTAACTTTTCAAAAATAGTTAAAATAATACTATTAATTTCAATCAAATAACATTTTCATCAAAATAAATTTCAATGCTATAATTATTAAAATAAACATTTTTATTTAACTACAATCTATTGTAATAATTATTTTTTTAATATATATATATTTTTTAAATATATATATATATATATATATATATATATATATTAAAAAAATAATAATTTTATTTGATGAACAGTTATATAAATATCATATATTTATAATTGTATAACTAAATTTATTAAATTAAAATTGTATTCAGTCATCGTTCAGAGAATGAGGTATTTAAATTAGTTTTCATGAAAATATATTATTTAAAAAGTTACTTGTTAACAATTATTTATAAATAACATACATTTAACCTTAATTACATTTTCATTTGTACACGTGTTTATATTTAAATGAATTGTGATTTATATAAAAATTGTTAGCAATTCATTTCATTGAAGCAATAATATTTTTAATAAGAGAAACATTAATTTTTAAAAAATATCAAATTACCTCATTTGAAAAATTATAATTACATGATATAAAAATATTTTTTTAAATATCGTTTAAACGTAAATTTTATGATATACAATTTAAAAAAATAATTTATTAGATATTAAATTTTTTTTAATAGTCAATTATAAAGATAGGACAATATATAAAATATGAATAAATGTTTCTGATTATGTCTATAATTATGCATTTATATGTATGAACTGTCTAGATAGAAGTAGAATTCCTCCTAAAAAAGTAAACATTTTGAAAGAAAATTTACTTATTATTTGCGAAACATTTATTATGAATGCGGAAAAAAATAATATTCTGTAATATCACTCTATAATTTGTATTTAATATGATACAAATCATTGAAAGTACAATTATTTCATAATGTAAAATTTGTTGTCAAGGTTTGATTATATTTTACTATAAGAAGATAAAAAAATTAGCTGTCTTCCCATTCTATTGCTGAATTTCCATAAAAGGAATGTATTAACTTATAGTATGTATCGTGATGATTATTTATTTGAATTTTTAAATTATTCTAATCATTAGTTTTCAAGATATTTAAATTTCTGATTCCAAATGGAAAAATTTTAGTAAATAATATTGGAACCCAAACTTCTCAATAACTAATGAATAGATTTATGTAAAAATTTAACTGAATAATCTTCGTGATACATACTGTATGTTAATGCATCTATTTATCCAAAATACAATGGAAATATAATCAATATTTATGGGTGGAAGTGTGCTGTCCATTTTACATCTCCTTAAATAATTCATATTTATAAAATTCACATAATATCATATAAAAATTATTAAAATGAGAATCATATATTCAATATGATTGTCAACTATGAATAAAAAGTTTAAAAAATTAAGTGATAACTTATAAATAGTTATATTATTTTATTGAATACATTTCCAACCTAAATAATTAACTTCATGTTAAAACTGAATCTAATTAGCATTCAATACCACAAGTTATTTAAAAAATTTACCATTATTCAAAATTATTAAAAAGTCATTAATAAAAAGTATTCCCATATCAAAATTTCAAAATCATATCAATTTAATTTTTATTCTTTACATTAGAGAATGAGTTTTGATATTGAAATTTTTTTGAAATGAAACATATATATATATATATATATATATATATATATATATATATATATATATATATATAATCTTGTAGTAAAATATTTTATCACCTTGTATGAAAATTATTTTGTAAAAGTAGAATAATGCTGCGACTAAACAAATGATTATAAGAAAATATTGAAAACTGTAAATAACAATAAAAAAACGTTAGGCTAGAAATAAATAATGGTTCTCACATAGCATGGAAGATTTCACTGAAATATTTCGAATTATTCTACTGGAATATTTTAATGGAAACTTTCATGCAGATTATTGAAAGTCTTCACGGAATATTTCAGAATATTCCACTGGAATCTTCCATTGAAAGCTTCCAGGAATATTTCAGGAATATTTCAAAGGAATGATCGAAAACTTTTTCGAAATATTCCATGTAATATTCACGAAAGATTTCTGAAATATTTTATAAAATATTCCATGTAATATTTGCGAACATTCCAGTAAAATATTTCATGGAAGATTCCAGAAAGATTCCATAAACATTCCGCTGGAAGATTCCGATAAACTTTAAAATCGTACAGCGGATAATTACATAAATCTTTTAGAACTAGTCAACTAAATATTCCACAGAAAGATTTAAGTAATCTTCCAGTGGAATATTTCATGAAAGATTTCAGTAAGATTCCATAAACATTTCACTGGAAGATTTTAAAAAACTTTAAAATCGTACAGCGAAATATTAGATAAATCTTCTATAAATATTCCACGAAACATTTCACAGGAAGATTAAAGTAATGTACCGATGAAATATTTCATGAAAGATTTCAGGAAGATTCCGATGAACATTAAAATCGTACAGCGGAATATTACATAAATCTTCCATAAATATTCCACGAAATGTTCCACAGAAATATTTAAGTAACCTTCCGGTGAAATATTTTATGAAAGATTTCAGAAAGATTCCATAAACATTTCACTCGAAGATTCCAAAAAACTTTCAAATCGTACAGTGGAATATAACATAAATCTTCCATAAATAGTCAACGAAATATTCCACAAAAAGATTCAAGTAATCTTCCAGTGTAATATTTCATTAAAGATTTTAGAAAGATTCCAGAAACATTTCACTGGAAGATTCCTAGAAACGTTTAAATCGTGCAGCGAAATATTACATAAATCTTCCGTAAATATTCCACGAAATATTTTACGCAAAGATTACAGTAATCTTCCAGTGGAATATTGCTTAAAAGATTCTAGAATGATTTCATGAAGTTTTCGTTGGGAGATTGCACGGAACGTTACGGGAGGTTTCCAGTGACGCTGATAAGGAAATGTTTGTTAAATAGGAGTTTTATCCCCAAGCGGTTGAAAGATACCTCACTTACTATAGAAGCGAAAGGGTATCAGCACTTTGATGTGCACAGTCGAAGCGAATATTTAAATGCGATTTTATAACTAAATGTTTATGTATGCGTATATGTATTGATGTATAAGTGTAATGTGTTATTATATAATATATATACCATCCCCTCACAGCAATTCACATTTTCCAAAAATCTTCCAGGAACATTTCATGAAAGATTAGCCAAACCTTCCATTTTTATATTCTTGAAATCTCTCAAGAATATTCCATGGATTATTCCAATGTAGGAAGAATCAAGGACACACGGATATTACAGGAATATTTCAGGAATCTTCCGTGCCAATATTCTGCGAATTTTCTATGAATATTTCATGGAATATTTCATGAAAAATTCTTGAAATCTTTCGTGTATATTCCATGAAAGATTCTTTAGATCTTTTGTTTATATTCCACGAAAGGTTCATAAAATGTTTCAAATCTACCGTTCCCGTATTCCAGAAACTTTCAATGAATGTTCTAACGGAATATTTCATGAAATATTCCTGCATGATTCCTGAAATATTTCAATAAAAGATCTGAGATGTCCTAGATCTTCCAATGAAATATTCTTAGAATCTTTCAGCAATATCCCATGGAATATTCCATTGTAGGAAGAATCAAGGACATACGAATATTACAGGAATATTCCATAGAAAATTCCTAAAATATTTCCAATCTTCGCTGCCAATGTTCCAGGAAGCTTCCATAAATATTTCATGCTGTGTGGGTTGTTTATTATCATTCATACATTATTTAAATGTAGATACCGCAAATAACCATAAATAACTGTAAATAAATTAGAGAATACAATTCTTAAAAATAATTCAAAATAATTTTGATTTTAGTTCTTTTTACAACAAACTTTTTTTAATGAATAAATATATATATTGCGACGAGTATACATACCCGCGCATTTAAATTTCCCGCCTAACGGCCAGCTACTATAGAACAGTAGTTTTGAGCTCAGTCGCTAGGCGGCAACCTCAAACGTCGTTGCACTCAACGGGAAAAATGAGGCCAGAGTATATAAGAGGCCGAGAAGCACAGCTAACCAGAGCAGTGTAGACTACGGTCCTCTCTCTCTCTTTACCTTAGTGAGCACGCTAGGCTAAGAGAGAGTGGGGCCAGTAGTAGCTGGTTGCCTTGGCTTGTGGAGCACCACAGCTTAGGCGAAGCTTCTCTCTCTTGCACATGGGGATAGACCGAGTGAGCACGCTGGTCTAAACTATAGTGCATATGCTGGCAGTGTTAGAGATACGTCGAGTGAGCACGCTGGCGTAAATCTACCTGCCTAGAGCACACTAGCTATATTTTTGCCGCCGCCGCAATGCCGAACTTGCGCCGTTGAATTTAAGGGTGACGTCCACCCATAATATTATATTCTATTTCACATTTTCGCCTGGTTAACCCGTAACCGTCGCGCCCGCCGCCACGTGATTATGGAATATATTAAGGGTGTCGTCCACCTAATTATTTAACTCGTATTAGTTTAAAGGACTCCGTCCGGCCGCAAGGGTGTCGTCCACCCAATACATTTTTGTTAGTTTAAAGGACTCCGTCCGCCTGCCGCGTAATCATTAAGATATTAGAATAAGTTAAGGGTGTCGGCCACCCATTGTCTTTACGTCACTTAAAGGTCCCGCATGCCTATAGAGATTCGTAATTCAGATAATTAAGGGAGCCGGCTACCCACCGTCATTGTTATTATCGTAGTATTAAGTATAGCGTTATTAAATGCCGCCGCCTAGTTATATTATATTTAATTATTAATCATTTGTTTCTTTTGTTTTGCATCTTGTTGCAGGTAAAAGCCGCCGGTATAAACTAAACCGTCCAGGCCGTAGAATCACTTAGTTAAAATAAACTATAATTTAGATTCTTTAAAGACTATTGATTAATTTGAGTTATTTATTGAATAGACGTCAAGTGGCCGATTCAATTAAAGAACTAATTATTTTGTACATTTCGTTCCGTTAAGGTTAGGTTAGTCATTTGCATTATATAAGATTATTAGGTTTAGCTTTGGATTAATACATTATTATCATTCTATATTTTATAATCGTCGTTGTAAGAGTTTTATGAGTACAATAGAGCCAAGGTACTCCATAGCATAACCAAACGTGTTAAACCCGGTTACTTTCCTTTACTTTCCGCCGTCCGATCCCTCCAACTCCTGCCGATCTTACCCTGATGACTCACTGAAGCGTCTGGCAACAGGAGTTACACGTATTTCCCCCTCCCGAAAGGGAAAACGTTACAATATATATATATATATATGGAACATTTCAAACCAACTGAAAGAGCAGAAAAATAAAAATCTCTAAAACTCTGGGAATATATCCTGCCTGTTACTCAAAATGTGTGAAAAAATTTTCAAGGATTTAGATTGGGAGGATCAAAAGCCATAGATTCTTGAAATTTGGAAATTTTTTAAAATTTTTGGAAAAGTCACAACTTGATCATTTTTTTTCCTGAAAATCCTAATATTTTAGAAAGAAATTCATGAGAATACTTCTTGTTGTTAATGAAAAGCAGAGTTAGCATGATTCTTTACAGACCTGAATTTTGAAGTTTTCTATTGGTTCTTATATGTATTACATGATAATTGAAATTACTCATTGCTCCCCATTTTAGAAATTTCTTTTCGCGGGCTCATTTTCCTCTATTTCACGTGAACTTCAAACTGAATTTTTGATCATGTAAGTGAGAGCCATCAATAAGGAGTTAAAAGAGTTTAAAATATATATTATCATGTATGATTAATTTTTATATTGAAAATAAATTAGACATTAAAATATATATTTTAAACTGTTATAACTCCTTATTGGTGGCTCTTTCTTACACAGTCAAAAATTTATTTTCAAGTTGATAAAAAATAGAAGGAAATAAGCCCTCGAAAAGCAATTTCTAAAGTAGCAGGCAATGAGTAATTTCAATTACCATGAAATACATGTAAGAACCAATAGAAAACTTCAAAATTTAGCTCTGTAAAAAATAATGCTAACTCTCCTCTTTATCTAGAACAAAAAGAATTCTTATGAATTTCTCTCTAAAACATCAAGATTTTCAGAAAAAAAATCATAAAGTTGGTACTTTTCCAAAAAAGATGAAAATTTCCAAATTTCAAGGATTTATGGCTCTTGATCCTTCAAATCTAAATCCTTGAATATTTTTTTACACATTTTGAGTAACAGACAGAATATATTCTCAGAATTTCGGCGATTTTTATTTTTCTGCTCTTCCAGTTGGTGTAAAATGTCCTATATATATATATGGGTGAATCCACGTCAAACGGATAATGGCTCTGTCCAAAATTGTAGATCACTAAAAAAGTCGTGCATGGGCTCAAAATTTTCGTCTTACACTCTACTTTCTTTTGCAATGTGGCGATTTTGAAAAATTTAAAATGGCGACCTTAATATGGCGACTTAAACCTAGAAATTTCATAAAAAATTTTCAAAAATTAATTTTAATTCATTCAAATCTGATTCTACATATTTTTCATATCAGAAATCAATTGAGCGTTCGATTTTACATAAGAATATAGTATTGCACTCAAGGTGAAAAAATTTTACAATATCATCTGAAGGTCATATCGCGATACAATAGTTATTTCTCGAATTAATCATTGATAAACGTTGATTAGTAAGAAAATGAAGATACTGATAGGTAACTCGAGTCACTGAATCCAAATCTGATATCCGCTTAACCCTACTAGTCTCCATCAAGGTCATTTGAAAGTCGAATCGCGAATATCTTCTATTATTTGATAAGATTAAGACACCTATATGTTTTACGTGATGCTGGATCTGAATCCGAGACCTGTTGGAGTGTCAAACGACGTGATTACAACAAAATTCGTTTCAAACTGTGGGTTCTTGGAGAACAAAAATTTTCTTTTAGTTAATATTTGATTAATTTTTACGTAATTACGTCGTTTGACACTCCAACAGACCCCGGTTTCGGATTCAGCAACACGTAAAACTTGAAGGTGTCCTAATGTTATCAAATAATGAAAGATATTCGCGATTGGACCTTCAAATGACTTTCATACAGATCTTGTAGGGTTAAGCGGACATCAGATTTAAATTTAGTAACTCGAGTTATCTATCAGTATCTTCATTTCCTCACTAATCAACATTGATCAATGACTAATTCGAGAAATAACTATTATTTCCGGATATGACCTTCCGATGACATTGTAAATTTTTTTTACCTCGAGTGCAATACTATATTCCTATGTAAAATTGAACGCTGAATTGATTTTTGATGTAAAAAAAATGTAGGATCTGATTTGAATAAATTAAAATCAATTTTCGAAAATTTTTCATGATATCTCTAGGTTTGAGCCGCCATATTGGAGCCACTATTTTAGATTTTTTTAAATCGCCACACTGCAAAAGAAAGTAGAAGATAAGACGAAAATTTTGAGCTTGTATACGATTTTTTTGGTGATCTACAATTTTGGACAGAGCCATTATCCGTTTGACGTGGTTTGACCCATATATATATATGGGACGTTTCAGGTCAACTCACCGAACAAAAAAATAAAATTCGTTGTAAATCTGTGAAAATGTTCCATTTCATACCCAAAATATACAAAAAAATTTTCAGAGGTATAGATCCAATGGATTAAGAGTAATGAGTAATGAAATATTGTGATTTTTCAAAATTTTTGGTGAATTCATCAAATTAATAATTTTTTTACTCAAAAACTAAGGGTCCTAGAGATGTACTTATGAAGACATTTCTTGTTGCAAATTAAGCGTAGAATCAGCACAAATTTTTTTAAATCTCAAGATTGCTATCTTCTGATTGGTCCACTTTGTTATTTCATATAATTTGCAATTACTTGAGTTCGAACAGGTTGATTTCACTCCTGTTGGAGTATGTTATGTCTTCTGATAACATATTAAAGTAAGCTTTTGCTCCACTTGGCTCGAGCCCTAGGAGAGGAGCTATAGAACTTTGAATATTGAAAAATTTTTAACTTTGAATTTAACACATACATCAACATTTTCTTCTTCGATGTTCATAGATAATACAATATACGAATGCATGATTGTCTAAATATTTTAACATTTATCTATTTCTTTATGATGCAAGTGCTTTATTAAAATATTAATTATGCATTACGTACACATCATCAAGATACACTCATAAACAAGAAAATTTTATTCGTTTAACTAATTTGTCATTATAACTATTTTGCATACGTATTAAAAAATTATTTAAATATACATATTTAGGAATTAAAATTAATACTATATATCTGGAAATAAAAAGGATAAAGTTAAATAAATTCTATACGGATAAAATTTATTCAATATAAAAATTTATTACAAAATGAAAGAATCTGTTATTTGTGTATTCTGTAACTTTTAACAAGTACTTCTTAATTTATCTCCACTCTAATGACATTATAATTTTAAAATACCATTTCAATTTAAAAAAAAATTTTGAGTAATTTATTTTCAGAAAAATGAGATAAATTAAGAAGTACTTGTTAAAAGTTACAGAATACACAAATAACAGATTCTTTCATTTTGTAATAAATTTTTATATTGAATAAATTTTATCCGTATAGAATTTATTTAACTTTATCCTTTTTATTTCCAGATATATAGTATTAATTTTAATTCCTAAATATGTATATTTAAATAATTTTTAATACGTATGCAAAATAGTTATAATGACAAATTAGTTAAACGAATAAAATTTTCTTGTTTATGAGTGTATCTTGATGATGTGTACGTAATGCATAATTAATATTTTAATAAAACACTTGCATCATAAAGAAATAGATAAATGTTAAAATATTTAGACAATCATGCATTCGTATATTGTATTATCTATGAACATCGAAGAAGAAAATGTTGATGTATGTGTTAAATTCAAAATTAAAAATTTTTCAATATTCAAAGTTCTATAGCTCCTCTCCTAGGGCTCGAGCCAAGTGGAGCAAAAGCTTACTTCAATATGTTATCAGAAGACATAACATACTCCAACAGGAGTGAAATCAACCTGTTCGAACTCAAGTAATTGCAAATTATATGAAATAACAAAGTGGACCAATCAGAAGATAGCAATCTTGAGATTTAAAAAAATTTGTGCTGATTCTACGCTTAATTTGCAACAAGAAATGTCTTCATAAGTACATCTCTAGGACCCTTAGTTTTTGAGTAAAAAAATTATTAATTTGATGAATTCACCAAAAATTTTGAAAAATCACAATATTTCATTACTCATTACTCTTAATCCATTGGATCTATACCTCTGAAAATTTTTTTGTATATTTTGGGTATGAAATGGAACATTTTCACAGATTTACAACGAATTTTATTTTTTTGTTCGGTGAGTTGACCTGAAACGTCCCATATATAAATAATTGCTGAAAATAATCATTTTTTATCATTATATTATTTTTACAAATTTCATTATTATTTATTCATCATATAACAATTAATTCATAGCATTTTTTATAATTTCTTTAATTTTTCAGCTTTCAAAGTGAAAAGGCAGTAAATTAAATCAGTTAATATAAAAGCAATACTTTTGTGAATATCTTTGGAAAAAGTTTATTGAAAATGAATAAAAATTCTTAAGAGAATTTTCATTTTCATTAATGGTTTTGACTGAGGAAGATAAATTAATTGTTAAAAGACAGGGATTGTATGGTGGAATTGCTTCCATGTTAACTGATATTGATATATTAGAATTAAATAACATTTCAAACTAGTGCACCTCATTCGACATGCAATTAACTTCACTAATTCAGAGACCACAATATGTTAATTCAGTACTGATTGATGGAGAATTTATACAGATATTATTTACCGGAAATTTAGAAAAGAGTCACCGGATTCGTGTGTATTATAATAATAAGGTAATTCATATATATGACAGTTTGAATCTTATATATTTACAAGATAAGTATAAGATTTATATAAACAGATTATTTCCAAACAAATCAGAATCAAGCACAGTATTCGAAACAGTACAATCACAAACGAATAATTATGATTGTAGCGTTTTTGCAATGGTTTTTGCTGTTGCAGTACTTTATAATTTAGGTCCATGTTGTTTAAGATATAATGTTTCTCAAATGCGATTATGTTTATAAAGAATTTTTATAACGCAAAAAATAAAAATGTTTCCAGTTTTACAAAATTATAATAATGCAAAAATTAATTACGATAATCCACCGGATATGATAAAAAGGAGTTTTTGTCATGAGCAAGGTCTTAATCAAATACCATTCAATTTAGATTTCGCCGAGCTTGAAATATTATAAAAAAACTCACAAATGCATTTATTGCCAGAACAAAAAAAGATCATAGAAATGTATCGTAAACAAAAGAATTTGAATCATGAAACAATTTTGATGGAAATTGACAATGATATTTCAGATAGAAATTTTTAAAAACCAGATAATGATATAATGGGAATCGATGACATCCACTTGAATTATAACGATAATAAAATTGGGACAGTTGAGATTAAATTAAATGAAGAGAAAAAAGAATTAAAAGAAATAGATGAAAAAAAAACTTTATTTATAACAGAATTTAAGAGCTTGACGAAGCTGCCCGCCTTCTAATAATATTTCCAATTCTAACTTATGAATAAACGATGCGTTTAATCAAGTTTTTTTGCTACAAAGTAAAAATTTGTAAGATTATACTCCAGTGCGGACAACTCAAGAAATCCACCAAAATATTATACATACAAAGTTATAATAAAAATTTTTAATGTATCGTATTTTAAAGTTAGGTTTATCAAGTTTGATATCTAATATCCAATCTAAGCTCATAAAAAAATAACAACTCTAAATGATTTTTTATTTTGACAAAAATTATTGTATTAATATAGCTTTAGTACGGACAAGTCATTATATTTGTTTAATTTATTAATTTAAAAAGATACTGATATAATAAAAAAAGCAAAACTCAAGTGATGCAGCTCCGACATCCCGTTGATAGGAAAATGGTAACAGAAGAATCACATAAATATAAAAAAATTTCAGAAAAAGACATTATTATGGAAATGCGAGAAACAAAAAAGTAATGATAAATTAGAACTAAGACGCGTTCAAGAAACTTTACGTAAGAAAAAAGCTTATATGAAAATGAAAAAAGGACAACCAAATAAATATAAACAGAAATTAGAAAATATCAAGATAACAAAATGGCCATTCAAGGAAACAATGAGTATTGATAAATTGGAACAAATACGTGCGAATGAGGCTTTACGTAAGAAAGAAGCTTATATGAGAATTAAAGAAAAACAACCAAAAAAATATGGAGAATAATTAGAAAATATCAAGTGTAAACGATTAAAAATTGAAGATAATAATTATAATGAAAATTAGATTAATAATAATCATAATAACAATCATAATATTGTATTAAACGAAGTTATTGATAAAACAATAAAGGGCAAAGTAGAAAAAAAATTAAAGAAATTGAATGAAAAAATATTAACTGAAAAAATTAATTTGAAACTGATTGGTTGTATGGCAAATATATATCGATGAAAATCTCATATCTGAAAATTACATTGGTTCTATGACAAATACATGTGTTTATTGTAATGCAAAACATTTTGCTTTTTAATATACTAAAAGTAACGATTTCTCCAATTGTTGTCATAAAGGTAAAGTAGAATTGTTAGAAAATCCACCTTACCCAGAACGATTGATGTTTTGAGTAGCTGAATTTACGAAAGAAAGTATTGATTTTCGACGAAATGTTAGGTTGTACAATAATGCTTTAGCATTAGCAAGTTTTGATGCCAATTTTGATACATTGCCGGGTAAAGGACCACAAGTTATTAGAATATGTGGACAAATTTACCATAATGTATATGCGTTACATCCTAATAAAGATGAAGCACGTAAATATGGACAATTATATATTATAGATAATGAAATGGTAACGATTAAACGACATAAGTTTAATACAAACTTAACATTATTAAAACATTTAGATATCTTGATAAGAGACATTAACCCTTATGCTAAAGCCTATAATATAGTGCATAAAGTAGAAGAAGAAGAACTACAAGGTTGTGCAAAAATCCATTGTCCTCCAAGAACTGTTACTATGTCTACTGTCCGCAATAATAATTTGGATAAAAATAGATATGATCTACCTACCTGTAATAAAGTAGCAATAGTATACGTTGGAGAAGACGATATGCCTCCTATTAAACGTGATAGTGGTCATTACTCCAAGTCTGATAAACCAATCAGTATACTAACAATTAGCAAACACACAGATCCTATGACATATTCACTTATTCATCCTAATTGTGGTTTCGGATGGATTTCAAGTATGAAAAATTAATTTGGAAAATCTAATATTAAAAATTTGCAATTTTATAATTATAGATTTAGTGTTAGAAATGAATTTAATCCATTTTTTAATTTAGGAAAATTATCTCAACAGTTCATTGTTGATGCGTTTGTAAAATTTGAAACCTCCAGATTATATTTCATACGAAAAAACCAAAACGTATCACGAAAAGATTGTTACAAAGGTGTTATGGACTATTTACATAACAAAAAAGAATTAGATTATTCAAAAATTGGAAAAATGGTAATATTACCATCAAACTTTACAGGAAGTCCACGATTTTCAAAACAAAATTACATTGATTCAATAACACTTGTAAATTATCATGGTAAACCTGACCTTTTTGTAACTATGACCTGCGATCCACATTGGAAAGAAATAACTGAAAACTTGGAAATTTATAAAAATGCAATAGATAGACCAGATATTATAACAAGAGTATTTTATCAAAAAGTAGAAGAATTCAAAAATTAAGAATAAAAAAGGGAATATTAGGAAAATGTATTGCATATAGTTATGTAATTGAATTTCAAAAACGAGGATTACCACATATGCATATGTTGTTATTCTTAGATAAAAATGATAAATTAGACATTCCCGAAAAAGTTGATAAAATAATAAGTGCAGAAATCCCAAATAGAGATATTTATCCAAAATTATATAGTATTGCTAAACAATTTATGATACACGGTCCCTGTGGTATGCAAAATATAAATTGTCCGTGTATGGATAAAAATACGAAACAATGTACGAAAAATTTTCCAAAAAAATTTAATAATACAACAACATTTAAATCAAATGGGTATCCACTATACGAACGCAAAAATGATAGCGTCGAAATTATTTAAAAAAATAAATTTACAGAAAGAATTGCAGATAATGGATTCGTGGTTCCTTATAATCCTTACTTATTATTGAAATTTGATGCATACATAAACGTAGAAGTTTGTTCCACTGTACAATGCATCAAATATTTATTCAAATACTGTTATGAAGGTCATGATTGTGCATACATTAAAATACATCAAGTAAATGTTGATTTTAGATCAGAAAATAAAGACACTTTTGAAAATGACAATAGTAAAAATGTTAAATATGAATATGACGAAATCAAACAATACATTAATACACGATATTTATGTCCACCTGAAGCAATGCACAGATTATTAGAATATCCTTTACATGTTATTCCACATAATATAAAACGTCTTAGCGTTCATGAAGAGAATCAACAAAACGTATTTTTTAAAGAAGGAAAAGAAGAAATGATCATGCAAAAAAATGTTGGAACAACATTAACAGCATATTTTGAATTGAATAGAGAAGATTTCGAAGCACGAAATTACTTATATTCAGAAATACCAAATTTTTATACATTTGATGAAAAACTGAAAAAGTAGAATGAAAGAAAAAAAAAGAAAACCAATACTCAGTAGAATGTACTTAGTAAGTCCGAAAGATAGAAAACGTTATTTTATTAGGTTATTACTATTACATGTTAAAGGAGCCACGTCTTTTGAATCTTTGCGTACTGTTGATGATGTGATATACAATTCGTTTTATAAGGCAGCTAAGGCAAAACAATTAATTAATAAAGATAAAGAATGGTATAGATACTTGGAAGAAGCATCTTCAACAGAATTCCCTAATGCTTTTTGTGGATTATTTGCTTTTATTTGCGTTTTTTATAATCCTATAAGTGCACGAGATTTATATAAAAATATAAAGATAAAGTTTACCACCAAATACGGAAAAAATGTAGGGGAAAATCTTGCATTGAATGTTATTAAAAATAATTTACAAGTCAATGGATTTTCATTAAACGGTTTTGATTTACCTAACATAAGCACATTTATAGAAGAAGATAATAATGAAACAATTTTAAATCATAATAATTATATTCTTAATGAATTAGAAATGAAAATAAATTCTTTAAATAATAAACAAAGGCAAATATTCGACTCTACAATAAAAAGTTTAAACAACCAAAGTAAAGAAAAATATATTTTTATAGATGGACCGGGTGGAAGTGGAAAAAGTTATTTACTTAACGTTTTAATGGCTTAATTCAAATATTATACCATACATTATTTATGTGTAGCTTTGACAGGTATAGCAGCGAATTCATTAGTCGATGGAAAAACCGTGCATACAACATCTAAACTACCGTTAAATATAACAGATTGTACAACTTGTAATGTTAAGCCTAATTCTGCAGAAGCAAACAATTAAAGGAAACACAAGTAATTATTTGGGATGAAATATTCATGACTTCAAAATTTGCTTTTGAAACGGTTGATCGTCTTTTTCAAGATTTATGCAATGTAAACCAATCCTTCGGTGGTAAAACTGTAATTATATCAGGAGATTCCAGGCAAACATTACCAATTGTACGACATGGTAGCCGTATGAACATTATTGAAAATTCAGTTAAATTTAGTTTATTATGGCAAAATTTTAAGCAAATGAAGTTAAATGAAAATCTGCGAGTTTCGGATAATAATAATAATTTTAAGCAATAGTTATTAGACATCGGAGAAGGAAAACCCCGTGATGTTTTTGGAGATGATAATGAAGTAAGTGCTATATCAGATAATTTTATCATTAAAAAAAATCTTGTCGAAGAAATATTCGGAAAAACAATAAAAATAGACAATACGAATATAACGGAAAAAGTTATTTTGGCTCCTAAAAATAATGATGTTACTGAAATCAATAATAATGTTTTGAATTTAATGGAAGGAAACCATGTCGAATATTTGAGTATTGATACTGCTGAAGATGATAACAAAGAAAATTTAGATATTATGTTACCTACAGAATTTTTAAATAAGTTAACTTCTAATGGACTTCCACCACATAAATTACATTTGAAAGTAGGGGCTATTATTATACTTTTAAGAAATTTAAATGTCAATAAGGGACTTTGTAATGGGACGAGGTTGATAGTAAAAAAAATGCTTAAATATTCCATTTAAGTGGAATTAGCAACTGGTCAAAACAAAGGTAAATTAGTTTTCATTCCAAGAATAAATTTATCTCCATCTACGGAAGAAATTCCATTCAATATGAAACGAAAACAGTTTCCTATTAGATTAGGATTCGCAATGACTATTCATAAATCACAAGGACAATCTTATGAAAATGGGCAATTATATGTTGCTCTTTTAAGGACGAAATTTAAAAACAATTCAAAATTATTTTTAGGTGACTACGCTATTGTCAACGGAGAAAATAAAAATGATCAGAACACAATATATACAAAAAACATTGTTTACAAAGAGAGATTATAAAGAATATGTCAATATGTATTTCATATTTATGTTTTAGATTGTGTTAATAGTTGAACTCGAAATATAATAAAATAAATGATATTTAATAAAAATAAATATCAACTGACGCTTTCGAAATAGTTTAATATGATGTTGAATAAGCTGTATAAAGGACGCGCTGATAAATTGGCTGCATAAGAAAACGTGCTGTTGAATCGGCTGCATACGAGGATACGCTATTAAATCGACTACATTAGGGAACGCGCTATTGAATCAGCCGCAAATAGGGATGCGCTGTAGAATCGGCTGCATATGGGGATGCGCTGTTGAATCGGCTGCATATTGGGATGCGCTGTTGAATCGGCTGCATATTGGGATGCGCTGTTGAATCGGCTGCATATTGGGATGCGCTGATGAATCAGCTGCATATTGGGATGCGCTGTTGAATCGTCTGCATATTGGGATGCGCTTTTAAATCGGCTGCATATAAGGGTTGTGCTGTTTAAACGGCTGATTATTGGTATGCGCTGTTTCATTAGCTGCATATGAGGATATGCTCTTAAGTCAGCTGCATATGGAGATGCGCTATTAGATTTGCACTGTCTAGTGTAAGAATGAGACGTTAAAACATTGCAATTGAAATAAACAAAAATATTATAGCGTCTGGAGCGGAGCCTGTATGTAACATTATAAAAATACACTCCACTGAAGAATCCAATGAAAAAGTATACAGGCTTGGATGAAACGCTACGTTAGAAAACATATTGACCAAAAAAATGTAGGAATCAAAAAAATAAAAATATCAAAAAAAAAGCCCAAGAAAATATAAGGTCCAAGAAAATATAAGGCCCAAAAAATATAGAGACCGAAAAAATATTGAGCCCAAAGAAATATTAAGTCCAAAAAATTATAAGGCCCAAAAAACTATGAGGCCCAAAAAAATATAAGGCCCAAAAAAATATAAGGCTCAAGAAAGTATTCGGCTCAATAAAATATAAGGCCCAAGAAAAATTAAGGCCCAAAAAAATATAAGGCCCAAAAAAAATAAGGCCCAAAAAATATAGAGACCGAAAAAATATTGGGCCCAAAAAAATGTTAAGTCCAAAAAATTATAAGGCCCAAGAAAATATAAAGCTCAATAAAATATAAGGTCCAAAAAAATATAAGGCCCAAAAAAATAAGGCCCAAAAAATATAGACCAAAAAAATATTGGGCCAAAAAAAATATTGAGTCCAAAAAAATATTAGGCTTAAAAAAATATTGAGTCCAAAAAATTACAAGGCCCAAGAAAATTATAATGCCCAAGAAAATATGAGGCCCAAGAAAATATAAGGCTCAAGAAAATAAAAGGCCCAAGAAAATAAAAGGCCCAAGAAAATATAAGGCCCAAGAAAGACACATCTAAAAAATGCGGAGAACCGGAGAACCGGAGAAAAAAGTGGTTTTACTTTAATATAATATGAGATTTTAACTAATAATGGATCCCAATTAAGTGACTTTAATTTACCTACTTTAGAAAACTATATTAAAAATAGCGAAATTAAATATAGTACAGTAAATAATTAAAAATATTCGGTCAATCATTGATAGTCTAACAAATGCTCAAACGGCTATTCTTAATTCAGTAATAAATTCATTAAATACAAACTGCACTGAAAAGTATATATATATATATATATAGACGGTCCAGGTGGGAGTGGTAAAAGCTACTTATTAAATACAATTATAACTTATCTAAAATTTCATGGAACCAACTATTTAGTTGTATCATGGACAGGTATAGTGGCTAATTTTTTACAAGACGGTGTGACAGTACATACAGCATTCAAATTACCGTTTAACAAATCTGAAGACAAAATATATAATATTAGTGCAAACAGCGAAATAGGTAAAAAAATGAAAAATGTATCAATTGTTATCTGGGATGAAATCATAATGACATCGAAATACGCTTTTGAAGCCGTCAACCTTCATGTTGAAAGATGTATGTGATAATAATTACTTATTTGAAGAGAAAACACGCATCGTATCAAATGATTTTAGACAAACATTACCAATAGTAAAACATGGAAATAGAATACAGATAGTAGAAAATTGTGTTAAAAAAAGCTATTTATGGAAACATTTTCAATATATGTCTTTGAAAGAAAATAAACGTTTATCGGAATCAGATGATGAATTTAAAAATTGGTTACTAAATATAGGAAATGGTAATTTTTATTCAAAATATGAAAAAGGGAAATAAAGTTATACAAAGTACAAAAAAAAAACTGTCAAAGGGCAATCTAATTGATGAAATTTACTCGCATAATATACATATTGAAAATTGTGCCTATTACGAAAATATTATACTAGCACCGAAAAACGACTCTGCAAAAGATGTAAATGACGAAAGTTTAGATGTAATTTTGCCAACAGAATTTTCAAATTTTTTAACGCTTAGAGGTTTACCTCCACATAGATTATAATTGAAATAAAAGAGCTATAGCAATGCTTCTAAGAAATGTTAATTTGAATGAAGGACTTCGTAACGAATCCCGGTTAACGAAAATAGAACAATTTACTATTATTGCACAAATATTAACAGGAAGTAAGAAAGGGAGCACTATATTCTTACCACGTATGACCTTATTAGCAAATGATGAACTGCCATCTCGGATGACCAGAAAACAATTTCCTGTGAAACTTGCTCATGCTATGACTATTAATAAGTGGCAAAGACAATCATTTAAAGAAGTAGGAGTGTATACCAACACCAATTTTCAGTCATGGGCAGTTATACGTGGCAATTTCAAGAACAATTAATAAAAAAGAATTGAAAATATTATTAACAGAAAAATCAAGAAGAGTTAAAGATGAAATGGTCTATACTAAAAACATTGTTTACAAAGAATTATAAAAACACAATACAAAAATTAAATATAATGAATAAGAAAATAAAATCAAACATATTTGAAACTCTAATATATTATTAAATATAAAAAAATTAAAAATTATGAAGTAGAGTTTAGCACTGTGTGGTTAAAAATCACGGCTGCTATTTTTAGTTCTGTGCCATTAAAAAAACACGATTGCTTTTTTAAATACTGTGTGGTTAAAAAAAAACATGACTGCTATTGTATGTGCTGTGATGGAGAAAAACGCTAAAACTACTGTAAGCGCTGTGTAATTAGAAATTCGCAGCTGCTTTGAGTGCTGTGTGGTTAAAAAAACGCGGCTGCTATTTTAAGAGCTAAAGATGAAAAACGCAACAACTATTGTAAGCGCTGTGTAATTCTAAATTTGCGGCTGCTATTTTGAGTATTGTGAGGTTAAAGAAAAGTAGCTGCTGTTGTGAGCGCTGTGTAATTAAGAATTTACGGATGCTATTTTGAGCGCTGTGTAATTACAAATTCGCGGCTGCTTTGAGTGCTGTGTGGTTAAAAAAACGCAGCTGCTATTGTAAGCGTTGTGTAATTAAGAAATCACGGTTTCTATTTTTAGCGCTGAGACAAAGAGTCAAAACGGAAGAACGGAGACGAAGAGACAGAGACGGAGAAACGAAAACGGAGAGATGGAGACGAAGGGACAGAGATGGAGACAGAGAGACAGTAACGGAGAGAGGAAGACGGAGAAACGGAGCCAAAGAGACGAAAAGACGGAGACGGAGAGACGAAGATGGAGAGACAGAGATGGAGAGACGGTGACGGAGAAACGGTAACGAAGAGATGGAGGGACGGAGACGTAGAAACGTCGACAGATAGACGAAAACGGAGAAACGAAGAGACGGAGAAGGAGAAGCGGAGAAGGAGAGGTGGAGACGGAGACAGAGACAAAGACGTAAGAATGGAGAGACTTAGACATACAGATGGAGGTACGGAGACGGAGAGACGGAGAAACGGAGATAGATAGACGGAAACGGCGACAGATGGACGGAAACGGAGAAACGGAGACAGATAAATGGAAATGGAGACGGAAGACGGAGACGGAGTCGGAGAGACGGATATTGTGTATGTGTATATGAGTAAGTGTATGTGTATGGATATGTGTATATGTATGTATGTATGTGTAAGATGCACGTGTGTATGTGTATGTATGTATGTGACAATAATGCAAGAAATATTCACGTAAGAAAAAAGTCTTAATCCTACACTTTAATATAATAGTAGTAATTATTTAGAAAACCATTAAAAATTTAAAATATCTGAATCCGAGACAATGTTTTTGTTCGTTATTTTAATATCATGGTAGTACATAAAATTCCTAGTAATAATCAGAATTGGAAATTATATAAAAAGCTTCGTGAGATAGTTTATTTATCAACAGCTCAAAATATGAGTGAATCTAAAATACTTCAGTTGTAGGCCAGTCAATAGACCGAAAAAAGTCTTATTTTGCCAAAATTAGTAACTGGCAACGACCTATGCGATCATTTGAAAGATAGTCCGTAGATGTTTACTTATATGTTGTGGACTAGCAACTATGATTTATTAATTAGTAATTAACAAATTAGTGCAAAAAAACGCGTTTTTTTTTGTTTTTTGCTAATAAAACAAAAACTATTTGACGAATCACTATAGAGTCAATAGGAAAGTTGTAGAAAATTAAATTATCAACAAAACGAGAGGTCAAACGACCCGATCGGTTTATTAAAACCGAAAAAAATTCGGAAAAACCGGAAAATTTTTCATTTTTGAAAAAAATTCATAACTCTGTTGTTTATGAATATTAAGAGCTGAAATTTGGCACAGTAGTAGATAATTATATCTACTCTTAACATGCCAAAGGCAGGTACTAGCGGATAATTAGTTTCTGCGTAATTGCAATTTATTTTTATTTTTTCGGTATTCTTTCCTTCTTTATATTACCGATTGAGAACGTCGTACACACATTTTTAAAACGGTTTTGAGAACTAGAAGCAATATATTATTAAACGTATATTCTAAGTTTCCATTAAAATTGTGTAAAAAGGGTGAAATATGCACTCTAACATCGACGTAAACGGTCGAGCGCGCGGTACACAGCAAAAAGTGGGGATGGAGGAGAAAGGATATATATAACTCCGAAATCTGAAAATACCTTTAGATTTCATAATTCGTGAAATCTAAATGGGATATCAGATTCCTCGGTAAAAAATACCCTAATTAAAAAAAAAAACTTTTATATAAGTCCATTAATCGCCAAAAACAAGCCAGTTGAAAGCCGGTATATCTATATATGTCTTTTCTCCTCCATCGCCACTTTTTGCTGTGTACCGCGCGCTCGACCGTTTACGTCGATGTTCGAGGGCATATTTTACCCTTTTTACACAATTTTAATGAAAATTTAGAATATATGTTTAATAGTAAATTGTTTCTAGTTTTCAAAACCGTTTTACAAATGTATGTACGACGTTCTCAATCGGTAATATAAAGAAGGGAAGAATACCGAAAAAAAAAATTGCAATCGCGCAGAAACTAATTATTTGATAGTACCTGCCTTTGGCATGTTAAAAGTAAATATAATTATCTACTACTGTGCCAAATTTCAGCTTTTAATATTCATAAATAACAGAATTATGAATTTTTTTTTAAATGAAAAATTTTCCGGTTTTTCCGAATTTTTTTTGGTTCTAATAAACTGATCGGGTTGTTTGACCTCTCGTTTTGTTGATAATTTAATTTTCTACAACTTTCCTATTGACTCTATAGTGATTCGTCAAATAGTTTTTGTTTTATTAGCAAAAAACAAAAAAAAACGCGTTTTTTTGCACTAATTTGTTAATTACTAATTAATAAATCATAGTTGCTAGTCCAAAACATATAAGTAAACATCTACGGACTATCTTTCAAATGATCGCATAGGTCGTTGACGGTCACTGATTTTGGCAGAACAATACCCTATTTTGACTGGCCTATTGGAGCAAATTATAACAACTTTTTGGTAAACTTCCTGCTATTTTTCACATACTCGTCTATATAAACTTGATACGTTTACTCGGGTTTTTGTATAGAATCTGCTCCATGCGTTGTGAATCCAAGCACCGTATTTTGGAACAATGTTTGCAAGGCTCTTCTTCACATAAAGATATTTTAAAGAGCATAGCAATACGACATCAACTATCTATAATGAATTAGGCTTATTCAAAATATCAAAAAACTTATGTTTTTTATGGTAAAAAGGTAGTAGATGATGTTTTCATTAATGATAAACATTTTGATCAGATACGTTACGTTTTGAATTACGTGAATATAAATGGTATAAACTATAGAATCGGCACAGTATTAGTAACAAAAATTTCTAACGTTACTCCAGAATTCTGTAAAATAACAAAATTATTGTCATTAGATGATGAAATATATTTTTAATATATACCTCTAAAAACTGTCGGTTATGATAAACATTAGTGCGCTTCTACTGTATATTATAGGTCCTGTTTAAATACTATTTCATATATTGAATTAGATGTAACATCACCATGTCTATTACACAAAATTCATGATGAAGATATTATTGTCATTGCTCAACATGTATTTTAAAAAATGTATATTTGCTAATTAAATAAATTATAAATATTTAAGCTGTATTATTACTTTTTCAATTATTCAATCTCTACAAAAAAAATTTAGTAAGCATTTAATTTATAGTTTTCTTCATTTTTTATAGAAAAATATATTATACTTTTTATTTTATAGTAATTTATAATATATGTACTTTCATAAGTATGCATATATTTTACAAATAAATTTATGTATATATATATGGGACGTTTCAGGTCAACTCACCTAACAAAAAAATAGAATTCGTCGAATATCTGTGAAAATGTTCTGTTTGATACCCAAAATATACAAAAAAAATTTTAGAGGTCCAGGTCAAAGGGGTCAGGATTTAAACGTGATGGAATTTTTCAAATTTTCCAAATTTTTTGCTAAATAAATATTTTAATGAATTTTTTCCTCAAAAACTATCAATTTTTTGTTAAAACTTAATAGAATACTTTTTCTTGGAAATTAGATGTAGAATTCACCTGAATTTTTGCAAATTATAATATACTGATTTTTATGCTTACTTGATCGATTTAAACATACTATTCAGTATATCTAAAAATCGAGCAGATTAAATTGGTTTTTTATAGTCTTATTTTTTTTTTTTTTTATGAGGAAAAAATATACGAAGCCTCTAGTTGGGCAGCCTTCTCAAAGTTACTTAATTGTGCAAATATGTCTGAAAAAATCGTTATTTTGGATCAATGATGAGATTCGTGATTTTTTTTCTGAAAAAGTATTGATTTTTGGGACACATGTATTAAAATGTTTTTTATTGGAAATCATGTGTAGAATATGAACATATTTTTACAAATTGTAATTTAAGACATTATGAACCATATATACTAAAAATTTAACAGAAAATAAATTTTAAAATTTCGAAATTTCATTTATAATTTGTGATGTTTAGCAAATAATAGTTTACAAAAATTTACATACATTTTGCATACATTTTCCAATAAAAAACATTTCCATACATTTGTCCCAAAAATCAATACTTTTTCAGAAAAAAAAAATCACGAATCTTATCATTGATCCAAAATAACGATTTATTCAGACTTTTTTGCACAATTAAGTAACTTTGAGAAGGCTGCCCAACTGGAGGCTTCGTATATTTTTTCCTCATAAAAAAACGAAAAAAATAAGACTTCAAAAAGCTAATTTAACCTGCTCGATTTTTAGATATACTAAATAGTATGTTTAAATCGATCAAGTAAGCATAAAAATCAGTATATTATAATTAGCAAAAATTCAGGTGAATTCAACATCTAATTTCCAAGAAAAAGTATTCTATTAAGTTTCAACAAAAAATTGATAGTTTTTGAGGAAAAAATTCTTTAAAATATTTATTTAGCAAAAAATTTGGAAAATTCGAAGAATTCCATCACGTTTAAATCCTGACCCCTTTGACCTGGACCTCCAAAATTTTTTTTGTATATTTTGGGTATCAAATAGAACATTTTCACAGATTTTCGACGAATTCTATTTTTTTGTTAGGTGAGTTGACCTGAAACGTCTCATATATATATATATATATATATATATATATATATATATATATGTCAATCCACGTCAAACGGATAATGGCTCTGTCCTACATTGTAAATCACCGACAAAATCGTGTATGCGCTCAAAATTTTCGTATTACACTCTACTTTTTTTTGCAATGTGGCGATTTTAAAAATTCAAAATGGCGGCTCCAATATGGCGCTTCAAACTTAGAGATTTCATGAAAAATTTTCGAAAATTGATTTTAATTCATTCAAATGTGATTATACGTTTTTTTTTATATCAGAAATCAATTCAGCGTTTAATTTTATATAGGAATATAGTATTGTACTTGAGGTAAAAAAAATTTACAATGTTATCGGAAGATCATATCGGGAAATAATAGTTATTTCTCGAATCACTCATTGATCAATGTTGATTAGTGAGGAAATGAAGATACTGATAGATAACTCGAGTCACTGAATCCAAGTCTGATGTCCGCTTAACCCTATAGGATATACAAGATCTCCATCAAGGTCATTTGAAGGTCAAATCGCGAATACCTTTTATTATTTGATAAGATTAGAACATCTACAAGTCTTACGTGTCGCTGAATCCAAATCCGGGGTCTGTTGGAGTGTCAAACGACGTAATTACGTAAAAATTAATTAAATATTGACTAACAGCATATTCTACGAAAAGAGTATCAATCAAAGTTTAAGACTCGACAAACTTCCAATGAGACATTTGTATATTAAAATTTTAAGAAGTTTCTCAAAAAGTTTCTAATGAATGAAAAATAAGATAAATCAATTTTAACAAACTTAGACGCTCTACGGTAACATTCATAGATCAACGCGAATAGTCGTGCTAACCATATGTCAATCGTATTATGGCGATTATTTAGTTCTTTTTTTTTTAGATATCTATTTCATGAATTCGTCAGATTTAATACGCTTCTAAGCAAGACTAACAGTACATCCTAAGGCAATCTATTGTACAATAATATAATTTAATGATATTTTGCAACAACTAAACGACAAAATATGGTAATTTTCGCATAAAGGTTAGAATTAGAATAAATCATTGGTAAGAAAATGCTTTAACCCTTTCAGAACTAATGTACATTACAATGTACATTGACATTTTTTGGTTTTTTTGAAATTGTGCAAAAGTGGCTTTAAATTTTGTAAAAAAAATACGTGTATTAGATTGAAGTGGACTATTTCCGATCTCAAACTGAGGGCCTAAGTTATTATATCTTTGATAGAAACTGAGAAAACTTGAAGAGAAAAAAAAAAAATTTTTATCGCAAAAATTGCTTAATAAATGAACACTTATCATCGCTAAATGGTTATCAGAACTTTTCATGATGAAATAATAATTCCGTTCTGAAAGGGTTAAAAAACGTTTATAAAAAACAAAAATTTTCGTTTCATAAATTATTTTTAAAAAATGTGTTGTGTATGACAAACAAGCATATTTGATCAATTTTTAAAGCACAAGAGATTTTCATATGCAAAACATTTATTAGAAAATATTGATGAATTAAATAATCACAAAAATTGAAAAGTTTACAATGATAATTGAATTTTTAATTAAATTTATGATATTTATATTTATTTATTTTTAATTTGATTAATTTTCTTCAAAGAGCGTCTGCCTCCCCTCTCCGCTCGTAAGTATTAACTGGTACACCGCCTCTATATTTTTTACTCTAATATTTTTTTATTTCACTCTGCTGAGTGAATGTTTTTTCAAAGAATCGTCTAGCTAGGAGTCCCCAAGGCTTTGCTTGACTTGCTTGTACTTGTGCATCTGCATCTTTCGGACCCTGGAAATTTTTCTGTTTTTGTGCATCGTTCTATCCAGTATTGTCATTTTTTGTTTGTGCTGCTGTTGCTGATGGTTGGAGAACGGCTGGAGCATTGATGGTTGCCGTTTTGACTGTGAAGTGTTATGTAATGGTGCAGTGAGTGTAATGCAGTTGCATTTTCATGCATCTGTTATGCTACATAACCTACAATATTTTTGGCGCTAAATTGACTATTTTTTTAGGCGAACCCTTCAAGTTCGTCACAAGTGGCTCTATCTATGGATTACCTTATCTACTGTCTTATCTACTCAATGGAGAAGTGGCATGTAATTACCATACTTAAGACGCGTTTCCACCGGCCTTTCGATTTTATATATCTGACACGAAAATTTTAAACAGCTTATTATGCTGCTTTCTACTATATTTCTTATTTCTTTTTTATTTATTTCTAAATGTGATATATTTAGACAAAAAATTTCACAGATTACGGCTGGCCTATTTTTATCTTTATTTTTGTTTTTACTTTTATTATTATTATTATTTTCCTGACGCTGCCTTTGCTATCATCTTTTATTCCTTTTTTATTACATCACTTATTCTGCTTTGTGCTTGGTTCTATCACTTCTCTTGACATTTTAAATTATATCACAAAATACTACCAAGGACTACTGCGCCATCTACGGTTTTCCCGCTGATAATATACGATTTTGCATCTCGGCAGCGCCGCCATGTAAAATGTATAAAGCGCGTGCCTCGTGATAACAATAGTAATTTGAAATATGACTGTGAGAGGTGTATAGCTGGTCGACCTATTGTTTCTTTCACTGCCCCACTCATTAGCACTGGCACTGGACCACGTAATCTCACTATGTATGGAGCTTCTATAATCTGGCCTATCGTTGCTTCTACATCATCAAGATACTCATTTATCGCACTGGTTACAAAAGCCCAAGGACATCCTATGAGTAAGAAGAAGACCAATGCGAACTTAAATATCAACACTTCTGCGGTCGTTGGAGGAAAGCATAGCATAAGTATTAATTTGGTTAATGAAAAATTCAGAGGTGGTGCTGCGTTGGTTGGTCTAAATGGTAATATTATTTAAAAAAATTGAAGTGGTCCAAAACAAATTAATAGTGGTGCTGATTCTTCCTCAGAACAGGCAGCTGCGTCTGCTTTGGAGAGTGCGCTACCTTGCAGGCTCGAGTTGATTCAAAATGATATTACTTGTCTTCCGGCTCTTAAGAGCCATATTATAAATACTGACAAGGGTCTGTGGAATATCATGACTAAAATGAAGAGTCAAAATGGAATTATTAAGAATTTACACGCTGGACAGATGCAGTTGCTGGAGCAGAATCGTATGAACTCAAGGGAATGGTAGGCACCTTACAGAGGAAGTTATTGTCTACTAAGTAATGAATTCAATGTAGTAGACAACAACTTTTCTCAACTTATGACCGGGGTGGCTGAAGTGAAGCAGACCGTTTATGATCTCACGGCTCAGGACGAACACTCACTCAACATCAAAACTATAACTGAAATGGCTGTAAATTCGAATAGAAAACAATCAGTTAAACATACAGGTAGTAGTTCACATAACATTAACACTGAAGCACCTGTTGATTCGAACGGAATACAAACAGTAAAAATACACACAGATAGTAGCAAAGAAGCATTCTGTTATACTGCGGAGAGGTTTGGTTCTGAGAATGGTGTCTTGGTGATGTCCGGCGGACTGGACTGCTCTGCGGTTAATGTCAGGCTGGAGGATTATGCTTGCGCTGTTCTGGGAGTCATACTTTTCACTATCAAACGTTCAAATATCGTATCTGTTACTAATATCTCTAATTTTGAAAATAAAAATAGAGACAGGATGTCTGCAGGGCGTGAGACCGTTGGCGGTCAGAGTGGTTCGATCTCATTGTTGATGAGCCTTTCTGAAGATGATTTGACGCAAGAGGTATTTATCGCTCATCGTAGGTTAACAAGTTTTTTGACAGCGGATCTGGATCCCTCCCTCCTCGACAAATTTTCTGCTACCAAGAACCATTCTCAAATATATATAAATGAGTTCCTTTTGGAAATATATTTATTTCCAAAAGCTAAAAAAGTATGCAAAAGAAAAAGGTTTTAAGTTTGTTTGGCATAGAGGTGGTAAATTCATGATAGGAAGGGAGAGAGGGGAGAGAGTACATAGATTTCAAAGTGAACATAACTTAAATGAAATACTGAATAAGTTTAAATGTGATGTAGAGAATATTGTTAAAGCGACCAATATCCAAAAAAACGGTGAAATTCAACATCAAAATGTTGAGATGAACTCGAATTATGAATCTATTAAAAATGATGCAATATTTTTGAATAAGGCCTCTCCCCAATGACTGCGCTGGTTCTCTTCAGGGAGTCGAACAGGGAGGAGGGGTGAACTGCGCGCGTGTTTCCTAAATATGACCTTATTAATAATTTATGTTGGGCAAGTGCGTGAACTTCTAAGTGGTGATCTTTCTTACGACATATTTGGAGTTGCTGAGACCTGACTGGGTCTGTCTGTATCGGATGACGTCATTCGGGTCAGGGGGTATAAAGTGTTTAGACAGGATAGAAACTTGCGTGGTGGAGGAGTCGCCTTGTATATTAAGGATAATTAAAAATGCATTATTTTGGTCAGAGTTTTCGGAGACGCAAACTAGTAATAGTTGCGGTAAGCCGGAGGTGCCTGAATATATTTTTTGTTTTGTGCAAGTTGGCAACTCTGAACCCGTGCAAGTTTCTGTTATTTATCTTCCTCCTGTTGTTTTGTTTTTTTTAAACTCTAATTTACTAAATGATATGAGAAATTTTTCGTTCAGACTATACCTATAAAATTATAGTATGGGACTTGAAAGCCGATCTTTCTAAAGAGAACAGTAATGCCAAGTTTCTTAAGAAGTTGTCGGCTAAGCTTTCATTACAGTTGGTCCAGCACGGTGCCACGCATCATACTCCAACGTCTCACACATGGATTGATCTGATCTTAGTTGACGATGATGACGTTGTGCTTAACGCACAGAACTAACCGGTAAGCTTTCAATCGGCATAATTCGATTGACATATGCTTGCCTTGCAATACTATCACTTAAGATCGAAAACCGATCATGTTTAGTAATTATAAAGATATTTTTCCAACTTTACTGGGAGAGAAACTTGCTGACTGTGATTAATCGCCGCTTATAATTAACACAGTTGACCCAGAGTCTGCACTTGGTTGCCTATATGACAATTTCACAGAGAATTTGGCACCGTAAAAAACATTTGAGTTTAGTAAGAATAAGTTTCCATGGATAGATCAAGAATTGTCACAGATGCAGCGTAAGGAAGATGCTACATACTGTAGATACAAACGAACAAAAAACGAGCAGTATCTCTCTGAGTTTCTGTGGTTGCATAGAACAGTAGACGAACCGACGGAACGTGTCAAGACTACATATATTCAGAACATACTGTTTGGTGTTATTGCAAATGGTAATGTCTGGGAGGAGTTATGAGACCTGGGACTGCTATCCAGGCCTCAACATGATTTAAATGGATTCAGCCTGGATGAACTGATTGGGCACTTTGCTGAAGTGTCAATCTCGCTACATGAGGATAATGATGAGCGGTTGAAAATTATTTCTCAATGCAACGAAAGTCGGTTTGCCTTCTGCGACACTTGAATTTGGCGTGCGTTAAGACTGCATGGCACTCGGCCGCCATTATTATTATTATTATTTACCGCTTGATTGCTACAAAGTAAGGTAAGGTTAGTTTAGATATTAAGGTTAGAGGTCTGACGGCCACGGCATCAACGAGCTCATCCATGAATAAAAAGCCAAACTTTATACTTCAAATCAATTAATATATCAATTAATATATCAATTATAATTTTGGATAGGAGGAAAAAGGGAGATCACTGCTAGAAGAAGAGATTGTCATCATCCTCTGGTTGTACGTGCTGGTCTTGGCTGCCGAGGAGTTGCAGCGATCAGGAAATCGATCTTTTACTTGGCTATTCCCTTCGAGCCTCAGCGACCGGGTTGCGACGTACTGTCTCTTCGTCGGCCAACGTCAGCGGATATTAGTTACACGTGTATAAGAGGCTTATACGCGCTGTAAGTTATCTGTAAGTTGTTCGTAATATTTTGTTAACTGGAAGTTTCTTGCCTCGAAGAAACTACTAGTGCTAAAAGTATACGCGTGCGTTCGAATGTATAAAGTATTTTAGCTTGCGTTGCGTCCTTCCCTATAGCTATTTCTTTCTAAAGAATAGCTTTATCTAATATAGAGTATTGTTGTATTATTTAATTATTCCTTGTTTATTAATTATATTTATATTCTTTATTTTGTATTTTGCTTTACTATTTTTTCTTTAATAAACTCAAGTTAAATATAAAGACTATCTTATCTATTTGCATGTGGATATTATATATAAAGCCTGTACCTCTTGCTTACCCAAACGCCTCCGCGGTCTTTATTTTCATTTTAGTAAAATATATATATTTTTTATGTAAAGTATTGAATAGGTTTAACTGGGAGAGTTGAACCTCATAAAAATAAGGACAACTGTGCTAGCGGCATCGAGTCTCTCGATCAGATAAGAGAGAGAGAGAGAGACGCAGCGACAAGCTGATAGAGAAATACCTCGTCGCACATCAATCTAATATACTAGCTAGCTTTATCGGAAACTGTTGCTTGGTTTAACGTATTTAATATAATTTTTAGCAACTCCGTAATTTAGTAAAATCCATAGATTTAGCTAAAGTTAAATTGAATTAATATTCTAATTCTTTTTTTGTGACGTGTAATAAATAACCGTTACAATGCATGGAAAATAATGTTTTTTAACATACATTTAATGTAGATTCGTATAAAAATTAATATATTTTGTATTAAATTTCATGTGATTTCATGTAATTTTATTATGGAATCACATAAAAATTACGTGAAACTTAATGCGAAAATTACGTGAAACTAGCTTCCAGTAGACGTATTAAATTTCATGTACGCACTGGAAGCAAATTTCATTTAATTTTTGCATTAAGTTTCATTTGATTTTGAATTAAGTTTCATACAATTTCATAGTAAAATTACAGTAGAATGTATTAATTTTTATGCAAATCCGCATTCAATTTATAATAAAAAACATTGATCTCCATGTGCAATATACTTTAATATCACTTTGATGCACGAAACTCATTAAATTTCATGTGCAATTTTCGCTGGAAATTAATGTACATGCAGTAAATTCCATATTTTTTCTAACAGTGCTCGCTTAAATCATTTCAAATCTCGAGCGCCGCCGCCAAGTACGCGCTTGCCTGCTACGAGGCGCTCTGCCGTAAGCGCTCCTTATACAGGAACAGCGAGCTGTAGAAGATATAAAAGTCGATGCCAGATACCGTAGGGATCAGCATCGACCGCTATTTTTGTAGAGGCTACTACAGTCTTGCTCAGCTAACAGTGGCACTTCAGTGTTAGTTTAGCCTGCTGTTCATACCTTTATTTTACCCCAGTATACGGCGCCCCGTATGCTAAGACAATCTCATTAGGTCATTAAGCTGTCGGGTTTTTAATCGAACTATCTAGAGGACCGCGTTTCTCCACAGGCCGCCGTATAGAGGGCCGTCTCCCTCTTCGCCGCCACATAAATTCACTTAGCTTAGGTTAAAGGTGACGTCTACTCACACATTATATTATTCCTTATGAAGGGTGCAGACCACCCATTTATTATATTTCTCATTAACGTTTAAGAGTACCGTCCACCTGTTTATTTACTGTATTAGCATAGACACGTTAAGGGTGACGTCCACCTATCTCTTTGATACATTTTAAATTATTTATAGTATTTTCTATCTTTATTTGTTACAGCACTGGAACCGATTGACGTGTCTCTCGTCGTTATTAAGAAATCAAATTATTTAGTTTATTCGTTCAGTTAAAGATTGTTTTTGTTTGCTTTTTATCTTTTATACACGTCGTTGTAAATAGTATTCTTCAAGTCAATAAAGCTTCGGTACTTCCTTGCATAAAACTGATGTGTACACCTGGTCACTTTCCTGTCTTATTCGCCGCCCATCCTCTCCACCTTCTCCAGTCTGACCCTGGCTTCGCTGAAAGAGATTCAGACCCCCCCCATTGCGTAGTCACTTAGCCTAAGTTAGCAATGAGGGTATTAACCGTTACAGTGTAAGTGTCGGTCTGTGCTTATCAGAGTGTTTTTGTTATGTGTATGTATCGTAGTCTGTCAAAATTGTAAATAAAAAATGCATACCTCTAATTTGTTAAAGCTTCTTTTTCTAATAAATTATAATTTGAAAACAAATTATTTTTATAATGTATAGATGAAATGCATATAGAAAAAATAAATACAGTATTTTATTACAAAAATAAACAAAAATGAATTCCAATGTTTAACTAAAATATAAATTTAAAGAAATTTCGTAACAATTAAAATTTGAATATCTTCTTCGTTTAGATCGTTTTAAATTTCATTTGACTCGGTTTTATTTTTAGTAGAAAATTATTTGTAATAGTCATGATACTGCGGCGGTATGATATTGGATCTTCATAGAGACAGAAGAGTTTTCAATTTTGCAGCTGAAAGTCCCTGTATCAATTTGTAAGCCCTTTTTGGAGTATATTTTATCACATGTATTTAATTTTTCGTTTTTCTTATTGGGAGTGTTTGATATTCTCTGATGAAATCGGTTTTAGAATTCAAAATGTTCAGTTTTTCGCTTTCGACTAGGATTTGTTTAAATTTGGAAAAACCAACTGGCTTACTCTTTCCTGATTCTACTTTATTCCATTTTTGTTTTACAAGATCGTAAGAAAACAAATAGAAAAGAAATCGTACAAGAAATAAAGAAAGAAAAGAAAATAAAGAATGTATTTTTTAAAAGTTTATAAAAATGTGCTTCATTACATGTAAATGAACATAAGCCTTTTTTTGTTATTATTAATATACTTCAATTGTATTTGCATTACCCAAAAAAACACTAACTTTAATAAAGAAATTCAATTTGAAGAAAAATTTATACTTTTAAACATACTTTTTATAAAATAAATCTCATTAAAAAATAAACAATATTTTTAAACATAAATTATAATGACAAAAATGCAATTGTTAAGGTAATGATACGTCTGTCAAGCTGGCAGGACAACGTTACCCTATTAAGATGGGACCAATCCTATAATTTGCCACCTATTAGCCGTCAATTATCCGTGACTTCGAAATTTGCCGCGGGTTTCCTTCCGGATTAAACTGGTAGTACTGCCAAGTTGACGTCAAGTTAGCACAACACCCTCTATAAAAGTATGAAGGCGTTGTCGTAAATACTTATAACTAGGCTTAAAATTTGCCGCGTATTTGCCGCTGCAAAAATATGATTTCCCAAATTCGAAATATTGCGATTTAGGTTGTGGGGACACTCACATTTGTATGTATGCGTACGGCGCTGTAAGTGCATCATTACACATGTCAGCGTATACATGAGAATGCCTCTGCACAGGCTCATATCAGAAGAGGAAGAAGCAGCGTGGAGACGCTATTACTAATATATATATTGAATATAGAATAATATACTATTATTATTACTTTTAAAAAAGTATATTTTAGGCGAGTTTAGGTATTAAATAGGATAATATTCTTTAGAACATTTTTTCTAAATATTTCTTTTTTTTACTACATACATTAAATTTTTTTTTTTAATTTCAGCTCTTGAGAATACTGAAATAAATTGAGTGATTATTATTAAGTTTATACCTTTTACTAGATTGACCCATAGTTTTTGCTTAAGAAAGTTTTGAAATCAATGAAGCAATCGTCGAGTACTTCTGCATTTAACTCTTTCTTTTTAATAATATAAAATTCATAAAATATTCAATTTATATTTTCTTTGATTTTAATAGGAGTATCATAAATTTTATTATTTAATGTTTATTATTTATTGAAATTGTCTAGTAGAAAATTTTATTTTTAGTAAAATTACATATTGTGAAATAATTTGAGCATTTTTCAAAAAGTTTTTAGGTCATTATTATGCTTTAGTGATAGATTTTAAGATAATTTACGTAACTAAAAATAAATTTAAAAAATTTTTTAATTTTTTGCTAAATTTCAATAATTTTTTTCTAAAGAATGAAGCTTTATTCAGAAAAAAATATGACCAGGAGAGTGTCTGAGTTGCGGGTTACAGATCTTAATGAAACTTTGGGGTAAGTATTAAGGTACCAAAATATGAGTAAAACCACAGCGGTACGGTTTTTTTCATTAAAAAAATAATGGTCCTGCAGTTTCAGCCGAATCCGTTTCCTGGAAGCGGGGACCTCTCCTTGTGAGTAGTAATCAAGATGTGAGAACAGCAGGGCAGTTGCTAGTTGTTTACGCAGAGCCTCAGAGGTGTACCGATGAAAAATAACCGCAGGTTATAAATCACTATATTGAATTTTTTAGTCATCACATTAATGTACGGTTCCCATAACAGTTTGGAGTCGACTACAACACCAAAGCTCGTGACGGTGTCAAAGAAAGGAATACCGATATCCCTCCCCAGGTCAACCGTCTTTGGCTCGCCTTAATAAAAATTTTTAATTAAACGATTACTTCCAAAGACGATCGCCTTTGTTTTACTAGCATTCAAAGTGAGAGAAATGCTAGCAGCCCACTATGACACCGCCCTGGCCGCTCTCTGTAAAATACGAATCCCCTCATCCACATCATCATAAGCGACCTGTGTATTGATATGAAGATCATCCGCGTACAGCAGATGCTCGACGCGACCACAGTCCAGTGCGTCAAGTACGTCATTTATGTAAAGGCAGAACAACAAAGGCCCTAGCACCGATTCTGAGGTACTCCTAGATTGGTTGTTAGCTAATTCGATTTCTCCTTTGAATGCGTGGAAACCATTTGTTTCCTACCTGATAGATAGGAGTTGATCCATCCGAGTGCGGCCCTGGAGAACTCCATCAATCTCAGCTTCGCAAGAAGTTGAGAGAGAGAGATCGTGTTCAATGCGTTATTAAAGTCAAAAAGTAGTAGTAACCTGATAAGTTTCCTGTCTAAATCTGACCTTATATCGTCTGTAAGTTTAAGTACAGCAGTCTGCGTAGAATAGTTTTTCCTGAAGCCTGTCTGCATAGAATTGAGCGATTTTTTCGATGTGATGTATTCCTGCAGTTGGTCATGGGTAATCTTCTCAAGAACGTTTGAAAGAAAACATAAAATGGCTATAGGCCTGAAATCTTTTGGCTGCTTAGGTGCAGCATACTTTTTCAACGGTATAATATGTGCTTGCTTTCAACGGCAAGTGAAGACCCCCCTTGCAAAAGAGGAATTAAACAGAGTCTCAAGATGTTCACCAATAAATGGAAGAGCTTTCACTATGACGCTTTGCGGAATGCCATCTTCACCACGAGCCCGTGAGGAAAAACGAAAAATTGCAAGGATAACATCATTGAAACTAATTATTTGAAGGTAAACCCACTTTCATTGCATTGAGGAAGGATTCTCAATCGCTCTTCACTATCTTCTTGCGGCGAGACTGACACCCTAGCAAACTGCGCATTAAGCTCATCCGGAGTAAATCCATTCAAATCTTCTAGAGGTCTGGACAGAAGTCTTAGGTCCCTCAACTCCTTCCAGACATTACCACGCTCAAGAGCACCAAACAGTCTATTGTAAATATAAGCAGTCCTAGCATGGTCTGTAGGTTCGTCTACCATCCTATGCAACCGCAAAAACTCAAGGAGATACTGCTCATCCTTTGTCCGTTTGTACCTACGGTATGTAGCATCTTTCTCACGCCGCATCTGCGACGATTCTTCATCTATCCATGGAAACTTATTCTTACTAGTCTTGAGTGCTTTTAACGGCGCCAAATCTTTGATTGCAGTAGTAAGATTGTCACAGAGGCAACCAAGCAGATTTAAAGTCAACTGTGTCAGTCATAAGCGGCGACTAATCACACCCGGCAAATTCCTCTCCCAATGCAGTTGGACAAATATTTTTATAGTTTCTATACATAATAGGTTTTTGATCTAAAGTTATAGTGTTGCAAGGCAAACATACGTCAATCAAATTACGCTGACTGTGAAAGCTCGCCAGTGGGTTCCGTGCATCAAGCACCACGTCGTTGTCATCGACAAGGATCAGGTAAATCCACGTGTGAGACGTCAGAGTATGATGCGTTGCACTGTGTTAGACCAACTGTAACGAAAGCTCAGCCGACAGATTACTAAGGAACTTGGCATCACTGCTCTCTTTGAGGAGATCAACATTCAAGTCCCCCATTATAATTTTATGGGAATAGTCATAACAAAAATTTCTTAAATCATTTAACAAGTTGGAGTTTCTGATAAACGAAACAGCAGAAAGACGATAAATAACAGAAACTAGCACGGGCTCGGGGCCGCCAACTTGCACAGAACAGAAAATATATTCAGGCACCTCCAGCTTATTGCTACTGTTACTAGTTTGCGTCTCCAAAAACTCTGACCAAAATAATGCATTTTCAGTCATCCTTAATATACAAGGCAACTCCTCCACCACGCAAGTTTCTGCCCTGCCTGAACACTTCATACTCCCTGACCTGAATGACGTCATCTGATACAGACGTACCCAGCAAGGTCTCAGCAACTCCAAATATGTCGTAAGAATGATAACAACTTAGAAGTTCACACACTTGCCCAATATGAGCTCTTAAAGAGGTCACATTTAGGAAGCACGCGCGCGGTTCACTTCTCTTCCCTGTTCGACTCTCCGAAGAGGACCGGTGCAGTCGTTGGGAGAGGCTTTATCCGAGGATATTGCATGGTTTTTAATTAATTCATGATTCGAGCTCATCCCACTATTTTGAGAATTAAATTTATCATTATCAATAGAACCTTTATTTATTGGAACGTCATCGTGTTTCCGAATATCAGTTACGTTAACATTAATCTGTACATTACATTTAGATTTATCTAATATTTTATTTAAATCATGTTCACTTTTAAATCTGTGTACTCTCTCCCCTCTCTCCCTCCTCACCATAAATTTACCACCTCTATGCCAAACAAACTTGAAACCTTTTCCGCTAGAATACTTTTAAAAATTTTTAAATTTAATATATTTATTTTTTTCAAGATACTCATTTATATATATTTGAGAATGGTGCTTGGTGGCAGAAAATATGATCAAGAGGGAGGGACCCAGATCCACTGTCGAAAAACCCGTTAATCTACGCCTAACATAAACACCTTCTGCGCCAAGTCATCTCCAGAAAGTCTAACCAACAATGAGAACACTTGGACCGCCAACGATCTTACACCCTGCAAACATCCTGTCCTTATTCTTATTTTCAGAATTAGAAATTTCAGTAACAGATACAATATTCGAACGTTCAAAAGTCGGAAGTATGGTTCCCAGAACAGCGCAAGCATAATCCTCCAGCCCGACATTAGCCGCAGAGTAGTCCAGTCCGCTAGACATCATCAAGACACTATTCCCAGAACCACACCTCTTCACAGCATGACAGGATGCCTCTTTACTGCTATCTGTGTGCATTTTTCCTGTTTCTATTTCTTTCGAATTAACAGGTGCCTCAATGTTACTGTTAAGTGGGCTGTTATCGGTATGTTTTGCTGATTGTACTTCATTCGAATTTACAAGCGTTTCAGCGTTAGTGCTTAGCGAGTGTTCGTCCTGGGTCGTGAGATCATTAACGGTCTGCATTACTTCAGCCACCCCGGTCATAAGCTGAGAAAAGTTGCTGTCCACTCTATTGAATTCATTACTTGAAAATACCTGCATATTATTAAAATCAGTCAGGAGAGATTTAGAAAACTCATCATGCATACCATTTAGAGCAGACAAAAACTCCTCTTGTAAAGTTTCTATTATTCCCCTCAGCTTAACATTCTCCTCCAGCAGGTACATCTGCCCAGCACGTAAACTCTTAATAATTTCATTTTGACTCTTCATTTTAACCACGATATTCCGCAGACCCTTTTCAACATTTATGACATTGCTCTAAAGAGCCGGAAGTTGAGTAAGATCGTTTTAAATCAATTCGAGCCTGCAAGATAGCGCACTTCCCAAAGCCGATGCAGCTGCCTGTATCGCAGAAGAATCAGCACCACTACCGTTTTGTTCTAAACCACATTTATTTTTGCTACTAATATTACCATCCGGGGTGGCCAACGCAGCGCCATCTCTTAATTGTTTATTAAGCAAATTAATACTTATACTATGTTCTCCTCCAACCACCGCAGTGCCGTTGATATTTGAGTCCGCATTGATCTTCTTACTCGCTGAATGTCTTTGTGCTTTTAAAGGTGGTGGCGCAACAGGTGAGCATCCTCGAGATGGTTTTAAAGCAACGATAGGCCTGATAATAGGAGCTCCGCGCATAGCGACATTGCGTGGGGCCCCTGGTTTAGTGCCAATGCTAGTGAGTGGGGCAGTGGGAGAAATGATAGGTCGACCAGCTAAACACCTCTAACAGTTATATTTTGGATTGCTATCGTTATCACGAGGCACGCGCTTCATACATTTTACGTGACAACGCTGCCAACATGTAAGACACTGGATTAATTTTTTTAACCCTAGTATATTATCAGTGGGAGAACCGCAAATGGCACAATGGTCCTTGGCAGTGATTTGTTGCATATGAGAAAATGTCAAGAAAAAATGAAAAGTATAAGCATGAAGGTGAGGGAGTTCTATTAATAAAATAAAAGGAATAAAAGATTGTTGCAAAAGCAGCGTCAGAAAATAAAAATAATAATAATACAATAAAAATAGAATAAAAGTAGGCCAACCAAAAACTATGAGATTCTCCGCTCAAGAATATCACGTTTAAAAATTAATAAAAAGAGAAATGAGAAATAAAGTGGAAAATCAGCATAATAAGCTGTTTAAAATTCGAGCGTCAGATATATAAAATTGAACAACTGGTGGAAAAGCGCCTCAAATATGATAATTACCTGTCACTAATACGCAGATAATACAGTATATAACGCAGTATATAAGGCAGTATATAAGGCAACTCATATATGGAGCCATTAGAGACACACTTGAGAGGTTATCTTAAGAAATAATCGGTTTGGTGCCAAAAAAAAATTCTTAGGTTATGCTGCAACATAAAGATGCATATGCATAAAGCGATGATAATGCACAATGCGCCACACTCACAGCACTAACACAATAACACTGCACAGCCAACAGAGCAAGCAGCAATGCCCATACCACTATCCAATCACCAGCAACAGTAGCAGAAACAGAAAGTGAGAATGTCCAAGAGCACGATGCGCAAATTTAGAGAAACGTTTAGGGTCCAAGAAATCAAAATGCACAAGTGCAAGCAGGTTCAAGAAAGCCTTGAGGACCCTCAGCTGGACGGTTCTCTGACCAAAACCTACAGTTATGTCAATTTACATTTTCATTAAGTTGAAATGTAGCTTCATCTGAAAATACGATATTATTCAAAAAGTTAGGTGCAGCATTTATTCTATTCATCATTAACTCACAGAATTCTAGTCTACGATCAGGATCGTCTTCATTCAATTCTTGAACTAAATGAATTTTATATGGATGAAAGATATTCCTTTTTAATATTCGGTGTACAGAACCTATTCCAATTTCATGTTCAGCAGCCACGCGACGGATAGATGTATGCTGGTTTTCAACAATAGCGATGCCACGTTCAACGAGACTGCTACATTTGCTGCAGTTGCAGGTCTTCCAGATTTAGGTCAATCTTTAACAGTACCAGTTATTTCAGAGCATGGTATAGTTTTTCCTATAGTTGCCCTTGAAATACCTGTAACATTAACCCTAAAAATATTATTGAACAAAGCTGCTACCTTGCTATGCGATCGATATCTGTCTCCCCACCCCCGCTCTCTCTCTCTCTCTCGAAGCGTAAGTAGCGCCACGCACGATTTTGTTGCTTCTCTTATTTTTGGTTTTAATATTGTTTTTTGTACTCTTTGAAAAGTACTTTTTTGCAGGAAGCCGTCCTAGTACGCCTGTGCTGCTATTCTGCTGCATTTTTTGCTGCGATTGGGACTCTGGACGACTTTCTCAATGCTACTGAGTTTAACGGCTGACTATATATTGCCTTGCTGTTTTGTCGTCTGATTGCTGCTGATCTTGCTGTTGTATTCAACTAATTTATTTTATCTGAGCTTGGTGCAGTGTTAGGCAGTGCTTATTGTGCTACTGGTGGTGCATTGTGTTGAGTAGTGGCTGGAGCTCAGTGCAATTTGTGTATATTTGCGGTGTGCATTCTATTTTAGCTGGTTTCTATTGTTGGCACCTTTATACTGTCTGTCTCTTTCTTACTCTCTATAAACTGTCGCCATTGCGCACAGCACACCGAATTGTAATATATATATATATATATATATATATATATATATATATATATATATATATATATATATATATATATATATATATATATATATACTCTATTCTCCCTTATCAGGTACTACTTCCGGGGCCTAGTGCAGTATTGTGGTGCACTTCAGATGTGCATTAAGTTAAGTAGTGACTGAGGAATTTGTTGGTGCATGTGCATATTTGTGTGCTTTTTGCTTTAGCTTGTCTCTTTAGGCGGCAAAACAATATATCTATCTCTTTCTGTTGCCTTGCAAAGTGTCGCCATTGCACCCGGCACGCTACCCCGTGGCATACATCTTTCTCTTTCTCTCTCATTGATTGTTGCTGCTCTTACATTCTGTCTCTCTCTCTGCACTATCTGTGAACACGGCCGATAGTGGTGAGGCTTTCTGATAGTGGTAACTACTGCATGTCATGCCATCTATACCAACAGTACTGGTATCTCTTTCTGCTATTATATCATAATTATCATCGTCTCGACAGGTATAAAGTCTGTTATTAAGGTTGCTCTCCACTAACTACCATCTCTTCATATCTATATACCTTCGAAATAATTTTAATATTTTTAACATTAAGGTTGCTGTCCACCTCTTGGTATCTCTTTATATATTATCTGTGCATTATATTTTATATATTATTAAGGTTGTTCTCCACTATCTACTATTGCTTTTTACTACTTTTAAACTTTTATACCTTTACACTCTTATAGTAATCCTGTACATTAGGCTTGCTTTCCACTACTCGGTACCACTACATAGTATTACTTTATACTTTATACCTTATCTGCATTCTATATTAAGGTCGCTCTCCACTGTCTAACATCTTTTTGTATATGAATTATCTTCATATCTTAAGACTCTTCGACACTTTAATTGCACTTAATTATGCCATCGCATTGCACCAAGTGTCCTAAATCTTTCATTCATACTTCCAAGCCGCTGGTCTGTGATCGCTGTGCCAGTTCTTCTCATAGTGGCTGTGCTAAACTTGTTGCTGTTATGTCGAACCAGGGAGAAAAGTTGAAGGTGTGTAATGCATGTATTGCAGCTGCCAATCCTGAAGCTGCCAATGCTGAACGCTCGTGCTCTTGTATGAGTTCTGTTGGATCTGCTGCCTCTGTCTATTCTTTACTTGGAAGAACGCCTACTCCTACACCGGCTAAGATGCAGAGTCAGGAAATGTTGGCCACGATTCTCTCGAAGATGGAGAAGCTTAATAAATTCGATGGCATAGAAGAGAAAATCAGTTCTATTGGCTCTCAGCTCACTGCTATAGACAGCAGATTCACCGCTCTTGAGAGTCGTGTAAGCACTCTGTCTACTACATTTGAAGAGCGTTTTAACTCAAATGAGCCTAGACTCGATAGGGTCTGTCAGGAGCAACAAGAGCTCAAGAAGAGATTGGAGGATGCGCCTGTTAGTGCTCCGGATTCATCTGCACTTTTGCCCTTCTCCACTAAACTGCAGGAGTTGGAGAGTCTGGACAAGTCATTGCTACAGCGTTGTGAAACACTGTCGGCGCAACAATCGCGCTTGGAGCGTGCTTCTGACTTAGTGCTTGGTGGGCTTGTGCCAGAGGAGTTTAATGATCTGAAGCGAGGTGCTTTTGCAGTGCTGTCCACTTTGGACTCTGGCTTCTCTTCGAATGATATTGCATCGATTCAAGCTCTTAGACGACCTAAAACATCATCTGATAAGACGTCGGATGATGCTATACTGAATAAGACTCTGGTGCAATCTACATCAGCTCCTGCATCTGTGCAGCAGCGTGCTCATTTGTCAGATATAGTACCACTGCTCGTTACGCTTCGCTCTCCAACAATTGCTCGTTCTGTCATCAGTGCTAAGATCAGGAAGAGTAAACTGCACACGACTATGATTCATGATCACCTACTGGATGGAGTTAAGACCGTCGACTTGCTTACACCTGCTCCGATCAATATTAATGAGTATCTCCCTTCATCACTTTATCAACTGAAGTTTCGAGTGCTCTCTAAGGCAAAGAATAGGAGGTACAATTTCATCACTTTTGTGAGAGATGGAAGGCTGTATGTGTGTAAGAAGAAGAGTGATGTACCAGTTAAGATCACTTCTGATGCTGATTTAAAGGCTTTTTTATTGAAGATTTCGCCTATACAAGCCGAGATCGAGACGACCTCTTAGCCTATGGTGTTAAGGTACCTGTGGAGCCAGCCTGTGAGGGCTTTGAGGAGTGATATGAGGCCATTGACCATTCCTTTCGCATCTACAGAATATTACCAAAGGTCATTCCTGGTCACTTCATCGCGGTTATGGAATGATCTTCCTGCAGCATTGAGAAGCTTACCCTCACTGTCACTGTTCAAGTCTGCCTCATTTTCCTACTTCCTATCCTTAGAGCGTGGACCTCTGCCTTTATAATAATAATTTTTATTCTTATTTTTGTTTTTATTTTCATTTTTATTTTTATCTTTTATTTTCATTAAATTTATACTAATATTCATTTGTTTAAAAATTTTTTTTTTCCCATGAAATTTTTTCTTTCTATTGTATTTTTATTTTATTTTTTATTTTTTGCTGTTTGTATTATTGACGACTTTGTAATAACTTTATTTTGTTGTACAACATAATGCACATTAATAAACTTAATTATCTATCTATCTATCTATCTCATCATAAGAATAGTAATGCCATCACGTTCAGTTAGACGGTTCATTTTTTTAAGGCAGAAATTTGAAGCAAAAATTCTAATTATTATCGATAAGTAAAAAAAATTTGATTAGTTTAACTTAAACCAGTATTTAGAAATCGTGTAATATAAAAAAAAATTTATAGCAGATAAATAAAAAAATTCATAAGTTCCACCGAAATTACTTTAATCAAATTATAATATACATGTTTAATACAATGAAGTAACATCAAGAACGTACAAAGCTGTTATTATTTAGAATGCTATGTTTTGATAAAAACTGATAAATACTGTGTCTGTGTCTGTTTGTCTGTTTGTCTGTGTGAGTGTGTGTGTGTGTGTGTGTGTGTGTGTGTGTGTGTATGTGTGTCTGAGTCTGCATATTTCATAATGTGATCCCCTCGCAGTTCCGTCTATAAACTTTAAATGATGTTCATGTGACCTCTTGGGGTAATTTTGACCCACGGTAAAATACTCATCTGGACGTAAAATTTCCCGATCTTTTCATTTCCAGGGTCGAAATGAGGGATTTCCATTTTAAAAAAAGGATTTAACCTTAAAAAAATCTTGAAAATAACTTTCAAAGCCAAGGTCACCTGTCAGCTCCTTGGACCATATTAAACCAAACTATAGGACTGCGTTCTGTAATTCACCTTATAACACGATCTGCTTCAATTTTTCCATCTAAACTTCGAATGACCTTCATGTGACCCCTAGGGGGTAATTTTGACCCGCGGTCAAATACCTATCCAGACGTTAAATTTTCTGATTTCTTCATTTTCGGGGTCAAAATTAGGGGATTCCATTCAAAAAAAGGATTTGACCTTGAAATAACCTTGAAAAATAAGTTTGGGGTCAAAACCAAGGTTATCTGTTGATTCCTTGGATCAAACCTATCAACTTTTGTCTAAAACATTTTCTCGGAAAATGTGATCCTGAACAGTTATTCAGGGGGATCCATTCTTTTGGAACACCCTGTATATATTGTGCGGGCGTGTATGTTCATGCGACGTAAATTCCGTATATTTTATGATTTGATATTTTTTGTTTTCAAATTCCATTTATTTCCCAACGATTTGACCAAAAATTTTTAAATTGCGCTAAAATACCCTATATACATATACAAATCAAAACTCCTTGAAAAAATTGAGGTGCATTAACTTGCTAATTAAACCTGCTCCAGACTCGACGTGTTAATTCATTCTCATTGTCAGTGATGTACGACCAAACTCATGTCAGTTTCGAATGTATCGATATACCATATTTTTTGAGCTTGTACAAGTCGAAATCCCCATAAAATATAGTTATCACTCCTAAGTTCATTCATAACAATCTTCAAAATTATTTTCACTTTAATTACAATAAATGTATACAAAAAACATGGAAATGCACTTTCTTAAACAATTCTAAGATTTTTTTAACTTATCATTGATACGATGATCTGATAAATAGACACATAAAGTCCATTTATTTATTTTCAACTTCCATTCCACTTCACAGTAACACAGATTTTGACAATTCGGAAAATAAGTGATCAATATTATAAAAAAAAGTAAATCAACTAATTTTAAGAGGAGGTCACGTATCTCTGTCCTTTTTTAATCAAAGAAATGATTTTTTTACAAAAACTAATAACTTTATTAAAAAATGAAGAGAAAGCCGCATCTTGTATCAAAAAAGCAATATTTTCTTTGATAAGAAAAAATTAATTTAGTTGCTTCGTTCTCAAGAAAACCTTGAAAAACCAAATTGTCGGTCCTAACTTCTATGATTTAAGTTTTTCAAGGTTTTCTTGCAAACGAAGCAATAAAATTAATTCTTTCTTATCAAAGAAAATATTGCTTTTTTATAACGAGATGCGGCTTTCTCTTCATTTTTTGTTAAAGTTATTAGTTTCTGTGAAAAACTCAATTCTTTGATTAGAAAAGGACAGAGATACGTGACCTCCTCTTAATACGACTTGCGTAGTTCCTTTGGGATTTATCCACCTACAGCCTATTTGGCCTAGTAAGTGACACCTTGACCACCATTGTGTTTCGGTGTTTTCGCATTTGAAACCATATCTCAATTTCTCTAACTAAGGTAGGTGTGTGCTCGATCGTGCAAGCCTCCTTAGGCGGGGAACATCGCTTATACCCATCCTTTCTAGCGCATCAAGAGCTCATCATATCAAATATGGTTTTAGCCCAACTTTGAAGCTTAGCAGCTCTAAAAATATGTACTTAAGAGATCTAAAAGAATTCTGAGTGGTCCATAATATGGAAAAAAACCATTATACGAATTTGTAGCTGAAAAAAATTTTTTGTCCTTCGATTTGGCAGAGAATGGGCGATATATATATATATATATATATATATATATATATATATATATATATATATATATTTTGTGTGTATACTTTGTGTGTGTAGCTTGAGTGAGAGAACAAATCGTTCTCGCCACTATCAGACAAAGCTAAAATCATTAGTAATTTTTTTTCTCTGACTTTAACATATTGATTTCAGTCTGAATATTATATAGCCTTATATGTCTTCAACTTTGTCGCACGCATACTAGTATATCAGTACATTTAGCTATATCTGCATCGTTTCACAATTCGTAATCGTGCCGCGCAGTCAGAGAACAAATTGTTCCTTTGACTGTCATATCTGCCATCCAAAGTGTAAAAGTGGTTAGCTACATTGGAATCCCATTGGAGTTAAGGTTTTCTTACTTTGGACGGCAGATATGTAAAGCTGTCTATAGCTTGATTTTTTTGTGCTATCTACTCGAATTATCTTTAATATTAATTATTAAATTTTTTGTATAGCGGAAAAATTTGATCTGCTGATTTTTTTTCGAAAATATTTTTTTCAGCAATAAAAATCATAGTCAAATTTTTTATTGTTATTGAGCTTAAACTTATTTACAAAACTAAATAGTTTTTGTAGGTTAAGAGCAATAATCCCACGACTACGTAGTGTGATATCATATCATATTCTTATATATTTGTCTGCGTTAGTCCATTTTGTGAATACTCTTGCAGCTCATATCCTTCTAGCACCTTGCCAATTCAGCACTATTCCTTTAAGTGACTCTACATTAAGCAAGCTGGTTTGTTTGTATTTTATTAAAAATTGCTAGTAATCTTTATCATTTGCTTGGCGCTCTCTCATACCCACAGCATTGTAGTGACTTTACCGACTGGAAATGATCGTCATCTTATATAGTTCCGTGTAACAAGAAAATTTTTTTTTGCTGGACTCTTTGACGTTTTTTTTTTAAGGATGGAAATCTTTTTTGTGTGTATCTCGGTTCTCCCAACTATTTTTTTTACTTTCTCATAGATAATTTTTTTGGTTGTTTTGAGGTTACTTTGTTTTCGTTATCTAAAAATTTATTTTAACGTTACATGTAATACAAATTTTTTTTTCTTAGTTTCATTTTTTTTAACAATATCTCTGAAATTCGTTACCTAAATTTACACGACGTCCTATATAAATAGTTCTTTGATATTGCCATGCTTTATGCTTAAATAGCCTGATTACAAGATAATAATCGAGAGTAGAACTTGCTGTTGCGTCGACGTTGTCTGGTTTTAGGGTTTTTTTCTTGTAGAAATTTCCATTGTGAATGCTGGCTATGAATTGAAAATAGATTCTTTTTTAAATAGAAATTTTCATTGTAAATGCTGGCTACGAAATTTTTTTTCGCATTTCAGTGTAAAATAGTGTCATAATAGTTAAATATCATCTTGGTACTACTCTAAGACAGCTTTGACTTTTTTTTGTAAAAATAATTTTACTGTGTAGTATATAAAAATTTTTGTTTTTGCTTTCTCATAGAGAAAGCATTGTATCAATGAAAAAAATTTTTTTCTATTTTTTCATTAATTTGTACATATTTAGACTCAGGAAGTCGAAAAAGTGGTTTCCAGAAAATGTCTGTATGTATGTGTGTGTATGTGTGTGTGTGTGTGTGTGTGTGTGTATGATTTCAGTACGCCAATAAGATCTCGAGAACTACTCGATGGATTAACTTCAAATTTTGCATGCAATTTATTTTTTTGTCTAACTGGGGGGAAGTTATTGAAAATTGATCTTCTTAGCTCAGTTTTTTTTAGAGCCATTTTAAAAATTTTAAACAAATTTTGATTTTTCATTTTTTTGATATTTTACGTAAACTACTGGTAGAATTTTCTTGAAAATTTGTATGAACATTATTTGTGACTGCCAAAAGAAGAAAAACTTTTACCAACTGATTTTCTTAGCGCACTTTTAATTTTAGATCATTTTAAAAATTTAAAAAAAAAATTTTTTTTTTATTAATTTTTTATTTTACGACAACCATTCGATAGATTTGCTTCTAAAGGTTATAGCAGAATAAGCATGGTGAATTTGCCCCCTCCCAAATGACGTATCTGATATGGGTCACTTAAAAGGTTATCAAAAAATATTAAGAAAGCCAAAATTACAGACCCCTAAACCCCATGTAGGAGTTATAAAGCTAAAAAACGTGATTTTTCGATTTTATTTTTTTACAGCCAGAGACTTGTAAAAAATCATGAAAGTAGGTTTTTCCTTTCTAAATAATTAAAATTTTTTACGAAACTCATAACCTCAAAATTGGCTCCGAAAAACCTCATTAAAATTTTAAATCAGTGTTTTTACATCCCAGATTTCGAGGCACTAAACTCAATATAGGTATTTTTTATGTATTTTTTCCTGCTCTTCACGATGCCGTCATTAGTTTACAAAAAAAAATGGTGGCACACCCAATTTTCGGCCAAAAATCGTTTTTTTTGGCTTTTTTACGGGGTTTTAAGCTTTAATAATGAAATAAATTACTATATTATGGCTCTAAATAACACTTTTTCTATATTTTTCTACTTTTTGTTGAGTTCTGAAATCAGATTGAAGATATTTTCAGCTGAACACGCTATCCTACGCTCAGAAACGGTTTTTTGTGGGGTTATTTAAAGATTTTGTTGTGTGATTTGGCATCTGAGAGATTTGGAAAGACATATTTTGATAATCCATACATGTTCTTTACAACTGTATACTCAGATTTGCAATATTTTAATCCATAAACCATGAAAATTTACCGAAATCTAATTTTTTTGAGGTTATGTAATAATTTTATTTGATTATATTTTATTTAAATAACTTAAATAAAAAATATCAGTATTTTTTATGAGTTTCTATTATTTTGTCTTATTAGATTTACGATATTTTCATTTACACGTTCCAGTATTTGCCAAAAACTGATTTTAGTTTAAGTTTATGTACAAATTGTATTAACTTATATTACATTTAAAAAGCTTAAGCCAACGGTTTTTAGTTTTTTTTATCTTACCATTTTTCAATCATATTTTCAGTATATTGCGATGCGCGCTTAACATAGTATTTTGAGAAAATGTAATGTTTTTACTAAGTTATGTTATTTTTACTAATTTGAAAACAGTTACTTTTAAGTGTACTTAAATCATTTCTTAAATATCATGGCACAAATAATATTTTTTCAAACACCGCAACTTTTTATTTAAATAAAGTTCATAATAGAATTGGTAGGAAAAGTAATTTTCTCATTTTCATAGTTTGCGTAGTGTATAATATAATAAATTATAAAAAAATGTTAAATGTAACTCAAGACAAAAACTCAAGATTAGTGACAAATAAAGCCTCGAGCAACAAAAATGACCAAGCCCATTTTTTTTAAAATTGAGTTATTAAGTAAAGCATATTTTTTAGCCTATTTTCTACTATATTTAATTATAAAATTTTAAAAAAATTTGATTTTTCAATTTTTTCGGTATGTCAAAAAACTGCTGCAAATCAAAAAAGCGCTAAGTCCATTGAACTTGCTTATCAAAAATGGTCAAGTCCAATTTTAATTTTAAGAATAGAGTACATGTGCATTTTTATGAATATACACACGCATATACTTACACATAAACATAATACGCTCACAAATACACACTCTTAAGCATATGCAATAATAATATACTATGTGTTATTTATAAATAATAAACGCGTATTTATGAGTGTACGTCTATGTTTGTTGATAATGTTCAGCGAGCTTCCGAGAATAAACTTTAGCGTTTTTTCGATTTGCAGCAGTTTTTTGATGTACGAAAAAAATATTGAAAAATCAAATTTAAAAGCTTAAGTTACATCGTGATATACCTTGCGAATTCATTACTATAAAAAGAAATAAATATATTAAAAAATAGGATTAAATATAGTAAATATATAATTTAATATAGTAAGATTAAATATAGTAGAAAATAGGATAAAAAATATAAATGACTAATAATTTAATTTTTGAAAAAAATGGACTTCATTTTTGTTGTGAGACGCTTCGACATTATGTTATATTATTTGACAAATATATAAATTACAAATCTAAAATTGCCAAGTTCAGATAATACTTTTGAATAAAAAATAACTGACTAGGAGAGTGTCACACCTCCGGATCACGGATTTCGCTCAAACTTCGGGATAAGTTTTCAGATGATAAAATATGCAAAAAGCTAAAGTTATAGTCATAAATACTCAATATTTCCCTAGTTACAGGCAATGAAAGAAAATCACTAAAAAAGTTACTAGATTTTTAAACGCATATAGTTCTTTAGCGTCGATAGCTACAAGCTTGAAACTTTTTTTAAATTAAAGCTGAGCTCAAATCCTTTCGAAATAGTAGTTACAGCATATCAAAATATTATTTTTTCCCAAAGTTAGAGCGTAATAACTTTTTTAGTGATTTTTTTTAATTGCCTGCAACTAGGGAAATATTGAGTATTTATGACTATAACTTTAGCTTTTTCCATATTTTATCATTTGAAAACTTATCCCGAAGTTTGAGCAAAATCCGTGATCCGGAGGTGTGACACTCTCCTAGTGAGTCCCGATTTTGCATCAAAATTAGTCAAGTCCTTTAATTTTTTTTTTTCAAAACTAGCCAAGTCCATAGCCACATTAAAGTTAGCTAAGTCCATATTAAAAAATTATTTTTCTCTTTAAAAAATCAATTTAGAGTTTTCGAAACATGTGCAAAAATCTTATTTTTTATCGGTGAATTCAATAGTATATTGGTTAACAAGCGATTTAGAATCATTTAAAAGATAGAGGTTTTTTGCATTTTTCTCAAAATGCGTTGGTTGTGACTTAGCCGCGTATGTTGTGAGACGCTTCAAATAGTCATTTATGAAATTTTTATTTTAATATTAAAATGCGAAAGTCAAATGAAAATCTTTGAAATAAAATATTATTTTTCACTTTATTAAAAATAATTATAAATATTGAAGATTGTTCATGAAGTAAATATTCATAAAAAATAATAGTTATTCCCAGAATTAAAGCAATTTTATTCATCTTCATCACTGTCTTCATTTATGCAAACTTCTACTCGATCTTTAAGAAACATATTAGAAAGAATTTCAGCTGGTTTTATAATTTTTGATAAGTATCTTCCGTGAGAAAGGTAATAAATAATTGCTGCAATGTGTTCACAGCATCCAATAGTGCGGTTACCATTAGCACAATCACAATAATATCTAATAATGCTTGAATAGCCAATGCCATTAGGTTGATACTGAATGAAACATTTATATTGTTTTCTATTTACATGTCTTGATTGTACTTCAAGTTTGAGAATATTTGATCTTTCTTTAACATACCCTATTTTTAAATTGTCATCCGAGTCCAATATCTCTGCTAAATAGGATATGCTCTGTTTAAGCTGGTATGACCCTGTAAAAAGAATTTTTAAGTCTTTCTTCGTTAATTCAGGAAAATCTGGCAAATCACTTGAAGTCACGGTAAAAAATGGTAGTTTTCGACGGCTCCACCTTTCTGCAGCTACTTCCTCTGCTAATGTATTTACAGTTTCTTTCTTAGATTGCATGATGTTAAATATTTCATCTTGCACATCTTTATCAGAATCTAGACGCACTCCAAATGAATTATTAAAATAGCAAGCAATTTGACAGTAAGATCCAGTATCTTTTAACATTTTGTTATCAAGTTTACGATCTAATAATTTGTTTTTTTTCTTTTCAATCCCATGTATTGCTTCTACAACCCATCTTAATTTTGTTGTAAATCGAGTTTCGTTTGATTCTTCTGTTGAGAGTTGTGATTTTTTACCTTTAAGTGCTGGCATCAAAACAGTAAAACCCATATCTTCTAATTTTTTTTTATATCTCGAAAGCCTCTATCCAATACGAAAATATCACCTTTGTGAAGCAATTTAGTCAAAACTTCTGTTTCTAATATTTTCATTAAAATACTGGCATCATTCATGTTAGCAAGATATGGTCCTAACTGATCAATAACGTAGCCATTAGTGGTACAAATTGTAAATGGTTTTAATAAAGGAACTTTTTTTTGACCTGAAAAAGATTTTCTTTGATATTCATTGTTTAAGCTTATTTCGTGTCTGATGTATGTTCCATCACAAATCAAAATAAGTTTTTTTCCTGGTTGCAGAAGTTTTGCCATTTGAGAAGTTTCATTTTGAATCAAGTAATCCCTATCAGCATTCCTTAATCCAAAGTAATTTGGTAATACATCATTTTCAAAAGACACTAATACTGAATGACAAATATCAGATATTTGTTGTTCTTTTTCGATATCGATGCGCATTTTAAATAAAAATATAATTATGGCTTGAGTTACTGTTCTTACATTAGAATTTCTAAGAGAAGTAAGCTGCTCTCGTAGTTTTATAATATTCTCCCAATTTAATCCTGTTAATATTTTTAATTTCTTCTCAGGCATATCAAAATCAGCTGTCTTATCTAACAAAGTTTCATTTGCCCTTGCGGACATTTCATTAAGGAATTCAGGTAATTCTGTAACCTCTATTACACTCGTGTTAGAAAAAATTTTTATCTTATTCAAGTCTTCTTCAATAATTTTTTTTCGAATCAAATGGTCACGACAGCACCTATTATTTTTTGGTATAAATAAATTAATTCTACTGAATGTTTGAACTCAAGCAGTTAAAGGCACTAAAATAAGATTACTTTGTTTTTGGAATCCACAAATAAAACAATATTTATGAGTTGCAATTGTCCTTGTGATAGATGATTCTACAGTTTTAGGTTCTTCTTTTTCAACTACTTTATACGACAATGACTCTGATGATTCACTTATACTAAGCTGAGAAAGGGTACTAGAACATAATTCTTGAGATGAAATATTTTCTGAGGTATTACCAGGATTGATTGTGTTAGAGCGTGACATATCTTTTATCATTCGGATTCTACATGAATTACATACTACATCATTGATGTTAATATTTTCTATATTTGACAATCGCTTAGCGTATTCCAATTCAATTTCTGTACTAATAATTTTCTTCTGACCACTAGTTTTTCGTAAATGAATAGTACACATAGCGCATTTCCTATCATCTCGCTGCCTTGTATTTGTGACATTATTTTCATTAGAAGATCTATTAATATTCCATAAAATTCATAAAAAGAAATGTTTAAAAATCAATTGTTAATCTTTGAAAACTTTACATTAATAATATTTTATACACCATCAATGGATGATTATCGATTCAATTAAGAATATATATAATATATATTATTACTAAAACTTTCAATATAAATATTGTAACAAGCCAATGAATATAGTATATAATCTTATGAAGTAGATTATGTGCACATAAATTCTGATGCAAAACAGATGTTTTAGGATATTACATATCTAAGTCAATAAAAGTATAATAACAATACCAATAATAATTTATCCACTATTTCCATGATAATTTAAAATATTTATGTATCGGAATACGTATGACTGTTTTCTGCAATAGAAATATTAATAATGATTTTTTAAATTACATTTTTTCAATAGGTTATAAAGATATTTCTATTTGATAAAAAGTTTTATCATACTCACATTAATATACATCATAAACTCCAACAATCAAAACAAAATGATTTATTTCGAATTATTTAATAGTTTGTAGCAGAATGCATCTGCTATCGAATATAATAGTATAAGTATTCTTTAAGCATCATTCATATTGTATATAGTTAGTCATAGAGTATGCGTAATACATATATCTCCCTATATTATATAGTTATATGAACCAAAATTCAGTCGGTGCCCCCCACCTCCCCCCCACAGCCCACCACAGCCCCCCCACATGATTTTTATTAATTAAATAACGTAAATTTACGTTATTTTATGTTATCGATCATTACCCCCCCACGTCCCCCCCATAGACCCCCCACTAACCCCCCTCTTGCCCCCCCTTACAATCCCCCCACAACCCCCCCACAATCCCCCCCACAACCTTTTAGAACCATCAAATACTGGATAATATAGTTTTATATTTTTTCATTATATTCTATTTATGTATAATATTACATAAAAATATAAAAATTTTAATTTTTTTTTTGTTGAAAACTCGAAAGTAGTTGAATAAAATTACAATTTATAATATTTAAAATGAAAAACATGTGCCTCATCAGATATCTTATTACCATTTTTTACATAGTTTATCTGAAATTAATAAATATAAATTTAAATTAATTCTATTACAATTCCTCAACACTATAATTAATTCATTTGTTGAAAACATAATGATTTTTAATAATTTGTTCATATTATAAATATTTTATTGTATTAAAATAAAAATAAGCATATAGTGTTGAGGATTCAGATTTCCACACCATCTTACATTATAAACCTTTAATAGTATTGATTTATACAACTTTTAAAATTAATTGATATTAATATTTATGTTTAAATTTATATAACTTTCAAGATTAATAACTATTTATATTTGTTTTACAAAGGTGTAGATCAAACGGATGATAATATTCATTTGAATTATTCAATAGAAATGTTAAATAACATAAGAGAAGAATTAACTCCACAGGAACTGAAATTAAAAGTAAATACCATAATTATGTTAATTCGAAATTTAAGTATAAAAAATGGATTATGTAATGAAACGCGATTAAAAATAATTAAATTATTCAAATATAACATAGAAGCACAAATAACTCTTTCACGTTGTAAAAATGTAAATAAAATATATATTCAAAATGAATCGAAAAACAGAGATATTGTACCTAACATAGTTTGGAAAGAAATATTAAAAAAATAATTTTATTATAATTTAACAAAAATTTAATGTTATTTAAATAAATTTTTTATAAATTATTTTATTAATTAAACTTTATTTTTTTTCAGGTTATATTTATATTAATTATAAACATTAAAAATTTTTAATAATATATAAATAAAAAAAAAATGGAATGGAATCCAATTAATAATGTTGAAATTGACAATGTTAATGATCAACAAATGATTGAATGAAATCCATTCTGATGGAAAATTTAAATGATCAAATTGAAGAACATTTAAATTTTTAAGAAGAATATGAATATTATTTAGAAAGTCTAGATAATAATAGTTCAATAAACAGTACAATAATTTCTGAATTAAATAACATTATTAATTCATATATAGAGGAAAATAATGAACAATTTGAATTTAAAAATTGGAATGAAGTACCAGAGTATTATAAATATTATGCGAATGAAATTATAAAATATAAAATAAATATACGCGAACCAATAGCAGAATATTACTTTAATCAAAGTCATGAAATTTATTCTAAATATTTATTAAGATTAGCTAACATTATTAATAAAATATGAAAAATTAAAATAAATCATAAATATTTCAATATATAATAATAAATTAAAAAAAATTTTTAAACATTATCAATATTATTAAAAATAAAAAAAAATAAAATATTTAAAAATTAACTAAAATATTTAAAAGTTATGATTATTTAAAATTTATAAATCGAAATTTTAATAAATAAATAATTTAACTACTAACAACAATAAATAAAAAAAACATATTCATAACTTTTATACAGGTAAATGTAATATAAGTAAGTATAAAATAATTTAAAATTATTTTATTTATTTATTTGTTATATAAATAACTAAATTTTAAATAGAATATGATATAATGATCATGTAATAATTTCATTTATAATATCATAATAAATTTATAAATTTTAGTATGAATTTTTGATATATCTCATAAAATGTTTAAAATGAGAAAAAAGATATAAAAAGGAATTATAACAAAATAATCCTATAAATCTTATAAAACTCAAAATCATTACGATATATCAAATAATATACTAAATTATCAACGAAACTAAAAAAAAAATGATTTAAAAATTTAAAAATGATTTAAATGTTTAATATATAATAATATTTATAGCACAACTGGGGGTTGGCGAGTCAGTGCGAGCAGGGGGTACTTCCCCTAGTATATATATATATATATATATATATATATATATATATATATATATATATATATATATATATATATATAGAGAGAGAGAGAGAGAGAGAGAGAGAGAGAGAGAGAGAGTTGAGTCCAATTCCTTAGACCAAGCATTTAAAGTAATAGAGTAGGGATAGGTTCGCTTGTTCCTGAGGAATATAGTGGAATATGGCGAACCAGGCGTATATAAGCAGCGCCGTGAACCAAAGTGAGTCAGTCCTGCTCCGAGGTCTTCCGGGTATTCATTCCGGATAATACTCATGTGATCGCACGTAGTATTATTGGGAATTAATACAATAGGTCGAGATATTTATCGTTAAGGGATCACACTTGGTGATATATGATTCCGACCAAAATCAATTCCTAGGGGAGCTGTTAATCCTATTTTATAATACATGTGATCGCACGTTATTGTGGAGCAGGTGGTACAGTAAAAGTCTATCGTTGCATCATAGTACATGGGATTGCTCATGCGTGAGGTAACCTAGATTTCCGTCCTTCCTGTCTGGGAGTATTGCCATATGGTACAGGTGATTGCACGTGACTATATGGTAATATAAGAATAACCGACGACTGTTATGCGGTCCAGGGGATTGCTCGTGGTCGTATGAGAGTCTCAGTTAAAGACATCCTTCTTGCACTAAGTTAGGTTCGGGTTGTAGTCAGGTCAGATCACGTGATTGCAAAACGAATTTATCTTGGCAACCAGTAATTGCACTCTGTATTACGGGATCGCTCGTGGTCGGGAGGCAATTGAGGGTTTTCGCACCTTCTAGAATTATGTTTGCGCTTTCACGAAATCTTAAATTCAATACCGCTAGTTAGGTTTTAAGTTTATTTCAAAACGCATATTAGTTTAATTATTGGAAAACTAAGAACGTCATTTTTCATTTGTTTCAGACCGCTGACTCGTGAATACAAATAACTACTGTTATATTTGCTTTTGTATTTTATTATTTTATTTAAGAATATATTTGTAGTTAAATTTTATTATTTTTCTTATTTGAATAAACGTTAAATCCTGAATCCTGGATCGCTGAAGCATCTGGCATCCTAACAGTAAAATCCTATCCGTTACAAGTTTTCTGTTTTAAGATTCGAATTTAAAAACATTTAAGTAATGGTTATATCTGTATTTTTTTCTTATCATGAGACAGATAAAGACAGAATGAGGTATGAGTAAGGCTCGAATTTATAGTCGACACTCAACACTCAGTACTCGGATCTCAACCCTCAGATTTCAAAGTTCCATTGTTCCGTGTTCCCTATAAACGTAGACATGCTTTATAGGGAACACAGAACAATAAAACTTTGAGATCTGAGGTTGAGATCGGAGTGCTGAGTGTTAAGTGTCGACTATAAATTCGAGCCTAAGGGCCTTTGCAAGCTGTCTATGTCCATGGACCTAACAAGCATAAGAGGAATGATTGGTGCATAAGTACCCTTATGTCCACCTTATTCCTTCTTATTCCTATTTTCTCGCGTTATTCTTTTATCCTGCAAAGGTCCTAACAGTGTTATTTGAGTTGGGTCCATTAATTCGATCCTAAATCGACTATAAATTCGAGCCTAAGGGCCTTTGCAAGCTGTCTATGTCCATGGACCTAACAAGCATAAGAGGAATGATTGGTGCATAAGTACCCTTATGTCCACCTTATTCCTTCTTACTCCTATTTTCTCGCGTTATTCTTTTATCCTGCAAAGGTCCTAACAGTGTTATTTGAGTTGGGTCCATTAATTCGATCCTAAAACAGTTACTCACTAATGCAAACAATACGGCAAAGCTAGCTTAGGTCCGAATTTACAAGCATCACTTGAGTATATAAAGCTACGATTTTCAAGTATATATACTTGTTTTGAAATCTGGAATCTGTAAAGTTCCAAACTTTAAAAATTCAAGTAATAGCTCATACTCAAAGAATGTTTATGAATTCAACCCTAAGGAAGTCACGTCATTTTCAAGAACGGCGTAAGAAAGAAAGGTCGTTCATAATCTCAGCTGTATCCAAACTGGGTAATACTTACATGACGTGTTAATAGGTGGCACATGGGTAGAAAAAACATATAAAGAATATGAATCATCCATTATGAAATATTATATATTTAAATATCTAAAGTAAAAAAAATAAATAATTATACAGAATTGTGTACTCGTATAGAAACTAGTTTTGCTAACTTATTTTCTCTCAATATTGCTTTAACTCTATTTTATATGGACATCATTTTATCAACTTTGCTTTTTCGACAACTTATTTCAGCGATATTTTTTCATACTTCATTAAATGAATTGAGAATTAAATTAATATTTTCTAAGTAAAGCAATGCTGGTTTTATTATTTTTTTGCAACTCTATTAAACAAGTCCGAAGATTGTGGAATTCATTGAAACATCAAATGCCACTGGTATGAAAAAGTGATCTATTTTAAAATTATGGCTTAAAATATAACATAAGCAGAGAATATAGAATAATTTATCTTTAGCTATAGTAGGTTGGATCGGCCATTTTCGTGATGCACAGAAAAAGGGTTAGTTATACCCCCTATGAGGAAGGTGGCGCTATGTTCTCCTTAAGCGCGCATTTGGAAACTATAGCTCCGCCTGCCTTATGAGGGGTATAACTAACGCTTTTTTTAGCATTACGAAAACGGCCTATCCGACCTTCTAACATAAGTCAATACAATTTGTACATAAACTTAAACTAAAATTAGTTTTTGGCAAATACTGGAACGTGTAAATGAAAATATCGTAAATCTAATAAGACAAAATAATTGAAAGTCATAAAAAATACTAATATTTGTTATTTAAGCTATTTAAATGAAATATAATCAAATGAAATTATTACATAACCTCAAAAAAATTAGATTTCGGTAAATTTTCATGGTTTATGGATTAAAATATTGCAAATCTGAGTATACAGTTGTAAAGAACATGTATGTATTATCAAAATATGTCTTTCCAAATCTCTCAGATGCCAAATCACACAACAAAATCTTTAAATAACCCCACAAAAAACCGTTTCTGAGCGTAGGATAGCGTGTTCAGCTGAAAATATCTTCAATCTGATTTCAGAACTCAACAAAAAGTAGAAAAATATAGAAAAAGTGTTATTTAGAGCCATAATATAGTAATTTATTTCATTATTAAAGCTTAAAACCCCGTAAAAAATCCAAAAAAACGATTTTTGGCCGAAAATTGGGTGTGCCACCATTTTTTTTTGTAAACTAATGACAGCATCGTGAAGAGCAGGAAAAAATACATAAAAAATACCTATATTGAGTTTAGTGCCTCGAAATCTGGGATGTAAAAACACTGATTTAAAATTTTAATGAGGTTTTTCGGAGCCAATTTTGAGGTTATGAGTTTCGTAAAAAATTTTAATTATTTAGAAAGGAAAAACCTACTTTCATGATTTTTTACAAGTCTCTGGCTGTAAAAAAATAAAATCGAAAAATCACGTTTTTTAGCTTTATAACTCCTACATGGGGTTTAGGGGTCTGTAATTTTGGCTTTCTTAATATTTTTTGATAACCTTTTAAGTGACCCATATCAGATACGTCATTTGGGAGGGGGCAAATTCACCATGCTTATTCTGCTATAACCTTTGTATGCAAGTTATTCGCTATTGTCTAAAGAAAACAAGCTTAGGAACACTTATTTTCTTAGCGTAGTTTTAATTTTAGAGCATTTTGAAAATTTTAAAAAAATTCTCTATTTTTCATTTTTTTTCTATTACACAAAAATCATTCGATAGATTTGCTCGAAAATTTTTATGGAAATCATTTGCAATGGCCTAAATAAATCAAACTTTGAAAAACTTATTTTCTCAGTGCAGTTTTAAATAAAACCTAAAGCATATAGGCCTCCTCCAGCCCCGAATGAGTTCTTGTTTCCTGATACCACATGCACCGGGGCCAAATTATCACGGTTAAATGAAACTGCCTCTATAGCTACCGTTACACCGAAATATGAGTAAAGCCAGAGCGGTACGGTCTAACGCTTTGAAAAACTGAAATTATAGACGTTTCTAGTTTTATTTTAAGAAAAATGTAAAAAAAGCTCCTAATTAAAGTGTGAATAATTTAGTCTAGAAACGTCTTTGATAAATTAACAGTAACTAAAATGAAAGTCAATATCTATTAACTAACAATGGGTTGGAATTTAAAAACCAGATTGTAGACGACTGGTTAGAGAAATATGGTATAAAACACTCCATTACCCCCCTTTATCATGCACCGTCAAACCCCGTAAAGTGAGTAAACCGTAATCTAAACCCATAAGCAATAGTTCCATTGAAGAAGACCACCGCGATTGCGAAAAACACTTAGGAGAATTCAGCTTCGCTCTCTTGTCCACTAAATTCACTCCAGCTTTCTTAAATATGAGTCGCAATCCTATTCCTACAATCCTTTTCCGCAAACCAATTCAGCAAGGTGACATCGCAGAATGGGCGGACAAAAAAAAAGACTACCAGCGATACAAGATTTAGTTAAAAGGATTGCAGATAATGCAATCGCTCGTCAAGCTAAATACTACGATTACAAGCTGAAAATAAACGACATGTAGCGTTTGAGCCAGGAGATCTGGAAGGTCGTAGAAACCACACGTTATCTTCCACTGTCAATAAATTTGATGCGAAATTAGCGCCAAAATTCATTGACCCGGCCAAAGTTATCAAAGTATTTTTGCCAGTGGTATACTTAGTTGAAGACGTCAATACCAAGTGATAAAATAAAGTTTTTTTCAATGACCGGAAGAGATATATCCCGCTGAGACGACCCCTTCCTACTAAACTCACCGCCATCTCCCTACTTTCCTGCTCCTAATCCTACTCTCTCCCCTTCTCAAGCAGTCTCCAATCCATCCTCCCATCGCTTGCAGCTAATAATCCCTTCCAGCTTCCCTCACAAACACCCTCTTCTACCCCTTCTATTCAACCCTGTCACCAAATCTCTTCTCAAACCCAAATACCACTACCTCTTCTAGCTACACTCTCACCATTCCCTCATCCTTAATCTCTCCCTTAATGTCCCTGGAAATCTCCCCTCCAGCCTTTCTTCCAAGTCCTGCCCTCCCTGCTCATGCAGCTTCACCACCCCGCCCTATAGCTGATAGTGAAAAGCCGACCCACGAGATCGGGGTAGCCAGACCTCACTTCTAGAACTGTGGTCATCGCAAACACAATTGGACCACTTGCCTGACCCCGAAAAGATTCTTCAAACCGGCGATAAATATTATTGAAAGTGTGCGAATAAACACCGTTAAGGCTGCCTTAATAATCAAATGATAATTTTCGATTGAAAACATCTGAATTCATATTTTCTCTGCGTGCGCTTTTCGAAATCGCCGGCCGGCAAACTTGTCAACGCTCGCATGCCGGTCTCTCTTTCTCTCTTACACCTTATTCACATACAACGCGTTTACAAACTCTGTTAAGGCTCATACATTCTTACACGCTTTATAATAAAATAAATTAATCGTATTAACTTTTTAACACTATTCACAAACAATTCTTTTATCCTTAAAGTCTTTTATGCAAAAAAAACATATTCATTGTTTTAAGTCTTCTCTCTCCTTCTTTTGGATGGCGCCACTACCGTCTCCCTCTCTTTCGCAACTTGGTCATCGTTGCAGTTAGGCGGGAGTGTTTGAATTCAAAATCATCGCTTCTTCACATTATTTTACATGAAATAAATAAAGTTCACCATGTTACTCTCATTATTTTAATAGTTAAATAATTAATTTCATTTTCTATTGGCGCCATCAGATCTCTCTCTCAAAAAAATTAATCAACGCAATAAAAAAAATAGTTAAAAAAAAATTTTTCTCTCATTGGGACGCGAAAATCGCGTCACAATTTTAAGAAAAAAATTACTTTATTTGTGTAAAAAAAATGTATTTATTGGTATGTAACTCTGAAAGGAATTGATCGAAATTTATGAATATAATGCTGTAAAAAAATTTAAAAAAAGAAACCAACTTAAAAAAAAATTTTTTAGAAAAAAAACTAATTTTAAAACCGAAATTTACAAATATATTGCTATAAAAAGAAAAAAATAATACCTTTCTATCAATCAATTATTTAAATTTAATTTTTAAAAGTCGCCAAAATTTTAACTAAAAAATTTAATTTGAACAATCACCTTTTTTTATATCTGACCTCTGTAGGTCATGTAGCGGTCATCCAAAATAAGACTCTCGTTTTCTAGCTTTTGGCCTATGTATTGGCTGTGGATTAGAATTCTGGTCCTTTTAACAGTTGATCTTTATGTTTTTCGAGTCGCTGATCACGATGCTGGTGTCCATTAGACCCTATCACATCGAAATGAAGGTCCAACAAAGGTCAAAGCTTTTAATATATTTTTTGGCCCCAGATACTGAAAGAGCAAAAAATTTTACATCCAAATTCATCTAGACCTATTGATTGAAATGACCTTTAGAAGATATCCCAAAGTCAAACACTCCTTTTGGAACTTTCGGCTGATGTATTGACAGTGAATCGGGATTTGGGGTCTCGAACCAGTTGATTCTTGTGTTTTTGAAATCATTTAATCCGAATATAGGATGCGCTCAATCCTATTTTGCAGACTCTAGGTCATTTGAGGGTATCCATATCCCTTTTGGATTAGCCTAAGTAACGAAATCGAACATCGCACCATAGTCGAATAATACCATGACTTCGTATTCTAATGTGATCTATTAAGAGAACGAATTAGAGTATTTATTCTTGATTAAAAAATATACTGTCAGCATTAAAATTATCCGGCGAGGAGATTTCGTACATCATATTCAGCCCTAAAAAGGGCTGTTTTATAGTAGTTAAATCATGACAGAATACGAAAATAACCTTCACTCATTTTTCAACATTTACTCTAGTCTTGGGCAAAACGCTGAAAATTGTCTTGTTATGTGGTAAGCATATTACTGCTCAAGATAGCAGATTGTGTTGAGCAGAAGCGTGATCAAATTAAGCATTCTACTTACATTGAATTCACTCATTTTTGATAAAATATCCGTACGACAAATGGTTCATGCGATGAAAAGTCCGCCATGAAACGTCTGACGATGAAATGTCCTGCGGCAAAACGTCTGGATACGTCTTAGAAGGATATATTAAGAAATTGTTAATGATATTATGTAAACCTGGTTCAAACGTGAGTCTTGCTGGCCATTGTAAATCCTCATAATGATCCTTACGATTCCTGCTATCCCATAAATAAAAGTAACAAGGATGTTTTGTGAAAACCGACTGTTGTCCAAACAGCGTTGTTAGTATTTTTAAATCACCACATAGCTGCCATTAATGGCTCGCATATCTAATTTTCTCTAAAAGTACTTGCATATTTTTATATTTTTCTGGCATTACAGTAAAGTGAGCTATTGATACTGCAGGAAACTTGTTCGTATTAAGCAATAAAACTGATTTTATACTAATCTGAGATGAGTCTATGAAGAGTTTCCAATCTTCTGCTCTATAACGATTGTCTTTTAACTCATTCATAAGACCATTAATATCTTTGCAATATACTAGCAAAGAATTTTCGTCTGTTGTAAAATATTCACGGAATGGTAAGACTCGTTTTAGATTCTAGCATATTTTTTTTAAAAAATGAAGCCAAATATGAACTATCTTTTGGTAAATCCAAGTCTCAAACTAAGTCATTCAATTCCAATTGTGAAATTAGTGACGGAATTTTTTATTTTTTGAAGTTTGAGTCATAACAATTCTCATCACTATCAATGCTGTCATTATCACTACACTTCTCAGCTTCAAATTCTTCTGCATATTCTCCATCAATATCCAATTTCTGAGGCTATTGAATTTTATCATTCGTGTTCATGCATTCAGCATGAATCAGCCCCATTACTGATGTAACGTTGTAATATACGAAATTACTTTATTCTCAATATTGATACCTGCCACATTATTAATAGTGTACTTGATAGGAAATTTTTTTTTTCACACTGTCGATATTGTATTACCGAACAAGAATTACACATAATATTGGGAACGCATATTGTTTCCTGGTTTAATTGCGATCCACACATATCTTTGTATGTTTCAGGTCTGAAATCATTTATTTTTTTTGCGTAATGAAGGTGTTTCGTACTTACAACAAATGTAATAGACGTTACGGTTCTTACTACAAACGTAACAATGCCACTCATGTGTTTGTTTTTTTGTAGCATTATACTCTATATTGGCTAAGTCAGCAACCAATATGGAACCTGATGACAACGCCTGCGGGCCAGCTTTCTCACCCTGACCAGCCGCCAATACTGGGGTTCCGAGCCCAAACATTGTGAATTTTTCCAGTTTGCCATGACGGCATGGGCGTCATGATCCAGGAACTTCGTCAGATAGTAGGGCAAATCTATTGCCGTCATCACGGACAGGTGTCTCTAGAATCTAAGATTTTAAGCAAAGCAATCTCGAGTTGTTTCACCATTTGACCATCAAATGACCCAAAGTGTGCAAGATGGGATTGAACGCACCCTATATTCACATTCGGTGACTTTAGAAACATAAGAATCAACTGGTAAGGCCCCGAATCCCGATTTACTGTCAAAGTTATTTCAATCAACAGGTCTAGATCAATTTGGATGTAAAATTTTATACTCTTCCAGAATCTGGTGCCAAAAAATATTACATCATTAGATTTGAGGGCTTCGACCTTCGTTTGACTTATATAGATAGGTATACTATGATTAGAATAATATTGTAAAATATTAGATTATCTATGCTAATAATAATTTATTTTAATGGAGCGCAAGTTACTCGCCTTATTGGGCTTGTTCTGCATTTTTCAAATAGTTGATTAAAGCACAGCTTGTATAAAATAAATTACTCTGCACGCGCCATGTGTGGAATGAACTAATTTGCAAATGCAAGAAAATAGAAGAAGCTTCTCCCAACTATGTGTTCAACTATGTATTATCACTCTTACTTCGCTTGGGCAAGAAATTTCATATTCATGCGAGAATTCGCTAACTAGGAGAGTGTCACACCTCCGGATCACGGATTTTGCTCAAACTTCGGGATAAGTTTTCAGATAATAAAATATGGATAAAGCTAAAGTTATAGTCATAAATACTCTATATTTCCCTAGTTACAGGCAATTAAAGAAAATCACAAAAAAAGTTACTAGTTTTTTAAACGCATATAGTTCTTTAGCGTCGATTGCTACAAGCTTGAAACTTTTTTTAAATTAAAGCTGAGCTCAAATCCTTTCGAAATAGTTGTTATAGCATCTCAGAATATTATTTTTTCTCAAAGTCATAGCGTAATAAACATTAGACCCAATTTCAGCTTTTATTATTAATTAATGTTTTTAAAAGAAAAATCAGGTCCAATGTTTATCACGCTCTAACTTTGGAAAAAAATAATATTTTCACATGCTATAACTACTAATTCGAAAGGATTTGAGCTCAGCTTTAATTTAAAAAAAGTTTTAAGCTTGTAGCTATTGACGCTAAAGAACTATATGCGTTTAAAAATCTAGTAACTTTTTTAGTGATTTTCTTTAATTGCCTGTAACTAGGGAAATATTGAGTATTTATGACTATAACTTTAGCTTTTTCGATATTTTATCATCTGAAAACTTATCTCGAAGTTTAAGCAAAATCCGTGATCCGGAGGTGTGACACTCTCCTAGTAAGTATAGTGTACTTTGTAAAAAAAATTTATTTGTATACAATTGTGCGAAATAGGTGATAGTTGCATAAGTGTTTTTATCCTCCTCGTTTTGCTTTATTGAAATACTCCAACCATACAAGAATTAAATGCGTCACACACTTGTATCGAAATATATTAATTTAATTGTGTAAACATTTATTATTTTATTTTATTAATGGCGTGAAAATCAGAACCGTTAAGAGCAGGCTGGAGCCGCTGCCCTTGTCTGATTGACTTTTTTATCTTACTCAAGTATTAATCGTTGTATCTGCAAATTGAAAGTTGAGCACAATTAATGTTATTATTATGAATATTTATGCACAAGGCAAAAAATTCTATAGAATTGTTTTTGAGAAAAGTAAGGAAGGCAAAAATAGTCATAAGCTTTTACTTCAGCGTTTCTTACTTTTCTGAAAAACAATTCGATAGAATTTTTTTTCTTGTGCATCAATATCTATAATAATAATATCTACCAACTTTTAATTTGCAAATGTAACAATTAATGCTTAAATAAATAATAAAAAACTTAATTAGACAAGGACAGTGAATCAGGCCTGCTCTTAAGACTATAATTATCTATAATATAATAGATATATATTTCTTTCTGCAGGTCTGCTATGACTTACTACTGTTTCTAAAACACTTTTTACTCAAAACACTTTGAATTATCCATATTTAAATTTTGCAGCAATTTAATTTCAGTCATGTTTTTAAAATGGTGCGAGTCCTTTCTGAAAATTATTTTTTTTACTTCAACTTGAATTTATTACTTATCACAGAATCACTGCTGAGAACAGTAGAAAAATAACCTCAAGTATCTTTTTTTCTAAAAGTTCAGCTTTTTTTAGTAATTAAATAGCTTTATAGCTTTGTGTTATAAAAATGTAAAGATACATCATGTAGGATCATTATAAAATTATGTCCTAAAAGATCACATATACCTAAATTTCTTTGATAAAATTTAGAAGAAAAAAAAATTTATGCAGCTAAACAAATATCATTTGTGATCACTTTAGTGCATCTGTAATTTAGCCTTTTGATTGTAGAAAATCCCCTAATTTCATGATCATTAAGAGTTCTTTATTCTTGACACCAGAGAAACCTTACTTCATCCATCAGAGACATACAATTTAGTATGTTCTATATCGTGATATCAATTTGTTTCAATGTAATCTATTCAAGCGGCGCATTAGGCCAAATGGTGAATAGCTCCTCGGACAATCTACAAAGTTAAGCACCACAGCCTGTGGTTGGGGTAACCGCTCATTCTGAGAAAACTGTGTTCGAGTCTTACTTGCTTTGAGTGGCAATCATTTGAGTAAGCCAATCGAACTTGACCTTGGAAGAAATATCTCGATATAAAGACTTCAATTTAGTCAATTATACTAATCTTACATCAGGCTCGGAATAAGGCGGGGGTGAGGGGGCTAACGGGAGCTAGAGCCCCGTTCATTTTCTATAGATGCTATTAAAATTATTTCTAAGCTATATTATTATTATTTTTATTATCATTGTCATTCTCGTCGACATTATCATCGTCATTCTCATCGTCATTATCATCATCATCTCAATCCCCGTCCCCATCCCCATCCCAATCAAGGATGGGGATAGGGATCCCCAACGGGCGTAAGACCGTTTCTAGTCCATGAGAAATAAAACTGATATAAGAAGGACAGATTTCGCTCCCCTTTACAGAGCCAGTCCTATAGGCAGATATTGCCTTTCCGATTATGCAATGGTCGAAAGTACGAATGCTTATAGAGAAACAAAGTCGACCCTCCCAAAGCGTCGTTTCGGACTCCCAAGGAATGTGTGTCGCGAGGGGGAGTCACCGGACTTCACTCCGAACTGAAGTTTTTCACGCACGTAGCTATGTATGCATGTGAGAATAGAACGCGTTACATTTATTTTTTATACACCTTTTAGGTTAAAGAAACGAATCTAGTCAAACAGAAAAAAACAAGGAGGAAAAGATCTAAAATGATCAAAAACCGGCGCTACCCTGACGTAATGTGATGAGCAGATTCTAGGATGGACTAACGCCCAAAGAGAAAGGTTAGAGTATCCCTTACACGTCAAATGACTTTTCAGCGTAACCCTTCATAAACCGTGGTTTTTTTCCCGGCTGTATTTTTATCTAGGCCCAAGAAATTCCCGGCAGTCTGCTTGCAGATTTTTGTCGTTAAACTAACCATAAATAAAGGAGAAAAAAATTATTATTATTATTGTTGTTGATGTTGTTGTTTTTGTTGTTGTTGTTATTATTATCATCATCAAATCCAACCTAAATCCAAAAAGAAAACAAAACTGGTGCAGCAAAAAATAACCAAAACAATGCGAAAGGCCGAAGAACGTAGGCGTAGGCTGATCCTCCAACCAAGCCAGGGGTAGAAATCACCTGTCTCAGAGGATGAACGAGATCTTTGCGCTGATGAGGCGGGCCTGCAAGTCGGTGCCAAGCATTTTTCTTGATGTCAAGGAAAATATTCATAGCACGTGGAAGCTCTCAAGATAGAACATTTCCGCTTGCTTCCAGCAAGAACGGTCACCGAACAGATGGAAGTTACCAAAATATCTCAGACGAGCACCGCAGCTAAGCGGTCTAGAGAAGAGGACTCGCTTGATTCAGGAAGCAATCCCAAGCCACGAGCTCCTCTTAAGAAGAACCGAGGTGAGGGGAATGATGAATCTTTACAGATCGTCGAGAACCGTAAGGGAGTTGGGACTGCAAAAAATCAAAAGCACCAGCTGCAGGAATATACACTCCCACTCATACGAAGTTGCCCACCCTAATCAGTCAAAGTGAAATATAAAAAGTTTTACTGTACCATTGGAAAGCGTATGAAAAAATTTTGAAAAGATGGGTTTAAAGGTTTTTTAGAGCTCTTTCAAATGCTGATGGTTTAATTTAAGAATATCTATATTTAACTTATATTCATAGAGCTAAAAGAAAGAAAAAATTTCAAAAATTTTTTGCCCATGTTTAACACTGGGCCAATTCTTGCAAAATTATTCTACGTTAACGTTATGCCTCTCAAATTAAACATTTCTTAGCCCTCTTTCGAACGCTGTTTGGTTTTTTATGCTATCACAAACCGTTATGAAGTTATAACGATTTTTTGGAAGAAATTAGCTTTTTTTTAGCTTGCTATATCTCGTAAGCATTACACCGTATTAAAAAATGTCAATTTTTAGTAAAGAAAAAAATGTTTATTTTTAGTTAAAGAATAAATAAATAAAATTTTATAGCTCGCGATAAAAATTTTTTTTTTTACATTTTTTCACCCTGTTATAATTTTAGATTTTAATAAAAAAATCGACAAATATTCCAAATGTAAAAAAAAATATTCATCGCAAGCTATGAAATTTTATATTCTTCACTTGAAAACGGACATTTTTTTCTTTGACATTTTTTAATACGGTGTAATGTTTACGAGAAATAGCAAGCTGAAAAAAGCTTATTTCTTCAGAAAAATTGTTATAACTTCTTAACGGATTGTCACAGCATAAAAAAACAAACTGCGTTTGAAAGAGGGCGAAAAAACCTCTAATTTGAGAGGTATAACGTTAACGTAAAATGATTTTGCTAGAATTGGCCCTATGTTTGATATTCTTAAATCAAACTATCAGCTTTTGAAAGAGCTCTAAAAAACCTTTCAAACTCATCTTTTCAAAATTTTTTTATACGCTTTCCAACGGAACAGTAAAACTTTTTATATTTTACCTTAACTGATCATAGTGGGCAACTCCATGTGAGCGGGAGTGTACATAGCCAGAGATCAGAGACATCGACTGCCTAGCCTCAGTAGAAGTGAAGACAGCTGTTAAAGCTGTCTTTGCCGAAACCAACAAGGTAGTGGGGGAGTTTAGCGTCTCGCTTATAAACCCGAATAGTAGAGCGCTTCGCTTGGCCATTGTAAAGATGGAACAAGACCAAGCAGCGTTCCTGCTCTCAAAAACGAGGATAAAGATCGGCTATACCAGCTGCCGTATAAGAAGTTGGCAACGAGTTCAGCGCTGTTTCAGGCAGTCGCGTAACTCGTGAACTACGGTCACCAGGTACGCGACTGCTATGGACCTGATCGCAGCAAGATGTGCTACAAGTGTGGCAGAGACGGTCACAAGGGATCGGCAAGACTACTGATGCTCGGTGCATATTATGTGCTGAGCGGGAAATAGACTCAGCAGAACAAAAAGATATCCCTAAGTCAGTTTAGTACAAAGTATTTCACGAGACTCTGAATCGAATCAAGAAACGCTAATAATGAGCCGTATAACGGTCCTTTAAACAAACTTACACAGAAGTGTCCTAGCCAACAGCCTTTTGACTGGAATAAAATTCGAGACAAAGGCTGATGTGCTCCTCATAAGCAAGCAGTACACAAACTGGGAAGTTAAAACTTGGTTTAGAGACGAGCTTGGCACCGCAGCAATTTACGTGGACCCAGAAAACATCAGAGTAGCAAACGGCGCTGGAAACAGCTTCGTGTGGGTTAAAAGCAAAAACGACACGTAGGTTAGCTGCTACTTTACACCTAACACGCTAATAAGCAGCTTAAGGCAAGATCTGGACATGCTAGAAGACACTGTCCGTAAAATGGGAGGCGACTTTAATGCGAAAGCATTGGAATGGGGAATGTCAATCCAGGATAGCAGAGGTGAATACATCATAGAGATGGCTGAGAGACTTGGCCTAACAGTCCTAAACATCGGAAACATTGCAACATTCAGATAAGGTGCTAGCGGTACGATTCCAGATGTGTCCTTCGCATCAGAAAATCTCTCACGCGGAGCGCCAGATTGGAAGATACTAGAGAAATTCAATAAAAGTGACTACCAGTACATCACTTTTCAAATCAGTGGTAAACCCCAATCACTGCGGCGAAAAGTGGCTAAGCCGATCCCATGGAAAACTGTCAAGCTAGACATTGAAAAACTTGCCCAAGTATTGCAACAAGGTAATGACAATCTACCGGATACAACATTCGCCACCGAAAGCACCGGTGCTGCGGAGGTATTTATGAGCCAGACTATGAGTCTCATTTGCGGGGCCTGTGATGCGTCGATGCCGCGCAAGGAGTGGCAGCAACATAAGCGTCCTGCGTATTGGTGGCAGCAGGGAAACTATAGCAGAGGCTGCTAAAACCGCGATCACAAGGATCCGTACAGGCAGCTAGCGATCTCGCCGACAATCAGTATAACTTCAGGAAAAAGCGGTCCACCGTTAACGCAGTAGAAGAGGTAGTAAATGTGGCGAGAGAGGCACGGACGGGAAGCCATCATTCCCGTCTTATTGCATTTCTCATCCTGTTAGACACTAAAAACGCTCTTAACTCGGCAAGATGGCCAGATCTTCTTGCTGCTTTGGAAGAGTTTAATGTACCAGAATATCTTATGCAAGTAATACGCGACTACCTAACAAAACCGTATCCTCCGCTATAAAACAGAAGAAGGCTGGTGTGAAAAGGACCTTAGCGCAGGTGTGGCACAGGTTTGGCCCAGACATCTGGAACACCTGTACGATGAATTACTCAGACTTCTAATGCTGGGCGAGGTGAAAATGTTTACGTACGCCGATGATGTCACTTTAGTTATCACCGCACGAAACACAAACATAGTCCAGCACATACTAAATACGGCGATGGGAAGAATCTCTAAATAGATCGTGAAATATGGTTTTGGAATAACGATGGCTAAGACAGAAATAGTGCCCTTAACCTAAAAACACACTACAGTAGGCACAAACGTGGTGCAGACAAGGAGGGAGGTGATGTACCTTGGTATGAAGCTAGACGCAAAACTAACTTTATTGTCACACCTAAAATATGTCGCTAAGAAAGCGATGAAGAAAATCTTGCAGTTAAGAGAAGGTCGGAACCATTTGCCGCTTGGTGGCGCTGCAGGTGAGAGAAGAATATAAAATATATTTTATACACGGATTTACAATTTATTGAGACAATAATATACTTCTAATGTTGTCAATAACTCTTGACATATATATGTAGAATAATTATCAATGCTGATCTTATTTGAAAAGTCTAAAATATTTTTGTAAAGCGAAAAAGGCTGCGCGTAATAGAGCCGATGTAAACATGTGTATTTTTCTTTAGTGCGACAGAGAAAGTAATACTGAAGAATGATGAATACATATGCTCATGCTCTATCTCGTGCTGCATTTTTCGCTTTACAACAATATTTTAAATTTTTTAAACAAGATTAGCATCAATAATTATTCTACATGTATATATATAGTTAGAGTTATTGACGACATAAGAGGTATATTATTGTTTTAGTAAATCATAAATCGCTGCATAAAAATTACTTTACATTTTTCTTGCACCTGACCGCAGAGCCCCCATGCGGCAAATAGTCCCGACCGCCTCTTAAGACGTCTTATGGCCAATACCAGCGGCCTAAAATCAAGCAAACGACGACTGCTGATGTCAGTTATAACGTCTATCTAATTATACGGCTCTGAAATATGGGTTGACTCAATGAGAAAGGAGACGCACCGAAAAACATTATCTTCTGTTCAAAGGGGAGGGGCTCTCAGAGTCACGAGCGCCTATCGCACTGTCTTGGGTCACAACGATGGAAAAAAGACAGGTAACCATGGAATCCTGGCGAAGAACATGGAATCAGAAGAAAGACGGCTGATGGACCCATGCTCTAATTAAGGAGCTGGTCCCATGGGTTGAAAGAAAGCACAAGGAGTTGAATTATTACCTTACTGAGTTACTCAGTGATCACGGGTACTTCTGCTTTTACCTTAGTAAAATGGGAAAGGCTCAGGACCCAAGCTGCATCTTCTGTTTCGCTGATCGCGACGATGCGTATCATACGTTCTTCGTCTACCATCAGTGAAATGAAGAAAGAAGTCAGGTCGAGAAAATAGCCAATAGACTAATGCCAGAGATGATCGTAAATGAAATTATCTCGACTGAAGAGAAATGGAATGCTATGACACGTTTTGTCGAAAGCGTTCTAAGACAGAAAAAAACGTATTTAAATAAGGAAACCGATCGGAGTACGAATAATACCACGGGAGCCATGCTAACGTTTCTGCATAACCAAGAGACATTAGCCGGTCTTATAGAGTCAGGTTTTGAGGGTGTCGATGAGGATTCCTCTTAAATGAAAAAAAAAACAAATCGTGCACCATATAAATATGTAATAAGGCAGCAAAAGTGCAAGATTTTGCTGTTATATGAGTGTCGCGGGAGGCCAGCGTGCCAGCAGGGTCGCTTCCTCCACGTACGCAGATATATCGTGCGCGTCCGAGTGTGAGTGGGAGTCAGTCGCAGTAGATAATCTATCCTCATGTGGAGCATAAGACCGTTTCTAGTCCATGAGAAATAAGACTTTCCCAGGATTATGCAATTATCAAAAGTATGAATACTTATGGGAAACAAAGTCAACCTGCCCAGAGCGTCGCTTTAGACTCCAAAGGAATGTGTGTCACGGGAGAGAGTCATTGGACTTAATTCCGAACTGAAGTTTCTTCACGCGCGTAGCTATGTATGCATGTTAGAATGGAACGCGTTAGATTTATTTCTTATACACTGTTTAGGTTAAGGAAACAAATCTAGTCAAACAGGAAAAAACCAGGAGGAAAAGATCTAAAACGATCAAAACCGGCGCTATTCCAATGTACTATGATAAACAGATTTTGGGGTGAGCGACAGCCCTAAGATAAGGTTAAAGTATCCCTTACACGTCAAATGGCTTTTATTCGTCGGGTAAGGGGAACGCGATTTTTAGAGGGTCGTTAGCCGTTCACTAGTAACCCCTCACAAACCATGGTTTTTCTTTTGCTTGTATTTTTTTCCAGGCTCGAGAAATTTTCGGTAGTCTGCTTGCAGATTTTTGTCGTCAAACTAACCATAAATGAAGAAAAAAAAAATTATTATTATTATTTCACAATAATAGGATTTTTGTAATAATACTAGAAAAAAACTAAAGTTTTTTCAACGTTAAGTGGCCTAGCTTTACATATATTCCTTTACTTATTAAGATATCGGTATAACGAATTTCATATTTTATAATTATGTAATCAACTAATTATTGCATTTATTAATGAAAAATATGAAAACTTTTTTGTTTCAAAATAATCATAATATTAACTGAAATATTTATTTTTATATTCAAAATTATAATTTTTTTAATATAGAATTATTTTATAATTTTTTCAATTCATTTTTTATTATCTTTCTATAAAAATAATAATATAATAATAAAAATTATATTTATAATTCTATACTTTCAATAATCATTGAAATGTATTTTAATGTCCTATATCATGGAGTATTAAAAATTTAAAGTATTAATTTAATAACTTCGCTCGCAACTATATTCAGCGAAGTGTTTGCACTTACAGTATCGTGTCGAATCGTGTTTTGTTTTTTAAATAACTATATGGAAGTGAACGTTCAGTATATTTTGTATTTTATTGTATTTCAGTTTCATTTGAATAGTTGCATAGAGAAGAATGTTAATTGTGGTTTTTAATAGTTTAGCTATGAAAAAAATTGTATTTCATAAAAAATTAATATATAAAAAGATTAAGTTGTTAATAGAAATTCGAAAAATTATTATATAAATACATGAACGTACATAAAAAATTATAAAATCATATATGAAAAAATTCCTACTTTTCCTAATTTAAAATGAAATAGTACCCTCAGTTCATGATCATGATGGGCCCCAGGTGGTGTTAGACCGGCCCTACCGATGGTTGTAATTCAACTTTCATTATTTTCTAGAACTTAATGAATTTCTACATCATTATTGAGATTTATTACAACAATTTATTTCACTTATATCTTCAAATGATAACAAACGATTTAAACGTTAGCTGTTGTTTACGTTGCTTTCACAAAATACGCGAAAATATTTACAATATTTAAACACATATATCGAATTCTGAGATTCAAATAAAGAATATTATTATACAAACCTGCACTGCATTTTTCATATTGGCAATAATACTGGGCTTTTTTGTTTTACTCGCATCAGATTTACTTCTTGGTCGAAATGCATCAAAAAAAACATTTTTCCGTGATGGACTTATTGTATCATCAGTGCCGGTAACAGTTGTATTTTTTCGCTCTACGCTATTACTACGGCTATTACTGTGACTAATTGAATCAGAACGGGAACATGAGGTCTTCCTAGTTATTTCTGATTGTTGATGAGGTTGGGGTGTTGATTTCCCAGATACCGGTGCACTATTACCTGATGTTTTCGACATTGAACGTGAATGAGAACTCCAAGTACCTTGAAATAACAAAATTGTATTAATTAAATATATAAGGAAAAAACATATTAATTAGATACCTGCTCTTGGTCGATGGTTTTGCTCTAACCAATATGGTACAGAATTATCTACGTCTTCAGTTACTATTGTGGGTAATGGTTGTGAACCAAGTTCCTGTAATCAAATTAATAAAAATTTACGATTATAAATGTTTTTAAATATCCTGATTTGCTATAAATTCTAATTCATATATATATATCGCCCATTCTATGTCAAATTAGAGGACAAAAAATTTTTTTTGCTAAAAATTGGTAAAATGGTTCTTTTCCATATTATGGACCACTTTGAATTTTTTTAGATTTCTATAGTGCATATTTTTAGAGCCACAGAGCTTCAAAGTTGAGCTGAAACCATATTTTTGACATGTTTGACTAATTCAAGACTTCAATTACTCAGTTGGGTTGCCTTTTAAAAATTTATTTCTGAATACCTTTTTTCTTCAAAATATTCTAAATTTTAAGAAAAAATTAATTTGAAAGTGCTAATGTAGCCATTTGCTGAGCTAAAGTCATTTAAAACATTTAAATACCACTTTTTAAGGTTTCGAACCATGATTCCATGTCCAAAAAATTCATCGACGAAGGTTATGTATAAATATAGCCTAAAAATTTCAGAGTGGTGGAGGTCAATCTCTTTTAAAAAATTTAAATTTAATTTAAAATAATGGAAAATATAACTTTTAGCTGAATTTCTTTAGTTTTAAACTTGAAATTATTTCAAAATAATTTGCAAAAAAATACTACATAAGTTGTATTAAAATTAGTTAACTTACTTTTTTTTAATAAAAATAATTACATATTTTCAAATATATTAAAAGCTGTGTTACTGTAAAGTGGGATAAGAATTAAAAATGAATAAATGAACTTTATGTGTCTATTTATCAGATAATCGCATCAATTATAAATTATAAAAAATCTTATAATTATTCAAGAAAGTGCATTGCCATGATTTTAGTATACATTTATTATAATTAAAGTAAAAATGATTTTGAAGGTTGTCATAGATGCACGTAGAAGTGATGAATATGTTTTATGGAGATTTTGACTAGTACAAGCTCAAAAAATATATCAATACCTCCAAAACTATTGAGCGTTAAGGTCTAAAACTGCACAAACTTTCATTTAACAGCTCCGAGTCTCAGATTTTAATGAAACTCTGGGATATGTTTCAGTACGTTATCACTAAAAAAAGTCACAGTCTTAGGGTCCAATGTTGACTTTTTCAAGAAATACAAGGCATCATATAATTTCTAATTTATATTGATTTTGGAGTTCTGTAATGTTAAAATTCTTATATAGCATGTATTATATTTATTCAAAGCACTTCAATCAGCTTTAATTTCAATATAAATAAATAAAAATAGTATTTTATATCTATTAAATATAATATTTGATTATATTGAGCACTTTCAGAAATGGAAATTCAATAAAATTATCAACTTACATCAAAGTCGACAATCCAGTCTCTAATAAAATTATCTAATGATTTAATGAATGTCTTGATATAGTTAAACATTATAATTCATTGTAGTTTTGATATTTTTCCAATGATTATTTTCATAGTGAGTCACGTGTGGATTACTTTTCAGCATTGCGCACAAAAATTTATAAATTTCAAGCAAAGAAAATTCTTGCGTTCTTTGATTAATTTCAAAACATGTTTATTGTTGTTACTTCTACTGCTGTTGTTGCTGCTACTACTGTATAAAGGAATTACTTGAAAATAATACCAAAGGATCAATTCTTAAAATTAGAAGTAATTAAATTAATTTAACTTAAAAGTGATCTGAAATACTTATCTGATAGTTAGGTAGAAATTAAATCACCTAATTTTTTCACTCTTATTTTAACTTCCTTGCCTTTATATTTTGATGCATCTAATACATTGAATTATAAATTTCATGATTACAAGAGTGAAACAAACTACACTTGTTAATATTTGAAAAAATGAAACTTTTCAAAACAAATTAAATTGTACTAATAAAACGTCTTGAGCACATAAAATCTAAAAAAGAACAGAAACAGATATAAGAAATATATTACTTCTATATTTATATATATGAGGAACAAGCGCGTTGTTCCTAGCAACAGCTTATTGTCCCTCATATATATAGATTACTGATTTTTTTATCAGCTGTGGTCAGACCAAGATTTATTCAGTATATATTTAACGTGTACTATACATTTATAGTCTCCTGCTATATAGATTATGTGTCATTATTGTATTTAAATTGAAATCAATCATAAAAGTAAATTTAAATCTAAATCTACGTATTTGATTCATCTATTTTTAAAGAAGAAGCCTTTGTTCATTTCTTTAAGAGTATCTTTTATGAAAGTCAATGTACGCATAAATACTAACTCCTATTGTTATTTTTAGATATTAATGTGAATAGTGATCATAATAATAAAAACTTTCAAACAAAAAAAGGATTTAGTAAATGGATTTTACAGATGTATTAGAAAAACTTTATGCTCAAATTGATCGGCGTTTGTCTAATTTAAAGAATGACTTATGTCAAATATTTAAAAAAAATGTAAAAAATATGGATAATAACTCGAAATATATAAGTCCAATTAATGATAATATTTGTCATTTGATAACATTAATGCTATATTTACATTGTGAAATTCCTAATAAATATTCTTTTCGATTAGATGCAGAAGTCAAAAAGCTAAGCAATTTTATAATTTTATTTTTAAAAATAGCCAAAATGCTAACAATATTTCTCATTTACTGCAAATTAAGTATAAGTTAAATTAATGTGAAAAAATCACAGTTCACAATTTGTAAAAAGAAAATGAAGGTCATTATAGTTAATTGAAATACTTCTTTTCTTACTAAGATTTCAAGACACATAAATCAATAAATGATTGCTTAATTGAAAATTTTACTGTTTGTACTAACATAAATTTTGATTTTGAAGATTTGAGAAAAAAACTTATTGAAGTTAAAAAAATAAAAAGTAATAATGATATTTTAAAGCTTAAAAGTGATAACAAACAATCTATTAGATATAAATTTAAAGAAGATATAGTTGCATTATTAAAATTAAAATTATAAAAATTCAGAGCAGATGAATTAGATAAAATATCTGGGCATTAAGATGATGAAATCAAAGATTTTTTAAACAACTTTATATTTACAGTAGAACAATCATTTAAAGAAGAGTTAATTAAGATTAATCAACAGATAGGTGAAGAATTTGATTCTATTACGACTGAAAATGCCTGTAGCAAGTTTTTTAAAATAATGTTGGATTGGCTTCAAAGGCAAGGATGTTAAAATAAGAGTAAAAAAAATTAAATGATTTCATTTCTACCTAGCTATCAGATAAGTATTCCAGATCACTTTCAGGTTCAGGTTTAATTACTTTTAATTTTAAAAATTTATCCGTTGGTATTATTTTCAGGTAATTTCTTTATGCAGCAGTAACAGCAACAACAGCAGTAGAAGTAACAACAATAAAAATGTTTTGGAATTAATCAAGCAACGCAAGAATTTTCTTTGCTTGAAATTTATAAATTATTGTGCGCAATGCTGAAAAGTAATTCACACATGACTCACCATGAGAATAATCATTTTAAAATTATCAAAACTAAAATGAATTATTATGTTTGACTATATCAAGACATTCATTAAATCATTAGATAATTTTATTAGAGACTAAATTATCGACTTTGAGATAAGTTGACAATTTTTTGAATTTCTATTTCTGAAAGTGCTTAATATAATCAAATATTATATTTAATACATATAAAATACTATTTTTATTTAATTATATTAAAATCAAAGCTAATTGAAGTGCTTTGAATAAATATAATACATGCTGTAAAAGAATTTTAACATTACAGAACTCCAAAATCAATATAAATTAGAAATTATATGATGCCTTGTATTTCTTGAAAATGTCAACGTTAGACCCTAAGACTGTGGCTTTTTTTAGCGATAACGTACTGAAAGTTATCCCAGAGTTTCATTAAAATCTGTGACCCGGAGCTCAATCACTCTCCTGATCAGTATGAAAAAGAACAGACCTGTGCAGTTTCATTAAAATCCATGTCTCTCTAGTGAGATACAAAGAGACATGAGTTTAGTCATACATCACTGACCATGAGAAAGGATTAATTTGATATCAATATATATATATATATATATCAATATACTGGTGCTGATACAGATTACGACAAATATTCTTTAGGAGTATCAGAAGACATTGTTTCTCATCTCATGAAGCCTTATTTCTACAAGGGTTATATATTATTTTGTGATAACTGGTACTTATCTCCACAACTTGCTAAATTTCTACACGAGCGCGATACAAGTATATACTTGTATCGCGCTTGTGGCATATGCAGGATAGGAAAAAGAACCAAAAAGGTATGCCAGATCTAAAGGCAAAACTCGTCAAAGGTGAGATTAAAGTAGCTCATACTTCTTCATTGTTAGTAATGAAAGGGATGGACAAAAAAGAAGTTTTTATGACAACAACAGTTCATGAAGTTGAATTGCTTCACTGGTAGAAAACTCTTCAAGACCAAAGAAGATATAATCAAACCACTTTGCATTCATGATTACAATAAAAATACGGGGAGTGTTGATAATATAGATAGGCAACTATCCCTGACAGACAAACAGAAAAACAATGAAATAGTTTAGAAAATTATTTTTCCATTTTGTTGATTTGATGTTGATTTGATGTTGATTGATGCTCATGTTCAATTCAAAATGAAAACAGAGACCGAAATTTTTTTTCCAAGTTTTGTTATGAAAATTCTTCAAATAACATGTTTAATTTTAAAAAGTACGAAAAATTAAAAATAACTCTTATGTAGAACTTCTAAAATACAATAAAAGTAACTAAATATAAAAAAATAATAAAAAACAAAAGAACAACAAAAAAATATAAAAATAACAAAAAAAAGCAATAAAAAAACAGAAAGAAAAAAAAATGAATCACTGCACTATCTCTACGTCCACGTCGTTAGTTCTGGATTACGCTAAAGGAGAACTTCCAGGATGATTGATTTCAAGTAAATACAGAATTATTGTGACGCATTTTTTACTTTTTCGCTAGTTTGGATCCGCCATGTTTGATCAATCATTTTGAATTTTCAAATTTGGCATTAGATTCGTAATTAGCGATTTTCAGAGATTTTCCCGTCCTCTGAAGGTTGAAATAATGATCGATACTTTGTAATAACTTTTTCTCGATTACAAGTTATAAATAGTGTGATTCAGGATTAGCGAGCATTCTTTTTATATCAGTGCAGATGAATAGTATAAATGTTAATAACAGGTAAATGATTATATTCATTTATAGACTTAACGGATGATAGGCACTGACATGAATTTCATTTCTTGAGATTTGTTGAAATTAAAGTACCTATTAATCTATATTATTAAGTTCAGTTTTAGAAAATGATTGTTACATTCACATTGGCAAATAATATTCTCATTTTATGAAAATTAATTTTCATTTTAAATTGAATTTATCCAATGATGTAACAGCAATAATTAAATGTAATCATATATAAAAACTTAAAAGCCATTTAAACAAATAATTAAAATCAGCATAACATAGATATTGGTATATATTAATATTAAATTTATTCATTCTCATTGTCAGTGATGTAGGCTCATGTTTCTTTGTATCTTACTAGGAGAGGCATGGATTTTGATGAAACTGCATAGATCTTTTCTTTTTCATACCAAATGAAAGTTATTAGATCCGAACGCTCAATAGTTTTGGAGATATTAATATACCATATTTTTTGAGCTTGTACAAGTCGAGATCCCCATAAAACATATTCATCACTTCAGCGTGCATCTATAACAATCTTAAAAATTATTTTCACTTTGATTACAACAAATGTAGGGGTGATCGGGGCTCATCAGACCCCCGGAGAAAAGCGGATCAGCATCACTATATATAAATATATACTACATATTTATTTTACCACTAATATTTTAATATTATTACATCAAAATTACTTTCTTCGTTAGAGTTTATTCATAGTTATTTCAATCTTCTAATATTTACTTGTACTCATATCCAGTGGTGCCAGTCCAATTTGCCTCAAGGGTCCGATTTCCCCCGGTTTTCTCTATACCAAAAACATGGAAATACACTTTCTTAAACAATTATAAGATTTTTCTAACTTATCATTGATACAATGACCTGATAAATAGACACATAATAAGTCCATTTATTTATTTTCAACTTTTATCCCACTTCACAGTAACACAGCTTTTGATAATTTTGAAAATAAGTGGTCAATTTAAAAAAAAATAAAAGTGAATCAACTTATTTTAATACAACTTATTTAGAATCTTTTTGCAAATCATTTTGAAATAATTTCAAGTTTAAAACTAAAGAAATTTAGCTAAAAATTACATTTTTCATTATTTTTAATTACATTTTTATTTTTTCTAAGGGATCGACCAAGATGTCTACTCTGAAATTTTCTAGGCTATATTTATTCATATATTACCTTCTTCGATCAATTTTTTGGTCATGGAATCATAGTTCGAAACCTTGAAAAGTATTTTTTCAATAATTTAAATGACTTTAGCTCAGCGAATGACTGAATTAAAATTACTTTTTTCTCAAAATTTAGAATATTTTGGACGAAATGTTTGTTAGTATTATATTCCTAAAACGCAGCCCAAATGACTAGGAAAGTGTCACATTTCCGGATCACGGATTTTGCTCAAACTTGGGGATAAGTTTTTAGATGACAAAGTATGGAAAAAGCTAAAGTTATAGTCACAAATGGGCAATATTTCTCTCGATACAGGCAATTAAAGAAAATCACTAAATAAGTTACTAGATTTTCAAACACTCATAGCTCTTAAGCATCGATAGCTTGAAGCTTGAAACTCTTTTTAAATTAAAGCTGAGATCAAATCCTTTCAAACAATTAGTTATAACATATCGAAATATTATTTTTGCCCAAAGTTATAGCGCAATAAAGATTGTGCCTAAATGCTTGCTTTTGATTTCATTTGGTGTAATTAAGGTTGTATGGGCTATACAGTCTGTGTCAAAAGTTAGTTTTTTAGAAAATCGTCTATATTTTTCGGTAGAAAGTAATTATTTAATTTTCAGTTTAGTAACTTATTAGATAATATTAAAACAATCATTTTAAACTTTGTTTCATTTAAATATAAAAAAGTATTAAAGAGTTATAACATTTTAAAGTTTATAAATTTTACACAAATCTAATGCAATCATAAATAATAATGCCAAACTTTCAAAAATGGTTTTATTTGACTGCAACAAAGTTTATTTTGTTCAGTTTAAAATTTAGAATCTATTGACCAGGATGGTATTTTGATTTTTATTTTTTATTAAAATTTATTGCTAATTTTCTGCGAAAAAATGTATATATCTCAGACGGTACTTACTGTTTTATCATGGAAAATTAGCAATAAATTTTAATAAAAAATAAAAATCAAAATTCCATCCTCGTCAATAGATTCTAAATTTTAAACTGAACAAAATAAACTTTGTTGCAGTCAAATAAAATCATTTTTGAAAGTTTGGCATTATTATTTATGATTGCATTAGCTTTGTGTAAAATTTATAAACTTTAAAATGTTATAACTTTTTAATAATTCATTATATTTAAATAAAACAAAGTTTAAAATGATTGTTTTAATATTATCTAATAAGTTACTAAGCTAAAAATTAAATAATTACTTTCTACCAAAAAATATAGACAATTTTCTAAGAAACTAACTTTTGACACAGACTGTATAGCCCATACAACCTTAATAGAATTAAAATTATTTTATATTAATCTATTCTAAAAATAATTTTGATAATCGCCTTTACATTTAAAGATTTATTTTCTAATATTGTTTCTCTATTTCTTAGGCGAAACCACGCAGTTCCGCCGAACCTTTGCACTAGAAAAAGTAGCACTTTTAGCTATAGTTGAAACGATTCACGCGCCTCCTGTCGGCTCCTTCTGTACTTTACGTTAAAATATCTCTCGAGGAGAAACATAGACTTGACCTAACCAAAACTGTTGCTAAAAGCCGTAGGCTCATGTTTATGAACTCAACGATTGTATTCTGGCTTCGTCTCTCTTATAACAAAAAAAAGACAGACGATACTATGTACGTTGTGTTTATAAATTTTAACGAATTGTATTCTAATAAAATATGATAATAAACTTTAAAATCTTATCTTATAAATAGTGTAACCCTACTAAGAAAGATCAAATGATAATCAAGTGAATATCATCTGAAAATCATGCCCGAATGTCAGGTGATTATCAGATGATTTCCAGCTGAAAATCATGTTGATATATTTATTTAACATAAAAATATAAAGTTGATTTTCAGATGATTACCAAATGATTTTCAGCTGAAAATTATGTTAATATTATTATTCATTTAATTATATAATGTGTTAAAGTTTATATTGCAATTCATACTAAAATAAAAGAATCTTCAAATGACTTGAAATAGAGATTGTAAATTCATGAAAAGAAACTTAACAGCAATTTTTTACTATTAAAGTACAAAATATAGAATATTTTTAATTATTTCCATATATTTATTTACAAAGCTAGTTTGTTTTATCCCTTGCAACATCTCTCTCGTCTCTTATTAATGCACTAAGAGTTTCTATATAATTTTTTATCATTATATCCCTTTGTTCATCTGTGAAGTCCTTATATTTTTTATGATATTTTAAGTAATCATCAAATAAACCTACAAAAGCATTTATTGTTTAAAATTTGTGGCAGTAAAATCAACAATAGATATTATTTTTAAATTTCTGGTTTACATACTTAAAAATAAATCCACTTTTCTTCTTTTATTTAAATCTGGCGATCCGCCACGATTTTTCACCTATTTTAACGCCGCAACCGAGGTAGACCTAAAATTTTAAAATCATAATAAAAAATTATTTTTACTGAAAATTTTTTTAAATAATAACAAATACACAAAGTACATTAAAATATATAAAAATACCTTATTTTCTATATTTGCGTATCTTTCATGCTGTTCTTCAATCTCTGTAAAAATATTAAAATAATTAGTGTGAAAGATTGATCTTTTCTTAATACAGATATACAATACTGTCAACCAATTTAGAAACGTACCTGGACTGACATCAATCTTCGTTTTTTTAATACATTGCGTATAGTTTTGGTTTATATTCATATAAATATTTACATACTGTAATATTATTAAAATCTGAAAAATATTTAGTGCTTCATTAATATTTAAATATTGTAAAAAAAACCTTCATTTTAATATTCAACCTTAATCTTGAAATTGTTCTTCTTGCACATTTGGTGGAGCACTTAATCTTTCTGCAGAATCTGAAGGTAGGTCGTTCGAAGTTCTAGCCAATGGTGACCTATAACGACTTCTTTTTGGATCCTCATTTTCGAAAAGCTGTTTCTGAGAACGATTAATTTTAGATTTTACTGGGGTAAGATAACCATTCGATGATGGCGAATTTATGTGGGTAGGTGATATTTGTTTTTCTGATAATAATCCTTCTGCATCCTGAAGCGTAACTTCTTGTTCGACAGATTTCAATATTCTAAAAATAGGTTAGAATAATTTTAATTGTTTTCAACTGCAATAATTTTAAAGTTAAACCCTAAAAAAATATGTCTCTTTTTATTAGAAAGAAAGATATATCATTTTTGAAAAAATATATAGATTGGATTAATTTAAGAAATAAAAAGGTCATTTATCGTAAAAAAATTAATCAAAAAAAGTATTTTAAATAAAAAAATTTTTTAATAATATATTCTTTATATTCACGATTGAAATTTCAGTATAGAATTATTATTTTTGACATGAAGTGTAAATTTTAATTTAAAAAAAAGTTGTATAATCACTTCCATTTTACACATTGGAATTAACAGAAAATGAGATCGTCTACTCTTTATAATAGTAAAAATAAAACCCAGTTTTGATCATTGTGATCCGTAAAGAATCCACAAATAAAGTGAAGAAACAAGCTATTTTTAAACCATAAATGCATGTTTTTAGGGTTAATTCAATGTATAAGATGAAATTTAAAAAAGGAAAAGTTACTTAATTTAGTTTAGAATTATACAAATATGTTCTATTCCGTTTTGTCTTGAGAAATTAAAATCTTACTAAGAAAAAGGTGGTATGCTTTTTTTGCGATGGTAAAACTATAAGGCACTCTATGTAGCGATCGTGCCTAATAAATTACGAATTTGTTTTTTGTGAATCCTCAAAAGATAATAAAAGGTGACTACACTCCAACTCTGATGTTTGATTGAAATCTATGGCTTTTGGAAAAATTTTTCTTGTTTTTTGAAGCTTGTTTAATCCAGATTCATCAAGTACATCTGAAATATATTAACACATTCTTATATGAAAAATTATGACAGTATATTTTGTTATATGTAATAGTTGAAAATTACATAATTTGTACTGAATTTAGAAATTTTACTAACCTTTTCTATAGTTTATTTTATTATTTATATTTATTAATTTCACAGTAGGTTGATTTTCTATATTCAGCAAATGTTATTCAATAACATTTGCCATTTATATTCGTCTGCTATACGTTGCACATTTTCATCTCGAATTGCATTTTTGCAAGCTAATAATTTTGGCTATATCAGAAAAAAATTTATTATTCATACATACATATTTAAAATAACGGAGTATCTAGGGGGACATAATAGCGTGCGCGAAATAAGAATAACGTACGTGAAATGTCCCTCTTTTGAAGCAAACTCCTCTCACTTTTGCGTACGCGAAATAATTTTCTTTAGCCTTAATAAAAGAAAATCTTTCGCATGCGCGAATTTCGTTGAGAAAATTTTCGCGTACGCTTAATTGCACTTTAGCGTACTCGAAAAAATTTATCAATTCAACTGAACAAAATTTTTCACGTGAGCCGAATAACCAACAAGTTCTATATATATTTCTTGTGATTAACGTGTTATTTGTACTATATACTGAACCATCCGCGACGTGCGCCGGATAACCAGCAAGTTCTATATATAAACATTCCTATATATATTTCCTATAATTAACGTATTATTTGTACTACATACTGTCAATAACCACCCTCGATGTGCGCCGGATAACCAGCAATTCTATATATAACAATTTCTATACATATTTCTTGTGATTAACGTTAGAATTTTTTTCTGTTTGATTGAGATATTTTTTCGCGTACGCTAAGCGCATTTAAGTATGCGCGAAAATTTTTCGAAGAAATTTTGCGCACGCGAAAGAATTTCTTTTTTCAAAACTAAAGAAAATTAATTTGCGTACGTGAAAGTGGGAGGAGTTTGCTTCAGGAAGTGGGAGTTTCGCGTACGCTATTATGTCTCCCTAGACTCACTCTTAAAATAATAGATATATGTAGTGCAAAATTTAAAATGATTAAATTAATAAATCTCAGGTTTTTTGAAATATTGTTCATCTTTTTCAATGGTGTCACTTGACGAAGTCAATTGTTTTTTATAAATTAACCTTTTAGGTTTATTTGAAGCCTTATCACGTACATCATTTTCTGAAACTGTTTGAGATAATAGTTCAAAATTTATAAATGTATTTACGAAAAAATGTTAGTAATAAATACTGACATTACAGTATCTTGCTGACGCACAAATACTTTTTTTATTTAAAACAAAATTTCTATCAAATATGTATACTTACCGCCTGAACATATTACATGTCCTGGATATCTTGGGTTATTTTTTGGGTTGTTATAGTCATTCTCAACTTTGCCATGCCACAAAATATAATATTTATGGTCTGAATCAAAATCATATAAATCCTTTGGGGTTATAGGATTTTCATCTTGACAAGTATAAAATATGGATTCCACAGGAACATAATTATATTTTAATTTATTGTCTGAGTACTGGATTTCTGCATAAATCATTGATTCATCCATTTTTTTTTAGAACTGAATGAGTAACTTCATAACTAAATATTTAATAATTTTTAAATTTTAATAATTTTTTTCTTAAACTCACTCTCATTTATATGTCTAATTTTGTCTCTCTTTCTTTAATCCTTTGTGTAAACGCTGGAGACACTATAGAAGTAGTACACATTTATTAATATATATGTAATGGAACAAAACCCCACGGTGCGTATTCTCTAAGTACTAGGTGCGCTCGTACGACATGTTCGTTATGAAACGTTCTAAAACTATTCAGATGGTTATTCCAAAATTTAAAAAAGGGATATGTAAAATGCGCATGTTTTCAGCATTTACCGAACTGTTCGAAGACTTACATTTTGCAACATTCCAAAATTAACTAAACGTTTTGGAGTTAAGAAACGGTCGTTAGTGCGTACGTACAACTTACGGGATACGCCCACAGCACATGCATTTGGAACATGAAGCCAGATATTTTGTGTTTTATGATATTTAAAAATATTTAATAATACAATAAGTGACAATACTTAAAAAAAGAAAAAAAGAGCAAACAAGTATTAGTAAAGTTTCGATATTTTAATATATTTTATATATTTATGTTATATTTGTATTATTGGTTGAGGTTAACTAAAACTCAGTAAATTCTATCGAGAGAAAGAATGAGTCAAAGATCGTTCTAGTATTGATACTACGCAAACATAAAATTTACGTGCACTTAGGAAATTTTGTATATAATTTGTAATATTTTTCCAATTATCATAATATTTATGTAATTACAATACCTGCAATAATTATGAAGAAGAATAAAAGATACAGACAATTTATAGATAAAGGTGATGAAGTTATACCAAAAGAAACTGCCTATAGATACAAAAATGTTATATCTCCAACTACTAATCCTTTTGAGGTAAGTTATATATTAAACTAATTTAATATTCATTCAGAAATACAGTAATTTTGAAAATTATATTTTTAGAAATACAATGTAGCATCTCAGTCTATTGAAGAAAATTCAAACGAATTTACAAAAAATGTAGATACAATGGAAATGGCTACATCAAATGAACTGGTAATTAATAATTCTATTTATTTCAAATAATAATTTTATTTATTACCTTATACCTCACAAAACTTTAATCAATCTTTAACAACCCTGACTTCTTTAAAACAATACTTTTTTCTGTTAAACATAGCAAGGGAAGGTTATTATTAAGAAACTGCCGTATATCGACACAGATACGTTTAACGAACTCTATTTAAAATTTATTTTTTGTAAAAACTAGTTACTGAAGGCAAAAATTAAGAGATGGTTTCTATGCGTATAAATAGCAATATTTTCTCTGATGAGATTATATTAATTTTATCGCTTCGTTTTCTATAAAAGTTGGGATAACTTGAAAATCGTATTTTCTGCCTCTAATCTCCAATTTTATAAGTTATTCCAAGTTTTTTAGAAAATGAAGCGATAAAATTAACCTATCTTTATAAAAGAAAGTATCAATTTTCATTATACAAATTGAAACCATCTATTCATTTGTGCCTTTAGCTGCTAGTTTTTGAAAAAAAAATAATTTTGTAATTAGAAAAGGACAGAGAATACGGCGGTCTCTTAATGTTTTTAAATTATTACATTAAGAATAGTTTATCTGTTACTGTTAATAATGCCTAATTCACGGTATCTCATTGATAAATTATTAAATCCTATAGATGGAGTCGAATATCATGCTGTGTGTGAATATTGTTCAGCATATTTAGGGAAATTCGGTAAAATTGAGACTCTAAATAAATGTCGTGTCTGTACAATGGAACTTAATTTAAGCCATGCGACTAATACAAATTATTTTGTTCTTCTTGATCCTTCGCTTCAAATCAGGGATGTAATATCTATATACGAAAACCATTTTGAGTTCGTAATTAAGGATAGAGTTCACGAAAATAATCATTTGCAAGATATATATGATGGTAAGGCATACCAAAATTTTGTTGATTCCTTATCAGAAAAAGACAGATATAATTATATTAGCGCCATTTTTAATACCGATGGAGCATGTAAATACAAATGTTCTTGATATTCCATATGGCCTTTGTATTTTATGCTGAATGAATTACCAAAACAAGAAAGAATGAATAAATTAATTACTTGCGGATTGTGGTTCAATAAGCAAAAGCCAGATATGACAATTTTTAGGAAAGATTTGTGAATTTCTTCATTAGTTTAACAGAAGAAGGTATTTCTTGTGTCCTAAGGGGAAAGAACGTATTTTAAAATTGTATATTATCAACTGCTGTGTGAACTCTGTGGCTCGCGCTCCTATTCAGAGTATAAAACAGTTCAATGGATATTTTGGCTGCAGTTGATGCCTGCATTCTGGACGATGGGTTGAGGATTGCGTCTCAAATTATTAGATATATTAATATTAATCATAGCGCAAAAATTTTAACAGAACGTATTGTGATGACATACTTAGAAATTTAACATGGAAAAATTTTTGTAAAATCTCTATGATTACCTATTCTAGTGAAGCTAATAATGTGAATTGTAATAGATCTTAAGCCAAGTTATATTTTAAAGCCATAAAAAATGGTTGTTTATATAAATCATCTTCGATTACAAAACTGACATCTAATAATTCATTTGTATTATTAGAAAATAATGTGTATGCAGAAATTGACAAATTCGTTGTAGATGAAGAAAAACAAGTAGAACTTACTATCTGCAATGTAGTAAAAACAAAAAATTGTTATTTGAAATATCATAAAATGCTACAAATAATAGAAGAAATTGAGGTGAATCCTATTTTTATCGCTACAAGTCAAATACAAACCGTTTGCATTGTCATAAACATTCTTGGAATTAAGAACATCATTGCATCACCGAATTAATTGCATTATTGATTATTTTTATAAGGTTTTAGTATATATATATCTTCAATAAATTAATGCATATGGATATTTTTGATACTTTCATAATAAAATATTTTTATAAATTAAGTACGTAATACTTTTCTTTACCATAAAAATGTTCATACAATTTGTTTTTTCTTTTTTGCTAAATACATATTGTAAATAAAAAAATGTTTTATATTTATGAAATTAAGTATAGTAATAAGTTTTTTATTTATTTTGGCTAAAGTTATAAAATTATTCTGATTTTCTAATTTCAAAATAAATACTTTTTCCTTTCACATTGGAAATTCATATTTTCTAAAATAAAAATATCAACCTGAATTTCAAATGAAAATCATCTGATAATCACCTGATAATTTTTATAAATGATTTTCAAGTGAAAATCATCTGATAATCACCTGATAATTTTTATAAATGATTTTCAAGTGAAAATCATCTGATATTCACCTGACATTTTGGCATGATTTTCAGATGATATTATCATTTTATTATCATCTGATTTTTTTCAGTAGGGTAGTGTTATAAAAATGTGTACAGACTCTTTTTCTCATTTTAACTCATATAAAAAATCAAAGAAGCTTGTGCGTGTATTTTTATGTGTTTCTCTCTCTCTCTCTCTCTCTCTCTCTCTCTCTCTCTCTCTCTCTCTGCGTTTTTAGTAAGGGGATTCACTAGAAGATAGGAAATAAAAATTTTTTAACAAAAACAAACAATTAAAAAAATTTTTAATAAATAAAAACCGACTTCAAAAGTATCGGATAAAAACAAAATTTTCCACAAAAAATAAGATTTTAAAAACATTGCACTAAAAAATGACATTTAAAAAATTTTTAACAAAAAAAAAACCGACTTCAAAAAATGCACTGAAAAGTAACAAATAATTTATTATCTTTAGAAATCATACAAATAATTGGTAAAATACAATTTTAGAAGTCGGCGTCTAATTCTAAATCTGTGGTGCTTAAGCAGAACGACTTACTAGGAGAGTATCAGACCTCCGGATCACGGATTTTGCTCAAACTTTGGGATAAGTTTTCAGATGTCAAAATATGAAAGGAAACAAAATTTTAGACCCCAACGCTCAATGTTTCCCTAGTTACAGGCAATTAAAGAAAATCACTAAAAAAGTTACTAGATTTTCAAACGCATATAGTTCCTTAGCATTGATAGCTAGCAGCTTGAAACTTTTTTTAAATGAAAGCTGAGCTCAAATCCTTTCGAAATAGTAGTTATAGCATGTCAAAATATTATTTTTTCCCAAAGTAATAGCGTGATAAACATTGGACCTGATTTTTCTTTTTAAAACATTAATTAATAACAAAAGCTGAAAATGGGTCTAATGTTTATTACGCTATAACTTTGGGAAAAAATAATATTTCGACATGCTATAACTACTATTTCGAAAGGATTTGAGCTCAGCTTTCATTTAAAAAAAGTTTTAAGTTGCTAGCTATCAATGCTAAGGAACTATATGCGTTTGAAAATCTAGTAACTTTTTTAGTGATTTTCTTTAATTGCCTGTAACTAGGGAAATATTGAGCGTTGGGGTCTAAAATTTTGTTTCCTTTCATATTTGGACATCTGAAAACTTATCCCAACGTTTAAGCAAAATCCGTGATCTGGAGGTCTGATACTCTCCTAGTTAGTCCATTTTTTCAAAAATAACGTTCACATTCATTGTTCAAAAATAACGTTTACATTTATTGTTAAAAAATAACGTTTACATCCATTGAGGAATTAGACGCCGACTTCTAAAATTGTATTTTACCAATTATTTGTATGATTTCTAAAGATAATAAATTATTTGTTACTTTTCAGTGCATTTTTTGAAGTCGGTTTTTTTTTGTTAAAAATTTTTTTAATAAAAGTGAATTGATGGTTAACGTTACCCCGGCTTTAAATCTTTAAATCACTAAGCTATTTACAACTTATGATGAACAAAATGAGTGTCTTCTAAGAGTAGTGTGTCCATTTTACAAAAAAAATCTGTACAGTGTATTTACATATTTTAAAAGAACTTAAAAAGGAAGGCAATGGTTGGGCAGAATACTGTAGTGTTCAACGTCAAATAACTTACAGAACTCTTTCTTTTAAAGGAAACAGTTGCAAAATATTACTAAATAATATCGATTTCTTGCGATCCAATGGTAACTTGAATTGTTTAAAATATGTTGAGGTTTTTGAAAAGTTTAACGCGGTTGTCTACTCTTGCTTTACTGTTTCTTTAAATCCAAAATTTATTGAATTTATCGATGCGTTTAAAGATGCTTATCTATGTTTAGGTATTTCAGTAGCATCAAAAGTACATGCAGTTTTTTCCATGTGAAAGACTTTTGTATTGAACATAATCGAGGCCTAGGTTTTTACAGTGAACAGGCTATGGAAGCGATCCATCATGATTTTTCTGCAACGTGGGCTAAATACAAAGTATCGCAAAATAATTCTAATTATGCAGATAAATTATTAAGAGAAGTCTGTGAATATAATTCACTGCATGCAACTTAAGTAAAAACTGTGTATATGTTATTTTTGTGTGTATATATGTATATATATATATATTTCAATCATAAAATAAAAGGTGTATATTTATGTGCTATTTGATTCATGAATAAGTATTCAGGTATTTGTTGTACTTATATCTTGCAATAGTTTTCATTACGATAATATGTCGGAGAAAAATAATTTCAACCTTTTGCTTACATTGTTACATAACTTAAGATTTTTCTAAATATATTTACAATTAATTTTTGCTTAAAATATGTAAGTTATTCGAAATATTATTCAAACAAGCCATAGAAATTGATTTCATTAATTAAAAAATTTTTTTAATTAAAAACTATGTATAAAAATCAAAATTTGAATAAATAAAAAAGTGCTCATTCTTCGATTTTGGTTTTTGTTGGAATTCGCTACTAAATATGTCTAGAATCATATCCAAAAGGAAAATCCGCGGTGCAAAGACTTCACGGTTAAAATTAATCGAGGACCACCGTGAGCCACATTCCATAAGATGATGTTCAACCTTCTTCTTTTCCATTATCTCCTTTATTATTTGCCCTCTCTACTTTCTTTTTCTGTGTTTCTATCTTTTTGAAACCATTTCTTCATCCTCTCATTCTACGACCAAGTTATATCTCCCTTTTCAACTTCATTATAAAATCTTTTAACCGTAACTCCATCCTCTTTCAGCTCTTCTGCTTTTTTAGCAAGCTCTCTTCTATTATCTCTCTCTTTTCTTGTGAGATCATTGTCTATATAAATCTTTGTCCCTTTTAATTTGCTTTTGTTTTCCAGTATTCTTTCTTTATTCATACTATCTTCACACTGTGCAACTTTACCGATAATACTTCCTTTTAGGACCCATATTTTACTAATTTTTACATCTGATTGTATCTTCTCTTTAATCCATACCTCTATATCTTTCTTATCTTTACATTCTTTATCCGTCTTTCCTTTTATTATTATGTTATTTCTTTTTCTATTTTTTTCTTCTTTCTCTAATAGCCATAATAACTCTTCTTCTTTTATCTTTTTCTCATTTTTAGCTGCATTAACATCTTCAGTGTGTCTACATTTATTTCTTTCATGTATTTTTTCTTTATCATTCTCTATCTTCTCTTCTAGCAGATTCAGTTCTTTTCTTAATTCTTCTTCCATTCTTCTTTGCTCACCTTCCATATCTTCTAATCTTTGATCATTCTTTCTCCATCTTTCTTCTTGCAGTTTTCTCTCCTCTTTTTCTTTTAGTTAAACTTTCCACATCTTATTGCTTTTATTTAACATTATTATCACCTCTTGCATGTTTTTGTTTACACCTTCCCATTTCACTTCTGATTCTTCAATCATATTTTTCAGCTGACCTACACTTTCCCCTATATTCTCTATTTTATTATGACTTTTTGTTTTTTACTTGCCCTTTCTTCCTTCATACTCTTTTTTTTAACCTTTTCTACATCATCAGGACTGCTTTGGCTTCTTTTCCTTTTTTCCATTTCCTTTTCATTGCTGCTTTCATTGTCTCCTTGACTACTCTCATAACTCTCTATACTCTTATCAATCTTCTCTCTTTTTAAGGTTCATTCTAACTAACTTTATTCTTTCCCTTTTTACAGAAAATTAACTATATCTTTTATCTGATTCAATGAATCTTGTCTTTCCTTTCCAGATTGTTTTCATAACTTTTTCACTCCCTTTTATCGTCTATTCCATGTGGCGACCTAACCTTCAATTAGTGTCACTCACTTCTTTCCTCTTTCTCTCCTTTATATAAACTTTCTAATTTTTCTTTTTCTTTTTAACCTATTTTTTCACTTTACTTTTTTTTATATTCTATTTTTATAACACAACAAGACTCTCTATAATTATTTTGCCTATGTAAATCTTTTCAATAAATCAATATATGTCTTTACTCCTATCCGCCATATTGGCATCCAAAATTAAAATAATGTGTGTATATATATATATGTAAGCGAAACCGGTCTTTCAAATGCGCGCTACAGTTTGCTGCTATGGACTCCTGTATGTTTTGTGCGCTGGACCGGCTTTGTAAATGCCGCATTCAAAAGACCAATTTCTTTATTACATACAATAATGGAAGGGAGGGGGTAATAATGTGAGACTGCCACACATCTCGACGTGCGCTGGATACGATCAGAAGTCGGTACTGACGAGTCGGGGTATCGCGCATTCCAAAGACCAGTTTTATGTACATCATTCTAGCCGATAGTGGTAGCGTCAAAGCGGGAAATTCAAAAATTTCCAAAATAAAAATATCACAAAAAATACTTTTCATGATTTTATAATTAATATTAAATTCAAAGAAAGAAAGTTACTATAACAGAATTAATTTATTGCACTTATTTATAATTTATAAATATTGCATAATTTTTAAATTATTTAAAAAATTATAAATAAGGGCAATAAATTTATTTTGTTACAGTAACTTTCTTTCTTTGAATTTATTATTAATTATAAAATTATAAAAAGTATTTTTTTTAATACTTTTATTTTGGAAATTTTTTAATTTCCCGCTCTGACGCTACCACTATCGGCATCGCTGATGTACATGTATATATGTATATATATATATATATATATATATATATATACAGTGAGGCCCAATAAAAAAGAGCCACCCTTGAGAAAAAAAGTACTAATTTAAAAATTTTTTATCTCAACAAATAAGGGTCGTACAGAACTCTACGACTACTAATTTCAAACGCATTTGTAAAGACTTTTTACTACGTTTTTACTACGTTACTACGTTTTTATTAACTCGCTTTGGTGTCTGTCTGTCTGTCTGTCTGTCTGTCTGTCTGTCTGTCTGTTCGGTACGAATTTTGCAACCGATTGTAAACTAACTTCCTGATGAGCTAGAGACTTGAAATTTTAAATATAGCTCGGAACTGGATGACAATGCAATATTATAAAAAAAATATATATATCTACCGAACAATATATTAATATATTCAATCATATACGGAGATGTTGGCAAAATTGAAGATTTGAAGATTTTATATATAGATACACTTTTAACATTAGTGTCTAAACATCTTCGAAAATTTTAAAAATCTTCTTTTGATATATTAATATATTAATATATTAATATATTAATATATCAAATGTAGTAATATATTAATATAGTAATATATTAATATATTAATATATCAAATATATTAATATATTAATATATCAAATATATTAATATATTAATATATCAAATATATTAATATATCAAATATATTAATATATTCAATATTATATTTTTGCATGCATTGTTGGATAATATAATTAAATATATATTCCCACCGAAAAATATATTAATACAATTATATACGGAGATATTGGAAAAATTGAAATTTTGAAGATTTTATATATAGATATACTTTTAACATTAGTGTCTAACCATCTTCGAAAATTTTTAAAATTCTTTAACTTCTCATATTGCAATTAGACATAAATTACAGCATTTTGTATTGTACATATAAAATTTGAGACTGTATTTTATTCATTTTATGGTCTAACAATGCATAAAACAATAAATCTTGGTTGAATTTCTAATGGCGTCATTATCGTCAAAATGGCGGGAAACTCACCATGTGATTACGTGTTCTCTAAAAAAATAGATGAAACACGTTTTAGTCCCTTGACAACAATATATATGCTATATAATATGCACTGTTGGACAACACGATAAATAATATTATTAATAATAATAATAATACCAAAATGTATAAGATAATATTTAAATAAAAAAATTTTCAATCTACCACGTTTTTTAATTGAACTAAAAAGTATAAAATAATATTAAAAATAAAAAAAAAACTTTTTAATGTACCACGTTTTTATAATGAACCAAAAAGTATAAAATAATGTGTAATAAAATGAAAAATGAATAATGATTTGAAATAAAAAAAACGTGGGGCGCATACAATACATAATAATAAACATGCGCCCCACGTTTTTTTTATTTCAAATCATTATTCATTTTTCATTTTATTACACATTATTTTATACTTTTTGGTTCATTATAAAAACGTGGTACATTAAAAAGTTTTTTTTTAATTTTTAATATTATTTTTTTTTATTTTTTTAATGGTGTATTGGCAATTTAGTTTTGAGTACTTGTCTAGGAAATATTACGACTTAAATATAGAGAAAAAAATTTTTTTATTCGCCTGTGTTTAAATTCGAATTATTCTTCGGAAAATAATGGTAGAAAAATTATACACGGCTAGTTTTAAAAGTATTTTGCTTAACTTGAAATTTATATTTTATTTTTTTTTCTAGGTTCAAAATTGACCAAGATTTAGCGATTTTTGTTCAAAAAAAGGGTCTTTTTTATTTTTTCGATATCTGCTTGATGAGAGGAGATATAGAAAAATGCCAAATAAAAAAAGTGTATTTTAGTGTGTAAAATAATTTTAAATTTTCCTAAAATTTTTTGTGCATTATAATTTTTTTGATATTGTTGCGGTATTCTTATATACATGTATATCATACTCTTAAAAGAGTACCGCAACAATATCAAAAAAATTAAAATGCACAAAAAATTTTAGGAAAATTTAAGGTTATTTTACACACTAAAATACACTTTTTTTTATTTGGCATTTTTCTATATCTCCTCTCATCAATCAGATATTGAAAAAATAAAAAAAACCCTTTTTTTGAACAAAAATCGCTAAATCTTGGTCAATTTTGAACCTAGAAAAAAAACTAAAATATAAATTTCAAGTTAAGCAAAATACTTTTAAAACTAGCCGTGTAAAATTTTTCTACCATCATTTTCCGAAAAATGATTCGAATTTAAACACAGGCAAACAAAAAAATTTTTTTTTCTATATTTAAGTCGTTATATTTCCTAGACAAGTACTCAAAACTAAATTGCCAATACATCATTAAAAAGTCCTTACAAATGCGTTTAAAATTAGTGGTCGTAGAGTTGTGTATGACCCTTATTTGTTGAGATACAAAATTTTTTAATTAGTACTTTTTTTCTCAAGGTTGGCTCTTTTTTATTGGACCCCTCTGTATATGTATATATATATATATATATATATATATATATATATATATTCTTAAATATTTAAATAACAGAGTGCATTGAATTAAGAACACATAATACCCTAGTTTTACTGCCAGGCAGTGACTCGGAAATAAGGATAACGCAGCGCCAGTTATCCATATAAAAGTAGTATCGCTCTTGTAGCATACGTAAGTTGCTATGAGACGAATGCTCCACTATCGGAACTCAAACTTTCGTATAGTCATTATCACAAATATTGAAATATTGTTTTTCTTTTTTTATTTTTAAATAAATAAAGAATATTATTAATCATAATATTGGTGAAAGTGGACTTAAAATTTAAAAAATATCATCAAGTTATAAGCTACTTAAGCCAATTTATTTGCATAGATTATTTATTATATATCAGTCTGAATTTCACGATGAGAATTAAATAAAATCTTTAGTTATTTATCTTTAAGTATGTTTTCTTGTGAATTGAGCTTTGTTCAATTTATATATTTCCAGGAATTTATTGAGCTAAAATTTTGATAAGATAGGTTCAAGTGAATAAATTTTACGTATGTGAAATTCACAAAAATGCATGTAACGTATTAAGTTCACTCCAGATATATTTTTTCTTAAAACTTTAGTTTTAGCTACGATTAACGTCCAAAAATTACTAGCTTTTCCGTTCTTAGGTTATCAGGAAATATACGCATTTGTATCAATTTAACTTCAATAAAAAAACGTCATCTCTTTACTTAATTAGACTGATAGGAATGCACGGTTACCTACACTAGAAAAACAAGTTAATAATATTCTAATCAGAGGTGCACCCAAGTTCGTAGTGTTTTTCCTCCTACTCTACCAAAAATATAAAAACACTTGAACCCATTTTCTCGTTGCGCAATTGATTTTCTGAAAACCATTGGATAAGGCTTCAAGCCAGTTTCATTTAATTAACCTCCAAAAGGTCAGTCACGTTTAAAACGCCATAGAAGCCAATTGATTTTCTAAGTATACTTATATTTTCTAAAAACTTAAACTTTGAATAACCTTTTATTCTTTCGAAGTATTTCTTAAAAGTGGTAAATTTCAATTCTATACACATATTGTAACACAAATATATAAAATATAGAGTAAATAAAAGATATTGTAATACGAAATTCTCTCTGCAAAAATAAAATTATTTTCATCATTAATAAAGTAATTAACTAACAAGGTAATGTTATCATAATTAATAATATTCTTTCTATTTTTTCCTCGAACGCTATAAAAGGTTCTCAAGCCTGCAAATAAAAATCCTACTCTAATCTCTAAGCACCTCTGCCACGCGAAAGCCTTTCTGTCGATGTAATCGCGCGACGCCGTAGGCAACGTGACATCTTGATAAATAAATTCCTATTACTACTATATTTTACATATATTACTACTATTACTACTATTATATTCAAGTAAAGAATTAAGACTATTTTTTTTTCTTACGTGAATATCTTTTGCATTATTGTTACATACATACATACACATACACACATGCATCTTTAACATACACGTACACACATACACACACATATATACACATACACACATACACATACACACATATAAATATACACACATATACACATATGCATACACATACACTTACTCATATACACATACAAACATACACAATATTCGTCTCTCCGACTCCGTCTACGTCTTTCTATCTCCGTCCCTCCATCTCCATCACTCCATCTCCGTCTCTCCTTCTCTGACTCTCCGTCTCCGTCTCTCCGTTTCCGTGTCTCCGTCTATCTGTCTCAGTCTCTTCGTTCCTTCGTCTCCGTTTCTCCGTCTCCATCTCTCCGTCTCCGTATTTCCGTCTTTATCTATTCGTCTCCGTTTCTTTGTCTCCATATCTCCGTCTCCGTCTGACTGTTTTCTTCTCTCAGTCTCCGCCTCCGTCTTTCCGTCACTGTCTCTCCCTCTCCGTCTGTTTGTCTGCATCTCTCCCTCTCCGTCTCCGTCTCTCCGTCACCGTCTCTCCCTCTCCGTCTCTTCGTCTGCATCTCTCCCTCTCCGTCTCCGTCCCTCCGTCACTGTCTCTCCCTCTCCGTCTCCATCTCTTCGTATGCATTTCTCCCTCTCCGTCTCTGTCTCCGTTTTTCCGTCTCCGTCCCTCCATCTCCATCTCCGTCTCTATTTCTTCGTCCACATCTCTATATTTCTTCGTCCACGTCTCTCCATCTCTCCGTCTTTCCGTCTCTCCGTCTCCGTCTCTCCATCTCCGTTTCTCCATCTCCGTCTCCGTCTCTTCATCTCTATTTCTGCGTTCCCGTCTCTCCATCTCTCTGTCTCCATCTGTCCGTCTCCGTCTCTCTGTCACCGTCTGTCCGTCTCCGTATCCCCGTCTCCGTCTCTCCGTCACCATCTTCGTCTTTTCCTCTCTGTCTCTCCATCTCCGTCTCTCTGTCTGTCTGTCTCCGTTTCTTCATCTCCGTCTCCGTCTCTCCATCTCTCCGTCTCCGTCTCTCCGACACCGTCTCTCCGTCTTCTTATCTCCGTTCTTCCGTTACCGGCTCTCCGTCTTCTCGTTTCTGTCTCTCCATCTCCGTCTCTTTGTCTGTCTGTCTCCATCTCCGTGTTTCCGTCTTCTTCCTTCCGTCTCCGTCTCTCCGTCTCTATCTTTTTGTCTCCGTCTCTCCGTCTTCGTTTATATGTCTCCTTCTCTCCATCACAGTTTCTCTGTCTCCGTCTCCATTCCTCCGTCTCTCCGTTTCTGTTTCTCCGTCTCCGTCTCTTCGTCTCCATTCTTCCGCTTTTGTCTCTTTGTCTCAGCACTGAAAATAGCAGCCGTGAATTCTTAATTACACAACGCTTACAATAGCAGCTGCGTTTTTTAACTACACAGCGATAAAAATAGCAGCCGCAAATTGGTAGCTACACAGCGTTCAAGATATTATTTGTGAATTCTTAATTGCACAGCGCTTACAATAGCAGCCGCGTTCTTTTAACCACACAGCGCTCAAAATAGCAGCCGCAAATTTGTTATTACACGGCGCTTACAATAGTTTACAATAGTCCTTGAAAGTGCCACGTATAACTGCCCATGACTGAACATTGGTGTTGGTAAATACACTTCTACTTTTTTAAATGATTGTCTTTGCGACTTATTAATAGTCATTGCATAAGCAAGTTTTACAAGAAATTGTTTTCTGGTCATCTGAAATGGCAATTCATCATTTGCTGATAAGATCATACGTGGTAAAAATATAGTGCTTCCTTTCTTAATTCCTGTTAATATTTATGCAATAATAGTAAATTGTTCTATTTTCGTTAATCCGTTCAAGTTACAAAGTCCTTCATTCAAATTAACATTTCTTAGAAGCATTACTATAGCTTCTTTTTTAATTGTAATCTACGTGGAAGTAAACAGTTGGGCGTTAAAGAATTTAATAATTCTGTTGACAAAATTGCGTCTAAACTTTCGTCATTTACATCTTTTGCAGAGTCAATGCTCATGTACTCTATTACTGGTTCATTTATTTTTGATAAAATTTTTCATTCATTTCCGTTACATCTACATTTTTTCGTGCCCATATAATATTTTCGTAATAGTCATAATTTTCAATATTTATATTATGCCCGTAAATTTCATCAATTAGATTGCCCTTTGACAACATTTCTTTTGGAATTCGTATAACTTCATTTCCCTTTTTCATATTTTGAATGAAAATTACCAGTTCCTAAATTTAGTAACCAATATTTAAATTTATTATCTGATTCCGATAAACGTTTATTTTCTTTCAAAGACATACATTGAGAATGTTCCCATGAATAGTTTTTTTTTTGACACAATTTCCTACTATCTGTGTTCTATTTCCATGTTTTACTATTGGTAATGTTTGTCTAAAATCACCTGATATGATTAATGTTTTTCCTGCAAACAAGTAATTATCATCACATACATCTTTAAACATGCGATCGACGGCTTAAAACGCGTATTTTGATGTCAACGGTAATTTGAATGCTGTATGTACTTTCACACCATCTTGTAATAAATTAGACGCTATACCTGTCCATGATATAACTAAATAGTTGATTCCATGAATTTTTAGATAAGTTATAATTGTATTTAATAAGTAGCTTTTAACACTTTCACCTGGACCGCCTCTATATATATATATATATATATATATATATATATATATATATATATATATATCTTCCTATATTATATAGTTATATTGGAAAATTCAGTTTCAACAGCCCTACCCCCGTGCCTCCCTTTCCCCCCACTCCCCCACTCCCCCCAGGTTCCCCCACTCCCCCCCCAAGCAATGTTTTTTAAGGACCCCCCACAAAATAACGAAAAATTGTTTGTAATTCTACGATATTTTGTAACCACTCACTCCCTCTATATTCCCTTACGACTCCCCGTACCTTCCCGCGCCCCCTGTATGCCCCCCGCATCACCCCCCACTGGCCCCCCAACTCATAGAATGATACAGTTTAAAACTTTTATGCATTATTATATGTTAATTAATATAATGTGGTATATCTAATGAAAAACGAAATTATATTTTTAATAATAAAATTTTATTGTACAATACTTTAATATTTATTCATTAATATTATATAAAATTATAAGTAGATTTAAAAAAAATTTGTTCTTTATATTACTAATTAATAAATTAAAACTTATTGTTAAAACATTTACATGAAGAAAAATTAATCATATTTATAAATCACATGATATATCTGAAAAAAAAATAATCTATTGATAAATATATTTCAGCTGAAATACCTCCATCAGATAACACATATTTACAAAAATTAGTACTTAAACATATGCTACAGGGACCACATACTGATAAATCTCCCTGTTATAATAAAAATAAAAATATATGTAAAAAATATTTTCCTAAACCATTTATTGAATGTACTAAAATTGAAGAAAATAAATATCCACAGTATAAACGAAAAAATAATATTTGTGAGAATCATATCTATAATCTTAAAAATACAAAGAAAATTATACAAGTTAATAATTCAATGGTAATTCCTTACAACAGTTTTTTATTAGCAAAATATACTGCTCATATTAATACTGAACTTTGTGTATCAATACAAAGTATTAAATATATTTATGATTATATTTATAAAGGAGTAAATAAAGCATATTGTAAAATAAAGCAAAGTGAAATTGGAGAAAATAATAAAGATGATGTCTATGATGAAATAACTCAATATATATATGGTAGATATTTAAGCCCGATGGAAGCAGCATGGAGATTACAAGAATTACCATTATGCGGTAGGAGTCATTCTGTAATAAGATTAAGTATTCATACAGAAAATCAACAAAGAATAATATATATATAATATATATATATCTATATATATATATATAGATAATTAGAAATTCTAATTGATAATTATTCTTGAAATTTTATTAAATTACCATTTATTACATACATAAACATAAAAAAAACATAAACATTATAAAAACAAAGTTAAATGTTCATCATTGATAATTGTTCATTTGAAGTTTTAAACTTAGGTTGTTTTGTTAATTTGTTCATTTTGTTTATCTAATTTTTTTGTTCTTATATAAAAATTTCTTCTAAAAACCATTTTTCATAAAATTTAATATTTATAGAATCAATTAATGATAAAACATCTGACCAAAATATATTCTTCGCTAAAATTTCTTTTTGATTCTAATCTATAAGAGCTCAATTTACTTCGTTTTTAACGTTATCAGGTTAAATTTCCATATACTATATTAATATGTATAAATTAGCCAATTTGAAAATCAAAAAAATTGCCATAATTTATAAACTTTTATATTGCAGTTCTGTTTAAAATTTAGTTATATATTTGAAAAAAAGGATTAATTAAGGTTCCAATATGCATAAAAATTGTTTAAATACAAATCATGTAATCATGATAAATTTAAAATTTGTTTTACTCAATTTTATTTCAATCAATGAAAAAACATGATGGGAATTCATTCTTTTTAATTATGTGTTTTAGACAGAGGGACGGAGATGAAAAAACGGAGACGTACGAACGGAGAAGTAGAGACAAAAACATAGAGACGGAGACAAAGAGAAAAAGACGGAGATACAGAGACGGAGAGGCAGAGAGGCAGAGACGAAGAGACATAGACATAGGGGCGGAGATAGAGAGACGAAGAGACGAAGACAAAGAGACGAAGAAAGAGAATTATAGACGGAGAGACGAAGAGAAAAAAATAGATGTAGAGAGACGGAGATGGAGACACGGAGATGAATAGGCAAATGTTCTATATGTGTATGTGCATAAGTGTATATGTGTATGTGTGTATGTGTTCATGTGTATGAGTGTATGTGTTTATATAACATATATATGTGAAAATTTACATGGAAATATATATACAGATATGTGTTTGTGTGTATATGTATGTGTATAAGTGTATGTGTGTATGTGCGTATGTGTATGTGTGTGCATAGGTGTAGGTGCAAGTGTGTAAGTTTATATGTGTATATATATAACAATTATGCAAACGGTATTCCCGGGAGAAAGAAAAACTTAATTCTTCAGATTAATATGATTGTAGTAATATAATATAAGATTATATATAAGTAATATAATGAAGTAATAACGAAGACGGAGAGACGGAGACCGAGAGACAGAGATGGAGAGACAGAGATAAAGAGATGGAGAGACAGAGATAAAGAGACGGAGACGGAGACAGAAAAACGGAAACGGACAGATGGAGATGAAGAGACGGAGATAGAGACGGAGAGGTGGAGACGGAAATACGAGGACAAAAAGATGGTGACGGAGCGACGGAGTAGAAGAGATGCGGACGGGGAGACGAGAAGGAAATATGGAGATGGAGAGACGGGCATAGAGTGACGAATATTGTGTATGTGTGTATGTGTATACGAGTAAGTGTATGTGTATGGATACGTGTATATGTATGTATGTGTGTATGTGTATGTTAAAGGTGCACGTGTGTATGCATACGTATGAATGTGACAATAATGTAAAAGATATTCACGTAAGAAAAAAAAGTCCTGATTCTTTACTTTAATATAATAGTAGTAATTTTTTTTTATTCGTTCCTTGGAACTGCAGTCAAGCTAATTTTAACAACATACTATAAAAGTTTTTGAATTATGCCGTAAATAATTATGTAATTTATTGAGTATAGACTTTGCTAGGTTTAATTGTTGTCAATCAATATCGTGACGATATTTTACTATGTAAAAGCTATAGCGTTTATTAAAAAATGGATTTTTTTTTCTCATTTCTAATAAATAAAAGATAATTAGACTGTTAAAAATGATAATTATTCTCGTACAACAATGAATTCGTTGTCTCTGGTAACAAGCAATAAATTCATTGAGATAGTAATATTTAGCGCAAAAGCATATTTGTATATCACAGAACAACATTCAAGTCAACATTTTGCTAAAAATTTAACTTTATGCGAATCACGTGCAAATAAATTATATAAATGTAAATAAGATAAATGTTAAGACAAATGTTAATGTAAAAGATATGAATATCACTATATTTATATTAGTTGAGCAAATGAAGAGAGAAAGCTAAGAACCGTCATTTTTGTTTTATTTAACAAAACAAATTAATTTATTATAAACAATATATATGAAAAAAATAATTTATTTCATATTTTACATTAAAGGAACGTTTGTATTAATAATTTTATGTAACATAATATCTTTTTCTCTAGAAAATTTGATTATTTTCTTTTTTGAAAAATATTATTAATAAAAACATTTCTCTTATCACGAAAGCCTTTACATTATTTTTAAATGCCTTTCAGCATTTTTACTTTTCAAATAGTTTTATTTTTATTATTATTATTTTAATAGTCATTTATACCTAATATGAATATTTATTTTATAAAGAATTAAAAAGTATTTCTATTTCGTTGTAAAGTATTTCTATGTTACGTTCGTTAAAAGAAGAGAAGTATAATTAAAGTGCGTGTGTTATTATATGAGTTCGTTGAACCCTGCTTTACGCTCAAACTTTCAATTCGTAAGTATTTTATTTTATATTTTATTTCTTCTTGATTGTTAAGATATAAGTTCGTTAAATTGTTACTGATATATATATGTATGTACTTATATTTTTCTTAACTATTCAAAACTTTTTACTAAAACATTAACTACACTTGAAAAAGAAATTTATTGTAATTTTTATTCTAATTTCAATTATTTATTCAATTTTTTATAAAAAGTATTATTTATTACTTAAAATAATAATAAGATTGAGAAAATATTATATTTATAATTTTATTATTTCGAGTGAATAAAATTTATTTAAGTTCGTAAGTATAAAAGAAACCCAAGAGCAAGGTCATTATGAAATTGCGGGTTCAATTTTATTTCGAGCGTCCTTTGCACTCAGTAAACCAAAGTGTGTGGCACAGGTCACATCATTGGACGCGTTTTCTTTTGATTATACAAAGTTTCTACATATAGTTCTAAAATAAAATCATTCTGAATATAATAGTGTATATTTTACTTTTTTAAATAAAAGTTATTGTTCAGTTCATTCTGCAGTTTCGTTAATATACAATAAATTTGGGAGTAAAAAATAAGTTTCTTTTATTTTGTGTTCATTACTAAAAAAATTTTTTTTAAAAACTTAATGAATCTTAATTTAATAATAAATTGCATGATATGTTTGTTAGAAAATATTATAAATTTTTCATTTAAGATAGTACAAGATTTTCTGTTTGATGAAGATAGTTGCAGCAGCAGTGAAAATATGTCAAACTTACCGTTTGAAATTGACAATAGTTTCAATGATGAATGTTGTGATGATTCGAGAAATGTTTTCATAGACGAAGATTGTGATGAGCCATTAAACAAGCGAATAAAATTATCATAAATATTTAATAAATTTTATTAAAATCAACTTTGTATGTTAATTGCGAAAATACGAAAAAAATGTAATATTTTTTCGAATATGTGTTTATGTGTGCGAAAAAAAGATTGTGAATACTTTTTTAAAATAAAAGAAATTCATAAAATTATATAAATAAACATTTATTTAAAATATAATATGTAAAAAATAATTAAAAAATTTTTTTATTATTTATAATTAATTAATTTGTTTATTGCATAAAACAAAAGTGATGGTTCTTAATGTTATCTCGCACAACCCCAGATTAAATCAAGAAACGTTAAATTCGTTGAATATTCGAGGTCAGAAGCTCTTTTTTAATAATGTCAGGATTTTTATGATAAGAGCAATGTTTGTATTAATTACTCAGGCTCACAAAAAAAACAAAAGTGTCTGTGCAATTGACCAGACCTATATATTCTTATGTATTTTTCGATGCTGAATCCGAATTTGCAATAAAAAAGTAGGATCCAGCTACTTTTTTATGAGGTTTTGCCAAAAAAACCTCATTTTTTACGGTTTTTTTACGGTTTTTTTTTTTAATAAAAAAAAATAAAGAAAAATTTTATTTTTTTGACTTTAGAATCTAATTCTACGGACAAAAATACATCGAAAACCATGTTTTGAATTTTTTTTTTACAGAAATTTCAACCCACCATACGGCGATGAAAAGGCAGAAAATCTCGAAAAGTGAAAATTTGCTTCAAATTGGATTAAAATGACATTAAAATCAAGTTTTACGATTTTAAACCGATTTATAAACATTGAAAATACTTTACTAGGGGTTTTCCAGGTCGCTTATCACGAATATTAAGTCATTTTTTTCAAAAAACAACTCCTAGTCGGCGTAAGTGGACAACAAACGTGATAAATTGATATTTTTTTCCAAAAATCGATGTTTTGGATACTGTTCTGGAGGTTTTACACTACATAAATCACAAAACTAGAACCTTTTTCGACTCTTGATCATAAAATAAGACTTAGAACTTATGTATAGCGATATTCATGAACTCCATTATAATATTTTTAGCTTCTTTTAAGGAGTGCCTTAGAGTTTTAATGGGTTAATCCATTGAGTTTGTAGAATTTTTGCTAATACTTCGATAGTGAGATGTTGGATATTAGATATTAGCGATATCTATTTTTATTTTTGTCTTCCAAAAAAATATTTTAAATAAAGTTTTAAAGTGTTTTACGCTTACTCACACGTTTCTCGTGAAATGACCGGCTTAAAGGACTTCTGAATCGCTTTTGACCTCTTTTTGAAGATGTTTCTCTTTTCATCATCCAGCAGTAATCTGCCAACATATTTATACCCCATCGTCCTTGAAATCTGCGTTCAAATTCCTTCAAGTCTTGGTGAAACCTTTCTCCTTGCTCTTTACTAAAGTCCCCGTTGTTCTCAAGAAATTGATCAATATGTGAATCAAGGAAATGAAGCTTCATTAGGCAGCCCAATTTTTCAAAGTTGCGTACCATTATTTTACAATAGTTTTGTAATTTACGTCTTTAGTGCTACCCAAAAATTTTGTTGATACATCTTTAAAACTAGACCATGCTGCTTTATCATCATCTTTCATAGTTCTTCCAAAGTTTTCATTTCTAAATTGAGTACGAATTTCAGATCCATCAAAAATACCTGCGCTTAGTTTACCATCTGTTTTGTGGTGAAATACTTGGCTCAAATATTCGTAGCATTCCCCATCTTGGTCTAATGCCTTGACAAATTGTTTCATTAAACCAAGCTTTATGTGAAAAGGTGGTATCAAAATTTTGGACGAATTCACAAGTGGCTCTTTTACAATATTTTGTTTTCCAGGTTCAAATGACTCTCTTAGTGGCCAAATTTTCTTTTTGTAGTGGTTTTCCCTGTCTCTACTATCAAACATACACAAATAACAAGGATATTTTGTAAATCCAGATTGTTGTCCTAGTATCATAGATAAAATTTTTAAGTCTCCACATATTAGCCATTTATGTTCCTCGTATTTTATTTTTGACAAAACTAATTCAATGTTTAAATACCCTTCTTTAAGCACAGTTAAATACGCTAATGGTATAGGAGCATACTTATTTGTGTTATGAAGAAGGACTGCTTTAAGGCTCCGCTTAGACGAATCAATGATCAAGCGCCAATCCTCAGGTCTGTATATACCTGGTTTTAATTCGTCAATAAGTCCTTTTACGTCAATGCAGTAAACTAGCCCTGAATCTTTTTTAAAATATTTTCGAAAGGTTTTCTCTCGGTCACTTACTTTAGTTTCCTTTGTCAGCATATTTCGCTTTTTAAAGTCTGAAGCCATCAATTCAGATTGTTCTTTAGATGGACCAGCCTTACTAAATAAATCATTCAGACTCTTTTGATCATATTTTTTCACAGATTTCTCCACACCTTTAGGTACATATTCTTCATCATCATCTGAAGAGAGATTTTCTTCACTTTCGTCGGATTCGCTTAGATCTTCAGATGATGTGTTATCGCTTGGTTTAGTTTCTTTCACATTAATCTGATTTGTCGAATGATCGTCCACATGCAGAGAATCTAAACCTGCTGTAAAACTATCTCGTGATTCTTCATTTTCTAAACCTTCTATAAGGATATTTTCTGGAAATCCTTTACGCCGGTCATTTCACGAGAAACGTGTACGTAAGCGTAAAACACTTTAAAACTTTATTTAAAATATTTTTTTGGAAGACAAAAATAAAAATAGATATCGCCAATATCTAATATCCAACATCTCACTATCGAAGTTGCGAAGTATTAGCGAAAATTCTACAAACTCAATTGATTAACCCATTAAAACTCTAAGGCACTTCTTAAAAGAAGCTGAAAATATTATAATGGGGTTGATGAATATCGCTATACATATGTTCTAAGTCTTATTTTATGATCAAGAGTCGAAAAAGGTTCTAGTTTTGTGATTTATATAGTGGAAAACCTCCAGAACAGTATCCAAAACATCGATTTTTTGAAAAAAAAATATCAATTTATCACGTTTATTGTCCACTTACGCCGACTAGGAGTTGTTTTTTGAAAAAAATGACTTAAAATTCGTGATAAGCGACCTCGAAAACCCCTAGTAAAGTATTTTCAATGTTTATAAATCGGTTTAAAATTGTTAAACTTAATTTTAATGTCATTTTAATCCAATTTGAAGCCAATTTTCACTTTTCGCGATTTTCTGCTTTTTCATTGCCGTATGGTGGGTTGAAATTTCTGTAAAAAAAATTCAAAACATGGTTTTCGATGTATTTTTTTCCGTAGAATTAGATTCTGAAGTCAAAAAACTAAAATTTTTCTTTATTTTTTTTTATTTAAAAAAAAACCATGAAAAAACCGTAAAAAATGAGGTTTTTTAAGCAAAACCCCATAAAAAAGTAGCTGGACCCTACTTTTTTATTGCAAATTCGGATTCAGCGTCGAAAAATACATAAGAATATATAGGTCTGGTCAATTGCACAGACACTTTTGTTTTTTTTGTGGGCCTGTGTAATCACTAGTTTTTCTAAAAACTCACATTTTTAAATTAGAAAAGGATTACGAGATCCAGCGTCCTTTCTGTACCACAATCAACTAGCATACTATCTATTTCTTGTATAAAGCTGTCTCGTGAAGCCTCGTCTATCAAACTTTCGACTATTTGCTTCTGCGGACGAACGACACTAGAAACTGTCGCATACAATATTTTATCTGGTCGTACTTTATTTACCCCACTTACATTTGTCATGCAAGTGTAGCAATCACTTTTACCTAATGGTATTTTCTAAATAGCTGGTTTCAGAAACTTTATTTTACTTTCATCTCTAGTTTTATCGAATGTACGTAACATTTTGTAACATTTAGCACATATAATATGCGGAACCCAGGTAGAATTTTGCTGAAAAATTTCTACTTCAAAGCATGCTCTAAATAAATCTCTTATTCTTTCAGTTACATGCTTCTTATGTTTTTTCCACACATATTCCGTACAAATATAGCAGTAACTATCAAAATCACTTACACAGTTGTGATCAACTTGTTCGCAAGATCCCGAAGCAATCTCAATATTATTAAAATTATTTTTAGTATCCATAGATTTATTAAAAAACCTGCAGGTTAGAATTTCTGTTCCGATCGCAGGTGAGTCAGCCGTCCTAGGGGTGAACCCTCGTACCTCCCAAGGCCTAAGTACGAGGGCTTTCCGACTTTAATGAGGACAGAGTCAACACGTCGTCGGACACACTACGGCATCATTCTCACGTTCTAGCGTTCCCTTGCAGGACAGCGCGTCTCGCTGGCTCCGTTACAACGAAACATTGGAAGCGAATTATTCTACACATCCCTTTCGGGCAGTTGTCATCGTTCCAGTGTCTTCCGTGACAGCAGGATTAAAAGGACTACAAAAAGATAAAAATAGAGATGAAAGTAAAACAAAGTTTCTGAAACGAGCTATTTGGAAAAAACCATTAGGTGAAAGTGATTGCTACACTTGCGTGACAAATGTAAGTGGGGTAAATAAAGTACGACCGGATAAAATATTGTATGTGACAGTTTCTAGTGTCGTCCATCCGCAAAAGCAAATAGTCGAAAGTTTGATAGACGAGGCTTCACGAGACAGCTTTATACAAGGAATGGATAGTATGATAGTTAATTGTGGTACAGAAGAAGACGTAGAAAATCTTAACGACCATACAGACGACGATACTGAAGAAAATAAATCGTTGAGGAAAGCAGAAAGTGAATCCGTCGAAAGTGAAGAAGAACTGTCTTTGGACAGTGATGAAGAATATGTTCCCATTGGTAAAGAGAAAAGCCAAAAAAAGATCTCTCAAGCTCAACTTTATGATATGTTTAGGAATGCTGGATTAGCAAAAGATGCAGCTGAATTAATGGCTTCTCAATTAAAGTCTTTCAATGTATTAGAAAAGGACGTAAAAGTTACATTTTATCGAAACCGAGAAGAAGCGTTTCGATAATACTTCACTAGCGAATCTGATCTAGTGTATTGCACCGATGTACGAGGACTTATTAATGAGTTTAAACTAAATTTATACAAGCCAGAAGAGTGGAGGTTATTCATCGATTCATCTAAGCGAAGCTTGAAGGCAGTTCTTCTTTACAATACAAACGAGTATGCTCCGTTACCATTGGCTCATTCAACTGTACTCAAAGAAGAATACTGTAACATCGAAAACGTTTTAAATAAAATAAAGTATAGTGAGCATGAATGGCTAATTTGCGGAGACCTGAAAATATTGTCAATGATACAAGGTCAACAATCAGGTTTTATCAAGTACCCATGCTATTTATGCATGTTCGACAGTCGAGATAGAGCAAAACACTATAATACAAAAGTGTGGCCAGTGAGACCATCACTCACTCCAGGTTCTAGCAATGTCATCAATCGTCCTCTTGTCGATCATAGAAAAATCGTTTTATCGCCTTTACATATTAAATTAGGGCTAATGAAACAATTTGTCAAAGCTCTCGATAAAGAAGGGCGATGCTTCAAATACTTAGAAACCATCTTTACGAATATAACTCTGGTTAAATTAAAGGAAGCTATCTTTGATGGACCTCAAATTCGCAAAATGTTCAGGGACGAAGAATTCGTCACAATGAATGATACCGGGAAGGCAGCCTGGTTGAGTTTTAAAGATGTTGCAACAAAATTTCTTGGTAATAATAAAGATGAGAACTACAAGAGCATCGTAGAAAATATGGTACGAAATTTCAAAAAATTAGGTTGCTTAATGAATTTGAAACTCCATTTTCTTGATTCGCACATTGATGAATTTCCACCAGTCCTAGGTGACTACAGTGAAGAGCATGGTGAAAGATTTCATCAGGATATGAAGGAATTCGAACGTAGATGGGAAGGAAAATGTAGCGTAAACATGATGGCGGACTATTGCTGGATGCTAAAAAGAGAAATACAACCTAATAAGAAAAAGAGACGTAGGAATCCTTTGCATAGGTCATTCGAAGACAAGTATACGCAAGCGTAAGTCAATTTAGCTCTTTTGCAAATTGACTGTTGAGTAGTATTTTGAGGTTATCTTCAAAATTAGGCGGTCAACTCTTTTTTTCTATAACAAATTCGGATTCGGCAGGGTGAAATACATAAAAATAAAGTGTTTTTGATGTGCTGGAAATAATTTTTATTTTTTATTTTCATGTTTTTCTACAGACAGATGATTTTTTGACAGTTTTTGAGGTTATGTTCAAAATTAGGCGGTCAACTCTCTTTTTCCATAACAAATTCGGATTCAGCAGGCCAAAATGCATAAAAATAAACAATTTTCATTTTTTCTTCTCGTGTTTTTTTTTACAGAAACACGGTTTTTTGACAGTTTTTTGAGGTTATGTTCAAAATATGCGGCCTACCCCCTATTTTTGACACCGGATTCAGATTCAGCGCGAAAAAATACAGAAGAAAAGTATAGTCTCCATCCCAGAACCACCAAATTTTTTTTTGTGGGCCTGTGTTATCTTTAATCCTCCTCCAAGCCGATCTGTTTCGGTCCGTAAGAAGAGCAACAATTAATTTGTTTATTAAAAAAAAAATCGAAAATTGAAATTGATGCCAAGTCAACAATAATGATTGCTAATACGTCAAACTTCTTGAGCATATATTTCTTTGTATCCTTTCAATATGACTCGTTTTGCAATAAATCTAAATTTTGGATCAACTTTTATTTGCACTTTGATATATGCAAAGCATCTAAAACGTTTTATTTGATTAAGATCTGTCTTATAATTTTCTTTAAATTTTTGTATGGGTGATATAATATTATTGATTGCATGAGGTATCCTATTGTGAACATATATCGCTGCACTCAATGCCAAGCCCCACATATTTTCTAACAAACCAGAATCATCCATGAGCGCTCTTACTTCCTTCCGTATCGTCTGATGAAATCTCTCTGCAACTCCATTGTGCTGAGGAGTATCTGGACAAGCTAATTTATTTTCTGCTTCCAGTTTTTCCAAAACTTTCTTTGTATATCCACCGGTGTACTCAAAGCCTTGATCTGCTCTTAAATAGCACACCTCAGCATCTTTGCCCAACAAATTTTTGGCACTTTTTGCAAATGATTCTAGACATTTTCCTGTCTCATCTCTCATTTCTATAAGATAAGCTAGGACCAGTCTGAAATAGTCATCAATAAACACAGAAATATATCTGTATTTTTTTGGATAAGATTGCGGACTAATAATACCCACGGTGTCTAAGTGTATTATTTATGAGGGTTCTATCGCTTTCTGTTCAACTGTCTTAAATGGTAGTTTATTAAATTTTTCTATCATGGAAACTTCACAGTTTGCAATTGCATCATGAAATACAGCTGTCTTTAAAGTCTTGATTTCTGGAAATTTTTTCTGTAATGTCTTGAGATATTCAACTGATGTATGACCCATTCCAACATGCCATAGCATAGCATGAGAATTTGAATTTTTATTATCTTCAATTTCACATCCAGGTGGTTTTTCATTTATTTCAATTTCATTTGGCTTATGTATTAATATACCTGAAATGGTGTTTTCAAAATCTAAACATTTTCCAGCCTCTATGACTGTTTGATTTTCTTCAAATTCACTAACTTGATCGTCTTCCTTGTTTAACCGCCTTTTTGTCATTCCTTTTGTCATCACATAAGCTATTGTCTGTCTTTGTTTTATGTTGTAATTTTCTTGCTTATTACAGTCTGTTTCAAATTCAATCAGCTAATTTGATTTTTCATAAATTCCTGTCAAGAAAGACTCATTGGAGATTGGATCATATACATTTATTATTTTGTTGTCCAGATAAATACTTAGTCATCTGCAATTTACGCAGTAATAATAAATTCTTATTCAAATTTTTCGCACAAATTACTCTATCTAAAATTATATGCTTATTATCTATCATGTTGAATTGAACACTTCCCTCTCCCTCCGATTTAAGAATTGTTTTTCTATCTTTGTTTGCGCATTGGATTTCGTCCGGCTGTTTTATAAATGTCTTGAAAATCAATTTTGAGTTTGTTTGTTCTGTCGCACCACTGTCAGCTATGAATTTAACCAGTGTTGATTTGTCCAACGTTTGATTGTTAACATTCCTTATGTTAAACGAAGTCATTAGCTTACCGTCTTTTTTGATTGATTGATACTCATCACTCTGTATATTAGTCTTCTCATTTTTAATTTATTAAAACTGCCTTTCTTTTGATACTTTCCTCTGTTGTATTTTATGTAATTTTATTGTCTTCTTTTATTAACAAATTTCGCTCGTTTTTGATTGTCATTGTTACTTGGGTTAGTTATTTTATGTTTGAATGCTGTCTGACCTGTACTTTCTTTAATTTTATTACTATAATATTTTGTTTAATACCTTTTGCGGTCGTTCTGTCTTGAATGACCCTGACGCTTCCGACATGTTGCGGCTACATGGTCAGGTGTAAATTTCTGGCTATAGAAACATTTTTCATGCCAGATCCCTATCGTGGGCAATTGCTAGCATAATGCCCATAGCCGTCATACTCATGACATCTGTATTGGCTGCCATAGCTGTCGTTGGAGGCTTATTTGTCGTCTGGCGGCTTTCAATCTGCATAATAAGTAATTTTAATTCATCATGAGATAACCCTTTCCCTGTCACACTTTCTGTCATAAAGTCTATTCCTTGTATTTGATATACTTTGCTTATTATAGCATTATAGAAAGCGTCTCTTTCGTCTTCTTCAGACAACATTTTAACTTTTGTGATCTTATTATAATTTCTTACTCTTCAAATCTGTCAATAAAATTTACTGCCTTTTTGTTCACTGGATTATATTGTATGTTGTACAATTTTTTCTTCATACTAGATGAAGTTACATTTACTTCACTTAATTCAATTTCTTTAATTCTGTTTGACAATTCAATTAGACCTTTTATTTCCATTACTCTAGCATGGTAATCTTTATCGATTCTATTAATTAAAATATCACGTACTTTATATCTGTGTTTTTCTTTTATACTTTCAGATAAACTTTTATTTGCTACGACTGCACTGTCTACAACATACAACAAATCCAATAATCTTTATGCAGACATAAAGTAATCTAAAAAATTTTCATATTTAATTTGAGTTGTTAGTTTATAGTCATGTTTTACAGATCCATCTTTTCCAGTCAGTCCTGTTTTGATAGTTTCTGTCAACTGTCTAGAAATATTTTAAATACTATCCTTTCCTTTATTAAATCTTTTATTAACCTCTGTCTGAATCAAGCGTGATAATTCCTGTTCATCTAAGACTGTCAAATTCTTGAAACCTTCAGTGTTAACGGGATGTCGGAGCTGTTGGACACGATTTTTGCTTTTATTATTTTATTGATATCTTTTTAAATTTGTAATTTAAACCATCGTAATGACTTGTCCGCACCAAAGCTATGTCAATGCAATAATTTTTGTTAAAATAAAAAATCATTTGGACTTGTTATTTTTTTATAAGCTTGGAACGGAAATTAGATATCAAGTTCGATAAACCTAACCTCAAAATACTATATTTCAAAAAATTGTTTATAACTTTTTATGTATGATATTTTGGTAAATTCTGTAAGTTGTCCGCACTCAAGTTTAGTATTACAAATTTTCTTACTGTAATGAAAGAACTCGATCTAACGCACCGTTTACTCGTGAACTTGGAATTAAAATATTAATGAATTATTTTAGAAGGTAGCGAGCTCTGTCATGCCCTTAAATATATCATTTTCAAAATCATTAATTACATTATCTGTCGTTTTTCTGTCTTTAGTTTTATCTACCGTTTCTGCCTCATCAAAAGTCGCCATTTTCATTTTAAATTCATTCCCCATCTTGTCCAAAGTTTCAATGTTGAAAATTTGCATGGCATTTCTTTCTTTGATTATAAAGGCCACCAAATCATCGACTCTTTTCTGCTCTATCATCCTTCTCTTTTCTTCACTTTTCTTCCTCTTTGCAATTTCTGATTTTACTGAATCAAGCTAAGCCATTACTTTTTTCAGTTTGTAAAATAAATCTAAATCAGAATTTTCATTACAATAATCATGCTTAGAAATATTTTCCTCTTTGTAAAATTTTTTGTCATCTTTTTCCATTTGTTTTAATGACGAAATGTTAAAATTTTTATTTATATATATTTTATTTGTTAAAATTTCATCAGATTTTACTACTATTTGTTTACCTATCAATTTTGCTTCTGTCATTTCACTCGTTTTGCCTTTCATCTCTGTCTTTATCTCTGGCTTGTCAGTCGTTTTGTTATGCCCATCGGTCTTTTCTCCGTCTTTAGCTCCGTCTTTAGCTGTCGCTTCTTCTGTCATAATGTGACCACCTGTCATACAATAGAGCATAAACAATCTATCCCTGTGATGTCAATTATATTTTAATTATTTAATTTTAATTAGAACATGGAATTCTTTTTTAATTTGCTTTTTATTCAATTTATAAAATTTATTTAATTTTATATGTAACATACCGAACACAGATATTATTACATAATTAAAAATTAAAAATCAAATTAAGAAAATTTAACTTTATTTAAGGTACTTAATTTATATTTGATTCCTGACTCAGTGACGAACAGTACATATTTCTCTGTTATTTCTACGAATATTTTTTCGTTACGTAGTTTTCAACTAAGATCGAGTATTACCTCTTGTGTTTTAAGAAACAATAATAGGCTCGTTTCATCTATTTGCATAACACATTAATTTTATAATTTAATTTTAATCTAGATCAAATTAATTAAATTTATAGGTTAATTTTATTCAACCATATATATTTGCAATTTTTTATTTAGTTTTGTGCTGCAGACACAAAACTAATATATTTGCACTTGAACATGAGTGCGTGGCATACACAAAACCATATATATATACATACATAAATGTCAGCCATTTTTTATTTTTATTTTGATAATTTTACTAACAATCATTCACACATGATCACAATTTTAAAATAATTAAAAAAAAAATAAGACTCATTCAGTTTTTTTTTTAATTATATCCATTATTTATCCGACGCATAAATTCAGAATACTTAAAATAATACTTCAAAACCAACTTGAAAATTCCATTAAGTACTATAAAAGGTACATAAAAGCTCAAGTTTTTATATTAGAAGATAAAAAAATATTTTCAAAGGTGAATTACGTTTTTTAATTATAATTTGAAAGTAACACAGAACTTTATCCATACTAGGCACACGTTCCTAATAAAGAAATTTCTGTTTGTGCTTCTCAATATTACCTTTCGATATAGTTTAAAACGTTATCGCTGTATAGTCTTTTTCACAGCATTATATTTTCCACAAATAAAAGTAAATTATTTAAATTTTTGGTAAACCCATGGTCTTGATTTCCCAAAAGTATGTACATAGATACAGCTTTGGTGTGAACTTCAGATCAAAAGAACAATAGTCATTTTTCTTATAGCGATAATTTATCATTTTGCATGACCTGGTAACATTCAAAATTCAAGAAAAAAAATCTTTTTTCCACATTTGCCACAAAATGACATATCTAATTATAATCCAAACTATAGCAGAATTACTTTTTGATATCTCAATAAATCAGTAAATATTTGCTGAAAAGATTTGCTACCTCATATTCACGAGTAATGACGCAGTAACATGAATTTTAAAAGTATGGAAGATTTACTCATATCCCTTCTACTACTTCTTCCTTAATTTTCGTAGACAGATCTTTCTTGTGAATTATCTCTACGATGGCGATAAGCGCTAGTTTTGGAATTATAAACATGGGAGTGTTTGAGAAAACGAAGGTATTTGTTACAAAATGGGCCTCATAGATTTAATTGTTCGAGCAAACACGCGTCAACTTTGAGTAACTATACTTCAGGAACAAATGTACCAATTTTAACTTTTTCCTTTTTTTAAGGAAAGCGTTTTGCAGAGTACTTTTAGAGAATTTTTTATTTCAATAGATTTGAAATTAGTGAAGATACCCTGGTAGAAAAAAGCTTGGATTTACGGTGTCATCGTGGTGTATTTTATGGTTCGCAACCATATTATGGCCACAAACTTAGTCTTATTTCGACAGAATATGGCCAGCTTACGGACTTGACAAGAAATACAAATTTATAATTTTAAAAAGATGATTGAAATTTTTGAATGATGATTAAGGAAATTATAATTTAGGATTATTAGAAAATGATTCATTTTAATGAATTATCATCATATATTATTTCTTTTTATAAATTATTTATTTTATTACTTATTTTTAATTAACTATTTGTTATAAACTATTTATTTTTATAATTAACAATAACATATTTAAGTTTTATTTATAAAGTTATAGTTAATCTTCTGACATTATTTACAATTAATAACAATCACTTCTTAGTATATCACTCAAATAGACAAAGGTTTTAATGAACAATACGAACTTTATAGGTTATAATTTATATCAAAAATAAATTTTGTATTAATATAAATTAATGAGATATTAGTATTATTTAATATTAATTGTAGTTACACTCATATGAAATATAAAATAATTAAGAACTTAAGTTATCGGGCCCAAATTTAAGCCTAAAATAAAAATTAAATTTAAGTGTCATGATAATTTTTTTTTTTAATATTATTTAAAAAAAGTTTTGTTTACCTTAGATATATAAAATACAAAACTTTGGCCCATGAAAGATTTCAAGTAATCTCATCAAATGATTGAAATCCTTTCCATTATTCGAACACTTGATTTTGGTGGTCACTGCAAGCTTTCTCAACCAATTTTCAACGAATCGACTTTGAAATTTTCAGGGATCTTTAATTTATATATATTCACTGAATAACCTTAAAAAAAATAAATTAAAAAAAAAAAAATGGAATTTAAAAGTTTGTCGAACAATTTGTTGAAAATTAACTGAGAAAGCTTACGACAACTACCAAATTGAAAAAATCACATTTTTGACTAATCAAAAGGATTTTAAGCATCGAATGAGACATTTTAAAATTATTTATAGACTTTGTAAATAAGTTCAGAATATTCTGTCTATTATAATATCATTACAGATTGATGTAAGTTGTATTGTAATTCTACTTTAAAATGGTTGGTGGCAAGTATCATTTTTGGTCTAGCGACAAATAAAATATTTATTAATATACATGTTGGACTATTTTTTTTTAAATTATGACACTCAAAGTTATAAAATTTTGCAAATAATTTTAAAGTGTCCTGCTGTAGCATAATTTCAATGCACATCAATAAGTTGTATTATATAACATAATATTGAGTTATAAATAGTTTGAAAAGAAGTAGTCTGGTACGTATCATATAAAAGGATTCATCATAGACTAAATCAAATATAACTTCTTCAAGCTAAATAACAGTACAATCTAAATTACATTCATAAGCATTGATACTATGTTGGAGGAAGATATTTTAAAGCAATATACGGAGTATCATAGTTTTAAGTACTATAGTTAAAAAAAATCCAACACGTACCACATGAAATATTTCATTCGACATAGACTAAAAATGAAACTGGCCATCAAGCTTTTCAACTAACTAACAAAACTTAAGAACCACATTAGCGCGTCTATTTTCAAAGTTTATGGTTAGGTTAAGATGTCGAATTCATATCAGAGAATTAGGTTATAATAAAAAAAATTCAGTTTTAATTAAAATCTGAAGAATAGTGAATAAAAAAATAATAAAGAAGAGTAGAGAAAGTTCGCAATTAAAGTTAAACTTGTTATACTATAAATACAAGTTTATTATAGTAGTACGCACAAATTGCACAGAATAAGTCCATATTAAGGCTAACTGATGAAATTTGACAATGTAATCACAACGTACAAATATGGCCATATGTTGGTAGACAGGCCATATTTTATGATAAACTTTCTACTAGGGCATTGGATTTATCTATTGAAAAAGGAGCTACTTTGATTGCAAAACTATTGTGCAAAAGCTAAAATAGATATCCTGTTCTAGCTCACGCCATTTTTTTCATGATAACTTAAAGTTTTTCTTAGTACATTTTAAAAAGCATGAAAGACTTTCTTATTTTCCTACGGGATTTTCCCAAAAGGTTATTTTTTAACATTTTTTTCACGAATTTTCATTCTTGTGGCGCGGAAATTTTTTTTTTATTTATCGGAAAAACTTATTTCGATGAAAAATTTTATTACAAACAAATTTACTTTCATTAATTTTTAACGTAGGTGCAGGGTTACAAATATTTAAATCATTTTAATAAATATTAATTCATAAATCCTTTTCAGATGTGTAATTAGATAAATAGATGGATAGATAGATAGATATTGATTTATTTTGTAAAAAGAGTACAAAAAGGCGATTAATGGTTATTCCATTAACAGTTCCTTTTGAATTGATAATAAAACATATTTCAATTAACAAATTAAAAACTAATCATGAATTGAAACGTCTTTAATTAAAAAATCAATAGAAATTTTTAACTGAATAAATTTCAATTCAAAAATCAAAATGTAATCGTGAATTAAAAGGGCTTTAATTGCAAATTAAAAAAGGAATCCTTAATTAAATAAATTTCAATTAAGAAATCAGAATGTAATTGTTAATTGAAAAGTCTTTAATTACAAATTCAAGAGGAATCCTTAATTAAATAAATTTTAATCAGGAGTATAAAATGTAATTGTTAATTGAAAGGGCTTTCATTGAAAATTCAAATGGGATTCTTAATTAAATATATTTAAATTAATTAACCCAAATGTAATTGTGAATTGAAAGAGCGTCAGTTATGATTATGATTGGTGGATTCGAGGGCTTCAATTCAAAAATCCACAATCCCTTTTTATTAAATGTATTTAGGAATTTTCATCACATATATATATATATATATATATATATATATATATATATATATACTTAGAGCATTTATTCTATGGAGGAAGCATGCCGTGTTAAAAAGTGGTGGCAACTTAAGGTTGAGAGAAAGAAAATAATAACTTACATCCTATCTCTCTCGCTCATCGCTCCCGTAAACGCAGCACGAGAGAGACAGTATGTAAGTAGTTATTTTCTTTCTCTCTCACATCATCGTTAAAATAGCCACCACTATTCCATATAACATGCTGCCTCCATGTATATATGCTCGAAGTGTATGTATACACACACACACATATATATATATTGAAGCGGGCTTGACTTTATTCACGGTTGCCAGGTAATATTTTAATTACTGAATTTAAATTAACTTCATTAATTTAATCTATTACATGCATATACAAGGTGCATACAGGAATATTATAAAAGAAAATTACATTTATCGACGATCTCTCCCAGTGCAATACTCTTGGAGATGCGATAGTATATAATTTTCTTTACGTGTAAAGGAGAGGGTAATGTGATAAAAGTTATTATCGGCGACTCCATTGAGTGCAATACTCTAAAGAGTGTGATAATAAACTTTTTTATTGTATGAAATATGTAGAAAAGTGTTTAAATCGACGACATCTTTGAGTGCAATACTCTTAGATGTGCGATAAATAACACTTCTATTTAATGCAAAATGAATGAAAAAATTATTATCGACGACATATCCGAGTGCAATATTCTTCAATGTGCGATAATTAATTTCTTTAGTATTTCTATGAAAAATGATAAATGAGATGAGATGAGATGAGTTATACTTTTCTCAATAACTTTTTGAACACAGTCTCATTTAAATTTGAAATACTTAATCTTTTTATTAAAAAATTAAGAAAATATATATTTTATAAATCTCGAAAAGTTACATGACAATTTTTAATATAAAGTGCTTAGATCTTACACTTCTGACAGTATAAGATCGAATGAATATAGAATCCATGTTAGATGTTTTTTTTTTTTTTTTTTTTTTTTTTTAATAATTTTAATTGGCCTTTTGACTATTAACCATATTTGGTTTTCTTGTCTTTGGCCATGACCAGGTATTTGCCCATTGGGACTTTTTTTTGTATATTTTTGTGTTTTTCGGGTTCATTCCCTCGGAAAAACTACGAAAATTATTTTTTCTAATTTTTCCTAGGGAATCAAACCCCGGTCCACTGGGACGCAAGGTCAGTTGATTTTTACAACTGCACTTTTTCATCCCTTAGCAACGGAGCTCGTAAGTGTGTTCTGTGTACAAAGCACATGAAACAGAGGTGCTCGTTTGAAAAACAGCCGAGAGCGGGATTCGATCTCGGTTCCCCAAGAATATGAATCCAACGCTCCATAAAACATAATGAGAGCTTGCCTGGATTCACGCTCATTTATATTATTTTTTCATACACCTATGAAGTTCTATTTCTCATTAAAGAATTATATCTTAGGAAATAAAATGTTCCATAACATTTATTTTATACATTTGCAAGAGAAACATTGAATTAAGATAAATATATTAGTAAAAGAAACATTCTATTTCCTTTACATTCCCAAAGACTATTTTTAATAGTTCATTTTATTATTTATTAATTAAAAAAGCTATACTTTAATTTATATCTTTAAACTTTAACTATAATAATCATTTTTATACACATTATATAAATAGAATGTTCTATTTATATATACACAATTACTTTAGAAAGTTATATCTTATATATTTTATTATTAAAAATTAAATATTGATACTAGATTTTCGTTAAAAGAAATAGAACATTCTATTTCTATATTCATTTTACTATATCTATATATATATATATACATTTTGAGTTATCTTATCGGCCTCAGTAGGTAACTATGAAGTCCTACTTATCTTTGTAACATGATTTAAATTTATTATTACAGAAAATTATTCTATATTATAAATAATTTCAAATTATTCATAAAATATTTATACTAAATTAAATAATTCTATTCAAAATTGATATGAGCCGTTACATAGCCCCCCAGATAGAATTGAAAATTTTTTGCATATAGAATACCATTTAATTAAGAAAAGAAATTTTTAATTCTATCTCTGAAATGTTTTCTAATTACACTAAACGCCATATGATTAATTGCTTATATTTATTGTTATAGTAAATATCAACTTTAAATCAAAATAAGCTTAATTCATAAATATAAACATTCAATCATATTTACAAACAAATATGATTTCAATTCTCAATCTTTACTTTATACATGCAATAATTATATTCTAACAGTTTTTTTATATTTCTATTAATGTAATATTTAAATTGTTTGTAATTTAAACATTGATTTAGTTTTCAGAAAATTTTCCTTTTTTCAAATATAATTCGAATATAATTTAAACTATTTTCTCTTCAAATACATGAGCAAACGAGTGTTTAAATTTACTTAATTCTATCGATATTCAAACTACTTTAAAATGTTCATAGCCTCCCACTAGAAAGTGAAATTTAATTTCTATCTTTTAATATGAATAAACAGTCAAATAAACATTTAATCGAAATTTCTGATAATTATTTGCCTAAATTATTAACAAAGAATTAAAACTAAGCTGAGCCCTTTCACAGCCTCTTTCTTAAGATAAAATTTCGTTATAATACATTCAAAACATAATTTTTTTTTTTTTTTTATAAATTTACAACGAATAAATTTTTATAGTCTTATTAAGAGGAGGTCACGTATCTTTGTCCTTTTCTAATGAAAGAAATGATTTTTTACAAAAACTAATAACTTTATCAAAAAATGAAGAGAAAGCCGCATCTCGTAATAAAAAAAGCAATATTTTCTTTGATAAGAAAAAATTAATTTTATCGCTTCGTTTTCAAGAAAACCTTGAAAAACCAAATTGTCCACCCTAACCTCTATGATTTGAGTTTTTCAAGGTTTTCTTGAAAACGAAGCAATTAAATTAATTCTTTCTTATCAAAGAAAATATTGCTTTTTTTATTACGAGATGCGGCTTTCTCTTCATTTTTTGATAAAGTAATTAGTTTCTGTAAAAAACTTAATTCTTTGATTAGAAAAGGACAGAGATACGTGACCTCCTCTTAATACAAATGTATATCAATCGTAGTTTTTACTATTAAACAAAAGTCCATTTTAAATTACTGAAAAAGAAAACTACTATTTTTTATTCAAATAAAATTGAACAGTAAAATTAGGTAAATACTAATTTTAATAATCTATATTGAATTTTTATCAATTAATCTAAAAATTACTAAAGATCTTCTATCTTCTCTCTTCTTTTTTCCATATTTATTTCAATAAAGCTATCTTATTTCTTTTTTACTTCTCTATATGCTAAGAAAAGCTTCTTTATCCGGGGTCTTGGTCCCTCTAAGGATAGTACATGACTTGAAAGTTGTACTTCCTTTAAGAGCAGGCCGGATTCGCTGTCCTTGTCTAATTGGCATTATTGTTATTTACTCAAGTTTTAATATGTTTATCTTCAAATTAAAGGTCGAGCGCAATAGATATTATTATTATGAACGTCTATGCACAAGAAAAAAAGTAAAAGTTTATGTTTATAATATTTTCGCGTTACTTACTTTTCTCAAAAACAAACCGGTAGATATTTTTTTTCTTGTGCATAGATGTTCATAATAATAATATCTATTGCGCTCGACCTTTAATTTGAAGATACACTGATTAAAACTTGAGTAAATAACAAACAACTCAATTGTTACTCGGTCGGTATCAGGTTCTACTCTGGCCTACCGTTAAGGGGGTGTAAAATACCGACATTACAGTTTTTTAAACTTTTTATTCTAAATCAATTTTTTTTTTAATATCTCTATTTTACAAGCTTCTATTTTAATTAATAAAAAGCATAATATAGAGATATTTCGGAAAATTTTTGAATAAAGATTAATAATTTAGGAAACTGCAATGTCGGTAACTATGTATTCAATGTATACCGTATCACATCACCTTAACACAAAATTAGATTTTTTAAAATTTAATCATAAATTGTGCTTTCCTAATCTTTTGAACAATCTTTCTAAATTCTCCAAGTGTTGTTCAAAACTATGGGATATGCACAATAAATTATCGACAAATGCTATAACTGAATGGTGTAAATCACCAATAGCTAAGTCCAAACCCTTTATAAGAGCTGCACTACTTGTAGACATACCGAAGGGCACCACATTGAACTCATACACTTTATTATTTACCATGAAAGCAGTGTATTTTCTGCTGTTTTCATGTAAAGCAATTTGCCAAAAACCACTTATTAAATGAAAGTTTGACATGTATTTTATGTCTTGGCATCTTTGAAATATTTCCTCGATTCCAGCTGGTGTTTTATGATCTATAATGAGCTTTTCATTAAATTTTCTAGCATCTAGACACAATCGAACAGAGACATCTTTATTAATTACAATAACCAATGGGTTGATGTAAGAACTTGTTGATCTTCTAATAATATTTAATTCAAGCATTTTTTGAATTTCCTTGTCTACTTTTTCCTTATAATTAATAGGAATAGAAAATTGTTTATCGTCCTTGAGCTACAATTCATGCTCATAAATATCTAGCGAATTCGGTTTTTTATTAAATATTCCAGGATGATGGAATATTAACATAATTAACTTTTGTTTTTATTCATCTGTAAGGTTTTCTTTTGGCAGTATTTTTTTTCGATCTCTTCATACATTAAATAGTACTTAGGATCATTTAAATTTTTATTGTTTGGTTTTGAGACACTTTCACTGTACTCAATACTCAAACTTCGATATTCATTCTTTTCAAGAATGATATCAATATAAGGAATAATTTCCTTTTTATTTTGATTACTGATACATATTTTTTCATATACAGTATCTAAAATTATTTTTAAGCCTTTTTGTACATCGTAACCAATTATCCATTCTCTCACTAGCTTTGGTACTACGATAAAAGTGGCATTAAATTCGATACTTGACACCTTAACAGCTAACATGACTTGTTTAGTTATTTTTGTTGATTTTAAACCAGTTGCGCCCTTGATAACTTTTCCTGCTATAGGTAAAGTTGGACGATCATTAAAAATATGAGAATTATTCTTGTAGAACTCTTCCAAAATACAAGTCACCTCACTGCCTGAATCTATTAATGCTTGAAACGGTCAAGTTTATAAGAATTTGACGACTCTTTCTAGCTGACAATGTTTACATTTTTAACCATTCTGAAGCAGTATCTGAAGATATAACCTATCGAAAAATGAACAACAAAACTATCATCTTTTATAAATCATTTCGAGTAAATTATGCATTGGACATATATTTACTTTAAAACAATGTCATTGCGTTATATTTAACATAATCAAATAATTACATTTTTATTTATTTATTCCATAAAAAATTTTTACTAATACAAAAGATTAAATAGGCTATGCAATATAATCCTTCTCTCACAGCTCAAGGCCAAAAAAAGGGCCACGCGGTGACGCTGGCAAGCAAATTTCCAAACCCAATACATAGTATAAACAACGAAATAATTCATGTGCTGTTTTATACGTTAAATTAGTGGGGGCGAGAGACATAATTTTTATTAATTTACTTATACTAGATTCTTTTTTGTATTCTGATATTAGCCTATTGATATATTCATTTAATGCGATGAAGCCTTCATGCAGTCTATTTAAACTGGAAAATTTTGACAACTTGATGTCGTACGCTTCACTTATGGCTGAAAAAGTTTTATTAATTACAATATCTAATATTTGTAAAGCCTGTTTAGACATTTTAATATTATTCATTTTTCCTTTTTCGAAGGTTGGAATGTGGAAAGTATTTAGAATCGAATTTATTTTTTCTAGCTTTTGACTATTACTTTGAAAGCCATAAGAAATCTGTAAATTACAAACTGGTTCAGATGACTCATAATTTTCTTCATTATTTTCAAATACGATTGCATCTGTATGATGCACAGAGAAAGAATCCAATATCAATTTCGATTTTAAATTAACTTTTGCAATTCTTAATTGTATTTTTGTTAAACAAGAAGAACATACTTCTGAACCTAGTTTTATTTTAATACCAAATGTAATTAAATTTTTATTATCTTCTGAACTTAATATCAGCAAATTATTTGTTATTGATTTCCTGTGCCTTTTAAAAAGGATCACAACAGAAAATAAATCGATTTTCATAATCGGATATTTCTGAATCAATTATTTGTTTACAATCATTACAAGCCTTAATACCTGGTTTTGATTTAATCTTTTTAATTTTTTCATATTTCTTACAAGTCTCCTTATTTAATGTTGTTAATTTAAAGTTTGAACGTCTTTTATGTTTTTGAAACGGATCACAGCAGAATTTAAACATAGTTAAATATCCAGTTAAATATTTGTAAATATGATATTGGCAAACGACGTGATTAGAGTCATTTTTAAATTCAGTTATTCTATCACACAAATTTTCTATATCATTTTTACTTAAGTCGACTATTTTTTTAAATTTTATCTTGTCTAAATTAATATGATTATTGCAATTATCATTTGTTAAATATCCTACATAGAAATTATTCTCAGACATCATGAAATTGTGATCAAAATATTTTAAACTTTAATGATTTGATCAAAATCACATTAAAATATTTTTGTTTTCTATTTATTAATAAATATAATAATCAGCATTAAATTAGAATTAATTAATTATAAGTTGAGACCTCTTATACATGTTTCTCGTGGAGAGAGAAGCATCGCGTTGATTAGCGGTGAGAGGGGATATAGAAAAGTAGCGAACGCGCTTTCACAAGCGCGCAGCTACGCCCCGAATTTTGACAGTCAAGCGATGATTAAACGTAATGCGTATATATTATAATGTATAAAATCCCTTTCTCCTTACAGCGTCGATAAGGAGTGGGACTGCGAGCGGTGAGAGGTAATCCCGGCGATCTGGCAAAGAAGACTTGAGTGTGCCAGCACTCGTGTATCATCTCTTTAGTAATAAAGATCAAATCAAATCAAATTTAATTGCCGAGTCAGTGTCTTTTTCTGCGTTATTCGTTCACGAATGATGGTGATGAAGAGCAGCTTCCTAACTGTGAGTGAGCGAATAACGTTTCACCAATAGTTAAACCGTGATAAATTAATAATTACTAGTGATTATAAAGTGTGAAAAATCGTGGTGTATATTTATGTTGTTTACCACGTTTATTGAATTAAAGTTTCGTAAAAAGGCAAAAGCCTAAAGTAAAATTCTTGCAAGAGCGTGAAGCTAGTAAAGCGTAGCTTGGAGTTTTCACGCCGTTGCAAGAATAAAAGTAAAATCGCGTAGATATAGTAATATATTCGCGTAATAGATGATGCATGAGGCCCAATAATACACATGCTTTATTTCCTTTCTCCTTTCTTTTCAGGGCGAAATCATCTAATATAAAACATTTCGAGTAAGCTAGTGCACACGGACCCGAGCTTACAGATCAAGACGTCTCTGTGGTGTACGGTCTAGCTCAGCTTACTCGTTTATTAAGAAAATTTTCCAATCAGGACGATAAGTTAATCGAGTACCAAGATCGTGCTCGATAGACAAATCATGTCAACCAAATACGCCATTTTGTTAGCGTTTGATGCGGAATCGTGAATTACAAAAGAACGATTCTTTCTCAGCGCTAATTGAATGGTAGTTAATTTATAAGTACTTGTAGAGTACTTTTAACAAGTGCATCATATACTTGGTTATTTCTTGAAAACAAGTATATGACGTCACAAAGTATTATATTTATAAATTAAATTAATCATATTAATTAAATTAATTTCCAATAAGATCATCGTATGTATACGATTTACTAAAATAGCATAATTATAAAAAAATGGTATATAAAAAATGTATATATTGTCTGCAATGTATACAAATTAAGAGATTTACCCCACCACCGAAGTTTCGCGATCTGTATTTACGACTGCGATTGGGTTTATGAATGCCAATCTCTTATGTTCTCTTGAGTACACTTTACACAACGAGCATATGACACAGTGCGCTGCCATCGGGTGAAATACCGTTTTATCACATAAGCCTTAGTTATTGATGCATGTTAGCCGTCATTAGGTGCGACTATAGATTGCTTTCTTAAAAAATAATAAAATAATTAAAAATGTAATAATTAGAAACCTGTAATATACATAAAATTACAAAAAAATAGTTGTTTCATAAATTTCTAAAATAATAGTTTTCATACAGAAAATTCTTAGATAATTAGTGTGTGATGTTCCACTAATTAACAATTAGGGAATCATACAGTATGATTGTCTTTATTGAGTCTTCGTTTGCATTTATGCAATACTTGTAAGTGCAGAGCCATTAACCAGACAAGTCGCTATGCCGTCTGGTGCGGGCTCGAGTATGTCAGTGTCTAGTGTGTGTAGTTATTTCATGGGTTAGTAAAGGGAATGGTTTTATTATGGGTAATGCCCATTAATACTGAAGACCAAGTGCCTCAATATGCGGGGCTTTACCACTTAGGATAGGATGAGGTATGTTGGATTGTTTGCCGCAATTCTTTATTAATTATAAAGTTTGGTACGATATCTTACTAAATATATTTCTAAGACACGTGAGCATAGAAAAATCATTAACGCGGTTGATGATTCTTCCATACTTAACGTGCTTCTTGATTCCAACACTGATAGACCTTTAAGAACTATGCTATCTTTCATATAATCTCCGCAGTCTTAAATGCAATGTATAGGCTGACTTAGCTTAAGAGGTGCGAGTTCTGCCTTCAAGAGCTCGTAGCTTTAACGCAAGAGCTCACAGCTCTTACGGAAGAGCGTAGCAATTTTTCGGCATATTTTTTTTCGATTTTGATCTGTCAGTATTAACAAGTTCCGCTTCTTTAAGTGTAAGAGCTATGGGCTCTTACAGAAGAGTCGCTTCGAGCTTAAGCCAGTTATATTTCTTTGTATGAAAGACAGTGTCGTTCTTAGACGTAATAACGATGCTTGAATCTGATAATATTGCCGGTCTCTTAAAGGTCTATTAGTGAAGCTAAGTCGGTAGTAGAGCTGAGGCAAGAGCCTTTCTCTCTGATTGCCCGCTTTTATAGGCGCTGGATTCCAGTTCCCTCTTCCTTCTGGCTGCTGGACTCCGCCGGCCTTCGTGTGCGTGGTCTCGCAATTTTTACACGCGCTTTTTGATGTGTGATATACGTATATGTTAGCGCGAATGTGTGTGCGCTTTCAGGAGCGTACATACATTGGGCGCTTATATTGAATGCTTTATGCTTCTTTTAGATTTTATTAACTTTTATTATTAACTATTATTTAATTTAATTATTTAATACGAGCAATTATACTATATCTATTAAATTTAGCGATTGAAAGTGTCACATGACTGAGCGCTCACATTGCCCCCCTAAATAAATTAATTTTATAGCACTGCGTGGCATAAATTCGCACTTTTGCCACGCTTTACCGGGGTAAAAATAGCTTATTTTTAAACAGTGAAAAAAAGAACTGTGAAAAATTTTTTTTTATACGGTTCAATAAAGAAAGACTAATTTTAGATGTGCCTTAACACTTGATCAACAAGGAACGTCAGTATACTAAGCAATAATTTGATATCTAGATTATTTTATAGAGTTTTCATTGATAATTATAAGGTGTAGATTATTGAAACTCATTTACATTAACAATTTTGAAATTAAATAACAATTATAAGCAAGTAAAATACGAGTAAAACTAAAATTGATAGTAGCGTAACATGCGAAGCGAAGAGATATAGTCATTTCGGCGTTGTATTATAAAATGCTTCGGGGAATTCCCTATTACTACGCACGATTGCTATTGCTATACTATACATAAGTTACCTCCTCACCGTTCCTACAACGCTAATGCATACGTGAAACAAAATTTAAATTCATTTAAATTTGCTTGATAAAAGATTTGGCTTGATAAAAGATGATTTCAACAACCTATTTCACATAATATCAATTATATTGATTAAAATTAATTATTATTACACATTTTAAGTATATTTTTTAAATTATAATTTTTTAAAATCTTTTTCGATTCATCATTCACAAAGTGTTTAGTTTTGGCTCGTATGTAGTTTTCGCTTTCTTTTTCTTAATTTATCATTCACGGAACGCCTAGTACTTGTTTTTTTACACTTTTCGTTTTTATTTTTTGAATTATCATTCGTGAAGTGCACTTGGATATGTCGTCGATAATAATTTCTTTATTCATTTTGCATTAAATAAAAGTGTTATTCATCGCACATCTAAGAGTATTGCACTCAAAGATGTCGTCGATTCAAACACTTTCCTACATATCTCATAATAATAAAAAAGTTCATTATCGCACTCTTTAGAGTATTGCACTCAATGGAGTCATGTTAATATTTCAATATTGTGGAATATTTAATAAAAAACCAGGTTTGCTAGATATTGATGAGCATGAATTGCAGCTTAAGGGCGATAAACAATTTTCTATTCCTATTAATTATAAAGAAAAGGTAGACAAGGAAATCCAAAAAATGCTTGAATTAAATATTATTAGAAGATCAACGAGTTCTTACATCAACCCATTGGTTATTGTAATTAATAAAGATGGCTCTGTTCGATTGTGTCTAGATGCTAGAAAATTTAATGAAAAGCTCATTGAAGATCATGAAACACCAGCTGGAATCGAGGAAATATTTCAAAGATGCCAAGACATAAAATACATGTCAAACTTTCATTTAATAAGTAGTTTTCGGCAAATTGCTTTACATGTAAACAGCAAAAAATACACTTCTTTCATGGTAAATAATGAAGTGTATGAGTTCAATGTTGTGCCTTTCGGTACATCTACAAGCAGTGCGGCTCTTATAAAGAGTTTGGACTTAGCTATTGGTGATTTACACCATTCAGTTATAGCATTTGTCGATAATTTATTGTGTATATCCCATAGTTTTGAACAATACTTGGAGAATTTAGAAAGATTGTTCAAAAGATTAGAAAAGCACAATTCAAGATTAAATTTTAAAAAATCTAGTTTTGTATCAAAGGAAGTACAACTTTCAAATCATGTACTATCCTTAGAGGGACCAAGGCCCCAAATAAAGAAGCTTTTCCTAGCATATAGAAAAGTAAGAAAAAAAAATAAAATAACTTTATTAAAAATTATAGTACATATATAAATATGGAAGAAAGAAGATCTTTAGTAATTTTCAGATTGATTGATATAAATTCAATATAGATAATTAAAATTAGTATTGACTTAAATTTTACTATTCAATTTTATTCGGATGAAAATAGTAGTTTTCTCTTTCACTAATTTGAAATAGACTTTATTTTAATAGTAAAAATTACGGTTAATGTACAAAAGAAATTCTATCTTAACGGGATGTCGGAGCTGCAGCAATCGAGTTTTGCTTTTTTTATTTTATCAATATTTTTTTAATTAATAAATTTAACAAACATAATGACTTGTCCGCACTAAAGCTATATTAATACAATAATTTTTGGTAAAATAAAAAATCATTTGGAAGTGTTAATTTTTTATGAGCTTGGATTGGAAATTAGATATCAAACTCGAAAAACCTAACCTTAAAATACGATACATTGAAAGTTTTTATTATAATTTTGTTTGTATAATATTTTGGTGGATTTCTTGAGTTGTCCGCACTATAGTTTAATCTTACAAATTTTTTCTTTGTAGCAAAAAAACTTGATTAAACTCATCGATTATTCATAAGTTAGGATTGGAAATATTATTAGAAGGCGGGCAGATTCGTCATGCTCTTAAGAAAGAGGCTGTGAGAGAGCTCAGCTCAGTTATATAAAATTCTTTCTTAATAATTTAGGAAAATTATTATTAGAAAATGCGATTAGATGTTAATTGTTTACTCATATCAAAAGATAGAACTTTAATTTCACTTTTTAGTGAGGGGCTATAGACATTTTAGAGTAGTTTGAATATCGATAGAATTAAGTAATTTTAAACACTCATTGGTCCATTCATTTGAAAAGAAAATAGTTTAAATTATATTTGAATTATATTTTAAAAAAGGAAAATTTTCTTGAATGTTTAAATTATAAACAATTTAAATTAATAAAAATTAATAAACTGTTAGAGTATATATATTGAATGTATAAAATAAAGATTGAGAATTAAATTCATATTTGTTTGTAAATATGATTAAATGTTTATATTTATGAATTAAGCTTATTTTAATTTAAAGTTGATATTTATTATAACAATAAATATAAGCAATTAATCATATGGCGTTTACTGTAATCAAAAAAAACATTTCAGAGATAGAATTAAAAATTTCTTTTCTTAATTAAATGATATTTTATATGCTAAAAATTTTCAATTCTATCTGGGAAGCTATGTAACGGCTCATATTAATTTTGAATAAAATTAGTTAATTAATATAAATATTTCATAAATAATTTGTCATTATTTATAACATAGAATAATTTTTTGTAATAATAAATTTAAATTACATTACAAGTATAAGTAGGACTTCTTAGTTACCTACTGAGGCCGCTAAGATAACTCAAAATGTACACGGAAAGAAATTTTCGCTTTAGGAATTTCGATACTATACATTTACTGACTTCAAATAAATATCAAACTTATATAACACGAGATTTTGAATTGATTCGATTTTAAATAGAAGTAAGTAACGTTAATAAATATCAGAATTATTACAATGCATAACTTGAACTTAATTAATCTCACAATAGAAATAACTAAATTCAAAGACTCATCGAAGTACCGTAACTCAACGCTCAACGTCATTTACTTCAACGTTGGGAGTCTAAGAAGCCCAACGCCGAGGTCTCTAACTTCGATGTACTATTGAACTAGACGAATTCTGTTTTTTTTTTAATTTTATTTGGGAGTCTGGCAAGCCCAATGCAGAGTATATTGGTGCCCAGTATCGAATGCAGTCACTTCAAATATTTTTCAAAGTTCAAGAATTGAAAATATGATTACATTTAGTAAACTTTTGAGTTCTGTCATTTCAATAGTTTTTGAATTCAAGTATTTCAAATTTTAATGTGCAATTATTCAAAGCTGGAGTCAATTTTATCTAATCCATAGAAGTTATTTTATTCGAATTTAATCGTAGTCTCCAAAGCGAAAATTTCTTTCAGTATATATATAGATATAGTAAAATGAATATAGAAATGGAATGTTCTATTTCTTTTAATAAAAAGTATTATCAATATTTGATTGTTAATAACAAAAGATATAACTTGTGAAAATAATTGTGTATATATAAATAGAACATTCTATTTATATAACATGTATAAAAATTATTATTCTATTTATATAACATGTATAAAAATTATTACTCTATTTAAAATTTAAAGATATAAATTAAAAGATTAGCTTTTTCAATTAATAAATAATAAAATTAATTATAAAAAATAGTCTTTTGGAATGTAAAGGAAATAGAATGTTTCTTTTACTAATATATTTATCTTAATTAAATGTTTCTTTTGTAAATATATAAAATAAATGTTATGGAACATTCTATTTCCTAAAATATAATTCTTTAATAAGAAATAGAACCTCATAGAAGGTTTATGAAATAATATAAAAGAGCGTGAATCCAAGCAAGCTTTCTCATTATCTTGTAGATGTTCGACCATGTAACATCTAACATGGATTCTATATTCATTCGATCTTATACTGTCAGAAGTGTAAGATCCAAGCATTCTGTCTTAAGGTACCATGTAACTTTTAAATCTTTGTAAAATATATATTTACTTAATTTTTTAATAAAAAGATTAAGTATTTCAAATTTAAATGAGACTGTGTTCAAAAAGTTATTGGGAAAAGTATAACTCATCTCATCTCATTTATCATTTTTCATAGAAATAATTAAGAAATTAATTATCGCACATTGAAAAGTATTGCACTTGGATATGTCGTCGATAATAATTTCTTTATTCATTTTGCATTAAATAAAAGTGTTATTCATCGCACATCTAAGAGTATTGCACTCAAAGATGTCGTCGATTCAAACACTTTCCTACATATCTCATAATAATAAAAAAGTTCATTATCGCACTCTTTAGAGTATTGCACTCAATGGAGTCGTCGATAATAGCTTTTATCACATTACCCTCTCCTCCACACGTAAAGAAAATTATAAACTATCGCATCTCCAAGAGTATTGCACTGGAGGAGATCGTCGATAAATGTAATTTTCTTTTATAATATTGCTGTATGCACCTTGTATATGCATGTAATAGATTAAATTAATGAAGTTAATTTAAATTCGGTAATTAAAATATTACCTGGCAACCGTGAATAAAGTCAAGCCCGCTTCATACTAAACTTATCTTACTTATTTACTTATTCAATATTCTTATGCTTAATAGAAATTTTTTTTATTCATTGCTAATATTTTATATCTAAATGAAGATATTATCCTTTTTCTTTTATTTTTTCCTACTTTTTAAATTTTAAATCTTCTTATTATTTTTTTCTTATTTTTATTTTTTACATTGTATGTATCTTCGTTAATTACATCTTTAATCGTATATGGCCCATCATATACATCGAAGAATTTTGCTATTTTATTATCATTTGCATTAAGTAATTTTCTACTTTTTTCTAAAAAAGTTTTATGGTGTCTGTGTTGTTTGGTGCTTTTATATCATTTTTAATATGAAATTAGTTTTTTGTTTTTCACTTATTATTATCTTTTAATTTATTCGTGTTGTTTGTGATTATTTACATCTATGTTTGCTCCCCTTTGAATCGTAATTTTGCTTCATTGCGACTACTGGACTAACGTGTTGTATTTTTGACCTTTTGATCATACAAATTTAATAAATTCTCGATTATCACATCTACTTTACTTTTATACTTTGTTTTAATTAGGTGTAATCTTTCTTAAGTCGTTTTAAATTTAATATTATGCTCTCTAATTGATACAGACTTTCTTTGAAATAATGTTTTATATTTGATCTTTAATTTTTTCGTTTTTTCTTTATTTGATTTATTTAATCTTTAAGATTTAATTTTTCTTCCTTCTGGTCACTTTTCTGCCATATTATTATTTGTTTTGAAGTTTTTCACTTCTTTTATTATTTCGATCTCTATATGTAGAGTCAAATTTTCATTTTTATTTACATTTTTTATTTTATATAATATTATATCATTTTTGTTATTTATTTCATATTTTATTTCTTCGTGCCTTGTATCAATTAGCATTTTAAATGTCTTTTGGGTATCATACCCTATTATGCATTGTTTAATTAGTTTTGGAACTATAATGAATATTATTTTTGTTTCTATAAAGTTTTTTATTTTTGTTTGCGTATATTTGCTAATTTAAACGTGCTGATTTTGTGTCTGTGGCAATTTCAATAACTTTGCCTGTTAGTGGTATTAATGGGTATGTTCTAAATATTTTCAAATTTTTAAAATAAAATTCTTCAGATATATAGGTTATTTAGCTCCCTGTATCTATCAGAGTTTTCGTTTCTGTTTCTTCGATATTTATTATTATTTCAGGACATTGAAACGATTCATTTTGCCTACTCTTATCGAACTTTAATATATCTTTATAATTGTCTAGCCAATTTCTAGTCTTCTGACGTTTTACTATTTACATTGCGGTTCAATTGCTTTTGCCTACCCTAGAGTAAAATTTATTAAAATAAAAAGTTTTATATCTCCGGAAGTAATCATCACATCTTCAAAATCCAAACGACCTTTGAAAGATTGGTCAAAAATCTTTGAAAAAAATTTTTTTTTACTAATTTTTTTTGGGAAAATTCATGAAAAATTAGTACAAATTTTTAATTTAAAGAGTAAAAAAAAATTTTTTTCCCGAAACTTATTGGTCACTAAATATATATATATATATATATATATATATATATATATATATTCTAGACTAAAAAATAAACATTTTTTCTCTAATACGGAATTTTCTATTTTTCTTAGTTTATGAGATAATCATGATTAAAAAAATAGGTCTTTTTTTCGAAAAATCATCATAACTGTGGTTAAAAAAGTCATAGAAACATTTTACTTAGCTCATTTTAAAGAGGACTATTAGAGTTTTCAAAATCCATTCAATTTCTTTTCGATATCATGATTTCCATAAAAATGGCATTCATTTTTATGTGAGAAAAAAAAATTATTAAAAAAAATTTTTTTTTATATTGCTATAAGCAATTAGAAAATGACTTTTTTCATACCGAAGTTACTTTATTTCAAAGATTTTTGACCAATTTTTCAAACATCGTTTGGATTTTGGAGATGCAGTCATTAGTTCCGGAGATATAGAACTTTTTACTTTAATAAATTTTACTTTAGGGTGGGCAAAAGCAATTGAACGGCAGTGTGTATATAGCGTTCCGAGGGTTTTTAATTTATCTTTTGAAGGGTGCCCCCCATTAAGATAGGTGAAATCCCCCCCATCGCGAAATTCAAATTTTCGTCCAAAATTAGTTAATACATGCTGAAAAATGAAATTTTAAGATGACTTGCTACCCCCTCCCCCTCTACTACTCCTAACTTTAAAAAAACGTGTTTTTCCAAAAATATTTTTTTTTTTGGCACCATATTAACGAATATGAGATTTGAAAAAATTTGAAAATATTATATATAAAAATACGCATTTAAGGTAATTTTTTCAGCTATTTTTGGCCTCAAGAACTAACCTAAAAAATACAAAATATTCTTAAAATTGCTCTCAAAACTTGTAAAAAGAGGGTGCCACCTCAAAAATTGGTGAGGACTTTTTTTTCAGACTCATTGGAGTAGTGCGCCATATTTAAAAGTCCAAAAAACCTGTTTTTTAGACATTTTTTATCCATTTTTGGCTTTTTTCACCTTACCAGAAATAATTACAACAAAACTGATGACATGATCGGATTCTACGCCAAAAAATACATAAAAAATATGTGTAATACTTCGTTCTAATATTTTTAGATCACTAGCTAGAAAACGAAAATGGAAAAGAGGCTGCTATGAGTATGTTAGGGCAGCTCACTTTTTCTTTGGGATTTGTGAAAAGTTATTTAAGAGTATTAGCAACAATCATTATATGTATTTTTATATATTTTTTGACGAAGAATATGGTGGTGTAGCTATTTTTTCTATAACTGTCTTTGGTAAAACACCAGAGCCAAGAAAACAACTTAAAATCGGTTTTTATTCAAATTAGTTTTAAGACACAATATTGTAATTGTGTCATTCTTGGATCCACGACTTCAAAAAGATTTGTGGCTTATTAATAATACATAATTTGATTATTTTTTATGAAATCATTGAAATTATAATATTAATATCTTGTCATTACAAAAATTATTTACAATATATATATATTTTTCTAGTTATAAAACAATTTATTTAATAAATATATTTTAATAGAAAATCATTAATCTTCGTCATCACTATTTTCTTCAATTACTGGTACAACTTCAAAATCAAATAGTTTAGTCAATATTGCTGCTGGTTTGATAATTCGTGATAAATAACGACCGTGACTTAAATAATAAATAATAGAAGCTACATGCGAGCAGCAACCAACAGTTCTATTTCCATTTGCACAGTTACAACAGTACCGTTTAATTCCGTTGATACCAGTAGTTTTTGGACAATAATCTATGTAAGATTCGTACTTTTTACTGTTGATATGTCTGGATTGCACTTCAAATTTTAAAATATTCTGTTGTTCTTTTGCGTATTTTAAAGTCAATGAATTATCATTTCCAATTATTTCTGCTAAATATGACACCGATTGAGATAATTGATACGAACCTGTAAAAAATACTTTCAAATCTTCCAAAGTTATTTCAGGGAAATCCGATAGATCGTTCGATGTCAAATATTGAAATGGTACAGTTTTCCTGTTCCAGTTTTTTTCTTCAACTTCAATTGCTAGGGTGTTTTGTACATTATTTGTGAGATTGATCCTACTTATGTTTTTTTCTACATTTCCTGCATCAGAATTTAACCTCTTACCAAATAAATTTTGTAAGAAGCAAGCAATTTTACAAAATAATCCAGCTTCTGTTAAAAGACCATTATGAAATTGGTGATGTAGAAGCTTATATTTTTGTCCTATTATTCTATGAATCGCTTCGACGACCCACCGAAGTTTCGTGACTCGTCGAGATGCGTTTGATTCTTCAGTTGCGATCGTTTACCTTTTAAAGCAGGCATAAAAGTTGTGAATTCTCACTCATTTAAGTAGTCTATCACATCTCTAAAACCTCTATCAAGAATAAAAATATCGTGTTTTTCTAGATTTTTGTTCAATTCATCGGAACTTTTTAACAAATTCTCTAAAATCCTTGCATCATTGCAATTTGCTGTAAAAGGTCCTGCGCAATCGACGATAAAACCATTTGTTCTACATATTGTGAATGATTTACAGAGTGAAGCCTTTTTTTGACCCGAATATGACTTACGCTGATAAGCATTATTGCTGCTTTTTTGATGACGTAAGTATGTTCCATCACATATTAATGCCAATTTGTTATCCATATTGTACAACATTTTTGCAATATAAGTTGTTTGTCCAAATAAAAATTCCCGAAAATAAGCATTAATCTTAAAATTTTTCAGCAATATTTCATTCTCAAAACATTTAAGCACTGAATTGATAGATTGAGTTACTTGCTTTTCTTCAATACCAAAAATTGCAGAAATGCACTTGTTTGAATTCCCAGACTTCATTTCAAATGAAAAAAGTACCAATGCTTGGATTATGTTTCTATTTTCAGAAGATCTCATTGATACCATCATGTTTTGTAGGTTGAGAATATTGTCCCACGTATGTCCAGTGAGAGCTTTTATGCGATCTTCCGTAATTGTAAAACTTCCAATTTGGTCATGAAGTCGTAAATGTATACTATCTGATGATGTATCCATGAATTTCGCAAGTTCTGAAAATTTTATGGTACATTCATCTGAATAACTTTCTATTTTCAAAACTTTATAAATCGTCATAAAATCTTTTATTTATCAAATGAATCTTGCAGCATCTATTTTTATGAGGAATAAAAATTTTTCTAGCAATAAAAACTTGCAAGCGAGCTTCGAAAGGCACATCTTGAATTTCGTTTGTTGATTTACATATAAAACATAATCTATGACTTACAATTACTCTAGAGTATGACAATGAAACATATTCATCTGTTGGTTGAACAGTTGCAGCGTATACCGAGAAGTCACTAGATTCTTGACTATCTGGTGAATCGGTCAACGTTTGACTACTTGTTGATGTTACACCGCTGAAATAGCTAATATTCGATGGAGGATAAGATTGCTGACTTAAAGGAGTTTCGTTAGAATCTGATACTTCTGTCACTGATTGTGAAGCGCTACCGACTAGATCGTCATTCACTTCCTTTAATGGTAATATAATATTTTCTTGGGATTCATAATTTGATGCCGATGCATTCTCTTGATTTTTCATTATTTTATTTTTTTTTTACTGGCTAGAAGACTTAATTGGTGACGACATTTATGACAAATCATATCACCGATTTGAACATAAAAATTGTATCTATTGTTGAATTCCATAGCATCTTCACGTTTATCAAACTGTCGGAAAGGACCATTTAATTTACGAGTAAAGATTTTGCATCGAAGACACTTTCTATTGTCTGTTTTTTTACTCAGTGGTTCATAATCTACAGCCTCCATTTTGTTTATTCTGTTGCATAAGAAATTAATAATATTAATAAAACATAGTTTCTTAAAAATTATTGATAAGAAAAAATTATATATACATACATCACTTTTCATAAAAAAACTCTATGACTTAGAGTATATATATATATACACAATAAAAAAAAATTTGTAATTTTAATACACATAAGTGTTGGAGATAAAATACAAATTTTTTTGTGTTAAAATTTGTAAGTACACACATGTTTGTAAAATTTACAAACTCCGTGTGTTAATTCTACAAAAATTTTTGTATCAATTTTTAAATTACAAAATTTTTTGTATTGATTTTACAAACATGTTTGTAAAATTTTAACACAAAAATATTTGTACAAAATAAAATTTGATGAATTACACAAAATTTTTTACAGTGTACCCTAAGTCATAGAGTTTTTTCTGAAAAGTGATCTCCAAGACTTATGACGGATATTAAAGAATTATTTCATAACTAATTAATGCAATTTCCAATGAGCTTATATTACAGTTTTAATTTTTCAGCAGCCTAGAGGTTAATATAGGCTTGCTTTTTTAATAAAATATTAAATGAGTTTTTTATTTTGACTTTTTAGAAATTCGTAGTGTTTAAGAATTCAATACGTAAGCGAAAAGCTATACAAATGTATACCTAAATAGATAATTTGGAGGTCGAGAGCTAACACCAAACCACTTCTTTGTGAATCCAAAAAGCCGTTTATGTCATATGTAAAGTATCAATGAAATGTCTCGTTTCAGCAATATTCATATACTGGTTGCAAGATATCTAGGAGCTAATGACAGAAATAGAGTCAGTTTTATTAAAAAATGTTTAATATTGTGGAAAGATATTAATTGTTTACAAACATTAAGTTCTATTCTGTATCTATAGAAGTTCAATAATATTTACTTGATATAATAATTTAATATTAAATCAATTCCATGTTGATGAATTTTAACGTTCTTTTAACTATTTTTAATAATTGTAATATTTAATAATTTATAATTAATTTTTTTAAAGGAAATGTATATAAAGAAAGTATTCTATTATATTTGTCATTTGGCACAAATAATTTGGTTAAGCGATTCAAGTTTAATCTTTTCATAATAAAAAGTTGTTTTATTAAGAAAAATTATTATGTATTCACCAAATATTACAGTAAGTTTAAAAAAAAAAATTATTTAATCTACAGTTTTTCAACACTTAAAAATTTTTAATAAAAGTGATATATCAAAATATAAATGTAATTTAAATTTAAAGAGTTTCAGATTACTTTAATATTTTACTCATTTTATTTCTGGTTAACTTAAAGAATGTTTAGTCATACTTAAAATTAAAATTCTGTTAAATAGGCAAGGTTATTTTTATTCTTACGTATTTGTTTTACACGTTGTTTTACTCTGAATTGTCGATAACTTTTAATAAAAAGTAACTTTTTAAAGCTATATCATCACTAAAACATTTCTTTTCAAATACAAAATATGGTAAGAATAGATTTAAGAATAATAATTATAATATGAAACTTCAGAATAATCTAAATAATTTTGGAATCAAAATTCAAATTGTTGTTACTAAATATTTATTATACTAAAACTACATGAAGAAGTTAATTGAAGTAACAACTGATACTCAAGTAACGATACTTAATTTTTAAGTCACACTTAATACTCAAGACACGACTATGAATTCAGACCTTACGGAAGACTTGGTTCATGAACTCGCTATATGAATACATAATTGAGAATAAAAAAATAGCAATAGTGCTATATCTTATGTATGAAAAACAAGAAAAAAAAACATTTTTCTTTATATATATATAGATATATATAGAATTCACATGTAATTCCACAATTGGGAAATTTCGCAAAAAGTCGTTATAGGTACACGATCATATATATATACACACGATCAAAGACATTTTTTGTTTATACACCCTAGGTGAATAATATACTATTGAATAAAATGAAAACGTTTTTATTTTATTTAAATATTATTTCTTAATAATTAAATAACAAAAATTATTTATCCTCCTTTTGCCGGACGCTTCAAGTGTTATACCTACTAAAAAATACCTATTTTAAGCTGTTTACTTGGTTCTGGTGTCTTACCAAAGACAGTTATAGAAAAAATAGCTACGCCACCATTTTCTTTGTCGAAAAATATGTAAAAATACATATAATGATTGTTGCTAATACTTTTAAGTAACTTTTCACAAATCCCAAAGAAAAAGTGAGCTGCCCTAACATACTCATAGCAGCTTCTTTTCCATTTTCGTTTTCTAGCTAGTGATCTAAAAATTTTAGAACGAAGTATTACACATATTTTTTATGTATTTTTTGGCGTAGAATCCGATCATGTCATCAGTTTTGTTGTAATTATTTCTGGTAAGGTGAAAAAAGCCAAAAATGGATAAAAAATGTCTAAAAAACAGGTTTTTTGGACTTTTAAATATGGCGCTCTACTCCAATGAGTCTGAAAAAAAAGTCCTCACCAATTTTTGAGGTGGCACCCTCTTTTTACAAGTTTTGAGAGCAATTTTAAGAATATTTTGTATTTTTAAGGTTAGTTCTTGAGGCCAAAAATAGCTGAAAAAATTACCTTAAATGCGTATTTTTATATAGAATATGTTCAAATTTTTTCAAATCTCCTATTCGTTAACATGGTGCCGAAAAAAATTATTTTTGAAAAAACACGTTTTTTTGAGGTTAGGAGTAGTGGAGGGGGAAGGGGTAGCAAGTCATATCTTAAAATTTCATTTTTCAGTATGTGTCAACTAATTTTGGACGAAAATTTGAATTTCGCGATGGGGGTACCCTTTGTTTCATTTAATTTTTCTTTATTTGTTTGATTTTTCATTTCAGTTGCGTACTTTATTTTTTCTTTATTATTAAGAGCAGGTCGTATATCTCTATCCTTTTCTAACCAAAAAATTCATTTATCTGCAAAATCTAATAATTGTAGCAAAAAATAAGAAGAAAGCCCAATCTCGTATAATAAAAAGCAATATTTTCTTCTAAGAGGAAAAATCATTTTTATCGATTCCTTTTTAAGAAAACTGAAAAATTGAATTGTCCATCCTAACCTCTATGTTTTAAGTTTTTCAAGATTTTCTTCAAAACAAATCGATAAAAATAATTTTTCCTCATCAAAGAAAATATTGCTTTTTATGATACAAGATGGGGCTATCTACTTATTTTTTGCTACAATTATTAGCTTTAAAAAAAATCAATTCTTTGATTAGAAAAGGACAGATATATTCGACTTCCTCTTAATAATATTATCATTTTTCCATTTCAGGTACACAACTGCTGCGCATTTTCCGACGTTGATGCTTCAATTAGTTTATTTACATCTACCTGTTCATTATATTTTATTATCGGTGTTTTGTGTTTCTGTGTTATATAATTTTGTGTTTCGTTATATTTTGATCTATAATTTTGTGCCCTCCTCTATGTGTTTGTATGTTCATAAGCTTTTTGTTATCTTAATTTGTGCTTATGTGGTTGATGTTTTGTGTTTGCCATGGTTTTGTTTGATGGTTTGTTTCTTGGTTGGTGTGATATTGGTTCTGTATATACTTGTTGTTATTGCGTGTATTTTTTTTAAGATTTGTAAATGTATTTGGTGAGTTTGTCTTGTGTGCTGTTGGTTTGTTTTTATTTGTCTGTATCTATCGTTTGTGTCATCATCATTATCGAAATCTTCTAGGATTCTGAATAATGATTGTTTTTGTCTTTTCGGGTTGTCCGTTTAACGCGCATCTAACATTTCTATCAAAATGCTCACCAATTTTTGTTATCAATTCACTCTCTGTGATTGATAAGTCCAGTTCTTATATAAGACCTAGTATTTATGTTGCGTAATCTACGCGTGGCATTTTACCCTTTTCTTAGTATAAGCCATACTCAATTTTCCTATGAGCTTTTCTTTGGATGTAAGGGTTCCAATATCTCTCTTTAAAAACTTTTTCGAAATCATCGAAACTATTAATATTGGCATCATTTATGTAATACCATGACTTCGCATTGCCTTGTAATGCTTGAATTAGTATGCAGCGTAATTCAGCAGGTGATGGTTTTGTAAATGTTCTATAAGTGTTTAGTTCGTTTAAAAATTTGATTGGTCTTTCCGTATCATAGCCTTTAAATTTTGGAATTGGCATTTTAATTTTGTCTTGTGTGTTTGTGTTTGTATTTATATTCTGAGAGTTATCGTTTATATTTTTTATTTGTTCTTTTATATTGTTCATTTCTGTTTCATTTTCATAATTAATGTTGTCGATGTCTCTATTTATACGCGTGTTTTGTGCTTCGAAATCTTGCAATTTCTCATTCAAGTCTTCCACATAAGCGTTTAATTTAGTAATATCAATTTTTAAGTAAATATTTTCGGTTTCAACCGCTTTTATATGCCGTTGCAATGTTGTAAATTTTGTTTCATGTTCTTCTTTTAATTTACGTATTAAATCGGATAACACGTCTATTTTTTTTAGGTATCATTATTTATTTTTAATGATTGTTGTGATGTCTGGTGGTCTTCCAGTGCATTCAATCTTTTCTCCACGGCTTCATTTTGTTTATTGAATTCTTTTAGCTCGTCTGTTACCGCGTTTTGCCAATCTCTGTTGATGTTTCGATTATCCTCGTCTTGCATTTCTCTCATTATCTGAAAAGATATTCTACCCGCCATTTTAGTTTAATTAATTCTAGTTTTATATTTAAAAAAAAAATTTTATTTTCAATTCAATTGTTTTAAGCTTCATACCATGACCTTCAAGATCATTTGAAGATTAAGTTGTTTTTTTTTAATGGTAAGTCATGATTTTAATGCCGGAAATGATAAGAACGGAAAATTTTTCGTTCAAGTATGTAACCACGTTGTAAATAAAAATTAAAAAAAAAGCATTTTCAAAACACGGTTTTCAAAAATGCAATAATGGAGAAAATGCACATAAAAATATAGAATTAATTAACTTCCTTGAAATTACTTTTATACGATTCATTGGAATAATTGAGAGAAAATTTTACAATGAAAATTCAAAAAGAAAAGTGTGTGCGCTGAATTGGATTTACTGAAAATTAGCTTCCACACTTTTCTTTTTGAATTTTTGTTGTAGAATTTTTCTTAATTATTGCAATGAACTATATAAAAGTAATTTCAAATAAGTGAATTAATTTATTTTATACTTTTTTGTGCATTTTCTCCATTATCGCATTTTTGAAAAACGTGTTTTCAAAATGCTTTTTTTTAAATTTTTATTTTCCACTTTTTAATTGAAATTAAATTTTTTGTGAGTAGTTTTTTTTAAGGCTTGTATTTAATATTTTCTTTTATTTTTCATTAATTTCTAATTTTCATTTATAATTTTTTTTTAAACATCAGATATTCTAGTGTTCTAATATAAGATATTCCCACTAGAATATCTTATATTAAATCTACCGCCAGATACTAAATTTAAATTGTTCTAATTTTTTTTAACAAAAATAGAAAGAGAAAAATAATGTAAAAATTCTAAATTAAAAATTGATTTAATATTAAAATTAAATTGAATTAAATTTAAAATTACATTGAAAAATTAAAATTCAATTAATTAAAATAAATTAAATTAAATTAAATTTTGAATTGAAAATTAAATTAAATTTTGATTTGAAAATTAAATTAAATTAAATTTTGAATTGAAAATCAAATTTAAAAAATTCCTCTAACAACTACGCTAAGACCTTCCCTCCTTTCCATTCCTCTACCCCTCCCCCTTTCTCCCTCTCTGCTTTGAGCACAATGGTTCAAATATGACATTTATTCTATGATTACGTTTCAGTTATCTGTGTATCATCATAGTACCTCTTAGTAGCTCCACGTACGAGTGTAAAAAGTTGTATAAAAAAAAATTTGAATGGTCTGCATTCGGGGCACTCTTGCTTTCTGTTGCTACAATTTTCAATACTCTTGTAGGTAAGATTTTTTATTTTATTTTATTTATTTACGAATAAATTAATTAATATAATTTATGATTTGGAAATTAATCATTTATTAAATGTCTTCTATTTCTGCATAAGTTAGCCTATTTTTGTTAGTATAATGGCAAATTATATGCCTAATAAAGTAGTCGATATTCTTATAACCTTAGGTGAATGTGGCAGGAATTACAGATTCACTGTCCGTACTAATCAAGAGCGATTCCCAAACCGCCACCATCCTAATGCTCGACAAATAATGAATATTGAGAGAAGATCTCACAATAATCTATTGCATCGCCGAAGATAAAGAAATAGAGCACAGAATAATAATGATCCTAAACTGCTTGCAATTTTGGGTATGATCCGCGTAAATCCCCATTTAAGTACATGTCAAATAGAACAAGAATTGGGAATCCCCCGTTCAACAGCTCATGGATTATTACGATCTGTCAACTTCCATCCTTATCATATTACTCTGATACAGGAATTAAGCGAACAGGATTACGTACTTCGAGTACAAATATGTAGGTGGGCTCTTGAGATGTTTGATAATAATCCAAATTTCTTTTTAAATGTTTGTTTTAGTGATGAAGCTATATTCCACAGCAATGGAAGTCTCAATAGACATAATTGCCATTACTGGTCCCGAGTCGATTCACATTGGTATCGTGAGGTATTTAAACAACATCGCTGGAGTCTTCACACATGGGTTGGCGTTTATAATGCTCAAGTTATTGGACCACATTTTTTTGAATGCACAATTAATCATGCAATGTACTTAGAATTTTCGGAAAATGATTTACCTGGATACTTAGAAAATATTCCACTTGGGGTACGACCGCAATTATGGTATCAACATAATGAGGCTTCCACACACTACGCACGTAACGTACAAAGATTTCTTAATCAACGATTTTCAAATCGATGGATCAGACGTGGTGGACCCATTGCATGTTCTCCTAGATTACTAGACCTTGATCCCCTTGATTATTTTTTATGAGGATATGTCAAAGATGCAGTGTATAGCTATGTTATGATATACACTGTATAGCTACACGGAGCGAACAAATCGGGAATACTTCCTTGCGCCCTCTACTGCTACACATCCGTACGCACGTTTTTGGAAATAGGCCTTGCGTACAAGCAACGATTCCATAAGGCATCGGGAAAAGTCCGAACGCTTCTTAAGCGTTCCGGACTTTTTCCCGATGGGTTATGGAATCGTTGCTTATACACAAGGTCTATTTCCAAAAACATGTGTACGGAACTATTGCAGTAGAGGGCGCAAGGAAGTATTCCCGATTTGTTCGCTCCGTGTATACAAAATTAGATATGATGGGCAGAATTAAAAGAGCGCGTGAAACAATAACTCTTGGAATATTAATAGATGTTCAACGTAACTTCCGTTGTCGATTGCAGTTGTGCCTGCAAAATAATGATGTCCACTTTGAGCATTTAATACGTCAGCAGAGAGATAATAACGATTGGAGTATTCTTTATATTCTCAGAATAACTTATGAAAAACCAATGATTTGTTTTACTTACAAATTAATTTTTCGTATTGATATTGTATTATTTCATTGTGACATTGTGTTGTATTGTATTTTGATTATTGTGATATGTTAAGCTTATTGATTAATGGACATTTATGGAAAATTTATCTTGTTTTCATTACTTAGATTATTTCATGATCTAGCATTTGATTCCCTGTAATACATACAATAATATTATGATTTACCGACTTTCCCGCGCCACAGAGAGGATGAACTCTGCGTGACCTTTAGAGGTCATACTTTCCTACGACGTGATGACATACTTGAACGAAAAATTTTCTGCTCTTTTCATTCCCGGAATTAAAATTATGACTTGCCATAAAAAAGAACAAATAGACCTTCAAATGACTTTCAAGGTCATGGTCAAGTTCATAATGAAGATCATATTCAGACGTAGAATTTTTTGCTCTTTTTATTCCCGGGACTAAAATTATAGCTTACCATTAAAAAAAAACAACTTGACCTACAAATAACCTTGAAGGTCATGGGCAAGGACATGGTCAAGGTCACCATTGGATGCCCCCCTTAAAACACTACTACTTTTGTTTAAAACAATTTTTTCTGAAGTTCATATTTTTAGAGTTATTAATGTATGTAAGTTAAAATGGGACACCCTGTATATATATATATATATATATATATATATTTTTATCTAGTTTGCCCTATTGACCCGGTGCAGCCAAGCTACCGACATCCTTGATCACCTCTGTGTCAGGATGTTTGCCTACCTTGTGACAACCCTGGGGATCAGGAGGTTGCACTAATTTATAAAAATATATATATAAGCTGTAATTAAATCAGTAACAAAAAGAGGAACTTTATTTAAGAAATATGTACAGTAATAGTACGCTCGCTCAAAATGGATGCCAGCCGCGTATAGCGTACGCGACGCCGCTTGCTCTAATTAAATAACTATTGGCACGACGAAAAGCAAATATTACAAAAACGTAAGCTAAAAGGGACACGAGCAATAAACACACAAGGAAATAACGAATTAGAAAAGCACGAAGGGAATATATGCAATAAAACGCGCACGCGATCGCCCGGCACACAAGTCGTAAAAGACAGAAAGAAATTATATTATTTCTCTTTAGCAATTGTGCACTCGCAACAATTTTAAGCACAATAAAATAACTTAGAGAATATTGAATTTATCTATTCTCGCTCACACTAACTACGATAATTGTAACACACAACCAGAAAAGTATTACGCAATATCGCAAGTCGTAACGCTCTTTATCGGACGCCGGCGACAGAAGGAATAATAATGGTATTCCTTCGTCTCTATGCTCAGCTTCATCTCTCAGTGCTGTAGCGCTGCGCGCGCCGCAAGAGAGAGACAAACGATCCTAAACGGACCCAAGCTCAGCTACTCGAGTCAAGCTGCTCGCTAGCTACATGTATGCACAGTATACGTGCTATAGAGATTCGCACGTGTGTGCCAACGATTTTGGGTTATGCTCTTAAATATTTGACTCGCGTGGTCTGCTTTCCGTCTTGCCCGTAGCTAGATGCTCCCTTCTGTCGGCTATATGCGCGACAAATATACATATAAGTAATATGGCCAATCTGCCATGTTACAATCCCCCCCCACCACACGGAAGTATACGGTGGAACCGGATACTTTCGTCAAACGAGAAAAAAAAGGCATAAGCTAAACTAAAACAAAAAAAAAGAAAATTTATATAGAGAAAAGAAAAGTATTAAGGCTTAAATTAAGATAACCGGTGTTATCTGCAGCGGTGTGAAGTGTATCTATAAACTTCTTCTTCTGCTGTATCTGCTGACTTTTAGCTAAATTAGGTGTAAGTGTTACACGCTGTATGAGTTTGCTTAATTTAAAACGACGCGACTGGCTTATCCATATATTATATACAAAAATTACAAATCTTAAAACTAGTTATCTTAAAGTTAAAGAAAATAACACTCATAGCCCATTCTTACATGTATTTCATTCATACACATACCAAAAAAATATTAAAATTACATTTCGTATAACAAAATTAGAAATTGAAAATAAAAATAAAAATTAAAGTGTTTACTCACTGAAAGGTGACGCTCTGATGGTATGTGTCGATGCATACTATGATTTTATAAGATTAATTATTTTATAATTAATATTTTGGAGCAATTTTTCAAATGCACAAAAAAATATTCTTTTTATAGATTTTGCTCTTAATTACGTAATAGTAATGCATAAAAATAAAATGTTGCACTTGCTCATGTGTCAGTGTGAATAGTTAGGAATGTCAGTACAATGTGTATAAGGAATACTTAAATAGCAAAAGAAAAGGGGTAATTTAATAAAGACGCAAATGCTCAAATAATGGATCAGCTGAATGGGTCGCGAGTTTAGTCGGTAAGGATTTTAAATAGCTAAATGTGATGCTGGAGGGTTAATATAGGCATGTTAATGATGGTATAAAAGGGTTTTGCTGAATTGGGGGCTCAGGTCGATGGGTTGCTTTTTCGCGCAATGTAGCAGAGATATACTCTGCATAGCTAAAATTTGGGAGATAGTAGTTGTGCTCTGCTCGCTCGCTCTTGCTATGCTCTGCTCGCATGCTCTCATTTAGCTCTGCTCGCTCACTCTGTTTTGGCTCTGCTCGCCCGCTCTTGCTCTGCTCTGCTCGCATGCTTTTATTTTGTTCTGCTCGCTCGCTCTTGCTCTGCTCTGCTCGCATGCTCTGGTTTGGCTCTGCTTCCTTGCTCTTGCTCTTCTCTGCTCGCTCATTTTTTACGTGCTCTGCTCGCATACTCTGATTTGGCACTGCTCGCTTGCTCTGTGAATGCTCTGCACGCTCGCTATTGTTGTGCTCTGCTTCGCACTTGCTCTGCTCTGCTTGCTTGCTCTTACTCTGCTCTGCTCGCTTGCTTTTAGTTTGCTCTGCTCGCAGGCTCTTACTTTGCTCTGCTCGAGCGCTCTTGCTCTGCCCTGCTCGATCGCTCTGGTTTGGCTCTGCTTGTTCGCCCTTGCTCTGCTCTGCTCGCTCGTTCGGTTGACACTTGGTGCAGTTGCGGATCCGTACGTTGATTTGTCCACAGCCATAGCACTTCATAGGCTGAGAACATTCTCGCAGCCAGTGTCCTAAGCTACTGCACCTGAAGCACGGCTCTACCTGCTTTCGCCAAAAGTTTTTCCTAATTGGCGGTAGGTTCGTCTTTGGATCTCCTTTATTGGCTCGGCTCGTTATTCGAGTTTTACTCTTGTGCTCTTCGTTTGGGGCGACGATTTTCCTTCTGTACGCGCTCGCTCTTATTTGACGTCTTAGCTAAAGGGGTTACAGGGTGATTGCTAGTAATTGATGCTAACACTGGTATTGGGTGTGAATGCATCGTAGCATCTTCAAAGTTAAGGGGAGAAATCAAAGCTGGCTCGCTCAAGTTAGTCGAATTTGTACCAGTGTAAGCTGTAGTGGGGAATAAGGATTCATCCGGAGCTGGAGGGGGTCGGCATACGTTTTTCTGGGCTCTGCAAGTCTCTTCTTTCTGCTTCAACCATTGCAGTTCTCTGAAATTATTAGCATAACTTGTATGCTCTGGTGCAGGGGGTTGATTTATAGGATTTAAAGGTTGTGAGATGGGCAGATATCTAGAAGGTGCTGCAATATACGGGACGTGACTCCATGGACTAGGATAACAAGGGAGATACGAGTATGGATAAAAATGAGGAGTTGGTGTGCTATTATTTTCTCCATGGTACGTCGTTGCAGTAATAGTAGGAAGGGAATTAGTTGCTCTCACAGTATGAGGTATGCTCGCTGTACTAAAAGAAAGACATGTAGTAGTGGTACACGTCGTCGATGGGTGAATAGTTGCGTTGCTATTGCTAGGAGGAATAGGATTTTCTAAGCTATTCGAGGGATAAGCGAATTGATTGCACGCACTTTGCTCTGTTGGGAGGTTAATAAATTCTAGCCGCGAATCATATGTCACCTCATCTATTATTATTTTACAAGCGGCAGCTCTTTCGCCGAGATGTCGTCTAAGCTCATATCGTGAAACTCGTTCTTTGAACATCGAAATACTTCCGGCCATGCTCACTCCTCGCTCGCTGTATCTAAAGAGCTGCTCCGCAGATAGTCGGTTTACTATTTGGACTATTTCATCCGCTGCTCTAAAAACATTATTCCTACATATATGCTCAGAAATCCATAGGGGCTCTACATTTAACTGTTTGCTTATCATATTTACAATAAAAGTTAAACTACACAAGGGTACGCACGAAGAAAAAAATTATTACTAGTAATTAATGCTATGATGAGCTCCTATCTCAGGAGGTTCGAATAAGAATAGCTCTGGCTTACAATAAAAGAAAAGAAAATTGTTAAATGCTTTATAACTAAACGAAAACAAAGCTAAGTTATATTAGAGATACAACAAAAAATAGAATTGTCTAATAGTTGGTCAATTTTATATAGCACGCCCGTAATACTCAAAAGCTAAAAATTAAAATTTTTGTAAAGCCAGATGCACGCTGAAGCAAAAGAAAATCATGCATAAGCTAACGTGTACCGACACGCACTAAGGTAGCTCACGATAGTGATATATTTCGCGCAAGCACAAATAGGAATATAAATTGCTCAGCACACTTGAGATATTCAATTATATTATATATACAAGAAAAACACAGATTTGCTTAATATGGAGTTTTAAGACACGTAGTGTTAAAGGTAATGAAGCTATAAGGAAATGAGCTTTAGGGGAACACAAGTGAAGACAAATACAAGCAACAATGCAATGACATATATGTATGTGTATCGAAATATATGTGTATGTATGTGAATTAAATGCAGTGCTATTATCAAATAAATTTAGCTTAAGGCTCACGCTCAAATAAAAAATAATGCTCTATGTATTTATAAAAAAAATGCAAGGAAAACGTTTCGCACAAAACAAAAAAGAATGAAAAACAAAATATTTTATTTCTTTGCTTAATGCACGCACTTTAAAAAGATGTTGCTGCAAAATAAATTGTCGCGGTTACCTCATACCAAGCGACGCCAAGAACAAAAATGGCCGCCAGAGCGCCTCCTTTCAGCCTCGTCGTGTGTGCGTCGTTCGTAATGGCGACCACGTGGCGAAGCGGAAACGCATGAGTAGAAAATTGTTCTTTTCACTGGTATAGCCAATTGTCTTTCACTTCAAGATCACTTTTTTTTTTTTTTCACAGCACAGTTTCTTTTTCTTTTATTTTAAACACAGTTTTTATCCTATTTTACGCACAGTTTTTTTTTCTTTTTAATTTTTAAGCACCGTTTTTTTTCTATTTAATTTCAAGCACCGTTTTTTCTATTTAATTTCAAGCACAAATTTTTTTTCTTTTCAATTTTTGATCCCGTGATTTTAAACAAAAATTTTCACCGAAATTTTTGTCGGCTCCACGTTGGGAGCCAGTTGTGACAACCCTGGGGATCAGGAGGTTGCACTAATTTATAAAAATATATATATAAGCTGTAATTAAATCAGTAACAAAAAGAGGAACTTTATTTAAGAAATATGTACAGTAATAGTACGCTCGCTCAAAATGGACGCCAGCCGCGTATAGCGTACGCGACGCCGCTTGCTCTAATTAAATAACTATTGGCACGACGAAAAGCAAATATTACAAAAACGTAAGCTAAAAGGGACACGAGCAATAAACACACAAGGAAATAACGAATTAGAAAAGCACGAAGGGAATATATGCAATAAAACGCGCACGCGATCGCCCGGCACACACGTCGTAAAAGACAGAAAGAAATTATATTATTTCTCTTTAGCAATTGTGCACTCGCAACAATTTTAAGCACAATAAAATAACTTAGAGAATATTGAATTTATCTATTCTCGCTCACACTAACTACGATAATTGTAACACACAACCAGAAAAGTATTACGCAATATCGCAAGTCGTAACGCTCTTTATCGGACGCCGGCGACAGAAGGAATAATAATGGTATTCCTTCGTCTCTATGCTCAGCTTCATCTCTCGTGCTGTACGCTGCGCGCGCCGCAAGAGAGAGACAAACGATCCTAAACGGACCCAAGCTCAGCTACTCGAGTCAAGCTGCTCGCTAGCTACATGTATGCACAGTATACGTGCTATAGAGATTCGCACGTGTGTGCCAACGATTTTGGGTTATGCTCTTAAATATTTGACTCGCGTGGTCTGCTTTCCGTCTTGCCCGTAGCTAGATGCTCCCTTCTGTCGGCTATATGCGCGACAAATATACATATAAGTAATATGGCCAATCTGCCATGTTACAACCTTTATTTTACCATACCTATATGTTTCCTGTACCTATGTTTCCTGTACCTATGTTTCCTACCTATTTTCCTACCTATTTTTAATCTACCCATCCCCGAGAAATCACAGACTGCCGCGTTCCTAGAACAGTCGGTAAGTAGATTTCTACGGTAGATTCCTGCATTTGCCCAGGCCTAAGCCTGTGACGTAGGGAAAACTCCCCCAGGAGAAAACCTACGCCAGGAATATTTACCCATCGCGCTTAGAAGTTCTTTTTCCGATGAAAAACATCTAAAAAAAATTTCAGGTGTTTTCACCGGGAATCGAACCCCCGACCACTCGGAGCGAATGTGTAGAGACCATGTAAGGCGTACGCCTTAGCCGGTTACGCCACAGACGCTCCTTATATATATAGGTCATTCTTTGTGAATCAGTACCCCCATTCTTCTCCAAAATTGTTGTGGACTAAAAAAATTGTATGACGGCTTAAAATCTTCCTTTTATCATCTAGTTTCAGATGCAGTGTGTCATTTTCGGAAATTCAATATGGTGGCTCCAATATGGTAACTAAAACTTGGGAAGTTCATAAAAATTTTTCAAAATTTTATAATAACTCGCTCAGTTTCGAATTTTTCGTTTTTTTCTCACTAAAAATGAATAGAGCATAAAATTTTACATAGAAATATGGTATTATAGTCAAGGTCAAACCACATTTTGAAGGTTATTTTTTGTAATCCTTATTTTGAATCGCTTGGCTATTATTTCGGCTGAAAACAGATCTTGAATCAGTTAGTTCTCATATTTTTGAGATCGCCGTTTACGATCCTCATGTCCATACGATTCCAGTATGTTTCGGAAAGTCAAACACCTCAATGCGAATAATATAATTTTTTTTACTTCTGATTCTGAATGAACAGAAAATTTCACGTCGGGATAAGTTTGGATCTCATAGGAAAAAGTCCCTGTAAAGGCTGTTTCAAGGTTCCGCTGAGGTCAAATCCTTCTTTTGGTTTTCTCAACTGATATTTGGACTAAAAACGAGTCTCGGATAAGTCGACCTCCAATCACGACCCCAGCACGTTTGGGTCGTACTATGTTTTATGTCTAGTTTTAAGTACCCCACTCTTCAATATTTTTTTCTTTGTTTTAATAATTTTCTTATTTACAATGCTTACGTGAAAACTTTAGATCCTTGTTTTCATAATATTAAACATTTAACGAATTTCTTTTATTCATTGTATTCATTCTTATATTATAAATTATTTCCTATAGTATTATTATAATAATAACAGTGATAATAAGGTATTGTTGATAATCTTTCATATATCTATATATGTATATATATTTAGCTTATTTAAAGAGATATCGCATTATTAATTTTTTATATTAATATGTCTGCGGTCGATGTTTTACGGTACTTGGAAGGTACTGGACACCTTCATTTCACCTGTAGCATCGTCATTTATTGTTTATTAAATCCATATTTGATCTTGTGGACGCATATCAATCTTCTCGGAAACCTGAACGTCATGCAGAGGAACAAATTTTGAAATTTTTCATATAGTCTATTAATTGTGTGACGTGGTATTTTCACACCACAATAATTTTTTTTTTGTTTTTATTAATTTAAAATAATTCTTTGCTCAAAACCTATTAAATAAAAAACATACATCATTCCCCGGGCATGTGAATTACTAAAAAACATTATCACCACACTCGTGACAGCAGCCAAGGCCAGCGTAAGAAACCAACAGAAAAATAATTCTGTTGTGTTCTTGTTTTCGGTGCTGAGCCCTGAATGTACACAGCTGATCATATGGCCTATTGCTAAGTAGCCATGTAGGTTGGATTACCGGCAGACGGCACTGACGAAGAAACAACTATGCACACACACACTCACTAAGAATACACAATCAGCAAGTAGCACGACCGATACTTGCTAGCAGAAGACGGTTATACCATGTCTAGAAAGTAGCAGAGCGGTTTCAACGGCGTAAGAAAATGAACACGTGCTCGCGCGAACATGCTATTGTGGCGCTCGCGTAGGGTTGAGTAAAGAGATAGAAAGAGAGAAAAGTAGATAGAAACAGAATTATGTAATACGCGAAGTCGATAAAGTAGGATAGACGCGTATGGTAAAAAGAGATTAGTTAAATAAAAAAACTGAATTATATCATAAAAAGGGGAAATTAATAATGCTTAGCATAGCGTAGGCGTATATATATATATATATATATATATATATACATATATCTCCCTATATTATATAGTTAAAAAAAAAAAAAACCTCCTCAGCTGCCCCTCATTTTTCCTCCCCCTCTTTTTTATGCTTAAAACATCACAATCCGCCCCTCAAAATAACGTAAAAATCTGTCTAGAAATGATCTTTTTTGAGAAAAAAAAAGACACCCCTTTACTACCCAAGTCACCCCTCTGCTACCCAAGTCACCCCTTTTGCTACCCCTCGTACGTCACTCACCCCCCCTCAGATAATTTAGCTAAATTTACCTTATTTTATCGATTTATATTTGTTACTCGTTCTTTACACCACTACTATCACCCTTCCAATTACTACCCCTCCTCCTACCCCTTCTTCTACCCTTCATTTTTTCCCCCTCCAAAAAAATTAAAAGTTCCCCCTCAAAATAACGTAAAAATGTCTCTAGAAATGTCTTTTTAAAAAAAAAAAAAAGATTCCCCCTCAACCTCAGTCACCCCTCTCCTGCCCAAGTCCACCCCTCAGTCCACAAATCACCCCCTCACTAAACAAGTCACCCCTCTTCCTACCCCTCATATCCCTAATCACTATTCATAATCATTTAGTGTTTATTTTTATATCGTTAATTAAATATTTAAATTTTACCAATATTTTTTTAAAAAACCTTCTTGTTTGATGACTCTAATACTTTAGAGACCAAATTTGGTTATGAAAAATATTGGTATTTAATTATCTTAAATATATTGATTCTTTATTTTATTTTTACGTCAATTATTTATTTGAAATATAAACTATTAAGAAAAAAGTTTTTTAATAATATATTTATGAAATACTTGCTTAAGGCTATATAATGGAATATATATTTTAGATATTATAATAATTTATTTAGTTATGCAACTTTTAATGCAAATGTCATTCAAAACCAAGGAAAAGCTATATATAATTTAAAAATTCAAGGACAAATTTGTCATACAGCACCTAATACGTTAATTTCTACTAACGACATTGAACCTACATGTGGACAGTTATACATTTACGATAATACAGTAGCAATTGAAAAACGATTAAAAACTAATGAAAAATTAACAAAGGAACATATGTTAATTTTAACAGAAATAATGAATGATAATCCCATGGCTAAAAATTACAAAAGCTTACATCAATTATCAAACATACAAAATATTCCAAATTATAAATTGTATTTTATGCGAAAAAATGATAAACAACAACATCGTTATAATAAGCCACTAACTTCTGAATGTGGTGCTATAATAGTGTCTAATTCAGGAATTCCAGATGATTATGATCTTTGTGTATATCCGAAATTATCTTCTGAAGATGAAATTACTCATACTTATTTAAATAAATTATCTCATCACGTGGATCCAATGGTTTTTCCTTTAATGTTTCCAGCAGGAGATTTAGGTTGGAGTATAGGATATAAAAAAAATGAAAATATTGAAAATAATGATTGTCTTACAATACTACAATATTATTTATATAGAATCCATTGGAGATAAAATTTAAAAAATTTCAACCCTATTTTATATTGTGGAAGATTAACACAACAATACATTATACATGCATATGTGATGGTTGAAAGTAATAGAATGAAGTTTTTTAGAAATAATCAAAAACAATTACGTGTAGAATGTTATCAAGGTTTATTAGATCATGTAATGAACAGTGCTTCAAATGTTTCAACAAATTTTGAAAACAAAGAAAGAATTGGAAATCTTTTCATTTTACCCTCATCATATATTGGTGGTCCAAGATATATGCAGCAATATTATCAAGATGCCATGGCAATAATGAGAACAGTAGGAAAACCGGACTTATTTATAACAATGACGTGTAATCCTAAATGGAAAGAATTAAAAAAAATTTTTTAAAATTTTCCAGAAGCAACAACTCCCAATGACATATTAAATATCACAGTAAGATTATTTTATATAAAATTTAAAATGTTATTAAATGATATTATAAAAAACGAAATTTTTGGTCCTGTCATAGCTTATGTATTTTCGATTGAATTTCAAAAAAGAGGGTTACCTCACGCGCATATTATTATAACATTACATCATAATCATAAAATATTAACTCCAGAAAATATTGATAAATATATTTCAGCAGAAATACCTTCATCAGAAAATAAATATTTACAAAAATTAGTAATTAAACACATGTTACATGGACCACATACAGATAAATCACCTTGTTACGAAAAAAATAAAAGTAAATGTAAAAAAAAATTTCCAAAATCCTTTAATGAAAGTACAATAGTTGAAGAAAACAAATATCCACAATACAAAAGAAGAAATAATATTTTAGATAATCATACATATAATTTAAAACATAATAAAAAAATTATACAAGTTGATAATTCTATGGTAGTTCTTTACAACAGTTTTTTGTTAGCAAAATATAATGCTCATATCAATACTGAACTTTGTATGTCAATACAAAGTATAAAATATATTTATGATTATATTTATAAAGGTGTAGATAAAGCTTACTGTAAAATAAAACAAGATAAAAATGAAGAAAATAATAATGATGATATTTATGATGAAATAACTCAATACATAGATGGAAGATATTTAAGTCCAATGGAGGCTGCATGGAGATTACAAGCATTTCCTCTATGCGGTAGAAGTCATACAGTAATAAGATTAAATATCCATACAGAAAATCAACAAAAAATAATTTTTGATGAAAATAATATACATTCAGCATTAAACAAATGCGAAACAACATTGACTGCATGGTTTAAATTGAATAAAAAAAAAGATTTTGCTAAAAAAATTAAATATGTTAATATTCCACAATATTATATTTTTAATTCTAAGACTAAATCTTGGATTAAAAGATCACAACTTAGAAAAAATATAGCAATTGGTAGATTAAATGTAGTATCACCAAAAGATAGTGAACGTTTTTTTTTGAAATTAATATTAAACAGGGTAAAAGGTCCAACATCTTTTAAAGATTTACGAACTTATGAAAATGTAACTTATACTACTTATAAAGAAACTGCTCTTGCAATGAATTTAATAGAACACGAAAAACAAATTTATTATATTTTTGAAGAAGCATGCCAAGTTATGTTACCAGTATAATTACGTAAATTTTTTGCATGTTTTTTATTATGTGAAAATATTCAAGGTAACATTATTTGGGAAAAATATAAAAAATTTTTTATTGAAGATTTTAAAGAAAATAAAGAAAATAAAGCTTTATCCCATATTAATCAAATATTAAATTCAGAACAAATGTCATGTGAAAATTTTGGTTTACCTGAACCAAATGAAAACTATAACGAGGAAAACGAAGAAATTAATGACGAAATTATAATTTTTAGTAAAAAAAAATTTGATAAAATGTATAAACAATTGAATGACGATCAAAAACATATTTCTGAACAAATAATAAATAATAATCATAAAATTTTTTTCATAGATGGACCAGGAGGTTCTGGAAAAACATTTTTATATAAAACATTAATATATTATTTTATAACAATAAAAAAAAAATTCTTATCAATGGCTTGGACAGGTATTGCTTCAATTTTACTACCAAAAGGTTTAACCAGTCACCGAACTTTTAGATTACCATTAGACTTAAACAATATTGAAAGTGCATTTTTAAAATTTGATTCAGATAAGAGAAAATTAAAACAAGCAAATGTAATTATATGGGACGAAGCATCAATGATTCCTAAAAAAGCTTTAGAAATAGTTGACAAAACATTAAAAGATGTCTGTAATAATAATGAAATTTTTGGAGGAAAAATTATTATTTTAGGTGGAGATTTTCGTCAAATTTTACCTGTATTAAAAAATGGAAATAAAAATACAATTATAGAACAAACTATAAAATATTCAATCCTATGGCCCATGTTTCATATTTTTAAATTAAAAAAAAATATAAGATCTAATGATGAAAATTTTTCATCATTTTTATTAGATATCGGAGAAGGAAAAGTTGATACATTTATTATACCAGAAAAATGGAAAACTAATAATGTTTGCAATAAAATTTATCAAAACATTAACAATAATTATAGTTTTTCGAAAAATGTTATTTTAAGTACACATAATGAAGATGTGAATATTTTAAATAATAAAATACTGAATTCAATTAATAATGAAACAATGACATATTATAGTATTGATTATGCAACATATAAGGGTGTTGATCAAACAGATGATAATATTCATTTAAATTATCCAATAGAAATGTTAAATAATATAAGAGAAGGATTACCTCCACATGAACTTAATTTAAAAATAAATGCCATAATAATGCTAATTAGAAATTTAAGTATAAAAGATGGATTATGCAATGGAACACGATTAAAGATAACGAGATTATTTAAATACAATATAAAAGCTGAAGTAATTACAGGCAAAAATAAAGGAAATAAAATTTTTATACCGCGTATAACATTAAGCATAAATGAATCATCGTCTTTACCATTTATTTTATATAGAAAACAATTCCCTATTGTATTAGCTTTTGTTATAACTATAAATAAATCACAAGGTCAAAGTTTTGAAAACGTAGGAATATTCATAAAAAAACCTTTATTTTCACATGGACAATTATATGTTGCTCTTTCTAGAAGTAAAAATGCTTCTAAAATACATATTCAAAATGAATTAGAAAATAAAAATGAATTAACCAATATAGTATGGAAAGAAGTACTAGAAAAATAATAAAAAAAAAACTTTAATTTTTTTAATATTAAAAATATATTTATATTTCTTACATACTAATAAAACCTTTGTTTTTTTCAGATATAACATAATAAAACAAAAAATAAAAACATACTTTAAATTTTCTATATAAAAAAATTAATTTAAAATAATAAAAAAGAAAATAAAAACAAACTTCAAATATTTTATAAAAAAAAATAATAACAAAGTTATTTAAAATATAATTTAGTAATACTAATAATAATCGAATTATAAAATGGAATGGGATCCAGTTTTAAATGAATACATTGTTATAGAAAACTTACAACATCAAGAAGAATTAGATGATTTAAATAACCAAATAAACGAATTTGAACGGTTTCAAGAGCAGTCCGAAGAATATATGGAAAATTTGAATGAAAATACAGATTTATCTATATTAAATAATGCAATTAATAACTATGTCGGTATTGAAAATGAAAAACTTCATTTTGAAAATTGGAACAATGTAACATATTATTATAAATATATGACAAATAAAATCATTCAATATAAGTTAGAAATACATGATCCAATAATGGAATATTATATCACAACTCATAATACAATATATTATAAATATTTATTACGTATTGCTAATATAATTTTTTTTATATTATAAAATATAATATAAAATATATTTAAGTAATAAATTAATAAAAATAATGAATATATCTTTTATAAAAACCAAAAATTAATTAAATATATTAAAACAGTAATTTAAAATATATTTCATACATCAAAAAGACTTAATTGCATTAAAATATATTTAAAAAAAAATAAATAAAATTTAATAAAATACTCACTTTATAATTTTATTTATAATATACATGAATTAGTAATTAATTGTATTAATATTATTGTAATTATGATACAGGCATTAAACGTTAAATAAATCAAATGAAATCCTATTATAACTTAAACATTTATAATTAAATTTAAATATAATAAAATGTTTAAAGGATAAATAAAAAATTATTTTATAAAACAAAAAAAAATAATAAAATTCATATCATTATGTATTATATTATATTGATTTTTTTAATTAATAAATAATATTAAAATTATTTATTAATAAATAAATAATCGATAATTTAAAAAAAAAACAAACATGAAAATACATTCTATTAATTTTGTAAAAATTATTTTAATATATCTTTTTTAATACTAGCAAAAAAGTCAAGGATATTGAAAAAAATAGAGATATATATTTTATACATCCAAAGGACTTGAAAATAAAATTAAGATATATTAAAAATAAAATTAAAATAATTAATAAATAAGGAAAAATTATATTATTTAATTTTATCGTTTTATTTATGAAATATATTAATTAATAATATTATAATTATCATAATGATATTGAAATTTATTGTAAAATATATACTTTGAATAAAACTAATATTTAAAAAAAAGAAAATATATTAATTTCAAGTATAAACATTAAAGATACTAGATGTTATAAAAAAAAATAATAATAATTAATATTCAAATATAAGAAATAATTATAAAATTTTTAATAATAATAATATTAAAAAACATAGAATTCAATAAAGTATTAAATTTTAAATTTAGAATAATTATAATAAAAAAAATTTCGGTTCTATATTATTGTAAGACATGTTACAATAATATTTAATTGGAAAATATCAAGTTATAATAATTATTCTAATAAACATACTTAAACAAAGATTTAAAAGAGATAAATATTAATTGAACAATCGTTATATAACAACAATTGTACAAATAATAAAATGATTTTGAAACTTTGTTTAAATATGTAATACTGAAGGTGGAGGATGGATTGTAAATAGAGTCTATGGTATAAGGAGGAAGGAATATAGACTCTCATGGTTGTGTAGGGCTACAGGCGAAGGTAACCATGGTTTTATTTTGAATAATTTTATAAAAAAAAATGAATAATTCTAATTAATTTTAACATGTCTTAAAATAACTTAAAATTATTATGATTTGTTTTATATAATTATTAAAAATAAAACAAAAAAAAAAACCAACGCGCCGTAATACCATACATTTTTTATTTAATTTATATTATAAACTATTAATTGTAAGGTATTATTGACAGTACCTCTTCGGGTGGTGTGGAAATCTGTCTGAGCAAATATATAATTAATATAAATTTTATAAATACTTTTTGTCAGTACAAATTTCATTACTGGCTGACATATTGTAAATATAAACGGGGGTTGGCGAGCAGCGCGAGCAGGGGGGAACCTCCCCTAGTATATATATATATATATATATATATATATATATATATATATATATATATGTAGAGGGCGCTCGCGTACTAATAAGATTCGAACATCAAGTTAAATAAATTTCTTTTTACATTGTTTTCTTTTAATTTTATAAGTGGCGCTACTGAACTTTGAAGAATATTTCTTTTATTTATAATAAAGATTTGTAATAGCGTAAATTAGTTAAATATTGATGACATAAAAATTATTTGGACAACTTCATAGAGTAACTAATTAAAAATTTAATGTTTATAAGAAATAGAAATTTCAATAATTATTAACATCTAACATATCATTGATATTCAATTAAATCACGCGCGTAGAGGGCGCAACAAGTAAAATATAAAAATACTACACTAGTAGAGGAAATGGAAAGTTAATTTGACTAGCGAGTATCAAACTACACTAGGATAAAATGATGAAAAGAACTTAATTTGATTAGAGAGTCGCGAGATAGAAAAAGATAATAGATAGGATTTAATGACAGTAACAAGGAGAGCAATAGTGAAGAAGAAGCAACTGATGCTCAGCGTTCGCTTCCTTCTTCTTCGTGCCTCATTGTCGTTCCAGTTACCGTGCTGTAGAGTAACACTCGTCTAATCGTTGGTAACGTGCGGAATATATATTCACATTTAGTCACCGTTATTGCAAATAGAAATTTTTGAATTATTTTATTTAATTATTGAGGTTTGTTGATTTACTCGTTGATTTTATTCTGTAAAGTTGTATTTTTCTTAAGATTTATTGTTGTTATTGAATTAAATTCTATTGTTCGTTGTTATTTTTGCTCTTTTTCGCGAGATTTTCTTGATCACCAACTGCTGCTGCGTACGAAGGAGAGATCCTCCAGCCTTTGTCAACCGAATATCAGAGTGGCCATTTTATGGCAGTAGTTAGCGGCTCAAGGGATAGCGAAATAAAAGGAAAAAAGGAACATGGAGAGAATCATTGAGGTATATTCATATTAATATTTGAATTGTAAATTGTATTTTCTCTTATATATATATGGGTAATTCTTTCATACTTTTAAAAATCATGTTACTGCGTCATTTCTCCTAAATATGAGATAGCACATCTTGTTAGCAAATGTTCACTGATTTATTGAGTTATTAGAAACTAATTTTGTTATATTTTTAATGATAATTAGACGTGTCATTTTATGGCGGATGGGGAAAAGAGGTTTTTTTTTTTGAAATTTAAATGTTACCAGGCCATGTAAAATGATAAATTACCGCTATAAAAAAAATGACTACTGCTTTTTTTATTTGAAATTCACACCAAAGCTTTATCTATACACATACTTTTGGAAAATCAAGAGCATGGGTGTGTGCCTGTTAACAACAGTACTTTCTGAAAGGTTATTAAAATGTTACCAAAAATTTATATATTTTACTTTTTTCTGGAAAATACGATGCTGTAAAAAAGACTATTCAGCGGTGACATTTTAAACTACATCAAAAGGTAATATTTAGAATCACAAAGAGAAATTTTTTTATTAGGAACGTGTGCCTAGTGTAGATAAAGTTCTTTGTTCGTTTGAAATTATACTTAAAAAACGTGACTCACTTTTGAAAATAGGTTTTTATCCACTAATATGAAAACCTAAGCTTTGATTCATCTTTTCTCTGTTGTGAACTTTGTAATTTACTATTTTATAATACTCAATGTAATCTTTAAGTTGCTTTTGAAGTATTATTTCGAGTATTCTGGAAATCATTGAATTTTTCCCGGCTATTAAATTTTCCAAATTTACATCGATTACCTAGTTTCTATCAATGTTTTAATTCTAAAGAGTTTAAACTTTAAAAAGCTCAGTTTTAGTATGTATTTAATAGCTTACACCTAGAACGTTGAGTTGAATCATCACTGAAATTTCTAGATTTTAAATTTAAAATTTTTAGATTTAATGTTTATTAAATAAACTAAAATATTTGGTTAAAAGGAATATAAGTATTTTTATTCGAAAACATAAACTACACAAATCTATGTCAAATTTCATACCCTAAGATTGACAGTTTTAGCAAAAATAAATTGATATTCCACTCACTTATGATTTGTAATCAGGAATCCCAAAAGCCATTGGGTAACTAATATCACTCAATTTTAATACCCGAATCGCCAAAAATGAATTTTCCAAAAAAATTGCCATTTCTGGCATATTTTATTTATTACAAAAAATTTTGTAATTATTAATGTAAATTGCGTATTTAAATATTTTCTGTAACATATTAAACATGTAAAAATGAAAAAGCTCAATGGAAAATGATCTATTATAGCCCAAAATACTTAAAAAACTGATCTGAGATAGGTAAAATATTATACCTGGGTGTGATAATAATGAATATATTTAAATGTCTTATATTAAAAAAAGCTATCTTCAAAAGTGAGTAATGCGATTTTTTCTTTTATTATCATTTTAATATATCAACATTTAAAAAAAATAAATTTGATACATGTCTTCAATTTTTTTAATTTATTGAAAGTAAATTTTAACACTATGAAAAATTTACTCGAAAATCTATCTTTTGATGTTTGTTAAAAAGACTACCCTTAAAAGTGAGTAACACGATTTTTTTCTTTCATTATAATACGTCAACATTCAGAGAAAATTAGTTTTATACGTGTGCCTGTATTTTTTTTTTTTTAATTTGTTGCAGGTGAAATTTTAACATTATGAAAGATTTACCCATATATATATATATATATATATATATATATATATACAGTACCGGGCAATAATTCTGAGCAGGTTATCAAATTTTTGTTCAGACTTTGAAAAAGCGTATTTTCTTCAATTTTCATACTAGAAAAAATTGAAAAAACCCATTTTAAAGTATTCTTAAAATGCTTTCTTTTTAGCTTACTTACATTTTTTTAACGATATTTAGAAAAAAAATAATCACTTTGGCAATTTTGAAATTTTTTTGATTTTTGCATTTTTTTTCAATCAGCTGTAGTTTTTTAAATAATTGAGTTAGAAAAAATTTGAAAAAAGATTTGAAAAGGGCTTAAAAATTCTATTTGCAGCTTTTTTTACAAAAATTTTTTAATTATTTTTTGTCAAGTTTTAAGCATATAAAGTTATAGCAAATAGCATTTTTTAAGCCCTTTTTAAATATTTTTTCAAATTTTTTTTAGCTCAATTATTTAAAAAACTACAGCTGATTGAAAAAAATGCAAAAATGAAAAAAATTTCAAAATTGCCAAAGTGATTATTTTTTTTTTAATATCGTTAAAAAAATGTAAGTAAGCTAAAAAGAAAGCATTTAAAGAATACTTGAAAATGCTTTTTTTTAATTTTTTCTAGGATGAAAATTGAAGAAGATACGCTTTTTCAAAGTCGGAGCAAAAATTTGATAACCTGCTCAGAATTATTGCCCGGTACTGTATATATAAACATTTCATAAGGGAAAGAGTTAAAAAGAAAAAGAGATAAAAGTGTTATTAGGTGGATATTTGAATTAGAGTCAAAAATAAAAGAATAGTGCGTATAATATATATTGAGTTCTCTCTCTCTTTAGCTAAAGTAGTGAATAAATAATAACAAAACAAACTAAGTGAAAATTATATATTGTAATCAGACAAGAGTTTAGCGGAAGTCCACGGCAGGCTATTAAAATAGCCACGTAGACACTTAACCTAGAAATCTGTCTTTATTTGACGTGTTAAATAAATTCTTAGTGGAAATTTGTAAAACTGAATACAAAATTTTTTTTTCTGTTGTGAGTAAAGTGAACAAAGTGAAATTTAATTAATGAAATTTCTTTCCTATACCTAACCTAAAAACGTGTAGTGTAAAATTAAAAAGTGGTGATTTAACTATTGAACTTTATTTATTCCTATTTGATAACGGAAATTGTGTTTCTCGAATCAAAAAGTTATTTTCTTATCTTGAATTATATTTCATCAAAGTAAATTTTAATTACCTATAATTTAAAATAAAAATTAGTGATTCATTTTAGAAAAATTTCTTTTAAAGTTTCTTCTATTTTTTTGTGTTTATTGAATTTATAAAATTAATCATTTTTTTTGAGAGTCACTTAGACCACATAGTTTACGCTTCGACTAAATAGAAAAATTATTAACTATATAGTGGTGAAAAGCCTCACGACATCTATGATATACATATTGAAAATATTACTAGAACGAGATATCTAGCGAGTCTCATAGCGAATCTCAGAGGAAACCCGATACTAGCATCTTAGGCTCTGATCCAAATTAATATAATAAATTTGCTAATTTCTTATTGATTTATTATTAATATTCCAGAGTTATTAAAAAGTTTATTGGTGTAAATTTTAACTTACAAGGAGAGTGTTTCACCTTCGGGTCACCGTTTTTGCTCAAATTTTGGGAATGTTTTCCGGATGCAGAAATATGAAGAAAGCCAAAATTTTAGAGGCCAACGCTCAATATTTCCCCAGTTACAGGCCATCGAAGAAAATCACTAAAAAAGTTACTAGATTTTCAAACGCTTATAGTTCCTCAGAATTATTAGCTAGAAGCTGAAACCTTTTTTCAAATGAAGGCTGAGCTCAAATCCTTTCGAAATAGTAGTTATAGCATATCGAAATATTATTTTTCCCAAAGTTGTAGTACAATAAAGATTGAACCCAATTTTAGCTTTTATTATCAATTAATGTTTTAAACAAAAAATTCAGGTCCAATCTTTATTACGCTCTAGTTTTGGAAAAAAATTATATTTTGAGATAGTATAGGTGCCATTTCGAAAGGATTTGAGCTCAGCTTTCATTTAAAAAAAAAGGTTTAAGCTTCTAGCTAATAATGCTGAAGAACTATAAGCGTTTGAAAATCTATTAACTTTTTTAGTGATTTTCTTCAATGGCCTGTAACTAGGGAAATATTGAGCGTTGGCCTCTAAAATTTTGGCTTTCTTCATATTTCTGCATCTAGAAAATATTCCCAAAATTTGAGCAAGAACGGTGACCCGAAGGTGAAACACTCTCCTTGTAAGTGAAAAATTAATAATTTATAGTTCATTTGCAAAAATTCTTTGAAACTGTTTTTTTCCGTGTATAGCTTTTCTTTGAGTTATAAAATTTTCTTTTATTAAATTTGTTAGGATAACAAAGTATTAAAGTTAAATAATTGAAATACATAATCACTTTAAAATTAAAAATCATAGTAATTGAATTTCTGGATATATATAGAAAGTATATATATAAAATTACTACAAAGTATATAACCTCACTTCCACGAAACGCCTATTGAAGGTCAGAGAGAGAAAGAATAAGAGGACATTCAACACTAGCGCCACCAACAGGAAGATTGCGTAATCTGGGATACGCACTGCTGTTCGAGCTCCCACCCTTACATAACCTAAAATATATATTGAGCACGTGTTATACCCATTGTTCAATTTTTATAGTATTAAATAGAGTTAAATTATCATTATTGCTTAAGAGGAGGTCACGTATCTCTGTCCTTTTCTAATCAAAGAAATGATTTTTTTACAAAAACTAATAACTTTATCAAAAAATGAAGAGAAAGCCGCATCTTGCATCAAAAAAAACAATATTTTCTTTGATAAGAAAAAATTAATTTTATTGCTTCGTTTTCAAGAAAACCTTGAAAAACCAAATTGTCCACCCTGACCTCTATGATGTAAGTTTTTCAAGGTTTTCTTGAAAACGAAGCAATTAAATTAATTCTTTCTTATCAAAGAAAATATTGCTTTTTTTATTACGAGATGCGGCTTTCTATTCATTTTTTGATAAAGTTATTAGTTTCTGTAAAAAACTCAATTTTTTTATTAGAAAAGGACAGAGATACGTGACCTCCTCTTAACAGTTTGAACTAATAATTTTCTTAGTAATTTAGCATATTATAATTAAATTCAATAGTTCTTTTTACATTCGATTACCCACAGAATTTGCTTTATAAAGAAATTCGCATATGGTTTATAATTAAATTCTTTTAATTCGTTTATTTGAAGTTTGCTTATTGGATTTTAATCTGTACATTTATATCTTTATTTACTTGTTTCTTGAATTAATCGTATACTTGGTTGATATATTAGAGGTAGAGTATTTGATTCCCTTATTATATCATTATTATTATTTTTGTAGGTTGGGGAATCTCAGGATTTGGGGGTTATAAACCAACTATTATTTCTTATTTAATTAAATATATTTATAACCTCCGAAATAAAACCCACCCTTACAATCGTGAAGATCTTTTTATCAATTTCAAGATTCTGGTTATTTCTGCTAATTTAAACGTCAATCTCGGGAACGAATTTTGAAATTTTTTACAATTATAGTAAATTTATGTTTTTTCAGAGGGGGTATTTCACAATACTCGGCTATACGTGACATTGTCTATAATCCGTAGGGACCGCTTTTGAAAATCTTTACAATGACGTTTTTGTCGTTTTCAGACATTAAAAAAATATTAAGTAAAATTAATGAAATGTATTATTAACGGCATTTCAGAGTCCCCCCCCCTTTTCAATAATATTTTTATTCAAAGCTCATTAATAAACGGTGCGTCAAATCATTCGCTATTGTCAGAAAATTCTTGATATATCCCGAGTGCGGACAAGTCAAGAAACACACCCACACACTATACATAAAAAGTTATAAGCAAACTTTCTATGTATAGTATTTTGAGGTTGGGCTTATCTAGCTTGATATCTAATTTTTATTCAAATAGTAAATAGTATCAACATAGTTTTAGTGCGCACAAATCATTATATTTGTTTAAATAATGAATTTAAAAAGATATCAATAAAATAAAAAAAGCAAAAAACGATTCCAACAACTCTGACAATCCGTTAAAAACAAAGACACAAAATATCTTTAAATAATTAATCAGTTAATATTTGTTTGAAGTTATGAATACTTTAGTAAATGAACAAACAATAAATTAATTAAGATATAAAGCACAATGTGAATGTGTGTATTAAATTAATGAAAATATATATGTACGTATAAATATATATATATATATATATATATATATATATATATATATATATATATATATCTGAAGTGAAATTCAACGTAGATGCTTTTAATTTTTTTTATTCAAAAAACCAATTTCCTTATTAGAAAAGGACAAAAATATGATTTTCCCTCTTAAAAAATATTTTAATTTTATATGATTTTGTAATAATATGAAATATCTCTAATGATTTCAGACCTTTATGTCTATTAGGGAAATAATATTTATAATAAATGATGTTTCAATAAATTACTTTTTATTTTTGTAAAAAATAAAACTTTTATGATTTCATGTAAATAGCAAGAATTTTGATTGTTCGATTAAATAAACAAAAATGTTAAAGATTAAATAAAAATTATATGTTAATGTATAACTGATTCAGTATTTCTTTATCTTTTGAATTTGACTAATATAATATATTTAATTCCACGAAAATGAAATTCGAATATGATTTCTTAACTTTCCTAGTTGGTAAATAATTTCGAAGATTCATAAATTTTTAAATTTTTTAAATAATGATGCCTTATACCTGTATATCAGAATGATGTTTGATAAAAGAAGGTTAAAAATATTTTATTAATTACGATAGCAATATGCTTTCTTGAAGTGAAATTTCACTAGCATTATTTAAATTAAAAATTCATAAGTGAGTAAGGATATTACCGCAATTATTTATATCTGAAATTATTTATATGAATAATCTTTATGTAGCCACGGGCACAAGTAGCGTAGCCTACATAGCCTACATAAAAGATTCCAGGAAGCTTCCAGGAAGCTTTCAAGTAAGCTTCGGAACCTTTTGAGAAGCTTCCATGGAATCTTCCAGAAAGCACGAAATGTCCCGTGCAAATTCCTCTCAGGAAGATTTGGAGGAAGATTTCATAAACCTTCCATGAAACCTTTAGGAAAGTTATTTTGAAAAATTTAGGAAAGATTTACGTAAGCTTCTAGGAAAATTGCATGAATCTTTCATATTTACACCAATTTTTAATCCTTCAAGAAATATTGTTATTTGCTTCCAGGAATAATTCATGGAAGCTTCCATGAAAGCTTTTAGCAAGCATGAAATGCCCTGTGCAAATTCCTCTTAAAAAGTTTCCAGATCTCTTCCACAAAAGAGAACAAAAAGTTTGCATGAAGTCTTTAAGAAAGATTACTAGAAAGGCTCATTAACGATTGTCATAAAGCTTTTAGAAATAATTCGTAGAAATTTTCAGGAAAGCGTGAAACGCCTTATACAAATCTCCTCAGGAAAACCCATAAGAAGATTCTAGTAACTATCATAGAACCTTTCAGAAAAAGATATTAGAAAGACTTTTTTTATTGGAAACAAATTTTTCCTTAACATCACATTTAGGCTTTCTAGAAGCTTTGTGAAAGCTTTTAGAAATCTTACAACGAATATTGTTTTTTCGATTAATTATTGTTTATATCAATTATCAATTACAATCATACATACATTTTAATATGTTATTAATAACGAAATTAATACATTCAAGATAAAAAACGCATGAAAAATTTTTCGACTTAACTGTGGCTCAAACCCATGTAACGTCCTAAAAAGGCATTCTATATTTTTAATAGAGCTGCCAACTACCCGGATATTTTAAAATCCGGATACTCTAAATCCGAATAGATTCGAATCTCAGATTCGTAGAACCGGATACTCCTAAATCCGGATATCACGGATCCAACGGATCCAACGGATCCAACGGATCCAAGATCCGAATCCAACGGATCCAAGACTCGGATCCAAGATCCGGATCCAACGGATCCAAGATTCGGATCTAACACATTTATTATCTATATTCATGGCAAAATTGTTTTAATCGATTGAAAATTTTTTCTTTTGATAATTATTTTTTAAAATAATTTCTTGGGGTATCTGTGACTTAAATAGCGCTGAAGCGCATGATCGTGTCTATTTATATAGACATTAATACTAGAAAGAGGAATGCGATATAAAATAATCAAAAAAAATAATCTTTTAATAGTATATTGTGTAACGAGTAAGGTTTAGTTGACTATTGCGCACGAGGGCAAGCTGGCGCACGAGCGTAGCGAGTAGCGCCATTGCCCGACATTGCCATTGCAGATGAATTCACGTAACGTTCAATGAAATGAAATTCAAAAAAATTTGGAAGAGACATTAAGTAACCTTACAGGAATCTTTCTGAATCGTTTACTGTAATCTTCCATCAAAGTTTTCAATGAGATTCAGTGATATATTATATGAAAAATCACTGGAAGATTCCCTCAAGGTTACTGGTAATATTTGCAGGAATATTTTTGTAACGTTTCTTGCAATCTTGCTCAAAGCTTTATGGAAGTTTTCGTGAAATATTTAGTTTTCTATATTTTGAATATTTCACCTAATCTTTTGGAAAGTTTCCGCGAGACTTCCGAGGAAGATTCTAATGTAATATTACTGAAATTTTCATTGTGCTTCCAGGAAGCTTACTTGAAAGTTTCCGGGAGAGACATAAAGCAACCTTCCAGAAATTTTTCCAAATTATTTATTATAATCTTTCGTGAAAGCCTCCAGAGAGATTCAGTGAAATATTTTATGGAAGATTGCTGGAAGATTATTCCAAGTTTAATGGTAATCTTCGCAGGAATATTCCTGTAACGTTTCATGCAATCTTGCTGTAAGCTTCATAGAAGATTTCATGCGATATTCAATTTACTATATTTTGAATAACCCGCGCATGTTTTCGGGAAGTTTCTAGGAAACTTCCGTGGATCATTAAAATTTAACCTTATTGACAGTTTTATAAAGTTTGTATGAAGCTTGCTAGAAACTTACATTTGAACATTTCTTGAATTTTTCGCTGGGAAGCTTCCTGAATCTTTCATGCTCTGTGAGAGGATATCATCTACAAGTAACTCAACATATTTCATGAAAGTTGCTTTAATCTAAAACAAATGTATTTTTAAAATGTTTAGGATTCCGAGTATTCTTCGATCCAATCAAACAACCTTAAAATCTAAATTGCGTATTTACTAAAACACACAGTCGAAGAGAACGTTTTTCAACTTGAGAAACGATGTAAGAAAATTTATAAATTCATTTTCATGTAAGATGTCTAAATCGCCAAGAATCTTCAAGTCTCATTTGACGTAATCCCTGCAAATGCCTTGAAAATTCGTAAACGGTATGAAAATTTTCAAAATTCATTCCTATAGACAACTTTCAGGTAGCCAGAATCACCTGGTTATTATAAGATATCATCTCCGAAAACGTGCATGTTATTAATAAAAAATGTGCTAAATTTCAGTATATTCTTGTATAAAATGTTCATCTTATGAGGAACATCCATGTTTGGCTAAATAACATTTGCGAAAATTTTAAAGTAGTTATCAAACTATAAGTTTAATTTTAAAAGTTTTTGCTGTAGACGATGTTTAAGTTGTCATGAACACCTAGGTATCCAAATACGGAGATCGTGGGTACCGCAGCATAGTAATAACTATGTTTTAACCAGCGTCTATCGAAAATGTGAAGTATATGTATACGGTGATTCTAAACCACTGTATTACTCGTTACTGGGCTATAGAGAATACGATTCTGAATAAAGTTTTTATCATAATTTTTTTTCTATCTCTTATAATTTTAAACCTACGAGAGCGCCATTATAAATGTTACACGAGCTTAGTTGACTAATTAATTGGATTCTTTTTATTAATTATAGTGACCCGCTAGTCAATAATCAAATCAATTATAAATGAGCAAATGACTGGCTATCTAGAGGATGGTCCTAAGCCTTTCTACACTAACAAAAAGAGATCGAAAGTGGGAAAAAGACAATAGAAATTATTAGAGATGGCACGTGTCGAACTTTGGTCCACCTCTCGTAAGCCAGTGTTGGTATATTGTTTAAAGCTATAAAAGGTAACAAAATTCGTATATTTCCAGTGGCCTGGCGAAATAGAAAAATATGTTTAAACAAAAAGATACGTGCTAAACTTCATAAACTAACGTTAATGGGAACACGTAAAAAATGATGATGAACTTCTGTCAAAGTAGTACGTTTTTCGGTGGCCTAATAGAAAAATATGAAAAAGATGATACGTGCTAAACTTGTCGTAAGCTAGTATCGATCGCTGTGCATACTGATTAGTCAAAAAAAAGGTATCTAATTTCCATTTGATAAAATACAAAAAGATTTTGATGTTAGCTGTTGCTTAGAGGACACATTAGGTAAAAGATAGAAATTTAAAAATTAGGGCTGCCAATTGAATTCGGATTTTCAAGTATTTGAAGACTCGGATATCCAAAACCCGGATAGATTCGAATCTCAGATTCGTAAGATCCGAATCCTACGGATCTTAGTTTCGGGTCTGACGGATCCAAGATCCGGATCTTAGATTCGGATCTGACGGATCCAAGTTCCTGATTCTACGGATCCAAGATCCGAATCCTCGGAATCATTTAGCATCTACGACTACAGAGTCCAATTTCATCGAAACATTCTTTTCAAATCATGTAAAAGAAAATTTTCATTTTTATTTAATTTAATAACTTGTATTTCTTTAATATTGAAGATCCATTTTTATTATTTAGTACTTGAATAATAATATATAAGTACTTAAATAATATTTTCATAAGTTTTGCTTGAAAGTGAATAATCAAATGAAAAATTTTAAGGATGAAATCATAATTTATTGTTGCAAAAATTTTTACAAAGTAAAAATTTTTCTCATTATAATGACGATATGAGTCAAAATTTTCGAATGAACGCTTGATTAATGCAGTGTTTAATATTACTATATCATATGAAATATTTTATACCTAATAGAGTTTCTGTAATCCTCAATACCGTGAATATAAAGTATGTTTGTGTATATAAGAAAACGTTGAAGTTTAATTAATATTATCTATCTTCCTCTTACATGTAACTATTAAAGTAATTAAGCAAAGCAGAATACCGACTTATTTATGTACGACAAGTGAAAATATTGATATATTAGTTACACACTTTTTGTCTTTTATTTGAGATAAATTATTTTTATTTATTTACATATATTTTTAATTACAAAAAATTATCGATTTTAAAAATTTAAAATTAATAATACTTACATGCGCCGTAAAATAAGCATATTAATATATAGCGAATATGTAATGACGTAATAGCGAGTCCTCTTTGTACAGAGTAAGCAAGGAGGAGGACCCGCATACGGTGGTCATAATTTCTATCGTTCTTATTCGTTATGCCGTAGTAAATCCCCCACTATGAATTATATCTACGTATTTATGTACGTATGTGTGTGTATATATATATATATATATATATATATATGTAAGTTCATACTTATGTTTGATTGTGTATATATAAATATAGTAATATAGTAATGTATAATTTGTTATTATTTATTTATATTGTTTGTATTTATTTTGCTAGTATGGTTTAATATAATTTTTCTCATACTTGCTGGGTAAGTGGCCTATAGCGCATGCGTTTTCGGGGTGGTAAGTAGCTAATAGCGCGCGCCGCGTGTGTTTTGTCTTTGAAGCGTGTGTTTGAGTAAAAAGCGTTAGGTTATAAAAAATAACGTCACGCAAATCCGTTAATTAATGAAAAAAAGGAAAACCACGATTTTGTTTTGTATATGCATAAGTAGCGTCGCGCGGGCGAAGATGATAGGAGAGAGAGAGAAAAAGAGAATACTTTATCGAAAGAAAACAAGACACGCCAGAACGTGTTTACGAGTCAGTCGTACGGCAGATATGAGAGAGAGAGAGAGAGAGAGAGAGTAAGAGAATGCTATACCGAAAGGAAACAAAACACGCTAGAACGTGCACGAGTTTCTATGTACGAGTCATTTGTGTGCTAGCTTCTTGATGAAAGTTGTTGGCGATGCAAAAAATAATATTTATATAAAATGTTTTTTTGATTTACATATTAATTTTTTTAAATGTAGTGGGGCTTCGCCCCCCAACCCCCCCTTTCCGCGTCCTAACATGTCACTCTCTCTCTCTTATACCCAGCACTTATGAGAAAAAATAGTATATGAATCTCGTTCGGTTTAGTTGACTATTGCGCCACTCGGGCAATGGCGCTACTCGCTACGCTCGTGCGCCAGCTTGCCCTCGTGCGCAATAGTCAACTAAACCTTACTCGTTACACAATATACTATTAAAAGATTATTTTTTTTGATTATTTTATATCGCATTCCTCTTTCTAGTATTAATGTCTATATAAATAGACACGATCACGCGCTTCAGCGCTATTTAAGTCACAGATGCCCCAAGACATTATTTTAAAAAATAATTATCAAAAGAAGAAATTTTCAATCGATTAAAACAATTTTGCCATGAATATAGATAATAAATGTGTTAGATCCGAATCTTGGATCCGTTGGATCCGGATCTTGGATCCGAGTCTTGGATCCGTTGGATTCGGATCTTGGATCCGTTGGATCCGTTGGATCCGTGATATCCGGATTTAGGAGTATCCGGTTCTACGAATCTGAGATTCGAATCTATTCGGATTTAGAGTATCCGGATTTTGAAATATCCGGGTAGTTGGCAGCTCTACTATGAATCGCTCGCATTCGTTTGTCATTGCCCTTGACATATATAAAAAAATTTGAGTATTGCTAATGTTTATAATCGAAGTACCTAATATTGAATAATAGATGGCAATGCTAGTCTTATAATGACGATTCAATTTGTTTTATTTTATTCTATAACTAAATAAATGATATTTAATAAAAATAATAATTTGAAATTTCCAAAATATCAAATTACTAATTAAATAAATTATTTTATAAATGTAAATATTTAACAAAATAATGATTGATTATTAATAAATAATAATAATAGTTACTAATTGATTGTAATGAATAATTTTATTTTAAAATATAATTAAAAATAAGTTTTCGATTGATATCAATATCATCAAAAAGATGATATATTGAAAAAATATTAAAAACGTAAATATTCAATGTATTTTAACTATTAGTCAATTGATATTAATAATAATATTAATGAGAATTAAATTTTCAACTAGTTTTGTCGAAACAGTCTTTCGAAAAGTATTGTTGCAAGTTTGATAGTTCTCAAAGTACCCACCGTACAAGTAACGATTATAATTAAATACTAGCAAAAAATACCTCGCTCCTAACGTCGCTCGGTTGAATTTTCATATATTATATTATTATGTATAAATTAGCCAATTTTAAAATGAAAAAGAATTGCCGCATCTTATGAATTTTGATATTGTAGTTTTGTACTAAATTAAATTTTTATATTTTAATAAAAAAGAATAATTAAAGTTACAATGTGCATAAAAATTGTTTAAATACAAATTATATCATGATGAATTAAGAATTTGTTCTACTAAATTGCATTAGAATCAATGAAAAAATATGATAGGAATTCATTCTTTTTAATCACGTGTTTCAATCACGAACCATGAAATAATCGAAAACAGTATTTGACGTTTACTAGAACTAACAACTGCACGGAGAAAAGAAAGTATTGTTAAAATAGGTTCTAAATCAAGTATATCTAATTTATGTACTAAGGTACTTAAAAGAAGATTGGCGATATAATTTCAATTAGTACTATAGCTTGAATTTTAGGGACCAATGTTGATACTATTATATTATGAAGTAAGAGCATAAATTTGCGATGCTTAGTGTCTTTTTTTTGGTACTAAGACTGATATTTCACCTACTCGATTACTGGGCAATATGTCGCAGAAAATGTAATCATTAATCTCTTTTCGGGCGTCTTTTCCTGTTACTAAAATTAAAAATTATTGAATATAGAATTATTTACTTAATATATAGCACTTTAAAATTACTAATAATTAATATTTTAATTCGTGATATTTAAGGAATAAAGCGATACATGTTTATTTTCCATATTCCATTTCAAAATAGTTACTTTTGAGTTTTGAATTAATTATTAGTAATTTAAAATTGATATATATATATATATATATATATATATATATATATATATATATATATATATATATATATATATATATGATTTACATCATATTTATCAACTGTTGAAAATTATGTGGGTGAGAATATTAGTGGCATAAGTCACATTTTAAAAAAAATTTACTCAGTGATAAATTTTGTTTTTTCAGCATTAAAACAACTTATTTTCGGAAATAAAGTGTCTTTTTTTGTATTTTTTCTTTAATATTATGAGCACTGTAAGAATAGCACTTAACAGAAATATAAAAGGGTTAATTATGGAAATGGCATAAGTCACATTTTAACCTTTGGACGGCCGCGACGCTAATATATTGGCGCACCTCCTGATCGACACTTTTCCTATGATCAATCAGTAAAATAAGATACCTTTTTTACCGGTTTTCCATGGGCAATATGTCACCTCCAATTCCGGCTATCTAAAGGTTAATGGAATTTTAATGTTAAATCACATTAATTGTTTGAAGCTGTTCTAAATGAATTTTAAGTTTTCGTATATATTATTACATAGCCTTCAATAAGATGCTATGTATAGTACGGTTAGTAGTGATCAATTTAGTCACAGTTACTTGTTGTATTTAATATAAAGCAGTACGTTTAAAGTCTTTCCAAATGACATAAGTATTTAAATAAATTATGTCATTGGATAATAACTCTGATTATATTCCAAGTAGTGATTCAGAATCACAAAGTAATAAAGCGAATAATGGTTTAAAAAAAAATACTAAGTTGCTAAAAAAACTAGAAAAAGACGAAGGAATCCCGAAAATTATAATTTATTCCACTGGTACATCATAATTCTTTTTAAATCTTACTACTGGTGAAAATAATCATAGTACCTTAACTTCTAATGAATCTAATATAGAATAAAGTTTTTGTGTTATTACTGTGTTATAGTAAAATTGCGTTATCTTAATATAGTTAATCTATTGATGTTAATTATTAAGAACATTTGTGAAATAATATTTGTTTAAATGAAAAATATGATTATAAATCAACAATCGGATTGTTTTGTTTTTATTATTAGAAATGATAATGGCATAAGTCCATGAACACTAACAACTTTAAAACTTTTCATTAGAATGAAAATGGCATAAGTCACAAATGGTGAAATATTTTTTATTATAATAAAAAAATTCGTAATAATGCTTTGACGTTTAGGTGAATTATAAGAAAAAACGTTATAATCTATCAATCTAATGCACTATAATTTTTGAAAAATTCTTCCTGATTTTTTTATTGACTTATAACTTTAATATTAAAAATCTCGAAATTAGAAGTATGTGACTTATGCCACTCTCATTCTAACCCACAAAATTGTTACATAATTTAATGGGTTTTACGTTAATAGATATTAATTATATTAAAGTTTTTCGCTCCTAACGTCGCTCGGTTAAATTTTCTTTTATTATATCATTATGTATTAATGACTAATTTTAAGTAAATGAGAATTAATTAATTTGAGTTAATTTTGAGTATCAAATAAAATTGAAAATAATTTGATAAAACAATATAAAAATATATGTATACATGTGCTTAAAGTAAAAAAGCGTATGATTTATTTTATCAAGTGACTATTTCTCACTCTACTTATATAAAAATAACAAAGATAGTACGATATTTGATATAAATAGACTGAGAACTGGGAACTGAGTAACAACTATAATTTCCAGACCTTAATATATGACCATGAATTTGAATTATGAAATTAATTTTCACGTGAAACATGCTTGAAAAAAATTTTGTGTTTATTCCTAATAAAAATATCTTCACAAATGTATTTTATATATATGAAATATGAAATTAAAATTTAAAAAACCATAAAATTATAATACACATTTTTGGTTAATTTTAAATTTAAATATTTCAGAATAATAAAATAACTATTTGCAATTACTTAACAATCCTTTTTGCATCTAATATAAAATTTTAATGAGATACAAATATTACAAAGTGTATGTATCACAAGTGAGGTTTGCATATCATAAATATTATAATTTTTAGAAAATTCTTGATATTAATAGATTATTAATTTAAAATTTAAATATTTTTTCATTGATGACAAGTAACTTTTTAAATATAGTTAAAATAATACTGTAAAAGTCAATCAAATAACATTTTCATTAAAATAAATCTCAACGCTATCATTATTAAAATAAACATTTTTATTTAACTACAATCTATTATAATAATTATTTTTTTAATATAAATATATTATAAAAATTATAATTTTATTTGATGAACAGATATAAATATTATATATTTATAATTGTATGACTAAATTTATTAAATTAAAATTTTATTTAGTTATCATTCGGAAAATAAAGTATTCAAATTAGTTTTCATAAAAATGTATTATTTTAAAAGTTACTCGTTAACAATTTTCTATAAATAACATACATTTAACCTTAATTACATTTTCATTTGTACACGTGCTTGTATTTAAATAAATTGTCATTTATATAAAAATTGTTAGCAATTAAATAGATTAAAATTCATTTCATTAAAGTAATAATATTTTTAATAAGAGAAACATATTAATTTTTAAAATACATCAAATTACCTCATTTGAAAAATTATCATTACATGATATAGAAAAATTTTTTTTTAATATCGTTTAAACATAAATTTTATGTAATACAATTTTAAAAAATTATTTATTTAATATTAAATTTTTTATTTGATATTAAATAGTCTATTATAAAGATAGGAAAATATATGAAATCTGAATAAATTTTTCTGATTATGTCTATAATTATGAATTTATATTTATGAACTGTCTAGATAGAAGTGAAATTTCCCCTAAAAAAGTAAACATTTCAAAAAAAAATTTACTTATTATTTGCGAAACACTTCTTATGAATGCGGGAAAAAATAATATTCTGTAATATCACTCTAAAATTTGTATTAAATATGATCATTGAAAGTACAATTATTTCATTATGTTGAATTTGTTGTCAAAGTTTGATTATATTTCACTATAAGAAGATTTAAAAATTAACTTTCATATTTAACTGTCTTTCCATTCTATTGCTGAATTTCCATAAAAGGAATGTATTAACTTGTGGTATGTACCATGATGATTATTTACTTCAATTTTCAAATTATTCTAATCATTAGTTTTCAAGATATTTAGAATTCTGATTCCAAATAGAAAAATATTAGTAAATAATATTGGAACCCAAACTCCTCAATAACTAATGAATAAAGGGTACCCCCCGTTAAGATAGTCAATTTTGCTCTGTCCCTGAAATTTTTGTTTGACCTTGTAACTTTGTTTTGAATAAAAAAAATAGTTTTTGTCATATTTGCAGACCACGAACCCCCTCCCCCTGTCCACAGCATGGAAAAAATGACTTTTTCACTATTTATTTTTTTTTTTCGCATCTAGTCGGTAAAAAAACCCCAAGAAAATCGTGCTTATAGCTTGAATGGTTAGAAATCACGTAGAATTTTTTCATAAAGATTTGATGATGCTATATAACCTAAAAGGATGAAAAAAAATTCAAACCCTTTCTATTTTTACGGGAAATGCGGTACAAGGCCAATTCTTGCAAAAAAACTTGCATTTTGTTTAAAATTACTTGCCTGAATTTTTCCAAATATTTCCTGTTGGTGCGCCATAGTTAAAAATGCAAAAAACTCACTTTTTCGACGTTTTTGGCTGATTGTAGCTCATTTGCAGACTTTGTATTATAATTTATATTATAAAATCGTATTCTAGAACTTTATTTATGAATTTAATTATGCAATCAAGTCAGAAAAATAAGATTTACAAATATCCGCATCATATTTTTGCAGGAATCCACATTTTAGATTAGGTATTAAAATACTTCTTTCATGATATTGTTGATATTTCACTACTTTATATGTGATAAAATCTTTTAAATATTATATTGCTTCAATAAAAGAAAATATTTTGGTAAATATGTCATTTCACAGGTACAGCTATATTAAGTACGGTCAAAATATCAACTTGAGATTACATATGAATTTATATTTCGTAAGAAAAACTCATCAATACAAACATTATCATCATGATTTAATAATATGAACCTTGACTTTGGCATTTTTATCACTATGTAATCTAAATCTGCACTTAAGTCACACTTTTGCGAGAGCTATGTGGTCTATTTTTATACTGTGTAAAATAAATGTGAGCATGCGAGTACATTGAAATCTTGTTTACATGTCTCATATTAATATTACAATATTAAATATATTTTTGTTAAAAAGCACATATTATTCGCAATCATTTTATGACATTTGCAATCGTCTTAAAGATCATAAATAAAGTTTGAACTTATGTCATGTATTGTATTATATTATCTCCATTGACATAGGTACGAATCCAGTAACGTAACTCATGTAACAATCGTTAGACTGGAAGTTATAGTCTTTACTCAGTTCTCAGATATCTATCTATATTCTTACTCTTTTTCCATAAGAAGAACAAGGATAGAATATTTGAGAACTGAATAACAACTACAACTTCTAGCCTTAGACTTGAGTTGGGTCTATGATTTCGAGCCATTAAAAAACATTATGGCCCGAATTCATAGTCGTGTCTTGAGTGTTAAGTATGACTCAAAACTTAAGTTTCATTACTTGAATATCAGCTGTTACTTTAATTGAGTGCTACATGAAGAGGTTATTACAGTTAGTTATGAAACAAAATCACACAATTAAGATAATTAATCTAAAACCTTTGATAATATATAGGGCTATTACACGCTAGAAAAAGAACAGGAACAGATATAAGAAATACATTACTTCTATATCTATATATATGAGGAATAGCAAGTTGTTGCTAGGAACAATGTGTTTATTTCTCGTATATATAGAAGCAATGTATTTCTTATATCTGTTTCTGTCCTATTTCTAGCGTGTAATAGCCCTATATATTATCAAAGGTTTTGGGCTTATTATCTTAACCATATACAAATTATAATTCGAATATTTTGCCCTAATATTTTATCGAAAGATCTTCTTACACATCTACAATAATAATTGTAACGAACCATTTAATATCGAATCAATTTTTATTATACAATGTTTTTATAATATTGTAATATAGACCATGAAATTATATTATCGTCGTAAACTACAATTTCGTTAGAAATAAATCCTTACCTAATATATAAAATTAATAAATATGGGATTATATTTTTTATAATAATATTCGTAATATTGTTTTAATACTAATATTCGTTATCCTATTTACAAAATATTTTACATGTTACTTTTCTTTGGCCCGAACTTAGGCCCGAATTTATAGTCGTGTCTTGAGTATTAAGTATGACTTGAAAATTAAGTATCGTTACTTAAGTATCAGCTGTTACTTCAATTGAGTGTTACATCCTTACCGACAACCATCTTATTTGTGTGATTTTGTTTCATAACTAACTGTAATAACCTCTTCATGTAGCACTCAATTGAAGTAACAGCTGATACTCAAGTAATGAAACTTAAGTTTTAAGTCATACTTAACACTCAAGACACGACTATGAATTCGGGCCATAATGTTTTTTAATGGCTCGAAATCATAGACCCAACTCAAGTCTAAGGCTAGAAGTTGTAGTTGTTATTCAGTTCTCAAATATTCTATCCTTGTTCTTCTTATGGAAAAAGAGTAAGAATATAGATAGATATCTGAGAACTGAGTAAAGACTATAACTTCCAGTCTAACGATTGTTACATGAGTTACGTTACTGGATTCGTACCTATCTCAATGGAGATAATATAATACAATACATGACATAAGTTCAAACTTTATTTATGATCTTTAAGACGATTGCAAATGTCATAAAATGATTGCGAATAATATGTGCTTTTTAACAAAAATATATTTAATATTGTAATATTAATATGAGACATGTAAACAAGATTTCAATGTACTCGCATGCTCACATTTATTTTACACAGTATAAAAATAGACCACATAGCTCTCGCAAAAGTGTAACTTAAGTGCAGATTTAGATTACATAGTGATAAAAATGCCAAAGTCAAGGTTCATATTATTAAATCATGATGATAATGTTTGTATTGATGAGTTTTTCTTACGAAATATAAATTCATATGTAATCTCAAGTTGATATTTTGACCGTACTTAATATAGCTGTACCTGTGAAATGACATATTTACCAAAATATTTTCTTTTATTGAAGCAATATAATACTTAAAAGATTTTATCACATATAAAGTAGTGAAATATCAACAAAATCATGAAAGAAGTATTTTAATACCTAATCTAAAATGGGCATTCCTGCAAAAATATGATGCGGATATTTGTAAATCTTATTTTTCTGACTTGATTGCATAATTAAATTTATAAATAAAGTTCTAGAATACGATTTTATAATATAAATAATAATACAAAGTCTACAAATGAGCTACAATCAGCCAAAAACGTCGAAAAAATGAGTTTTTTGCATTTTTAACTATGGCGCACCAACAGGCAATATCTGGAAAAATTCAAGCAGGTAATTTTAAACAAAATACAAGTTTTTTTGCTAGAATTGGCCTTGTACCGCATTTCCCGTAAAAATAGAAATGGTTTGAATTTTTTTTCATCCTTTTAGGTTATATAGCATCATCAAATCTTTATGAAAAAATCCTACGTGATTTCTAACCATTTAAGCTATAATCACGATTTTCTTGGGGTTTTTTTACCGATTAGATGCGGAGAAAAAAAATAAATAGTGAAAAAGTCATTTCTTCTATGCTGTGGACAGGGGGAGGGGGGGTCGTGGTCTGCAAATATGACAAAAACTTTTTTTTTTTATCCAAAACAAAGTTACAAGGTCAAACAAAAATTTTAGAGACAGGGCAAAATTGACTATCTTAACGGGGGGTACCCTTTATTTAACAATTTAACTGAATAATCTTTGTGATACATACTATATGTTAATGCATCTCTTTATTCAAAATTTCGAAATACAATAGAAATATAGTCAATATTTATCGGAGCAAATGTGCTGACCATTTTACATCTCCTTAAATAATATATACTTATGAAATTTACATAATATTTTATAAAAACTATTAAAATGATAATCATATATTTAATATTATTTTAAACTATGAATAAAAAGTTTAAAAAATTATTATTAAGTGATAACTTATAAATAGTTATATTATTTTATTAAATACATTTCCAACTTGAATAATTATCTTCATGTTAAAACTAAATTTAATTAGTATTCAATTCCACAAATTAGTTAAAAAATTTACCATCATTCAAAGTTATTAAAAAGTTATCTATAAAAAGTATTCCCATATCAAAATTTCAAAATTCTATTAATTCAATTTTTTATTCTTTACATTAGAGAATTAGTTTTGATGTTGAAATTTTTTTGTGATACGCAACATATATATATATATATATATATATATATATATTTTTATATATATTATCTTATAATAAAATATTTTATCACTTTGTATGAAAATTATTTTTTTAAAGTAGAATAATACTGGGAATAAACAAATGATTATAAGAAAATATTGAAAACTGTAAAGAACAATAAAAAAGCGTTAGGCTGGAGATAAATAATGATTGTTTATTATCATTTATAGATTTTTTAAATGTAGATACTGCAAATATTCGTAAATAACTGTAAGTGAATTCAAGAATACAATTATTAGAAATACCTCAAAATAATTTTCATTTCAGTTCTTTTTACAACAAACTTTTTTTAATGATGAGATATATATATATATATATATATATATATATATATATATATATATATACATATATATGTATGGGACATTTCACACCAGCTGGAAGAGCAGAAAAATAAAAATCTATGAAACTCTAAGAATATATTCTTTTTGTTACCCAAAATATGTAGAAAAATTTTCAAGGATTTAGATTAGAGGGATCAAGAGCTATAGATCCTTGAAATTTGGAAATTTTTCAAAATTTTTGGAAAAGTCTTAACTTAATCATTTTTTTTTCCTAAAAATCCTGATGTTTTAGAGAAAAATCCATAAGAATACTTCTTATTGTAAATGAAGAGCAGAGTTAGCATGATTCCCTACAGACCTGTATTTTAAATTTCTTATTGGTTCTTATATGTATTACATGGTAATTGAAATTACTGATTGTTCGCCACTTCAGAAATTTCTTTTGGCGAGGTTTTTTTTCTATTTTTCATGAACTTTAAAATGAATTTTTGATCATGTAAGTCAAAGCCAACAATAAGGAGTTATGATAGTTTAAAATATATATTTTCATGTATAATTTATTTTTCATATTGTATATAAATGTATATTTTCATGTATAATTTATTTTTCATATTGTATATAAATGTATATTTTCATGTATAATTAATTTTTATATTTAAAATAAATTATACATTAAAACACATTTATATTCAATATGAAAAATAAATCATACATTGAAATATATATTTCAAACCTTTTTCACTCCTTATTGGTGGCTCTTTCTTACACAATCAAAAATTGATTTTGAAGTTAATAAAAAATACAAGAAAATAAGCCCTCGGAAAGCAATTTCTGAAGTGGCGAACAATGAGTAATTTCAATTACCATGTAATACATATAAGAACCAATAGAAAACTTCAAAATTCAGGTCTGTAAAGAATCATGCTAACTCTGCTCTTCATTTACAACAAGAAGTATTCTTATGAATTTATCTCGAAAACATCAGGATTTTCAGGGAAAAAAAAATGATTAAGTTATGACTTTTCTAAATATTTTGAAAAATTTCCAAATTTCAAGGATCTATAGCTCTTGATCCTACCAATCTAAATCCTTGAAGATTTTTTTACACATTTTCGGTAACAAACAGAGTATATTCTCAGAGTTTCAGCGATTTTCATTTTTTTGCTCTTCCAGTTGGTGTGAAATGCCTCATATATATATATATATATATATATATATATATATATATATATATGATTGACGAAAATAATTATTTTTTCTTGTTATAATTTTTACAAATTTTATTATTATCTATTTATCATATAACAATTAATTCATAGCATTTTTCATAATTTCTTTTATTTTTCAGCTTTTAAAGTAAAAAGGCAGTAAATTAAATTAGTTAATATAAAAGCAATTCTTTTGTGAATATCTTTGAAAAAATTTCATTGAAAATGAATTAAAATTCTTGAAAGAATTTCAATTTTCAATAATGGTTTTGACTGAGAAAGATAAATTGATTGATGTAGCGATTGATGGAGAATTTATACAGTTATTATTTTCCGGAAATTTAGAAAAGAGTCACCGGATTTGTGTGTATTATTATAATAATAAGGTGATTCATATATATGACAGTTAAATCTTGAATATCTACAAGATGTGTATGAGATTTATATAGACAGATTATTTCTAAAATAAAAATGAAAGAAAAACAACCAAATGAATATAAAAAAAATTGAAAATATTAAGAGATAGAAAATAAAATCAATTAAAAATAGAGATACTAATAAATTGAAAAAATTGCATGAATAAGAAAAATTACGCAAAAAAGAGACTTATAGAAAAGTTATTAGTGAACAATATAATGAATATGAGAGAATGGTACAAATTAAAAATAAAAAATTGGAAAATGCCGATATAATCAAGAAAACACAAGGAAAAATGATTGTTACCAATTAAAAGAATCACGCACAAGGTGTAAACAAATAGAAATTGATGACAATAAACATGTTAATAATGATACTACAATAAATAAACCAATAGATGATAAAAAGCGAAAACATAAATATGTTTCTTATCAATTAAAGATATTATTTATTAAGTGTAAACGATTAAAAATTGAAGACAATAATCAAAATGAAAATTACAATAATAATAGTTATAATAACAATCATAATATTGTATTGAACAAAGTTATTGATGAAACAATAAAGGGCAAAGTAGAAAAAAAATTAAAGAAATTAAATGAAAAAATATTAACTAAAAAAATTAATTCAAAACTGATTGGTTATATAGAAAACATATATTTCGATAGAAATTTCATATCTGAAAATAACATTGGTTCCATGACAACGAATACATGTGTTTATTGTGATGCGAAACATTTTGCTATCGAATATACTAAAAGTAACGATTTCTTTAATTGTTGTCATGAAGGTAAAGTAGCATTGTTAGAAAATCCTCCTTTCCCAGAAAAATTAAAGCTTTTAGCAACTAAATTAAGCGTTCGCAAATTTTGGTGCCAATTTCAATACATTGCCATGTAAAGGACCACAAATTATCAGAATATGTGGACAAAGAGTATAGCCGAATAAGAATGTGAAAATGGCCTTAACTCGGATTTTCCTGGAACTTTGCTCATCCTGTCGTCTTGTTAAAAAACTAAGATCTTGGAAGTTTTGAATCTCTAGGCTCAAAATCGGCTTCATAACCTCAAAAAACGGTTTTTTTTTTGTTTTTTCGTGATAATTAGGTAATTTCCCAATGGTTTTTCAAAATTCCAAATCCAGGTCAAAGAGAACGGTAAAACGCATATATTTAGTGACTATATAGAACCTTACAAGCCTCAAGCATAACCTAAAAATACTTTTGAAAATTTCAAAATGGCCTGTACATTAATTGTATTAATGCATTTTCATTTGCGGCTTCTAAAAACTTTTCTTCTCATAAAATCTATCATTCATAACTTTTGCTGAACTGTAGAAATGGTGGAAAGTACATAAAATATCAAAAAACTAAAAATTTCAAAGATTTATGGCGTTTTAGAGACTTAATTGCATTCTGATCATGAAAATAACATCAAAAACATGTTCAGCGACCCAGATAACCCTAAATATTGATATTCAGTCGGATTTATATCATATTCATCCATAAAATACAAACATAGTATCTAAATTTTCTTTGTTATCATCTCCAGCTGTATCAAAATTTAAATATTCAACATGGTTTTCTTCCATTAAATTCAAAACGTTGTTATTGATTTCAGTATCATCATTATTTTTAGGAGCCAAAATCAGTTTTTCCGTTGGATTCGTATTGTTTATTTTTATTGTTTTTCCGAATATTTCTTCGACAAGATTTTCTTTAATGATAAAATTATCTGGTATAGCACTTAGTTCATTATCATCTTCAAAAAAATTGCGGCATTTTCCTTCTCCGATATCTAATAACCATTGTTTAAAATTATTATCACTATCCGAAACTCGTAGATTTTCATTTAACTTCATTTGCTTAAAATATTGCCATGATAAACTAAATTTAACTGAGTTTTTAATAATGTTTATACGGCTACCATGTCGTACAATTGATAATGTTTGCCTGAAATCTCCTGATACAATTACAATTTTACCACCGAAGGGTTGGTTACATCGCATAAATTTTGAAAAAGACGATCAACTGCTTCAAAAGCAAATTTTGAAGTCATGGATATTTCATCCCTAATAGTTATTTGTGATTTCTTTGTTTGCCTTCTGCAAAATTAGGCTTAACATTACAAGTTGTACAATCTGTTATATTTAACGGTAGTTTAAATATTGTATGCACGGTTTTTTCATCGACTAATAAATTCGCTGCTATACCTGTCCAAGCTACACATAAATAATGTATGGTATGATATTTAAAATAAGCTATCAAAACGTTAAGTAAATAACTTTTTTCACTTCCACCTGGTCCATCTATAAAAATATATTTTTCTTTACTTTGGTAAACATAAACTTTTTATAGTAGAGTTGAATATTTGCCTTTGTTTATCATTTAAAAAATTTATTTTTATTTCTAATTCATTGAGAATATTATTATGATTTAAAATTGTTTGATTATTATCTTCTTCTTTAAATGTGCTTATGCTAGGTAATTTAAAATCGTTTAATGAAAATCCATTGACTTGTAAATTATTTTTAATAACATTCAATGCATGATCTTCACCTATATTTTTTTTGTATTTAGGGTAATAAAATTTATCTTTATATTTTTCATATAAATCTCGTGCATTTATAGGATTATGATAAACGCAAATAAAAGCAAATAATTCACGAAGAGCATAAGGGAATTCTGTTGAAGATGCTACTTCCAAACATCTATCCCATTCTTCATCTTCATTAATTAATTGTTTTGTTTTAGCTGCCTCATAAAACGAATTGTACATCACATCATCAACAGTACGCAAAGCTTCAAAAGACGTGGCTCCTTTCACATGTAATAGTAATAACCTAATAAAATAACGTTCTCTATCTTTCAGACTTACTAAGTACATTCTACTAAGTATTGGTTTTTTTTTCTTTTATTCCACTTTTTTAGTTTTTCATCAAATGTATAAGAATTTGGTATTTCTGAATACAAGTAATTTTGTGCTTCAAAATCTTCTCTATTCAATTCAAAATATGCTGTTAATGTTGTTCCCACATTTTTTTGCATGATCATTTCTTCTTTTCCTTCTTTAAAAAATACGTTTTGTTGATTTTCTTCATGAATGCTTAGACGTTTTATAGTATGTGAAATTACATGTAAAGAATATTCTAATAATCTGTGCATTGCTTGAGGTGGACATAAATATAGTGTATTAATGTATTGTTGGATTCCGTCATATTCATATTCAACATTTTCATTATTGTCATTTTGAAAAATGTCTTTATTTTCTAATTGAAAATCTACATTTACTTGATGTATTTTAATGTATGCACAATCATGACCTTCATAACAGTATTTGAATAAATATTTAATGCATTGTACAGTGGAACAAACTTCTACGTTTATGTGTGCATTAGATTTCAATAATAAGTAAGGATTGTAAGGAGCAACAAATCCACTATCTGCAATTCTTTCTGTAAATTTATTTTTGAAAATAATTTTGACGCCATCATTTTTGCGTTTGTATAGTGGATATCCATTTGATTTAAATGTTGTTGTATTATTGAATTTTTTTGGAAAATTTTTCGTACATTGTTTCGTATTTTTATCCATACATGGACAATTTATATTTTGCATACGACAGGGACGGCGTATCATAAATTGTTTAACAATACCATATAATTTTGGATAAATATCTCTATTTGGGATTTCTGCACTTATTATTTTATCAACTTTTTCAGGAATATCAAATTTATCATTTTTATCTAAGAGTAACAACATATGCATATGCGGTAATCCTCGTTTTTAAATTCAATTCCATAGCTATATGCAATAAAATTTCCTAATATTCCCTTTTTTATCACTAAATTTTTTAATTCTTTTACTTTTTAATAAATACTTTTGTTATAATATCTGGCCTATCTATTACGTTTTCATAAATTTCTAAGTTTTAAGTTATTTCTTTACAATGTGGGTTACAGGTCATAGTTACAAGAAGGTCAGGTTAACCATGACAATTTACAAGTGTCATTGAGTCAATGTAAATTTGTTTTAAAAATCGTGGACTTCCTGTAAAGTTTGACGGTAATACTACCATTTTTCCAATTTTTGAAGAATCTAATTCTTTTTTGTTATGTAAATAGTCCATAACAATTTTGTAACAATCACTTCTTAATAAGTTTTGGTTCTTTCGTAAGAAATTTAATTTTGAGGCTTTGACTTTTTCAAACGCATCAACAATGAACTTTTGAGATAATTTTCCCAAATTAAGGAATGAATTAAATTCATTTCTAACACTCAATCTATAATTATAAAATTTCAAATTTGAAATATTACATTTTCCAAATTTATTTTTCATATTTGGCATCCATCCAAAACCACCATTGGAATGAATAAGCGGCTATGTCATAGGATCTGTATGTTTGCTAATTGTCGATATACCAATTGGTTTATCACACTTACAAGGAGAGTACCCGACCTTCGGGAAACGGATTTGGCTGAAACTGCGGGATATGATTTTTCGATGAAAAAAAATGAGCCCGTGTTTTTTCTTTCTTTTAAATAGACCCCCCATAGACAGAGATATAGGCATTTTTTCGAAAATATAATGAAAAGGAGCTTTAATATGATCTTGAATAACCAAATAGCTAAGACTCTTACAAAAAAATGCATAAGAAATAAAATAAAGGACAGATTGAATTCTTTAATTTGAGCTTTGTTGCATTGAAAAAGCTTTTGTGGTTCAAAAGTTGTGCCTGATAGAAAATAACTACATATTTGTTAATATTTATAGCGTGTAACATATCATCAATTTTTTACGCTATTCCATTAGCATATTTTAATCGCCTGTAACTTTTGAACCACACAAGCTTTTTTAATGCAACAAAGCTTAAATTAAAGAATTTGATCTGTACTTTATTTTATTATCAATACATTTTAAAAGAGTCTTAGTTGTTTGGTTATTCAAGATCTTATAAAAGCTCCTTTTCATTATATTTTCGAAAAAATGTCTATATCTCCGTATATGGGGCCTATTCAAAGAAAAGAAAAAACACAGGTTCATTTTTCTTCATCAAAAAATCATATCCTGCAGTTTTAGCCAAATCCGTTTCCCGAAGGTCGGGTACTCTCCTTGTTAGAGTAAATGACAATATGACGTTCAATAGGAGGCTGATCGTCTTCTCCAGCATATACTATTGCAACTTCATTACAGGTAGATAGATTATATCTATTTTTATCCAAAATATTATTGCGGACAATAGACATAGTAACAGTTCTTGGATGACAATAGATTTTTGCACATCATTGTAGTTCTTCTTCTTCTATTTTATGCATCATTTCATAGGCTTTAGCATAAGGGTTAATGTCTCTTATCAAAATATCTAAATGTTTTAATAATGTTAAATTTATATTCAACTTATTCCGTTCAATCGTTGCCATTTCATTATCTAAAATATATAATTGTCCTTATTTACGTGCTTCATTATTATTAGGATGTAACGTGTATACATTATGGTAAATTTTTCCATATATTCTAATAACTTGTGGTCCTGTACCCAGCAATGTATCAAAATTAACACTAAAATTGGCGAATGCTAGAGCAAATTGTACAACCTAACGTTTCGTCGAAAATCAATAATTTTTTCCGTTAATTCAGTTGCTAAACACTTTAATTGTTCTGGGTAAGGAGGATTTCCTTACAATTCTACTTTACCTTTATGACAACAATTAGGGAAATCGTTGCTTCTAGTATATTCGAAAGCAAAATCTTTTGCATCACGATAGACACATGTATTTGTCATGAAACCAATGTAATTTTCAGATATGAGGTTTCCATCGAAATATATGTTTGCTATGCAACCAATCAGTTTCAAATTAATTTTTTCAGTTAATATTTTTTTATTTAATTTCTTTAGTTTTTTTTTTACTTTGCCCTTTATTGTTTCATCAATAACTTTGTTCAATACAATATTATGATTGTTATGATAATTATTATTATTGTAATTTTCATTATAATTATTGTCTTCAATTTTTAATCGTTTACACTTAATAAATAATGTCTTTAATTGATAAGAATCATATTTATGTTTTCGCTTTTTTTCATATATTGGTTTATTTATTGTAGTATCATTATTAACATGTTTATTGTCATCAATTTCTATTTGTTTACATCTGTGCGTAATTATTTTAATTGGTAACAATCATTTTTTACTTGTATTTTCTTAATGATATCGGCATTTTCCAATTTTTGATTTTTAATTTGTACCACTCTCTCATATTCATTATATTGTTCACTAATAACTCTTTTATAAGTCTCTTTTTTGCGTAATTTTTCTTTTGCATGCAATTTCTCAATTTATTAGTATCTCTATTTTCAAATGATTTTATTTTTTATATCTTGATATTTTCAATTCTTTTTATATTTATTTGGTTGTTCTTCTTTCATTTTCATGTAAGCTTTTTTCTTTCGTTTAGCTTCATTTGTACGTATTTGTTCCATTTTATCAGTACCCTTTTTTATCTTTGAGCTTATTTTTGTTATTTTAGTATTTTTTAATTTTTCTTTATATTTATTGCGTTGTTTTTTTTAATTTTTATATAATCTTCTTTTTTACGTAGAGCTTAATTCACACGTATTTGTTCCAATTTATCAGTACTCATTGTTTCCCATTTTGTCATTATCTGGTTTTAAAAAATTTGTACCTGATATGTCATTGTCAATTTCCATCAAAATTGTTTCATGATTCCAATTCTTTCGTTCACGATACATTTCCATGATCTTTTCTCGTTCTGTTATAAATGCGTTTGTGAGTTTTTTTCTAATAGTTCAAGCTCGGCGAAATTTAAATTCAATGGTATTTGATTTAGACGTATCTAAATCGTCCCCCTCATCTTGTCCGGTGGATTATCGTAATTAATATTTGCATTATTATGATTTTGTAAAACTGGAAACATTCTTATTTGTTGCATTTTAAAAATTCTTGATAAACGTAATCGCATTTGAGAAACATCATATCTTAAACAACATGGACCTAAATTATAAAGTATTGCAATAGCAAAAACAATTGCAAAAACGCCTCAATTATAATTATTTGTTTGTGATTGTACCGTTTCGAATACTATGCTCAATTCTGATTTGTTTGGAAATAATCTGTTTATATAAATCTTATGCTCATCTTGTAGATATTTAAGATTTGAACTGTCATATATATGAATCACCTTATTATTATAATACACACAAATCCGGTGACCCTTTTTTAAATTTCCGGAAATAATAACTATATTAATTCTCCGTCAATCGGTACTGAATTAATATATTATGGTCTTTGAATAAGTGAAGTTAATTGCATGTTGAATGAGGTGCACCATTTTGAAATATTATTAAATTCTAATACATGAATATCAGTTAACATGGAAACAATTCAATTATACAATCCCTGTCTCTTAACAATCAATTGATCTTTCTCAGTCAAAACCATTATTAAAAATTTAAATTCTTTTCAGAATTTTAATTTATTTTTAATGAACTTTTTTCAAAGATATTCACAAAAGAATTGATTTTATATTAACTAATTTAATTTACTGCCTTTTTACCTTAAAAGCTGAAAAATAAAAGAAATTATGAAAAAAGCTATGAATTAATTGTTATATGATAAATGAATAATAATAAAATTTGTAGAAATAATATAACGACAAGAAATGGTTATTTTCGGCAATTATACATTTATATATATGGGACATTTCACACCAACTGGAAGAGAAAAAAAATGAAAATCGCTGAAACTCTGAGAATATATTCTGTTGGTTGCCCAAAATGTGTACAAAAATTTTCAAGAATTTAGATTTGAATGATCAAGAGCCATAGATCCTTGAAATTTGGAAATTTTTAAAAATTTTTGGAAAAGTACCAACTTCATGGTTTTTTTCTAAAAATCCTTTTTGAGGGCTTATTTACTTCTATTTTTTATTAACTTCAGAATCAATTTTTGATTGTTTAAGAAAGAGCCACTAATAAGGAGTTATGACAGTTTGAAATATATATGTTTATTTTTTTCAAGCGTGTTTTACGTAAAAATTAATTTTATAATTTAAATTCATGGTCATATATTGAGGTCTGAAAATTATAGTTGTGACTTAGTTCCAAGTTTTCAGTTTATTTATATCGAATATCGTACTATCTTTGTTTTTCTAATGGAAGTAGAGTAAGAAATATATAATAGTCACTTGATGGAATAACTTATATACTCTTTTACTTTGAGCACACGTGTACATAAATTTTTATATTATGTTTTATCGAATTATTTTTAATTTTATTCAGTACTCAAAATTAACTTAAATTTACTAATTCTTATATACTTGAAATTATATTTATACATAATAATATAATAAAAGAAAATTCAACCGAGCGACGTTAGGAGCGAGAAACTTTAATTAACTAATACTTATTAACGTAAAACCCATTAAATTGTATAACAATTTTTAACAGTTGATAAATATAATGTAAATCATATAATATATATATGGGACGTTTCAGGTCAACTCACCGAACAAAAAAATAAAATTCGTTGTAAATCTGTGAAAATGTTCCATTTCATACCCAAAATATACAAAAAAATTTTCAGAGGTATAGATCCAATGGATTAAGAGTAATGAGTAATGAAATATTGTGATTTTTCAAAATTTTTGGTGAATTCATCAAATTAATAATTTTTTTACTCAAAAACTAAGGGTCCTAGAGATGTACTTATGAAGACATTTCTTGTTGCAAATTAAGCGTAGAATCAGCACAAATTTTTTTAAATCTCAAGATTGCTATCTTCTGATTGGTCCACTTTGTTATTTCATATAATTTGCAATTACTTGAGTTCGAACAGGTTGATTTCACTCCTGTTGGAGTATGTTATGTCTTCTGATAACATATTGAAGTAAGCTTTTGCTCCACTTGGCTCGAGCCCTAGGAGAGGAGCTATAGAACTTTGAATATTGAAAAATTTTTAATTTTGAATTTAACACATACATCAACATTTTCTTCTTCGATGTTCATAGATAATACAATATACGAATGCATGATTGTCTAAATATTTTAACATTTATCTATTTCTTTATGATGCAAGTGCTTTATTAAAATATTAATTATGCATTACGTACTCATCATCAAGATACACTCATAAACAAGAAAATTTTATTCGTTTAACTAATTTGTCATTATAACTATTTTGCATACGTATTAAAAATTATTTAAATATACATATTTAGGAATTAAAATTAATACTATATATCTGGAAATAAAAAGGATAAAGTTAAATAAATTCTATACGGATAAAATTTATTCAATATAAAAATTTATTACAAAATGAAAGAATCTGTTATTTGTGTATTCTGTAACTTTTAACAAGTACTTCTTAATTTATCTCCACTCTAATGACATTATAATTTTAAAATACCATTTCAATTTAAAAAAAAAATTTTGAGTAATTTATTTTCAGAAAAATGAGATAAATTAAGAAGTACTTGTTAAAAGTTACAGAATACACAAATAACAGATTCTTTCATTTTGTAATAAATTTTTATATTGAATAAATTTTATCCGTATAGAATTTATTTAACTTTATCCTTTTATTTCCAGATATATAGTATTAATTTTAATTCCTAAATATGTATATTTAAATAATTTTTTAATACGTATGCAAAATAGTTATAATGACAAATTAGTTAAACGAATAAAATTTTCTTGTTTATGAGTGTATCTTGATGATGTGTACGTAATGCATAATTAATATTTTAATAAAACACTTGCATCATAAAGAAATAGATAAATGTTAAAATATTTAGACAATCATGCATTCGTATATTGTATTATCTATGAACATCGAAGAAGAAAATGTTGATGTATGTGTTAAATTCAAAATTAAAAATTTTTCAATATTCAAAGTTCTATAGCTCCTCTCCTAGGGCTCGAGCCAAGTGGAGCAAAAGCTTACTTCAATATGTTATCAGAAGACATAACATACTCCAACAGGAGTGAAATCAACCTGTTCGAACTCAAGTAATTGCAAATTATATGAAATAACAAAGTGGACCAATCAGAAGATAGCAATCTTGAGATTTAAAAAAATTTGTGCTGATTCTACGCTTAATTTGCAACAAGAAATGTCTTCATAAGTACATCTCTAGGACCCTTAGTTTTTGAGTAAAAAAATTATTAATTTGATGAATTCACCAAAAATTTTGAAAAATCACAATATTTCATTACTCATTACTCTTAATCCATTGGATCTATACCTCTGAAAATTTTTTTGTATATTTTGGGTATGAAATGGAACATTTTCACAGATTTACAACGAATTTTATTTTTTTGTTCGGTGAGTTGACCTGAAACGTCCCATATATATATATATATATATATATATATATATATATATATATATATATATATATATATCAATTTTAAATTACTAATGATTAATTTAAAACTTAAAAGTGACTATTTTAAAACAGAGTATGGAAGATAAATATGTATTGTTTTATTCCTCAAATATCACAAATTAGAATATTAATCACACAGGTCTGCAAAAAAGAAATTTTAAGTTATCGCAAGAACGCTATTCATGTATCCCGAAGGTTTTTGATGCGCTGAACACGAATCTGGCATCAGAAATGCTCTATCACATCACATTTTCAAGATATTCTAACCTAAAAGTGCAAAAAACGTATTTTCGCTGTTTTGGAGGCTATATTACACCGCAAAAAATTTTTTTTGGCTGAAAACAAATCTGACCATCACACAGTACCGCTTCTATCCTTTCCAACACATTTTTCAAATTTGACAAATCTTTTTTTTTCGCGGAGATATCATCGAATGAAGTTCACCACTTTAGCGATTTCATAACAAGAGTACCAACAATACAAATATCACAGCGCCACGAAAAAAGTCATGGGTGAAAAAGGTAATACCATAACATTTAAGTTTTTGGGGTCGCTGAATTCGAATTCACGATTCATTTGATCCGATTAGCTCAGGGGTCAAAGTCAGATCAAGGTCAGATAAAGGTTATCCCATTAATCTTGGCACAGGTACTGTTCCTGTAGGTTTTTGATCTGGGGTCCGTTTGACCTGGTCGGCTCAGAGTCAAGGTTAGGTCAAGGTCAAATCCAAAAAATGCATTGACTGAATCCGAATGTAAGGTTTATCTGACCAATAACCCCCTAATATTTCTATGGCAATGTTAGCAACCCCCTAATAATCTCCTAATAACGCCCCTAATATGAACTATGTTATAAACATCCTAATATCCCAATGGCAATCCTATCAACCTCCAATAACGCAATGGCAGTGCCATCAATTCCTAATAACCCCCTAATAACCGCATTAATAAGAACTATACTATAAACCCCCTAATAGCGCGATGGAAATCCTATCAACCCCTTAATAATGCAAAGGCAAGCGTTACTCATTGCGATCAAGCGGGATTTTCTCAACAGGATAGTTGAGAGTCCGGTTTCCGTTCACCATACGCACTTCTTTTCAACAGTCCTTTTCAGAATAGTTGAGAATTCTGCTTTGGTTCACCTTACGCGCATCTTTTCAACAGTCCTTTTCAGGATAGTGGAGAGTTCTGCTTTGGTTCACCTTACGCGCATCTTTTCAACAGTCCTTTTCAGGATAGTTGAGAATCCCAGTTTCTAGTAATCTTCATCGTCCTCGTGTTCCTGAGATCTATTTTATAATGTCTCTTCGGAGTTGCGTGAACGATCCTAACAAGTTCTGCAACGTATGTGGACTTTATACTACAGAAAATCAAAGGAGAAACATTACGCTTTCAATCGAAACTGCTTACAAAAACTATTTCGGCTATCATATCTTGAATGTAGACAAATCTTTGGTGCCAAACACAATTTGTGTAAGTTGCCATACTATATTAAGTCGTTGGAATAAAGACAACTCTTCGCAAAAATTGCTTTTCAGTTCTCCGATGATCTGGCGTGAGCCACGTGATCATAATGACTGTTACTTTTGTTCTATTGACCGGAAAGGTTTCAACAGTAAGAATAAATCTGCAATTTTGTATCCTAATGTCTCATCTGTTACTAAACCAGTTTCACGGAAGACTCTTGTCTGTGAGAAATCATTACCCCTAAAGAAAGCAGAATGTTTGCCTAGTACTTCCAGGAGCCCAGACGAAATAAATGATATCGAGATGAACGACGAAGATCTGCAGTCAGATGATAGTGCGCATTTCGATACAACCGAAATTCCTCAATTGTTTACACAAGCTCTTCTAAATAATTTGGTTAAAGATTTGGACCTGCCAAAAAATAAATCAGAATTGTTAGGTTCTAGGTTGAAAGAAATGAATCTGTTGGCTCCAAAACAACTTTTTCTTGGTACAGAAACAGAGAGCAAGAATATATCAGATATTTCGAAGGGAAAGATGGATTGACTTACTGTCATGACGTGACTGGCTTAATGACAAAATTAGGCTTGATATATGTCGCTACTGAATGGCGTCTCTTCATCGACTCTTCTAAAAGAAGTTTGAAGGCTGTCCTCCTTCATAATGGAAATAAATATGCTTCGATTCCACTCGCTCATTCAGTGTATCTAAAAGAATCTTACGAGAACATGCAGATAGTTCTTGAGAAAATTAAATATGAAGAACATAAATGGCTCATATGTGGTGATTTGAAAGTAATAACTATACTTCTTGGACAGCAGTCGGAGTATACCAAATACCCATGTTACATTTGTTTGTGAGATAGTAGAGCGACTGCACGTCATTGGGAAGAATCTAAGTGGCCACTTCGCACGTCTCTAAAGCCAGGATCACACAATGTTCTCAAAAAACCCTTGTGTGATCCAAAAAAAATACTTTTACCTCCCCTCCACATAAAATTAGGATTGATTAAGCAATTCGTCAAAGCCCTTGATCAGAATGGAAAATGCTTCCACTACTTATTGGATAAATTCCCAAGATTATCTGATGCAAAAATAAAGGAAGGTATTTTCACAGGTCCAGATATAAGAAAGATGATGAAATCGGCTGATTTTCAACAAACAATGACAAGAAAAGAGAAGGCTGCATGGGTGAATTTCACAGCGGTTGTAGAAGGATTTTTGGGAAATAGAAAAGTAGAAAATTATCACGTAGTCGTTCAAAATATGCTTACCAGTTTCAAAGAGTTGGGTTGTAACATGAGTTTAAAAGTACACTTCCTGAATTCTCATTTAGATTATTTTCCTGAGAATCTTGGAGATCTAAGTGAGGAGCAAGGAGAAAGATTCCACCAAGACATCCAAGAGATGGAAAGAAAGTATCAAGGTAGATGGAATGTTAGTATGTTAGCTGACTACTGCTGGGCTCTTAAACGTGAAAATGATGGAAAACAACATAAGAGAAAGTCAGGAACCAGAAGCCTAGACGAAAAAAGAAAACGATTCCACAAATCAGAAAATTGATAACATTGAAACATCTGACATAATGTGGTTAATAGCATTGCTCTTGGGTAATTAGGGGGTTGCTAGCATTGTCATTGCGTTATTAGGGGTTTATTGGCTTACTTCATATTAGAGGGTTATTAGGAGGGAACTTTATAGGGGAGCTATTAGGGGGTTAATAGGATTGTCATTGAGTCATTAGGGGCGTTTTAGCATTGCCATTTCGCTATTAAGGGGTTCATAGAACAGTTCATATTAGGATGAATATTAGGGGGGTTATTAGGGGGTTATAAGGGGGTTGCTAACATTGCCATAGAAATATTAGGGGGTTACTGGTCAGATAAACCTTAAATTCGGATTCATTCAATGCATTTTCTCGATTTGACCTTGACTTAACCTTGACTCTGAGCCGACCAGGTCAAACGGACCCCAGATTCGAATTCAGCGACTTCAAAAACATAAATGTCATGGTATTACCTTTTACACATATGACTTTTTTTCGTAGGGCTGTGATATTTGTATTGTTGGTACTGTTGTTATGAAATCTCTAAAGTGGTGAACTTCATTCGATGATATCTCCGCGAAAAAAAAAGATTTGTAAAATTTGAAAAATGTGTTGGAAAGGGTAGAAGCGGTACTTTGTGATGGTCAGATTAGTTTTCAGCAAAAAAAAATTTTTTGCGGTGTAATATAGCCTCCAAAACAGCGAAAATACGTGTTTTTTGCACTTTTAGGTTAGAATATCGCGAAAATGTGACGTGATAGAGCATTTCTGATGCCAGATTCGTGTTCAGCGCATCAAAAACCTTTGGAATATGTTGCTCATGTTCGTGTGATAAAAATCATGTTGACCTGTGTTATCAGTAATTTAAAAGTATTATATATTATACAGGGTGTTAAAAAAGTCCTGGACCCCCCCCCCCCCTGTACTTTCTGAGTTACAGGGGGGTCCGGGACTGTTCAAACACCCTGTATGAATAATTCTATATTTAATAATTTTTAATTTTAGTAATAGGAAAAGTTGCACGAAAAGAGATTAACAATCACATTTTCTGCGAAATATTGCCCTCAAATCGAGTACGTGAAATGTAAGTCTTAGTAACAAAAAAAAGACACTAAGCATCGCAAATTTATGCTCTTACTTTATAATATAATAGTACCAACATTAGTCCCTAAAATTCAAGCTTCAGTACTAATTGAAATTATGTCGTTTCTTTTTTATCAAATACCTGAGTACATAAATTAGATATACTTGATTTAGAAGCTATTTTAACAATACTTTCTTTTCTCCGTGCAGTTGTTAGTTCTAGTAAACGTCAAATAGTTTTCGATTATTTCATGGTTCGTGATTGAAACACGTGATTAAAAAGAATGAATTCCTATTATATTTTTCCATTGATTCTAATGCAATTTAGTAGAACAAATTTTTAATTCATCATGATATAATTTGTATTTGAACAATTTTTATGCATATTGTAACTTAAATTAATCTTTTTTATAGAAATATAAAAATTTAATTTAGTACAAAACTACAATATCAAAATTCATAAGTAGCGACACTTCTTTCTCATTTTAAAATTAGCTAATTCATATATACTAATATAATATATGAAAATTCAACCGAGTGACGTTAGGAGCGAGGTATTTTTTGCTAGATATAGTCCAAAAATAATACTATTTAATCGAGGTCGAGTAAAAACCCCCTCAGAGCGGCTTTAAACCTGCTGATTGATGGAAGATTTTTAATATCAGCAGGTAGGGAGTTCCAAAAATGCGCACCTTGAACTTGAAAGGAATTTCTTCCAGTCTCAGCGCGCATGAAGGACACCGCAAGATCTTTAATCTCACCCCTAGTGGTCGCTCTGGATATATATCTAGTGAAGAGACCCACTAGATATTCGGGAGTATTCATACGTACGATTTTGTACATGAGTACAGCCATAAAATACTGTCTCCTCGAATCAGTACGTAGCCAACCCAAAGCATGTCTATGGGGAGAGATGTGATCACCCATTCTCACGCCTAATACATATCTCACACATGAATTTTGCATTGTCTGTAGCCGTCTTCGTAACTCCTGCGAAGCATCGAGCAAAACCACTGAGCAGTAATCAAGATGTGGAAACAGTAGGCTGGTTGCGAGCTGCTTACGCAGAGCCTCAGTGGTGTACCGACGGAAAAACCGCAGGCTATAAATCACTCTATTGAATTTTTTAGTCAACATATCAATATGCGGTTCCCTCGACAGTTTAGAGTCGAGTACAACACCAAGGCTCGTAACGGTGTCAGAGAAAGGAATACCGATACCGCTCCCCAGGTCAATCGTCCTTGGCTCACCCAAATAAAAATTTTTAATAAAACGATTACTTCCAAAGACGATCGCTTTTGTTTTACTAGCATTTAAAGTGAGAGAAACACCAGAAGCCCACCCCGACACCGCCCTGGCCGCCCTCTGTAAAATACGAATCCCCTCGTCCACATCATCATAAGGGACCTGTGTATAAATTTGAAGATCATATACATACAGCAGATGCCCGACGCAACCAGAGTCCAGTGCGTCACGTATGTCATTTATGTAAAGGCAAAACAACAGAGGCCCCAGCACCGAACCCTGAGGTACTCCTAGATTGGTTGTTAGCCAATTTGATTCCTCCTTTAAATGTGTGCAAACCATTTGTTTCCTACCTGATAAATAGGAGTTAATCCATCCGAGTGCGGCCCTGGAGAACCCCATCGATCTAAGCCTCGCAAGAAGTTTGGAGGGACAGATCATGTCGAATGCCTTACTAAAGTCAAAAAGTATCAGTAACGTGACAAGTTTCCTGTCTAGACCTGACGTTATATCGTCTGTAAGCTTAAGTACAGCAGTCTGCGTAGAATGGTTTTTCCTGAAGCCCGTCTGCATAGGATCAAGCAATTTTTCGGATGTAATGTACTCCCGCAGTTGGTCATGGGCGATCTTCTCAAGAACCTTTAAAAGAAAACATAAGATGGCTATAGGCCTAAAATCTTTTGGTTGCTTAGGTGCAGCACACTTTTTCAATGGTATAATACGTGCTTGCTTCCAACGGCAAGGGAAGACCCCCCGTGCAAAAGAGGAGTTGAACAGAGTCACAAGATGTTTACCAATAAATGGTAAAGTTTTAACTATCACGCTTTGCGGAATGCCATCCTGACCACAAGCCTGTGAGGAAAAATGTGAAATTGCAAGAACAACATCATTAAAACTAATTGGTTTGAAGGTAAACCTATTTTCATTGCATTGAAAAAGAATTCTCAATCGCTCTTCACTATCCTCCTGCGGCGAGACTGACACCCCAGCAAAGTGCGCATTAAGCTCATCCGGAGTGAATCCATTCAAATCCCCTTGAGGCCCGGATAGCAGTCCCAGGTCTCTCAACTCCTTCCAAACATTACCACCCGTAAGAGCATCAAACAGTCTATTGTGGATATAAGCAGTCTGAGCATGGTCCGTGCGTTCTTCTACCACCCTACGCAACCGCAGAAATTCAAGGAGATACTGCTTGTCCTCTGTCCGTTTGTATCTACGATATGTAGCATCTCTTTTACGCCGCATCCGTGACAATTCTTCATCTACCCATGGAAACTTATTCTTATTAGGCTTGAGCGCTTTCAACGGCGCCAAATTCTTGATTGCAGCAGTGAGATTGTTACAGAGGCAACCAAGTGCAGATTTAGGGCCAACTGTGTCAGTCACAAGCGGCGACTAATCACAGCTGGCAAGTTTCTCTCCCAATGCAGTTGGACAAATATTTTTATAGTTTCTATACATGATAAGTTTTTGATCTTAAGTTATAGTGTTGAAGCTTGCTGTGAAAGCTTGCCGGTAGGTTCCGTGCATCAAGCACCACGTCGTTGTCATCAACAAAGATCAGGTCAATCCACGTGTGAGACGTAGGAGTATGATGCGTAGCACCGTGCTGGACCAACTGTAACGAAAGCTCAGCCGACAGCTTACTAAGAAACTTGGCATCACTGCTCTCTTTAAGGAGATCGGCATTTAAGTCCCCTATTATAATTTTATGGGAATAGTACGAACAAAAATTTCTCAAATCAATCAACAAATTAGAGTTTCTAATAAACGAAACAGCAGGTAAAAATGGCCGTGCTAGTTTCTAAATGACAGAAACTAGCACGGGCTCGGAGCCGCCAACTTGCACAGAACAGAAAATATATTCAGGCACCTCCGGCTTACCGCTACTATTACTAGTTTGCGTCTCCGAAGTGGCCAAAATAGTGCATTTTATATTATCCTTAATATACAAGGCAACTCCTCCACCACGCAAGTTTCTGTCCTGTCTAAACACTTTGTACCCCCTGACTCGAATGACGTCATCCGATACAGACGGACCCAGCCAGGTCTCAGCAACTCCAAATATGTCGTAAGAATGATAACCACTTAAAAGTTCACGCACCTGCCCAATATGAGCTCTCAAAGAGGTCACATTCAGAAAGCACGCGCGCAGTTCACCCCTCCTCCCTATTCGACTCTCCGAAGAGGACCAGCGCAGTCATTGGGGAGAGGCTCTATCTAAGGATATTGCATGATTTTTAATTAATTCCTGATTCGAGCTCATCCCACTATTATGAGGTTTAGATTTATCATTATCAGTAGATCCATTATTTGTTAGAGCTTCATCGTGTTTCTCAATATCAGTCACGTTAGCATTTTTCTGTACAATACATTTAGATTTATCTAATATTTCATTCAAATCATGTTTACTTTCAAATTTGTGCGCTCTCTCTCCTCTCTCCCTCCTCACCATAAATTTACCACCTCTATGCTAAACAAACTTGCAACCTTTTATTTTAGCATACTTTTTAAGATTTTCAAATTGAATATATTTATCTTTTTCAAGATACTCATTTATATATATTTGAGAATGGTGCTTGGTGGTAAAAAAACTGCCGAGGAGGGAGGGATCCAGATCCGCTGTCAAAAAACCCGTTAATCTACGCCTAGCCATAAATACCTTCTGCGCCAAGTCATCTCCAGAAAGTCTAACCAACAATGAGAACGCAATACTCGGACCGCCAACGATCTCAGGCCCAGCAGACATCCTGCCCTTATTTTTATTTTCAGAATTAGAGATCTCAGTAACAGATACAATATTTGAACGTTCAAAAGTCGGAAGTATGGTTCCCAGAACAGCGCAAGCATAATCCTCCAGCCCAACATTAGCCGCAGAGCAGTCCAGTCCGCTGGATATCACCAAGACACTATTCCCAGAACCACACCTCTTCACAGTGTGACAGGATGCCTCTCTGCTACTATCTGTATGTGCTTTTACTAATTGCACATCGTTCGAATCAACAGGTGCTTCAGTGCATGTGTTATGAGAGCTACTATCTTTACGTTCAAATGATTGTGTTATATTCGAATTTACAGGCATATCAGTGTTAGTGTTGGTGTTAGTGTTGATTAAATGTTCGTCCTGGGCCGTGAGATCATTAACGGTCTGCACCACCTTAGCCACCCCGGTCATAAGTTGAGAAAAGTTGCTGTCCACTCCATTGAATTCATTACCTAAAAATGCCTGCATATTATTAAAATTAGTCGTGAGAGATTTGAAAAACTTTTCATACATGCCATTTAGAGCAGACAGCAATTCCCTCTCTAAAGTACTTATCATACCCCTGAGTTTACGATTCTCCTCTAGCAGCTGCGTCTGCCCAGCATGTAAATTCTTAATAATTTCATTTTGACTCTCCATTTTAGTCACGATATCTTGCAGACCCTTGTCAGTATTTATAATATGGCTCTCAAGAGCCGGAAGTCGACTAAGATCATTTTGAATCAGATCGAGCCTGCAGGATAGCACGCTCTCCAAAGCAGACACAGCTGCCTTTACTGAGGAAGAATCAGCACCATCATTACTCTGCTTAAGACCACCATTTTTACCTTTACTAATATTGTTATCCGGGGTGACCAATGCAGCACCACCTCTAAATTTTTCATTAATTAAATTGATTTTTATGCTATGTTCCCCTCCAGCTACCGCAGAACAGCGCGAATTGGTCTTCTTCTTAATCACAGTGTTCTTGAGCTTTCGTAATCGGTGCGACAGGTGAGCATCCTCGTGATGGAGTAGAAGCAACGATAGGCCGGGCTATAGGAGCACCTCGCATAGTGGCACTGCGTGGTCCAGCGCCAGTGCCAGTAAGTGGGGCAGTGGGAGAAGCGATAAGTCGACCAGCTATACATTTCTCACAATCATATTTCGGATTACCATCGTTATCATGAGGCACGCGCTTTATACATTTTACATGGCAGCGCTGCCGGTATGTAAAACACTCTTATATTATCAGCGGGAAAACCGCAGATGGCGCAGCAGTCCTTGATGGTAATTTGTAACATGGTTTAAGCTGTATAAGATGTCAAGAGAAGTGAGAGAACCAAGCACGAAGCAGAACTTATGATATAATAGAAAAGAAATAAAAGATAGCAGCAAGAGCAGCGTCAGAGAAATAAAAACAGTAATAAAAGCAAAACAAAAATAAAGATGGCCTGTGAAACTCTCCGCCCAAGTATATCACATTTAAAATTAAATATAAAAGAAATAAATTATATAGTAAAAGAAAAGCAGCATAATAAGCTGTTTAAAATTCGCGCATCAAATATATAAAATCAAAAGGCCAGATAGAAACGCGCCTTAAGTATGTTAATTACCTGTCACTTATCCATAGAGTAGATAAGACAGTAAACAAGGTAACCCATAGATGGAGCCACTAATGACGCACTTAAAAGATTCACCTAAAAGATAGTAAATTTGGCGCCAAAAATATTGTAGGTTATGTAGCATATGCATAACCTATATGCAACACATGCATAAACTATAAAGATGCAACTGCATCCCCCCACTGCATCACCACTCAACACCCCACTTCACAGTCGAAACAACAAACCAGCAATGCTCCAGCCATTCCGCAACCGTCAGTAACAGCAGCACAAGCAACAAAAAAATGACAATGCTGGTAGAGTATTGCACGAAGACAGAAAAACGTCCAGGGTCCGAGAGATGCAGATGCACAAGTGCAAGCAAGTCAAGCCAAGCCTTGAGGACACCTAGCTGGACGATTCTCTGTAAAAAGATTCACTTGTCAGAGTGAAATAAAAAGTATTAGAAGACAAAAAGACAGAGCCGAAGCAGCGTGTCAGTGAATACTTACAGGCGGAGAGGGAAGGGAATAATAAATGAATATGATATAAATCCGACTAAATATCAAAATTTTGGGTTTTTTCGGTCGCTGAACGTGTTTTTGATGTTATTTTTATGATCAGAATGCAATTAAGCCTCTAAAACGCTATGAATCTTTAAAATTTTCAGTTTTTTGATATTTTATGTACTTTCCACCATTTTTACAGTTCAGTAAAAATTATGAATGATGGATTTTATGAAAAGAAAAGTTTTTAGAAGCCACAAATGAAAATGCATTAATACAATTAATGTACAGGCCATTTTGAAATTTTCAAAAGTATTTTTAGGTTATGGTTGAGGCTCGTAAGGTTCTATATAGTTACTAAATATATGCGTTTTGTTCTCCTTTTTTACCTTGATCTAGAATTTTGGGAAACTATCAGGAATTCACCTAATTATAACGAAAAAACAAAAAGACACATTTTTTGAAGTTATGAAGCTGATTTTGAGCCTAGGGATCTGAAACTTTCAGGATCTTAGTCTTTTGACAGGACAAAAAAATAAGCAAAGTTCCAGGAAAATCCAAGTTAAGGCCATTTTCACATACTTATTCGGCTATGCTCTTTACCATAATGTATATGCGTTACATCCTAATAAAGATGAAGCACGTAAATATGGACAATTATATATTTTAGATAATGAAATGGCAATGATTGAACTGAATAAGTTGTAAGAGTGGGTTTTATTTGGGAGATTATAATTATATAAATTTAAATAAGAACTAACAGTTTGTCTATAATCCCCAAATCCTGAGATTCCCCAGCCTACAAAAATAATAATACGGATATAATAAGGGAATCAAATACTCTACCTTTAATATACTAACCAATTATAAGATTGCTTCAGTAAATAAATTAATAAACATTTAATTATAAAGAGTAAAATTCACTAAATAACTTTAAATACTTTAATTGAAAGAGTTTAGGTTAAGCCATAGACAAATTCTTTTATAAAACAGGTTCTTTAGATAAATCTAGGTTAAGTTAAAATAAAAGAAACTATTGAATTTAATTATAATATGCTAAATGATCAAAAAGAAATTATTAATTTAAATTGTTAAGCAGTAATATTAATTTTGACTCTATTTATTAATATAATGTAATATTATTATATTATTATTATTAATATATTTAATAATATAAAAATTGAACAATGGGTACAACACGTGCTCAATATATATTTTAGGTTATGTAAGGGTGGGGGCTCGAACAGCAGTGCGTATCCTAGATTACGCAATCTTCCTGTTGGTGGCGCTAGTGACGAATGTCCTCTTATTCTTTCTCTCTCTGACCTTCAATAGGCGTTACGTGAGAGTGAAGTTATATACTTTGTAGTAATTTAATACAGTCGACGATCTGAGTCCCGCCGCCTTCTCCTCTATCGGCTCGCTCGTGCGTTACCCCCACTCGCTGACTAAAAGAATTTGTTTCCAAACATTTCGCCGCTGCTCTATGCGACTTTTTCACTTGTAAAAATGGGTTTATCAATTTCATTTTATTATTTAGAATACAACAAATGTTTATTGAAATAAAAAGTAACAAAGAAATAATACAATATTGCATAATTCTCATTTATATCTACTGAAAAAAATATAAAAATTAAACTAGATATATTTAATTAATCAATAAAATGTTATTTATTTGAAAATTTAAGTGATTGCTTTATAAATAAAAGATAAAATAAATCTTATTTCATTTCATTTTCATAATAACAATGAGTATTTAGTTCATCAATAAATAATATATTCTTTAATTTTTAAATTTATGTTACCTATAAATAAAAAAATTTAATTTTTATATTTATGTTACCTATAAATAAAAAAATGTAATTTTTATATTTTTTATAGTTAATATAAATGAGAATTATGCAATATTACAATATTTTTTGTTACCATTTATTTTAATAAACGTTTATTGTATTCTAAACAAAAAAATTAAACTAATAAATCCATTTTTACAAGTTAAAAAGTCGCATAGAGCAGCGGCGAGACTCAGAATATTTGGAAACAAATCCTTTTAGTCAGCGAGTGGGGGTAACACATGAGCGAGTCGATGGAGGAGAAGGCGGCGGGACTCAGATCGTCGACTGTATATACATGCTTTCTATATATATATATCCGAAAATTCAAATACTATGATTTTTTATTTTAAAGTAATTATGTGTTTCAATTATTTAATTTTGATATCTTGTTATCTTCACAATTTTAATAAGAAAAAATTTTATAAATCAAAGAAAAGTTATGCAAGAAAAACAATTCCAAGAATTTTGCAAATAAACTATAACTTATTAATTTCTCACAAAATTAGAATTTATACCAACAAAAAAAAAATTTCAATCACTTTAGAATTTTAACATTATCGATAATAAATTAATAATTTTATAAATTAAATGAATCAGAGCCTAGTTGGTAGCGCTAGTATCAGGTTTCCTCATATAACCTCACTGAGTCTCACCTCTGAACTTTAATATGTAATTTTACACCAAGAGAGATTTATATAAATATATATTTCAATTATCAACAGGATTAATTTTATTTTAAATATTTAAATAAAAGAAAATTCCGTGATCAACTTTAATATTTAATATTACTAGTTTTAGGGTTTGGTCATAACACAAAAAAAAATTACTATAAACTTTTCACTTTTTTTTTAACTTTAATAAAAATAAAGAAGTATTAAACATTATTCATCAATATATAATGTACTTTAAATTAACACAATTTTCTTTTGATTCGAAGTTTAAGTAACCACGTGGCTATTCTTATAGCCGGCCGTGGTTCTTCGCTACTCTCCTCTTTTCACTTTTCACAAATACAAATTTCTATTAGTTACTTTTCCGCTAATTTATGCTAATTTAGCAACAATTATTCCTTCCACTATTCCTTATTATTTATTAAATTTACCGTCGCGAAAGAGAGAGAATTAATATATTAATTCACTCGTTGAGTTTTCACTAACACACAAGAAAAACTTATTTATTTAATTAAATTATACCTTGTGTTCTCCGTTATGGTGTGCTTAAGCCATATCCATTTCCATATCCAAGAAAATTTAAACAGTCATTCTACAAGGGGAGTATAACTATTCCTTCCAAAATGATCGGCAAATGCTAGCGTCCTTGAGAAAATGCCTATCCATAGGTGGTGAAGGCATAAGTTAACAAAGAAAAAAAAGTTCTCGCGAGAAACAACTTAATGATCAACATTAACCGGAAAATAACTAAAATTTAATAACAACAATCTACTTATTAAATTTAACAAATAAAGATAATGACTTAACAGAATAAATTTAACAAATGTAACAATATATGAATCTAGCGGAAAAAAAGAAAAAGAGAATCCGTACAATACTATGACTGGAACGACAATGAGGCACGAAGAAGAAGGAAGCGAACGCTGAGCGTCGGTCGCTTCTCCTTCCCTATAGCTCTCTTTGTTACTCTTGTTATATACTATCTACTATATTTTTCTATCTCGCGACTCTCTAATCAAATTAAGTTCTTTTCATCGTTTTATTCTATCTACACTAGTGTAGTTTTAATACTCGCTAGTCAAATTACATATTATTTCCTGTTACTAGTGTAGTATTTTTACACTTTACCTGTTACGCCATCTGCGCGCGTGATTTAATTGAATATTAATGATATGTTAGATGTTAACCTTAAGAGGACCGGAAAACCACTATAGTGGCGTGATCCCTGATCGACCTTTACCCCAAAGTCAATTAGTGATATCAGATACCTTTTTGGACCACTTTCTTAGAGCGATCACAAATCTCAAATACCGGTCCTCTAAAGGTTAATCTATTGAAATTTCTACTTCTTGTAAACATTAAATTTTTAATTAGTTACTTTATTAATTTATCCAAACAATTTTTGTGTCATCAATATTCAACTAATTTACGCTATTACAAAACTTTATTATAAATAAAAAATATTCTTTAAAGTACAGTAGCGCCACTTGTAAAATTAAAAGAAAACAATGTAAAAAGAAATTTATTTAACTTTATGTTCGAATCTTATTAGTACGCGAGCGCCCTCTACATATATATACGCCTACGCTATGTTAAGCATTATTCATTTCCCCTTTTTATAATATAATTCAGTTTTTTATCTAACTAATCTCTTTTTACCATACGCGTCTATCCTACTTTATCGATTTCGCTTATTACATCATCCTGTTTTTATCTATCTCTCTCTGTTTCTATCTCTTAGCTAAACTACGCGAGCGCCACATTGATAGATTCACGCAAGCACATGTTCATATATATACTGTGCCGTCGGCACCGCTTCGCCACCTCCTGGACGTTTAATCGGGAGAATCGTCAGTTCGGGGCTCTCTTTGTGACTAGTGAGTGAAATAAGTGTAACCATGTGTGTGTGCACAGCTGTTTCTTCGTCAGTGCCGTTAGCCGGTAGTCCAACATACATGACTACTTAACAATAGGCCATGTGATTAGCTGTGTACATGCAGGGCTCAGCACCGAAAACAAGAACACAACAGAATTATTTCTCTGTTGGTTTCTTACGGTGGCCTTGGCTGCTGGTACGAGTGTGGTGATTATGATTTTAGGAATTCACACACTCGAGGAATTATGTATGCTTTTCGTTTAACAGATTTTAAATGAGGAATTATTTTTAATTAATAAAAACAAATAAAAATTATTGTGGCGTGAAAATACCACGTCACAAAGTTTAATATAAATTTAACATTATTAAAACATTTAGATATCTTGATAAGAGACATTATCGGATCGAAAAAATAAAAGAATCAGACAAATATTGGGTCAAAAAAATATAGAGACTAAGAAAATATAATAATAATAAAAATATTGAGCCCAAAAAAATATAAGATTCATAGAAATATTTGGTCCAAAAAAATATAGAGCCCAAGAAAATATAAGAATTGAAAAAATATAGAGCCCAAGAAAATATAAGAATCAAAAAAATATAGAGCCTAAGTAAATATAAGAATCAAAAAAGTATCAGACCTAAAAAATTAAAAGAATCAGACAAATATTGGGCCCAAATAAATATAGGGACCAAGAAAATATAATAATAAAAAAAATATTGCGCCCGAAAAAATATAAGATTAAAAATAATATAAACCCAAAAAAAAAAGTTAAAAAAAAATAAGGCCCAGAAAAATAAATGGCCCAAAAAAAATTAGAGGCCTAAAGAAAATAAGACTCGAAAAAAGTAGATCCAAAAAAATGTAAGGCTTAGAGAAATATAGGACCGAAAAAAATATGGAAGCCAAGAAATAAGAGGCAGAAAAAAATGAGACCCAAAGAAAATAAGACTCAAAACAACGTAGAGTCTAAAAAATATAAGGTCCAGAAAAATTTAGAGCTGAATTAAATAAAGGACCCAAAAAAATGATAGAACCCATGAAAATATAAATTACAAAAAAATATTTGGCCCAAAAAAATATAGAGCCAGAGAAAATATAAAAATCGAAAAAATATTTGGCCCAAAAAAATTAGAACCCAAGACAATATAAGGCCCGAAGAAAATAGCACTCAAAAAAAAGTAGGGCCCAAAAAGTATAAGGCCCAGAAAAATATAGAGCTAAATAAAATATAGGACTTAAGAAAATCATAGAACCCAAAAAAATATAAATTTAAAAAAAATATTGGGCCCAAAAATATAGAGCTCAAGAATACATAAGAATCGAAAAAATATTGGGCCCCAAAAAATATAGAGCCCAAGAAAATATAAGGCCCAAAAAAATATGAGGCCCAAAGAAAATAGGACTCAAAAAAATTTAGGGCCTGAAAAATATAAGGCCCAGAAAAATAGAGCTAAATAAAATATAGTACCCAAAAAAATTATAAAATCCAAAAAAATATTAATTTCGAAAAAATATTGGGCCCAAAAAATATAGAGCCCAAGAAAATATAAAGTCAAAAAAAAATATAGGGCCCAAAAAAATATAAGGCCCAAAAAATATAAAGCCCAAAATATAAAGAGACAAAAAAATATTAGGCCCAAAAATAAATAGGGCCCAAGAAAATATAAGGCCCAAAAAAATATAGAGCCTAAAAAAATGTAGACCAAAACATATTGGGCCCAGAAAAATATAAGACCCAGAAAAATATAGAGCTAAATAAAATATAGGACCCAAAAAAATTATAGAACCCAAGAAAATATAAATTAAAAAAAAATATTGGGCCCAAAAAAATATCGGACGCAAGAAAATATAAGGCCCAAAAAAATATTGGGCCAAAAAATATCGGGCGCAAGAAAATATAAGGCCCAAAAAAATATAAGACCAAAAAAATATGACCTATAAAGATGCTTATGACTAATGACGACTAATTATATAGGGCTTAATAAAAAATTACTAAAATATTAGACACATTTAACAAATGCGGAGAACCAGAGAACCGGAGAACCGGAATAACGGAAAAGAAAGTGGTTTCACTTTAATATAATATAGAATTTTTTTTTAATGCTTGACAAGATTTATTTTTTTTTCAATTACTTAAAAAATCCGGGTATCTTTATTATGAAATTGTTATTTTGTGAATGTATAATGTTAGCCTTTAGAATGAGCTGAAGCTATAACATTCTACGGATTTTGAGAAAAAGTTCGACCAATAATTTTATCGGTTAGAACAACGGTTTCAGGATATAGGTGAACATTAAATTTATTTACACTCTCACTGATTATCTAGAAATTTACAATTGTTCCTCAACAAACTATGTGTTAGTAAATCTAAAAGTGGCTTGATGAAGTTCAGTTAATATTACATCGAATTGTAACAAAACGTGATTACTCGTTAGCGTCGATTAATAGCTACAAGATATTATAATGCGTAAGGTACTGGATAGACGTACGCTCGCGACGGTGGCTCTCACAAATCTGAGCGCGCGCAATGAATCGCTTTTCTATAAACAAGCCCGCGCGTCGTTTCCAGTAGCGATCACGGCGCATGTCTTTGCTACAAAACGGATATGACGTAAGGTAGAATTACAATATAACAACGCGTTAGTTTTCTGTCTCTTTCTAACCTTAATCATGATATAAAATGAATAGTTTACGAACTTAAGCTTTACCTTTATGTTTATATTAAATGTAATTTAATCATACAATAAAGTATTTTATTTTTTGAAAGTTAAAGATTTATGATTGTTAGTAAAGCTTGCTAACGTAATTTATTCAGTTAATTAAGTTGCTCATTTGACTAACTTTGAAATAAATTTAACTATACAATTGATTTGTGATATTACATACGTTTGAATTCTTAACAGTGAAATAAAAAAGATTTTTGTATGATTACTCTTATTTTAAAAATGAGTGTAATTATATAATTCTATTTAACAAAACATATTTCAATATGCTTCAGTTTTTCAGCCTTATAAATAAATTTTTTTTTATATTTCAAATTTCTCAAATTTCACAAATATTGATTTCTATAAAGAGTATTTTTTAGTAGTAATTTATTTATAAATTTTTATATTAATGTGCTAATGAAATACAGTAAATGCGAGGATTCATGCAATTTAAAGCCACATTCTACAATTAAAGATTCACAAAAATTTGCCTTCGTTTATAGTTTGAATCTGTAAAAGGAAAAAATCCTGGTTGTCAACTTATTTAAAGCAATCTTAATAATATTTTAAGGTATAAGATATTTGGCGTCTTAACAATGAATAACAAAAATTATTTTCATGTTGATTAACTTAATCCTATTGATTAAATATTCTATAATATTTCGAATTTTAACTAAATTTTTATCTATTATCCTATCTAAATAATCTGATCATTATGCGCTTATTATCTAGTTACGTGAACGTAATATAAAAATGTTAATATTTAAACACTTCAAATATTTTTTACGATATGTCAATATCGGAAGAGTTCGGTGAAAACAGTTTTTATAAAAAAAATATAACTTTGGTCGAAATCTCCAAGATTAAATAAAGATATTTGTGCATGTTCTTAAATCGAGGTTAAGTTTTAAGTATTATAAATAATTATTTCATTAACTATACGGAAAGAACTTTTTCTAGTTTCCCATTCCGAAAGTACGTACTTCGTGGCCTCAATTGGGACCTTGCATGAAAAAATGCATTATATCCGTCAGATAGGATACGAAAAAATAAAAGACCCGTATTTTTTCGTTTTTTAAAATATGATGAATTGAAAAAGTTATAGCCAGTATAAGTTAATACAATTTTGTTGTTCTTATTAGTGGATCTAAGGAAAAAGTACACTTTTATTATTGAATAAGAATGAATTTATTTGTTACAATAGGAGAGCAGGACAAGTTTCCTCAGCTCTGGTCGAGTGTGAACATTCAACTAACTAATTACATAATATTCGAAGGAGCGCTTTACAAATTATTAGTACACAAAAGTTCACTAGAGGGCGCTTATTAATAAAATACAAAATTATAAGACATGTGATTTCTAATATATTTTTATGCTATTTACAACACTCCCACTTTAGAAATCACACCAATATCATTTCTCAATCGTTCAAAACATTCTTTAGTAAGAATTTTTGTTAAAATATCGGCTTGCTGATCCTTCGAACAAACATATTTAATATTGTAAAATTTTTCATTATACTTTTCGCGAACAAAATTATATTTAATATCGATGTGCTTTGTACGACAATGGAATTGCGGGTTTTTTATTATTTTAATCGTACTTTGATTATCAACGAAAAGTATTGGAGTTTCTGGTTTATAATCAACCAATTCATCAAGTAATCTACATAACCAAATCAATTCTTGCACTGCGCTACAAGTGGCAACAAATTCAGACTCTGTAGTGGACAATGCAACAGATTTTTGCCTTCGAGAACTCCAAGAAATTATGTCATTTCCTAACTTTAAAACATTACCTGATGTCGATTTTCTCGACTCACAATCACCGGCAAAGTCGGCATCACTGTATGCTACGATTTGAATTCTTTTAGACAAATCATTTTTACCGTAAACTAAGCCATAGTTTGATGTTCCTTTTACATACTTAATTACGCGTTTAACGCCATTTCAATGTGCTTTCGTAGGTCTATCAGCGTATCTGCTTAAAACTCCCACTGAATATGAGATATCGGGTCTTGTTATAGTAGCAAGGAACATTAAATTACCAATGGCTTCTTTATATGGTATATTATTTAAAATCTTGCCATTTTCAAAAATATCTAATTTTGTCTGAGGATCTAACGGTGTACAAACATTATTCGCGTCTTGTAAATTAAATTACTTTACAATCGATTCTGCAAATCGATTTTGATTTATAAAAATTCTATCATTTGGTAAATATTTTATTTCTATTCCAAGAAACATGTTCAAATCACATACAGTTATTTTTAAATTATTTTTTAAATGTATTATCAATTTTTCAATTTTTGTTTTATTTTTACATGCTATAATACCGTCGTCTACATGAAAAATTATCATAATCTTTTCTTCTGAGTCGTTGTTTACAAAGACACACGAGTCAGCTTTTGTTTGATACAAAGCGAATTGTTCTAGACATTTTACAAATTGTTCATTCCAGCACTTGGCAGCTTGTTCAAGCCCATACAAACTTTTTTTTAGTTTACATACTTCATTTTTATTATTTGAAAAACCTTGCGGCTGATACATATGAATAGTTTCGGTTAATTTACCATTTAAAAATGCACTTGCAACGTCAAACTGCTTCATATACATTTTCTGACTAGCAGCAATTGATAAAAACATTCTGATCGAATCGTGACGCGCAACCGGACTAAATGTCTCGTCATAATTTATGCCAGGACGTTGTAAGTAGCCTTTGACAACTAATCGAGCCTTAAATATTTGTGAATTATTTTCATTATTATTTTTTACTTTAAAAACCCATCTATTTTGTAAAATAGTAGTATTACTAGGCATTTTAACAAGCTTCCAAGTGTTGTTTTCAATAAGAGAATCGATCTCTTTTTTCATAGCTTTCTGCCATTCAAAAGCATTATTACCATTAATCGCTTCGTTATACGTTAAAGGTTCACATGTTTGCGTAAGAAATAACTCTTCGATGTCAATATCGTTATTATATATTAATGGTATACCGTATCTTTCTGGTTGTCGAATTCTAGCCCTATCACGTAATCTTGGCATTTCTTGGTTATTCAAATCATTTTCATTATTATTTTCAAAATTTTGATCTACATTTTCATTTAAAAAATTTTCATCTACAAGGTTTTCATTAAAATTCTCATTATTAATATTATCATCAAAATTTTGTTGTACGTCGTTGCGTTCATGTACATTATTTTCTAATACATTCGGAAAATCCACACGCTGGTTGTTTTCAATGCATTTCTTTTCATCATTTTCAAAATTTACTATTTTTAAATAATTATTGGGATCTTTTATGTTTTCATTTTTCACAAAACTATTTTTCATCTCATTTTTAAAAACAACATCTCTATGTAATTCGATTTTATTTGTATTAGTTATTAATATCCAATTAGCTTTTACGTTTTCATCGTAAACAACAAATATACCTTGTTTAGCTTTATGATCCCATTTTAAACGTTTCTGTTTTGGAACGTGTACATAAACTTCTGTTCCGAAAACTCGAAAATGCATAAAATTTGTTCTTTTGTTGAACCACAACTCGTAAAGAGTTTTATTTTTTACTTTAATTTTTCTCGATCTATTTAAAATGTATGCCACAGAATTAACGGCTTCTACCCACAAATTTTTATCTAAGTTACTATTTACTAAAACAGTTCTAGCTAATTCTACTGGTGTTCTATTCTCTCGTTCTGCTTTTCCGTTTTGTTGTGGGGTATACGCGACCGTGCGTTCGTGCTTAATACCGGCTGTATACAAAAGGTCATTCATTTGTTTATTTACGAACTCTAAACCATTATCTGTTCGAAAAATATTAATATCTTTACCGGTTTCTTTTTGTATTCGTGACATAAAATTTTTTGTACATTCTATTACATTACTTTTATTTTCTAAAAAATAAATTTTTACGTAACTGGAAAAATCATCTTTAAATATTAAAAAGTATCGCGAACCACCCAATGAATAGACCTCCATAGGTCCGCATGAATCGGAGTGAATTATTTCACCTACTCGCGATGTAACCGTAACGCTTGACTTGAATGGAGCACGATGCATTTTTCCCAGTATGCATGCGTCACAAAATGGAAATTCAGAAACATTTATTTTTATATTATTTTCATTTAAGAAACTTTTTACTTGATCAAAGTTTTGATGAGCCATGCGCTCATGCCATAATTTTAATAAATTTATTTCATCATTAATTTCTAAATCTTTTTTACAACCATCAATATTAGTTTTTTCACATTTTCTTTGATCATTTTTAATATCAGTATTTTTATTTTCCTTTTGATTATCTTCAATATTAATATTTTCTTTTTCTTTTTGACTATCTTTAACATTAATATTTTCATTGTCTTTTTGACCATTTTTAATATTAATATTTTCATATTCTTTTTGACTATCTTTTAAAACTATTTTATTTTTAACCTTATTATTTTCAGTTTTATTCAGCAAATTGAAATTTTCATTCTTTAATTTTAAATTCATTTCATACAAAGATTTTTCTTCCTTTCTAGAGCCCGTCGCTACAATATTATAATTTTTATAAAAGGTACAGTTTAAATTATCTGACGTGAAAAACATTCCTTTTTTAAGCGCGGCACCCATCGAAAATAAATTAAATTTAATATTTGGTACATGCAATACATCCGCTAGGTATTTTTCTACCCACTCAGTTCCATTAAACGCTAGAATCGGAATATTACCTTTACCTATTCCTTGTATACAACTTCCATCACCGAGGCGAACTGGGATCGGAGTTTCAAGAACTTCATAATCCGTGAATATTTCTTTACATCCACACATGTGCGATGTTGCTCCCGAGTCGAGAAGCCAAGCCGAGGTGTCGTTTACATCGTTGTATGTTGATGAGAGCACAATTTCCCCCACTAGCGCCTTGTCTATTTCATTGCTTGTACCCCTTGAATTCTGCGAATTGAAGTTTGTTGGCCGTTTTCAGTCGTTTCGAAAATGTCCTTTGCGTTTACAATTGAAACACTCAACGTCTTTCGCTTTCTTAAAATCATTATATTTTTTCTGTTCATATTTATTAAAACTTTTATTTTCACTTTTATTTTTTATTTTTTTACTTATTAACGCGACACTAGATTCACCTTTTGTAGATTTCTTTCTTGTCTCTTCCATTACTAAACGAGCAGTTAAATTTTCAATTGTAGCTTGAGCCCATTCAGTTGACTCCCAAGCTGATATGAAGTGGCTATATTCTTCCGGAAGAGTCATCAAAATTTTTGTTATTGACATACTGTCAGATATGGTTTCCCAATTAGCCTTTAATCTGCATCGTAAATCTTCTAATTTTGATATATGCGTAGCCATGTCATCTTTTACATCTTTTACATATTCAAACCATTTTTGTTGTAGTAAATGTATACTAGTGTCGGATTTGTTCTCATAAACACCATGTAATTTATCCCACATTTCCTTAGAATTTGTACAGTTTATTATATGCAACATTGGTGTTTGTTCAATGGATGTTACAATATATTTTTGCGCGATTGCGTCACTTTTAATCCATTTTGCCATGTCCTTATTATATTGCTCTCCTAGCGCTGCATTCGCAGTTAACGCTGCAGCAGTCGGTGCTATTGGTTTCACCTCACTACCATCCACAACGCCATAAATTCCTTTTGATAAAAATATTATTTTTAATTGGAACTTCCATACTGTCCAATTTTCACTTCCTTTTAGGCTTGTGATTTTTATTGTTTCGCTTTCCATTTTGAGCTGCCACAGTCAAATCTTAAACCGAACAAACACAAAATAAAACACTATTTTTATTATTCAATTCTTATCTTTTTCCTTTACTTATGAGCCTGGGCCCGATAACCTGTTGTTCTTATTAGTGGATCTAAGGAAAAAGTACACTTTTATTATTGAATAAGAATGAATTTATTTGTTACAATAGGAGAGCAGGACAAGTTTCCTCAGCTCTGGTCGAGCGTGAACATTCAACTAACTAATTACATAATATTCGAAGGAGCGCTTTACAAATTATAAGTACACAAAAGTTCACTAGAGGGCGCTTATTAATAAAATACAAAATTATAAGACATGTGATTTCTAATATATTTTTATGCTATTTACAACAAATTGCTTTCTCACAGAAAAAGCATTGTATCGATAAAAAAATTTTTTTTCTATTTTTTCATTAATTTGTACATATTTGAACTCGGTGAGTCGAAAAAAGTGGTTTCCAGAAAATGTCTGTGTGTGTGTGTGTGTGTGTGTGTGTGTGCGTGTGCGTGTGCGTGTGCGTGTGCGTGTGCGTGTGCGTGTGCGTGTGCGTGTGCGTGTGCGTGTGCGTGTGCGTGTGCGTGTGCGTGTGCGTGTGCGTGTGCGTGTGCGTGTGCGTGTGCGTGTGCGTGTGCGTGTGCGTGTGCGTGTGCGTGTGCGTGCGTGTGCGTGTGCGTGTGCGTGCGTGTGCGTGTGCGTGTGCGTGTGCGTGTGCGTGTGCGTGTGCGTGTGCGTGTGCGTGTGCGTGTGCGTGTGCGTGTGCGTTGTGTGTGTGTGTGTGTGTGTGTGTGTGTGTGTGTGTGGATGTATGAATTCAGTTAGTAAGCTGTATCTCGAGAACTACTTGATGGATTTGCTTCTAATTTTGCATGGAATTTAGTTTTGTGACTAACTTGCTGGGAAGCTATTGATAATTGGCTCTTCTAGCGTAGTTTTCATTTTAAAGTTTAAAAAAAAAAAAAAAAAAATTTCGATTTTTCGTTTTTTGGTTTTTTTTTGTTTACTACTCGATGAATTTGCTTCAAAATTTGTACGGAAATTATTTGTGATTGCCCGGATAAAATAAATTTTTAAAAACTGATTTTCTTAGCTTAGTTTCAATTTTAGAGCATTTTGAAATTTAAAAAAAAAATGTTTCTATTTATTAAGTCAATAAAATCTTAAAAATTACTCGATGGATTTACTTCAAATTTTCCATACAATTCAATTTTTTGATGAACTGGTGCGGAAGCTATTGGGAATTGGCGTTCTTAGCGTAGTTTTTATTTTAGAATCATTTTAAGAATTTAAAAAAATTTCGATTTTTAATTTTTTTTGTATTTTACGTAAACTACTCGAAGAATTTGTTCGAAAATTTGTATGGAACTTAATTTCGACTGCCAAAAGTATAAAAAATTTTGTAAACTAATTTTCTTAGCGCACTTTTAATTTTAGAGCATTTTTAAAATTTTTTAAAAAATTTTTATTTTTAATTTTTTTCTATTTTATGAAAACCATTTAATAAATTTGCTCCAAAATTTGTATGCAATTAATTCGCTACTGTCTGAAGAAAACAAGCTTTGGAAAACTAATTTTCTCAGCGCAGTTTTAATTCTAGAGCGCTTTGAAAATTTAAAAAAAAATTTTTATTTTTCATTTGTTTTCTTTTTTGCGTTAACCATACTATAAATTTTCTCCAAAATTTTTATGCAATTAATTCGCTATTGTCTGAAAAAAATAAGCTTTTGAAAACTAATTCCTTAGCGTGGTTACAATTTTAGAGAATTTTAAAGATTTAAAAAAAAATTTCGATTCTTCTTTTTTTATTTTTTCTATTCTACGTAAAGCACTAGATAGATTTGTTCTAAAAATTGCAGGGAAATTATTTGCGACTGCCAAAAGAAGGGAAATTTTCAAAAATTGATTTTCATAGCGTAGTTTTAATTTTAGAGCATTTTTTAAATTTTGAAAAAGAAATTTTGAAAAGAAAATGTTATTTATTTAACCACTTAGATCTCGAAAATTACTCGATGGATTTGCTTCAAATTTTGTATACCATCTATGTTTTTGTATAACTAGACGGAAAGCTATTGAAAATTGGTATTCATAGAGTAGTTTTTCTTATAGAGCCATAAACATGAACTGTATTTATATATAAATATGATTGCATTTTATAAAGATTAGAAATTTTGTTGTCATCATTCTTTTTATTACTACATTATATAATTTTTTCAATAGAACAAATTTTTTTGTATTACTTGATGATTTAAAATAAATTATAAATGTTGAAAAAGCAAACAGCTAGCATATGGACAAATCTTTAAAACTTTTAATTTTCTCGTGATGCTTTTGAAAAGTCCTTTCACGACTGCTAGTGGTTTGCCGCATGATGCACACTATCTAAACTGGGCTCACACCTTTCGGGCAATCCTGTGACTCTATTTCTGATAGATTTGGTAAGTGTGCCATCAACGGCACAGTAGATATTTCTATAAAACGTAAATTTTTACATACATAAAATTATGTAATTTTTCATACATAAAAATTTAAGTTTTATAGAAATATCTACTGCACCGTTGGTGGCACACTGATTAAATCCATTCGGAATAGAGTCACAGGATTACACAAAAGGTGTGAACTCAGTTTAGATATTGTGCATCATGCGGAAACTCAGTAACAGCTACAAAATGACTCGCCACTAGTACATAAAAAGTTTTGAAGATTTGCCCATATATGTTCGAAATTTATAAAGTACAATATGAGTAAATATTAATGTTAGACAATTTTTTAATATTAAAATCACATTTAAATAAATATAAAAAAATTAATGAAACTCAAAGAGCTCTATGAGAAAGCATTCAGCCAAAGCACTTGGCAGCGTTTTTTGATATATATAGATATAGCCCCAATGTACATGATGTCACGAGTTCACCTGTACTCCACACCAATTTCCATTTGCCAATACCTCTTTGAGTTTTCATTTTTATGATAAAAGAAAACATACGTGTCCTTCATTTTTTCTTTTTCTAAATTATGGATATAATGGATTTAAAAAAATTTTTTATGCAACATCCCAATTCTCGGCGGGCATGCAAAAACGTATTGTGTAGTAATAGTAGCAAGAGTTATTTCGAATCGTTCAACAGAGCGCGCTACTAACGCCAAGCCACCAAAGACCGGAGGTGAAAACACTTAAGGCCGCGTGTGAAGCTAAAAATGGAAACGTTATTTAATCAATTAATTATTGATTGCTACACAAAATTTATATAAAGCTACTGAAACACTTAGAGTCTCTATAAAGTTCATTATTTTTATAATTAAATATTAAAAAATTTTTATTTTTCACTAAATTAAATTTGATATAATAAATTAATTTTAATCAAATCAATTTTAAAATCTTACATCACTTTTAAACACACAAAAATACATACACGTACACTTATATTATATTGTCATTTTGACAATGCACTGCCTCTGCTGCATAGTCCGGGCAGAGTCAGAACCCGCAGTCATCACATCTTGACCACAACCGGATTCCTTGTCGATAAAATCTCTTGGTACAACCCCAAAAAACATCCCAGTTTCGGCAGGGTCGTTCCACTGACGGATCTGGTTTACGTTGTGGCACGGGGATGATTCTTTAAAATTCTCTTTTTTTTCTCGTCATCGGCGTAAACGCCGCTCAACACGTCTTATGCTGCTGTCTCGCTCTAGGCGCAGTTTTTGCATTTTAGTGCGACAAAACCCCTTCATCGTTGCAATTATGCGGTGCTGCCAAGCTTCATCTGCTCTGAACTGATAATAATTTTGAAGAATATCTTCCACTTCGACATCCTCTTCTTATTCTGTCGGAACGTAGTCAGGGTCGTTTCACACGTCATCAACGGTCTCAGCCTCTGACCAGAATGCTGAATCTATAGATTCAGCATCTCCCTCCATTTGTACATTTTCTTCTCGTAGTTGGTCTTGTTGTTGTTGAACTTGATTATTATCCATAACCAGGATTTCTTGATGCTGCCAGATATTTTCTACAAAGGCTGCAGCAATTTCATCGTTGTTCATATTTTGCTCGTTTAAAAAATTTACCACTTCAATCGGTTCGTTATTATTTATTAATACCCAATAATCTTCACGAATAAAGATATTGGGTACCCCGTAATCACCGTAATTCACTAACGGCGCGATATTAATAACAACGGGTACCTCCATCTGTACATCATCGTCGTCGCTGATGATGATCGGTGATAGAGGTTGAACTTCCTTATTGTTGAACATCTCCACGAGCTAATTGATTTTACGAATTTTACTGCTTGCGGTGATGATGACAACTGATGGTCTTTACAAGTTCACAACAACTATAAAAAGTATGCATCCCTCCTCCCTCAACTCTTGAAAATTATAAAATTTTTAATTCACACGCTAAAACTAGAATATGATTCTTTTTTACCAGAAAAATATCAAAATTCTATATTAAATATGAATCTTTTTCATAAAAGCTTGGTTTTCCAGAAAACCAATACACTAGCTGGCAAAAATTAAGCTTACATTTTAAGTTTAAATAGCGAGAAATGTAAAAAAATGATTAAGTGTCGGTGAGAAAAATTTTATTTTACGCCAAATTTTTAACCATAGTGGTGATTTAGCATAAATAATTTTGGTATTAATAAAAAGTCACATACCACTCTCACGCTACGAGTGTCAATCTGATTCTTTTTACAAGAAATTTTAACGAAAAGACGCATGTTCGGGTGCTAATGTTATAAATTCTTTAATTTTAACGTGAGAAATCTCTCTCTGTCTCTTTTTCTCTCTCTCTATCTCTCTCTCTCTATTTCTCTTTTTTATTTTAGCGTGAAGAATCTCAGCGTGAGAAACGTCTCTCACTATCTCTCTCTCTTTTTTTCTTTCTCTCTTTTCCCTATTTTATTATTATGAAATAAATGAAAATATATGTGTATATATGACCCTCTCTCTCTCTCTGATACGTATGTCTATACATACATATATACAGCAGACACACTCGTGTACGCAAAAATCTGTATAAAATATATATATATATATATATATATATACTAATCATATGCAAATGATATGCAAAAAATTTACAAATAAACTATCAATTAGGTTATTATATGTTAAATATAATGTATATTTATTACCAAGATATCGATTTAATAAATATCAAGAATCAGTGATACAAAAACGATAAAGAGTATCAGGAGTCCAAAACATAAAAGGAAGTATAACTATTCTACCTTTTGCGATCAGGTGTTTTTGACATTCATTGTTAATACGCCCAAGTTGCGTATATAACTAGTGTATATATACATATGCAAATGACATATAAATATATATTTATTAAAATTGAATACATTATATAGAAAGATATTTATTATTTAAAAATTATTATTCATAAATTATCAATCATTACGCAATAAATATCGATAATTTATGATAAAAAATCAGAAAAAGTATCAGGCTATTATAAAAAAAAAGAGGTATACAATCCGTTATTTTACAATTTTTGACATTCATTATAAATACGCCCAAGTTGCGTATATAAGTGCTGTACATATATACATATGCAAATGATATGTAAATATATATTTATAATAATGAATATATTATATTGAAAGATATTTATTATTTATAAATTATTATTCATGAATAATCAATCATTACGCAATGAATATCGATAATTTATGATAAAAAATAATAAAAAGTATCAGTCTATTATAAAAAAGGAAGAGGTATACCATTCGTTATTTTGACAGTAGATGTGTATGTAATAAAATAATTAACAATTTATATATTAAGGATATTACCTAATATCGATATTTATTAATACTTTAGGTGCGTATGCAAATTAGGTGCATAGGCAAATTAAGTGTATGTATAAAGTATGTAAAGTACAAACATTTAAGAAGTATAATAACCATTACTAGGCCGATGTAGAATGGGTGTTCTTAAGAGATGCACTCAAGTCAGTTGTTGTAACAGGATCAGCCAAAGTTTGATAAGCACGACACGAGAGACAAATGCGATTGTATAACACACGCCTTAAAGAAAAAAGTCCCACCTTCTTATAAGCAAAATAATGGCAACCCGAGTTTTAATTATGTACATACTAACTTAATATTTTATATAAAATTTTTGATGAATTGTTAATAATTATTAAAGATTATTAAGAATATTGAATTTCGTACTCACAACTCAGTGGTTCCCACAAAACTGATGTATTTCTTGCTACGTTGGAGGTTTAAATATCAAATTATTTTTACAGGTTTCGACGAGTTAAATATTATATTTTTACGCGCATGCTTACCCTTAAATTTATGATTTGCTTTCGGTATAAATAGACAACGATTTACGGTTTTGATATCATTCTGAGTTTAAACATTGAAACAAGAATAACAAAAAGAGAATGAATAAAAAAGACTAATATAATATCTTAATAGTTAATTTAAATGTGGCTCTCCTTCGTGAACCGCAAATAAAACTATTTTCCAATTACGCATGGCGCAAAAATTTAAAAACTTGCTCTATAAATGAGCTGTTAGAAAAGATTAAATTCATCATAGGACTTTGCGGGCTACGTACTTTAGCCTATATGTTTAAGCAAAATATTTTTACTAATAATTAGATACTTGATATAGTTAGTCGTTGTATTAAGAGCAGAGGAATGCAAGATGCACCTCAAGTCAGACATTTCATGTTACATCATCGTGTCACTACAGGTAAGTTGTAGATATTTTCTATCATGGATCCAATAACAAATCTAGAAATGTATTTTAAAATCACGAAATCGTAGCCAATAATCGTTTAATAATCTATATCTTTTTTATTTACCACCAGAGAATTTCGCGGCATAATACTTTTATGTTGTAAATAAAAGAATATATCCAAAAATATGTTTTACTAAAAAATATTAATTTCCAATATCGAACCAATACTCGATAACTTACTTATTTACGGTCAAAAATTTTACAAGCTAATACTTTTATGTTGTAAATACAATGATAAATTCAAAATATGTTTTACAAAAAATATCGATTTGCAATATCGGATCAATAATCTATAGATTTTTTATTTATGGTCGGAGAATTTTGCGCGATAAGACTTTTTTGTTGTAAATAAAATAATAAATCCAAATATATGTTTTACGAAAAAATATTGATTCCCAATGTCGGACCAATACTCGATAACATACTTATTAACGTTCAAAAAATTTTGCAATCTAATACTTTTATGTTGTAAATACAATGATAAATCCAAAAATATGTTTCACAAATAATATCGATTTTCAATATCGGGTCAATAATCTATAGATTTTTTATTTATGGTCAGAGAAATTCGCGGGATAAGACTTTTTTGTTGTAAATAAAATAATAAATCCAAATATATGTTTTACGAAAAAATATTGATTCCCAATATCGGACCAATACTCGATAACATACTTATTTACGGTCAAAAAATTTTGCAAGATAATACTTTTATGTTGTAAATACAATGATAAATCCAAACATATGTTTCACAAAAAATATCGATTTTCAATATCGGGTCAATAATCTATAGATAGCTGATCCCATTCAGATTCATGCAGGCCGTCACCGATCGAATTATTTTTTTTCTTCTAAGTAATAAAAATACCTTCTATTATGTATATAAAGATGAAATTTACCTCGTAGAACGCTCAGAATTTTTTTTTTTCTACTACAGCAATTTTAGTGTTGGATGTAAAAACGAGAATCCAAAAATTGAAAATGAACCTCTACTTTTAAATGACTATAGCTCCGTCAATTTTTAACCTTTTTGAGCGTTCTTTATACAAAAATGTGCGGAATTATGTCTCGTTTTGAATGCAATCTTGATTATTGTAATACAATTTGATCTTACTGAGTTATTTACAAAAAACCGAAAAAAGCGATTTTTTTCAAACACGATTTTCTCAAAAACTATATATTTTTTTTTTTAATTTTCACGTGATTTTATACATAAAAAATACTAACTTTTAGGGTAGGTGAGAATATGCGATTTCGCCTTATTTTTTTTAAACAGATTTTTAAACGTTTTTTTTATATTTTAGATTTTAAAACATTGATATCATGGCGCATCGTACTATTTTTCCAACTTTACGTGTTCTTACAACTATTTTTATGCTTTTATTTATTAACATATTATAAATATCAACAATAATGTTTAAAATAAACCCCGGATCAAATATTTTGATCAATTAGAACCAAAGCTATGACGATTTAAAGTTTAAAAAAAAAATGCTGAAACTTTAAATAAATATATTTACTTTGAATTTTGAATTTTGAAAAAATGAATTTTTCAAATACTAAAATATATTATTTGGTCATTTTCAATGAACAAATAATATGCGATACAATTAAGAAATGAACACTGATGAATTGAGAACTAATGTGAATAAAAAAATCCGAATTTGAATAAAACCTTTCAATTTACTTCTTGCCACTCATGTCTCGAAGTTTTGGCAGTGTAGATTTGGTTTCGTTCACTTTTCCAACAGTGAATCTTTTGAATACCTTTAATTCCTTTTGCATTTTCTAACAATTCAATTTTTTTTATCTGTCGAAAAACTTCTAACTCATCCTTGCGGATAACAAGAATGTTAATCGACAGAGTATATTTTGACACGTGAGAGGCGAAATTTTCAGCGTTTCTAATAAAATCTACACTCTTCTTCGACAGATTATGCGTGGTAGCATAATGTTTAGCTAAACCACCAATACCGTCACAAGCGCCTTTACCATGACCTGTTACAGAAAAAAAGCCATTTTCTGTTTACTTTTGAGTTTTGAAGCTCATAGAATTGATATCTATTTTTAAAATGACTGGCGGCTCCATCGGAAATGGTTATGATTTCGTCAAGATCTTGCGCAATATGTTTTTGTTTTAAGTTGTCGATAATTGAATTTATAGCCATTAGGGCATGAGACAAATAATGTTTAATATCGTCAGAGATGGTGACATAACTGACTGCTTTATCATTTCCAAAATAGCATACTGACGTAAATATTGATATTAGGTTTTTATTTCAATGATAGCTTCGAATTTCATTTTGGAGCAGAACTGTCTAATTTTCTGCAAAGTCGACATGAATAACTAATTGGAAGTCATTATTCTTCGCTAAGAGTTTAACCCCTTTAATTGCTATACGTTGAATTTCTTTGACCAATTTATGAGCACTTACAGTGAGAGCGCACTCTCTTAACTCTATTAAGAAATTTTCAATTGTGTTAGTTTTATTCAGTAAATTTGAGTTTTCCCAAACACCATAAATTATTTCTTCATATAAATCTTCTTTTGTCAAATAAATTACTCGTAAATCAATAGAATCTCCAATGGGACATTCTTTACATTCTCTTAGTACACATTTCATATCATCTTTTGAACAAAAAAGTGAAGAACATATTTTCAATTCCTAATCTGCAATGTCTTGTTTATTCTCTTTTTTATAATTATTCAAAGCATCTAACATAAGTTTAAGATTCTCGCAGTAAACGCAGAAACACGAATCGGTGGGCGGATGTGATATAACCCACTTTGGTCTTGAAGCGTAGAATGTTGATTTACCAATTTTTGTTTTCATTTCAGGATTTTCGTCTTTAAATAATTGATATATTTCTTTTATACTTCGCGTAAGAAAGCGTTTGACTTTTTTAGTTTTTATACCACTTTCTTTGATAGATACTGTGTCGCTTTTATTTGCACTTTGACGAGAACAATGAAAATCATCGTTTAGATAATAATCCTTTACTTTCATTAAAATTTCACTATCCAAAGAATGGCCACAATAGTTCTCAGACTGCTGATAAATTTTTTTATTATTTACCAATGATCCCTTTACTTTCATTAAAATTTCACTATCCAAAGAATGGCCACAATAGTTCTCAGACTGCTGATAAATTTTTTTATTATTTACCAATTACCGTGCTTGATCAATCATATAAATAGTTACATTTGGTAAAACTGATAATAAATAATCTTTGGAAATATCACTTGGTATAATACTTAACAATCGCACTTTCTCAAGAAAATTTGAACAATTATCTAATGCAATTTTAATATTCTCAATCCATTTATCATTTGTTTTACATTCATTATTTTCATTCAATGCGGGCGAATCCGTTATATCGTAGACTTTCATCATTTTACTTGCTATTTGTGAATCAAATGCATCGTTCATTTGTTTTCTTTTTCGGAAAGCATAAGATTCTCGCATCTTGATATTGATACTTTGAGGCATTTTAATTGGTGAAATATTTAATTTCAAATTACTTGAAGTCTCGTTGAGCTATTCTACCACAGCCTCACTATGAATAAAATCTTCCGAAGATTGTTAACTGCTTGAAGTCGATGAAATAGGCGTATTTTTCACTTCATCTAATAATATTTTGTAACACGAAGGGCATACTTTATCTTCTCTAGAGAAAGAAGTATTTGGATACAAGCGCTTCAAAGACTCCGTTAGATCACCTAATTCTCTAAGCGGACTTTTGGAGCAATCATAAACAACTTTTTTGTGCCTTTCTTTTAAATTCTTGCACTTTATTTTAACAATCAGTGATGCCATTATTGATATTCTGTTCAATGACAGATCGAAAAAAATAATTTTTCTTAAACATCTTTATTTTTTATCTTCTTTTTCTTATATTTTGGAACGTATGATTTTAACTTGTATATAGCAGTGTGGCATTGGCTCGGTGAATAGAGCTCGTGCCTGGAAATCTCGAGGAACGGGGTTCGCGCCCAGTGTCCGCTTATTTTTTATATAAAAAGTCTCATGTTTCAATGGCGCCCGATGTGGGGCGCCATTGAAACATGAGACTTTTTGAATTAAAAAATAAGCGGACACTGGGCGTGAACCCCGTTCCTCGAGATCTCCAGGCACGAGCTCTATTCACCGAACCAATGCCGCACTGCTATATACAAGTTAAAATCATACTTATAAGGCTCTTCGCCAGTATAGTAGATATCTTTATAACATGTGGATGAAAATCCACCATGTTACAACATTATATTTAAAAAATAATAACTAATTTTAATGCATAGTTTATTTGCCCATTTTTTTGCATATTATTTGCATATGATTCGTATATATATATATATATATATATATATATATATATTTTTATACAGATTTTTGTGTACACGAGTGGGTCTAATGTATGTATAGACATACGTATTAGAGATAGATGGATAGATATTTAAATTTATTAACTGTGCATTATGTTGTACAACAAAAATAACACATATTCGTAAGTATATGTATATAAAATGAAGTATTAACAAGGAGAGTACCCGACCTTCGGGAAACGGATTTGGCTAAAACTGCAGGATATGATTTTTTGATGAAAAAAAATAAACTCGTTTTTTTTCTTTTCTTTGAATAGGCCCCATAGACGGAAATATAGACATTTTTCGAAAATATAATGAAAAGGAGCTTTTATAAGATCTTGAATAACCAAACAACTAAGACTCTCACAAAAAAATGTATAAAAAATAAAATAAAGTACAGATTAAATTATTTGATTTGAGCTTTGTTGCATTAAAAAAGCTTGTGTGGTTCAAAAGTTACAGGCGATTAAAATATGCTAATGAAATAGCGTAAAAAATTGATATGTTACACGCTAAAAATATTAATAAATATGTAGTAATTTTCAATTAGGCACAACTTTGGAACCGCACAAGCTTTTTTAATGCAACAAAGCTCAAATTAAAGAATTTAATCTGTACTTTATTTTATTTTCTATACATTTTTTTGTAAGAGTCTTAGTTGTTTGGTTATTCAAGATCTCATAAATGCTCCTTTCTATAATATTTTCGAAAAAATGCCTATATCTCGGTCTATGGAGCCTATTCAAAGAAAAGAAAAAACACGGGTTCATTTTTTTTTGATTAAAAAAAAATAAACCCGTGCTATCAAATTTAACCCTGTCATTTTCTTTTAATTTATCCCACAAACAGTTGCTGTAGTGTAATAATACAAAAGCTGTATTACTACACAACAGCAACTACTATGGTTCAGTACCTATAGCGCACTCCATTACAATGAAGAAAACATATGACAATCTCAAAATTATACTACAAAAAATTCAGTATGACAAACATAAATGATTTATATGTGACGATTTGAAAGTTCCTGAAATATTGTTAGGACTGCAGTCTAGATTTACAAAGACGCTATGTTCCTTGTGCTTACGGAATAGTAGATACCGTATAAATCACTATAAAAATCATAAATGGTCTGAAAGAAAATCTCTCGAAGTCGGAAAAAGTAACGTTATAGCTACTCCATTGGTTGACCCGAAAAAAGTTCTCATTCCGGCATTACACATAAAACTTGGTGTAGTAAAACAATTTGTCAAGGCTTCAAATAAAGATGGCCAGTGCTTCAAATACCTGGAAAGCAAGTTTCCAAATAAATCAGATGCAAAATTGAAGGAAGGTATTTTTGATGATCAAGAAATTAGAAAAATGATGTCTGATAATCAGTTCATTAGTTCCATGACAAACATTGAGAAAGCTGCATGGCTTAGCTTTAAGGAAGTTACTGAAAACTTTTTGGGTAATCGCAGAAGCCCAAATTACAAAGAAATTGTATTCAAAACTTTGGGAAAATGGGTTGCCTAATGAACTACAAATTACATTTTCTACACAATCACTTGGATAGTTTTCCTGACAACTGTGGAGATTTTAGTGAATAACAGGAAGAGTGTTTTCACCAAGACATTAAAGTAATGGAGAAGCATTATTAAGGTAAATGGGATACTAGTATGCTGGCCGATCACCGCTGGATGTTGAAAAGAGATCGTAAAACTACTAGGAAAAAACGTAAAAGAAAACCTTTGCACCGATCATTTGATGAAAAACATGTAATGTATAACAGGAAAAAATAAATGGCATAAATTCTGATTTGTTTTATGCAAGTTTTGTAGATTTGACCTTGAAATGACCTTTATTCTGAGGTGATGGAGTCAAACGGAATACGGATTTGGATTCAACGACCCCAGAAACATATACATATACTGTTATAATATTGTTGCTATTAATTTTGTAGATTTAACCTTGGAATGATCTTGACCCTGAGGCAATGAGGTCAAATGGACCATGGATTCGGATTTAGCGACCTCAAAAACATATATATATATATATACTGTTAAAATATGGTTGCTATTAATTTTAAACATTCAATCTTGAAATAACCTTGACCCTGAGATCATGGGGTCAAATGGACCACAGATTCGGATTCAGCGACATCAAAAACAAATATATACTGTCAAAGTATGGTTGCCATTAATTTTGTAGATTTGACCTTTAAATGACCTTCATTCTGAGGTGATGGAGTCAAACGGACCACAGATTCTGATTCAGCCACCTCAAAAACATAAGATGTGCATGGTCCGATCCATGGGTTTTGACATTTTTTTTTGTGTGGCGGTGTAATTTTTGTTTCTAAAAAAAATTTCTGCAGCAAAGTTTAGAGCGTAAAAGCAGAAATGTGGTGTCGCGTCATGTTCCTGTTAAAAATATCTAGCTGGGATTCCATGTGGAAATCCAGCTGGAATTCCGGGAAGATATTTTACACAGGGATGAAGCTTGCCAATCAGCAATGAGTATTAGGCTATTTTTTATTCAATCTGTAGATAGGTGGCACTTCACGTAACGTGATTATAGGAATCGAGGATATGGTGTATATCTTCATTTGTGAATTGAGTGAAGGTGTACGTAGCCCTATACTCTACGTATGGAGGATCGCCAGGAAGTAAGGTGAAATGATGTACAAGATGAGTAAGTGGTGATGATTATTTATTAGGCGTTGTCAGCTCAAGATGTTGACCAAATACTGAAGAAGCGTGTGGTCGGCTTTGCCGACGTTACCTTCTGCATGTTTCTCCTTCTCTTTCTCTCCTATCTGCGCTTGCGCTCTTGCGCTAACATATGTAGCCTGCCTACAGTACTTTCCCCTGAATGACGTCTATATTAGTTGTTTGAAAAATTTTAAATTTGAATTACTATTGTTGATTACATGAAACGTTATTGAACGTCATTTAAGAATAAAGAAAGAGAATTAATGAGAAATTCTGTTTTTCATGCAACCGATTGTTGCTTACAATTATTTTACAGTATGATCTATTGATTTTTCATTATTAATCTCATTTTTGGTGCAACCGATTGTTGCTGACAATTGTTTTATTGTATGATTTGTTGTTTTTATTGTTTTACATAGATATAAATTATTTTTAACATGGATTATTTTCACATGAATGTGGTTTTACATAGGTTTAGATTATTTTCAAATAGATATATTCTTACATGACTTTTGTTTCGTTGATTGATTGATTCTATCTGACTCCGCTACTTTTTATTTTGATTGAATACTTTTTTTGATAACTTGTAACATATATACATGGTTTTTGTCTCAAATTACTAAGTAAAAGATTTTCTTAATGCTAGTGTGATTTTAACGAAAAATGTGATTTAATAATGCTATAAAAAATTATTTTTTGTGTTTACACTCATTGCCTAATCTAATGAACGTTTTAAACATATGTATCGCTAACACTTACAAGGTTTAGTTTATTTTACATTTTTAGCTTATTTTCACAAACCAGCATGTTTGTTGTAAGTGTAATTTAGCAGTCTTTGTTTGCCTTGATATTTGTTATTCTTTTTACGTTTTTCAAAGTTTTTTAATTTTAATTTAAGAAGTTGCGGGTTCGTGATCTGAAGACGAATTATCATGATCTCCTTAATTGTTGCATATCCAAGGTGGTTGTTAAATTTTGTCGTATCCTGGTAGTACTTTTAATTTTTTAGTTTTATTTTTCTTTGTAAGTTTGATTTCTGGCGAAGTGTTCGTAATTGAACTGAAGTCGTCAGGAAGATCGGTTGTTGTTATTTCCAGGTTGTTGTTTGTTGTTGTGTTTGTTGGCTATTCGGTCGAAATATTCTCCATTTCTGTTGCATTCGCGTTAGGTATTTGTGGTTCTGTAAATGTTTCATACCTATTAGTTAGAATATGGATAAGATTCCTTATTGATTCTTCTAGAGCTTGTAATCTGCCGGGCGGGATAAAAATTGATTCCGTTTTTTGTTTGCCCGTTTCGTCTGAATCCTTGTTAGAGGATGTTTGGTTATCGTTATTTGTTTCTGCTGCGAGCTCCTTGGTGGCTTTTTCAGGCAGATTTTCTATGTTGTTGAGAGTATAGTCGTTTATTCGATTGTCGTCTGTTGACGATGTCGCTGGTTGTAAGACGGGTTGATTTACTAATTCTGGATTAGGTGTGTCGATTATATTATTTTTGTTTGTTGTTGTTGCGTGAACTGGACAATGGTACGATGGGTTGATGTGTGTTGCGGTGGCCAGTCGTTGGGTGGTAGGAAGTGCGGTGGATCTATCTGTCGTATCTTTTTATGACCGATGTTCAGAAGAAGATTGGTGAATTAATCCAAACTATCTGTGACTTCGTTGTATGCTGATAATTCTTCAAATATCTCAAACCATTTCTCTGGGATTCGTCCCGAAATTCGCAAAACTTGATTTTATTAAGCGTCAATTTGTTTTCTTTTTATTTTTGATGTTAATTTTAAAAAATTTTATTATTTATTACTCATTTATTTTGCATGATATGTTTTTGCGTTTGTTTTTGTGCATCTCTACTTTTTCTTTAATATTTTATGATCATTGTGAAAAAGTATAGAGGCTTATAGGCATCCATGTCTGAATAACATCGCAGATGTCTTACAATTTTCACATACCTCTGATACTGTTTTTTTATTAGAAGAGATCTTACTTTTAAATTTGATTGAATTTTTATTTTATTTTATTTTTTTAAATTTGGTTATGATGAAAAGATTTTTGCAAGATTTTTTCTATGTATATTGTTACTGATACTTTGTTGAAATTATTTTCTGTTGAACTTCTTGATTGTAATTGCTTTTTTATAATTGATTTTTATTGTAATTGGTTTTTGTTGCAAGAGCACCAAATTTTATTCTGCATTTAAATTTACTTTTAACACCGATTCGACTTTATAAAATTTTGGAATTTATTATCTTAATTTTTACTGATGTGCTCAATGTTGGTTTGCTGTTGTGCTTCCAGGTGCACGAAGACGCCGTCTTATTTGCAATCCCTAACACCAAGACCTTGTTGTCTCAGCTCTTCGACTTTGAGCGTCGAACGCGAGAACATAAGATTTTGTGTGATTCCTTTGCAAAAATTGCTTTTAATTAATGATTATTTTTTTGTGAATTAATGTTATGTTAGGAGAAAATATTTTTGTTATTTATTTAAATTATTTAAACTATTTTCGTATAATTGTATTTTGTTGAATGAACTATTTTTGTAATTCATTTAAATTATTTTTCGCGTGTTGCGATGGCTTGAAATAAGGAATATTTGTTGATATTAGAAAAGCAAAAGAAATTTTGTGTTTCGTTTAAACACGTTAAATTTCTTTTACTGAGAACGCGTGGCAGCTTTCTTGGAAAAGTACGTTAAGCTTTTTACAACATGGCGTCGAAGGCGAATTTGGTGCAAACTACGTTTTTGATTTGAAATTTTCCTTTTCTTAGTATTTTTGTTAGTTTTGCACTTTTTTATTTTGCATGGATTTTAAGTGCTTCTTATCGTTCTTGATTGTATTTTTTTCACTTTGAGTTTCTGTTTCACTATTTCACTGTCCTTTTGTTTTTCATTTTGTCTTTGTTTTACACTTTATATATATATATATATATATATATATATATATATATATATATATATATATATATATATATATAAGCACTGTTTGTCGATGGAAATTTCTGAAATTTCACACAGACCTTGGTCTTCGATGACAATGCAATAATCCGTTGTCAAGTCGGCGATGACAGGTGTGCAAAGTTATCTTCGAAAAAGTTCAAGTGGGGAGACATCTTTGGGTCGAGGCGAGTTGATAGAATGATGTTAAGTTAATAGTCATAGAAAATGCATAATCCTCATGCAAATTTCAAAGCAAATTCATTAAGAATTTACGTAAGATACAAAAATAAATGAAAACCCGAAAAATTTTTTTAAATTTCTTAAAATAGCTCTATAAAAAAACTACATAATGAAAACCACTTTTCAATAGCTTCTCGTCTACTTAGACAAAATAATAGATAGTATGCAAAATTTGAAGCAAATCCATCGAATAGTTTTCGAGACTTCGTTGGCTAAATAAATATCATTTTCTTTTCAAAATTTTCAAAATGTTCTAAAATTAGAACTACACTGTAAAAATCAATTTTTAAAAATTTCTCTTCTTTTGGCAGTCGCAAATAATTCCCCTGCAAATTTCAGAACAAATTTATTAAGTACTTTACGTAAAATAGAAAAAAAAGGAAACAAAGAATCGAAATATTTAAAAAACTTTTTTAAATTTTCTAAAATTGTAACCACACTATAAAAATTAGTTTTCGAGAGCTTATTTTCTTCAAACAATAGCGAATTGATTGGATAAAAATTTTGGAGAAAATTTATAGTTTGGTTTACAAAAAATAGAAAATAAATAAAGAATAAAAATTTTTTTGAAAATTTTCAAAATGCTTTAAAATTAAAACTGCCCTGAAAAAATTAGTTTGCCAAAGCTTGTTTTCTTCAGACAGCGAATAACTTGCACACAAATTTTGGAGCAAATCCATCGAATGGTTTTCGTAAAATAAAAAATTAATGAAAAATCGAAATTTTTTTAAAATTCTTATAATGACTAAAAAAATACACTAAGAAAACTAATTTCCAATAGCTTCCCGCCGAGTTAGAAAAAAAATAAATTGTATGCAACATTCGAAGCAAATCCATCGAATAGTTTTCGAGATCTAATTGGCGTACTGAATTCACACACACACACACACGCACGCACACGCACACACACACACACACACACACACACACACACACACACACACACACACAGACATTTTCTGGAAATCACTTTTTTCGACTTCCTAAGTCTAAATATTTACAAATTAATGAAAAAATAAAAAACATTTTTTTTATCGATACAATGCTTTCTCTATAAGAAAGCAAAATCGCTGCCAAGTACTTTGGCGAAATGCTTTCTCATAGAGCTCTTTGAATTTTATTAATTTTTTTATATTTATTTAAATGTGATTTTAATATAAAAAAATTGTCTAACATTAATATTTATTTATAAATTTGTACTTTAAAAAAACGATGACAACGAAATTTCTAATCGTAACCACGTTAAGAAAGAAGATAAATGAAAAATAAAAATTTGTATGAAAATTTTTAAAATTCTCTTAAATTAAAACTGCACTGAGAAAATTAGTTTTCCAAAACTTGTTTTCTTCAGACAGTAGCAAATAACTTGCATACAAATTTTGGAGCATGCTCTAAAATTATAACTACGCTAAGAAAATAAGTTTTCCAAAGCTTGTTTTATTAAGGCAATAACGAATAATTTGCATAATGATTTTAGAGCAAATCTAACGAATGGTTTTTATGTAATATAAAAAAAATAAAAAATAAACATTCTTTCAAAAATTTTCTAAATGCTCTAAAATTAAAACTACTCTAAAGAAATGAGTTTTCCAAAGCTAATTTTCCTCAGACAATAGCGAATAACTTGCATACAAATTTTGTAGCAAATCTATCGAATAGTTTTCATAAAATAAAAGAAAAATAAAGAAAAAAATTTTTTTTTTAAATTTTCAAATTGCTCTAAAATTAAAAGTGCGCTAAGAAAATCAGTTAGTAAAAGTTTTTCTTCTTTTGGCAGTCGCAAATAATGTCCATACAAATTTTCAAGAAAATTCTTCGAGTAGTTTACGTAAAATATCAAAAAAATAAAAATTTTTTTTAAATTATTAAAATTGCTCTAAAAAAAAACCTGAGCTAAGACGATCAATTTTCAATAGCTTTCCCCAGTTGGACAAAAAAATAAATTGCACGCAATATTTGAAGCAAATCCATCGAGTAGTTCTCAAGATATTTTTGGCGTACTGAAATCATACACACACACACACACACACACACACACACACACACACACACACACGCGCACGCACGCACGCACGCACGCACACACACACACACACACACACACATAGACATTTTCTGGAATCCACTTATTTCGACTCCCTGAGTCTAAATATGTACAAATTAATAAAAAAATAGAAAAAAATTTTTCTTATCGATACAATGCTTTCTTTATGAGAAAGCAAAATAAAATATTAAATTTTAAATAAGAAAATATAATGAAAATTAATCTTATATCATAAAGTATAATACATATTAACTCTGAATGACAAAATGGAATGGAAACTAATTTTGAATGATAAAATCTAATATAAAAATAACACAAAATAACACAAATTAAAATAAATCAAGATAAAATTTCAATTTTTTTTTTGTTATCAATTATCATACATTGTTGATTAAAACTAATTTTTATCATACTTTGTTATGCACAGTTTATTGCTTTCATATAGACAAAGCATTATATTGATAAAAAAAATTTATTTGACCCTCAGGGCGCTAAATTCGATTCTCTATGCTTGTCAAACGGGCGCAAAATATTACATTCCTGCCCTAGGGCGAAAATGTACTATTATGCGCCCGCTTGACAAACATAGAAAATCGAATTTTTCACCCTTTTGATTAAAAAACAGTATGTGTACCACGGGTGCAAGGGGATTCGCGGCCTTTGTTCGAATTTAGCGCCCTCGCTTCGCTCCAACGCTCATTCGCGCTCTAGCTAGAATCTCCTATTTTGTGCCCCCAGTACACAATGTACTAATTCTTTTTTTTCATTAATTTGTACCTATTTGGACTCAGAGAGTCGAAAAAAGTAGTTTCCAGAAAATGTCTGTATGTATGTGTGTATGAATTCAGTACGCCAATTAGAGCTCGAAAACTACTCGATGGATTCGCTTCAAATTTTGAGTAAAATTTATTTTTTTGTCCAACTCAGCGGGAAGCTATTGGAAATTGGATTTCTTAGCGTATTTTTTTAGAGTCATTTAAAGAATTTTAAAAAAAATTTCGATTTTTCTTTTTTTTTTTGTATTTCACGTGAAATACTTTAAAAATTTGCTTGAAAATTTATATAGAACTTATTTTTAACTGCCAAAAGAAGAAAAACTTTTAAAAATTGATTTTCTTAGCGTACTTTTAATTTTAGAGCATTTTAAAAATTTTTTAAAAAACTTTTATTTTTCATTTATTTTCTATTTTACGAAAACCATTCGATAGATTTGCTCCAAAATTTGTATGCAAGTTATTCGCTACTGTCTGAAGATAACAAGCTTTGGAACTATGTTTCTCAGCGTAGTTTTAATTTTAGAGCATTTTGAAAATTCTCAAAAAAATTTTTATTTTTCATTTATCTTCTATTTTGTGTAAACCGAACTATAAACTTTCCCCAAAATTTTTATACAATCAATTCGCTATTGTCTGAAGAAAATAAGCTTTGGCGAACTAATTTTCATAGTGTGGTTACAATTTTAGAGAATTTTAAAGATTTTTAAAAATATTTCGATTCTTCGTTTCTTATTTTTTTTTTTATTTTCCGTAAAGTACTCGATAGATTTGTTCTGAAATTTGCAGGGAAATTATTTGTGACTGCCAAAAGAAGAGAAATTTTTTTAAATTGATTTTCCTGGCGTAGTTCTAATTTTATAGCATTTTGAAAATTTTGAAAAAGAAATTTTGAAAAGAAAATGATATTTATTTAGCCAACAAAATCTCGAAAATTATTTGATGGATTTGCATCAAATTTCGCATACTATCTATTATTTTGTATAAGTAGGCGGGAAGCTATTAAAAATTGGTTTTCATAGCGTAGTTTTTTTTATAGAGCCATTGTAAGAATTTAAAAACATTTTCGATTTTTCATTTTTTTCTTTTATTTTACGTAAATAAAAGAAAAAATCTTCAAACTTGATGAAATTGCTTTGAAATTCGCATGAGAATTATTTGCATCTGTCAAAAGAAGTATGACTTTTAAAAACTAATTTTTTTAACATAGTTTTAATTTTTAAAAATTTTATAAATTTTGAAAAAAATCTTATTTTTTCATTTTTTATCTATTTTACGTAAACTACTCGATAGATTTGCTCTAAAATTTGTATACAAGTTATTTGCTACTGTGTTTATAAAACAAGCTTTTAAAAAATAATTTTCTTAGCGTAACTCTTTGATCTCTTCTTTTGATTTCTGATTCAACGCTTTCACTAATTCTTTTCTTACGTCCTCACTTCCTCTCTGTCTTTCCATCTTAGATTGATCCTCATTTTTACTCTATTTTTATCCACTCCCTGACTCTCCCTTCCTATTTCCGAATCACTCTCTCACACTTACTAATTTTTCTTGAATAGAAATTATGTTTTTAACATTGAAATCACGTTTAAAAAAATAAAATCAAATTACTCTGACTGAATGAGCTTTATGAGAAAGCATTGCGCCAAAGCACTTGGCAGCGTATTTTTATTATAGTTTGTTATTTAAAATTGATATTTATTATAGTTTGTCATTCAAAATTCAGATTTATTATATTTTGTTATTCAAAACTAATTTTTATGATTTTTCATCTGATATTATATATTATGTTTCGTTATTTGCTGATATTTTATATTATTATTAGTCAATTTTCACTATTACTTGTTATTATTTATTATTCTCTATGTTCTGTTTTTATTTGTTCTAGTGTCCAAATTCAGACAAAGAATAACAGAAAATAATAAGAAATAACGAAAATCCGCATGTGTCATTCTTGTTCACTTGTAGCTGCGACGTGTTTGCTTATACAGCTCTTAAACTACTCTTTGATATTCCAACTTTAAAGTTAACTTTGGCAATATCCAATTACCTAGTCAATTCTTTAATTATATATTCAATACTTGCGAAATTTCATTGAGTCATATCAGAAAGATAAGTTAATTTTACGTCTACTTCTGATTGATATTTTTCAACTTTGTTCTTATATTCTTGTATAGCTTTAGCAACTTCTATAATTTTAGAAGATGAGAAATCAACTTTATTCCGTAGGGTATTATTTAGTGTATTAAAGCTAATCGCATCATTTGGATGACAAGTCTCTCCAATATTGCAAGGCCGCTTATATTCTAAATCAAAATTACAATCTGGTGTAAAATTGAATCCAATACATAGAGACTAGATTTAATTAATAGAGACTCATATTACTACTATTAATTAAAAAAATTATGTGTGTTAATATGTATGTCTGGCTTTACGTAGCTCTTCAAAGATAAATTTGATTCCATTATTGTAATTATTATTCTCAGCAGAGCGTTCGACTATTAATAACCGCAATCGCTCATCAAGCTCATTTGGATCATCCCAATAAACTAGATCTATGGAAGAATTTTTTTGTCATTCTATACTTAGGTATGAGACCCTCTGCTGGTAGACATTTTATTGCAATCACTGCAAAACATGGGTGCTGTGATTTTTGAATATTTTCTACTCTTCGAAGAGCCTATATTCTCATCTTTACTGTCTTTTTCTATGGGCATTTGTTGCTTCTAGGATACTGCGATAATTTTTGCGAAATGTTGAACTTAAAAGATTATTATATGGTTATTATTTAAAAAGCAATTCCATTAGACCAATTCTAGGCAAACTTAAATTTTTCACTTTTATTATTATATCATCAATTTAAATTTTTGGATCGTTAATCATGTATACCCCATTCACTTTCCTTACTCCGTATATGCTGTCAATTTTGCTGTGGCTTCCATTTAGCATTGACAAAAAGTATGTCAGTTCATTTTCTTTATATGCAGATACGAATGGTGAATTTATAGATATAAATGATTAATTTGCAGAATTGAATGATGAATTCATCATTGTGCTGTTCATTGAAGGAAAATCATCATCGTTATTAGTAGTATCATTATCAAACGCAGAACCTGACTCATTAATGTCGTTTACGATACAACTTGATTCGTCAAACCTGTATCTTTTCTTGACGATTCCCTGTTACTCTGTTACCCTGTTGCCTGTTACCATGTTAAATATGATTAAAATGTGACACACTCTCAGTCGTGGAATCGACAAGTTTTTTTAAGCAGTGTAATAACTGGTTTCGAAGTATCACCAACAATGTTTTAAAAATCATCTCTCTCCTTTTCCAATTAAGAATTTTTTTTTTTAATAGCCTTACGTGCTCATAAGAGCTCGCTAAGAACATTGTTTTCTTTCTTGAATTCAGGCATACTGGCAAGATGCTGTCTGCAATCAAACTGCAACATTTATACACGGAAAAAAGTTTTCACCGGTAAAACTAATGCTAAATTCGATTAGATGTTTAAATTCCAATGCTATTGTGTTCTAAAGTAATGAATGGCATTAATTTTATTCGTTCTATTGATAGCACAAATAAAATTCATACCAGTGTAGTATTTTTTAGTGCTATAAATATTTATTTTCGATGACTGACGCGTGAATTTACAGTGCCACCTTTGGCACGGTTTTTTCGGGTGCCAAGCACGTTAAATAACGGCGCTGGTGTATGTTTGTGTATACGAATTTTCGATTGTAGCAGTGTGCACGATTGTGAAATTTTACAGAAAAGTTTTTCTATTTAGTGCAATAGGAAATAAGCCAAATGGATAATTTTGTACAAAAAATATTGAATGAGTGGAATCTCACTGAATTAACAAATCTTTTCAAGTGTAAGTATAAATTACCTTAAATAAATGATACTTTATTTTCGTTGTTATATATACATAATAAGTTTCTAACCTAAAAATATTAGGCTACTGGAATTTATTATGAGTTAACTCTTATCTAAGTCGATGATTCTTGTATCAGATTTACATTTGGCTAATAAACTAACAAATTCACTTTTATAAAATTCAATAACTGTTTCATGAAACTGAATGTATATCTTAATCATAAAATAATCTTATTTACCAATATCAATGCATGTGCCCGATTAATACAACTTATTGAAATTTTAATATTTAATGTTTATATTTGCAAATAGTGAAAAACAACTTTTGTGTGAAAAAAAGAATAATAATTATACAAGTTAAACGTGTTCTCGAAAGTATTGAATAATAATGCATCATAGTAAAAAAAAGGAAGTTATTGTAACACTGGGTATTAAAAGCCCAAATTTCATTATAATAAGATATAGTGAATGCTGTATCCACGAAAGACTTCCTACAAGTGTACTTGATAGAGAGGTTTTGTTGAAAAAGTTCATTGCTACTAAAAGTTTGACTTACGTTTTATCAATAATGATCAGTCAAAAATCAATGGTTTTGATAAATATTTTTGTTTATTTTTTTTTATTTAGAACTAAGACTCATGAAATAAATAAACAATTAAAATAACATTTTATAATAGCTAGATCATGAAATTAATTAAAATTTCATCCAAAAATGAGTTTTGATGTAAACACATTTAATACCCTGGTAACAAAAAATTTGCAATTCTGACGCAATTCTGACGCAATTGACTTGACCGTCAGTGAAATTACATCAGACCATACGTCATATGCTTCCGATTTCTGCTATATTTCTGCTGATGTGTAATTACGTTAGGTGACGCTCAGCAGAATTGCGATGAAATTGCAAGATTGAAATTGCAATATCAAAAGGATAATTGCGAGCACTTGCGCGTTCGACAGAATTGCACCAGAAGTGCAAAAGTTTACTAACATTAAGTGCTGCGCAGCAGAATTAAGGAGCTTTACGTAATTACAAGTGCACTTAACGAGACCCTCTCATCACTTCCGCGTGCACAAGAATTGCAATGGAATTGCACAAGCCGTCTGCAGCAGATGACTTGTGGTAGAATTGCGATGAAATTGCAAGATTGAAATTGCAATATCAAAAGGATAATTGCGAGCACTTGCGCGTTCGACAGAATTGCACCAGAAGTGCAAAAGTTTACTAACATTAAGTGCTGCGCAGCAGAATTAAGGAGTTTTACGTAATTACAAGTTCACTTAACGAGACCCTCTCATCACTTCCGCGTGCACAAGAATTGCAATGGAATTGCACAAGCCGTCTGCAGCAGATGACTTGCGGTAGAATTGCGATGAAATTGCAAGATTGAAATTGCAATATCAAAAGAATAATTGCGAGCACTTGCGCGTTCGACAGAATTGCACTAGAAGTGCAAAAGTTTACTAACATTAAGTGCTGCGCAGCAGAATTAAGGAGTTTTACGTAATTACAAGTGCACTTAACGAGACCCTCTCATGTCTTTCGCGTGCACAAGAATTGCCATGGAATTTCGCAAGCGGTCTGCAGCAGATTACTTGTGGTGAACAATTTGATTTTATATAAACTGTGAAAAAAATTGACGTAAGCAAATTACCACTGCAACATGCAATTCCTCTCCCATAAACTATATTTTCAATTTACTTTTATCTATATCTAGGAGCTTCTTTAAATGTTCCAAAAGAAAGTTTTTTTACTGTTTCTAATACAACCGTATACGTTTCTTTTGACCAAGATTTAAGCTGAAATGTATAGTCGAGACTCATTCCTCAATACTCATAACCTTGATGTACATGAATTTATCTTATTTTTTTCTTTTTTTTTAACCAAATGAATAAACTTTTATCTCTTTTTCGCACAATACATAATTTAAAAATTCCAGAATTTAAATCGTTAGAAAAATATATTATAAACATTCAGTGGGTGAAAATTAGTCTGTTTTATTCCGTTTACTACGTATAAAAATGCTACGTATATCATGTTCATAAAATGCGTATTGAAAATACTTTATATTGAAGTCCAAAAAAATATTATATTATCGATAAAAAAAAATACAGAATTATTAAGTATTCCAAAAGCTTATATCAAAATGAAAAGAAGGAATAATTTCATTTAGTTTCTAATAAGAAAATGTAATTCATTAAAATGTGATTCTTATCGTTCTACAAAATTTGTTATTTGGAATGAAATTGAATAAAAATTATTAATTAAATACAATTTTTGTTTAATATGTGGAAATAATTTTGTTTTTATAATACCTAAATGTTAGTAGGATGGCCATTGAACATCGTTTTATCAGACAAAATAATATATTTATAATAAATAAGGACGTTATACTACATATATATAAAAATTATATAATATTGTCAATAATATTAAACAAACTTATATGTAAACGTAAAATAACGTTATGAAGACAGATTTCCAATACATTCTTATATTAATAGCAATGTTAACGCTGTTTGTCTACTAAGTAATAAAAATATATTTCATACGATGCTGAAATTTTTTTACAAAAACGCATGCTTTACTCCATCTTCTATTTGCACTGTATATGTTACCACTTCGCTCCAATGCTGCTGCGAAGTATCTGCTCTAAGCTACCTTCGTAAGTATATGCTGTGAATCTGCTGGAAAGTATATGCTTCACGTAGACTTGGTAAGTATGCTGCAATTCCATTGCAAGCACGTGCACACTACATCATTCTCTAAACGGCACCGTAAGTCAGCTGCAAAGCTGCTGCGAAGTAGCTGCTGCATGCTCACCTTCATAAGTATGCCGCAATTCTACTGTAAGCGAACGTGCAATATACACTTCTTTAAACCGCAATCTACCTGTCGTAAGTCTGCTGCTAAGCTGCTGCGAAGTAGCTGCTGCATGCTTACATTCGTAAGTATGCCGCAATTCTACTGTAAGCGCGCGTACAGTCTACACTTCTTTAAACCGCAATATACCTGTCGTAAGTCTGCTGCTAAGCTGCTGCATGCTTACCTTCGTAAGTATGCCGCAATTCTACTGTAAGCGCGCGTGCAATCTACACTTCTTTAAACCGCAATATATCTGTCGTAAGTCTGCTGCTAAGCTGCTGCGAAGTAGCTGCTGCATGCTTACCTTCGTAAGTATGCCGCAATTCTACTGTAAGCGCGCGTGCAATCTACACTTCTTTAAACCACAATCTATCTGTCGTAAGTCTGCTGCTAAGCTGCTGCGAAGAAGCTGCTGCATGCTTACCTTCGTAAGTCTGCCGCAATTCTACTGTAAGCGCGCGTGCAATATACACTTCTTTAAACCGCAATCTACCTGTCGTAAGTCTGCTGCTAAGCTGCTGCGAAGTAGCTGCTGCATGCTTACCTTCGTAAGTATGCCGCAATTCTACTGTAAGCGCGCGTGCAATCTACACTTCTTTAAACCACAATCTATCTGTCGTAAGTCTGCTGCTAAGCTGCTGCGAAGAAGCTGCTGCATGCTTACCTTCGTAAGTCTGCCGCAATTCTACTGTAAGCGCGCGTGCAATATACACTTCTTTAAACCGCAATCTACCTGTCGTAAGTCTGCTGCTAAGCTGCTGCGAAGTAGCTGCTGCATGCTTCTGACTGCAGAACTACAATAGAATGCTGAAGCATACGAAGCATGTTCTGCGCACTCGCGATTGCGTCAGATTGTGTTACCAGGGTAAGTATTTATTCAAACCTTATTCGTAGTCTTATGATTCAAAGATTAAACGTGTTCAACAAAGGGCTTTTACTTTAGTTCACATATTGCGTGCTTTTGATGACATTTTAAATAATATACTTTTGGATTTTTTTTTTAAATGTTAATACAAAATAGAAAATTTTAATTTTTTTTCAAATTTTTAATTCTTACCTAAATCTGTTGTAAAAAATATTCTTTTAAATATGTCCCAATAATATAATTTTATTATTAAAATTTTATTTAAAAATTGTCTTTCCTATTAAAATTGTGAAATATTACAATGGTTTTCATGTAAGGAATGTGAAAAAATGTTCATGTGTACAATAATGTATAAAATTTTCTGAAATTCACAAATTATAATAGAATGTAGAAACAGTTTCAATTATAGTACCTATGACCATTTCTAATGTTAATCAATAGTCACTATGTACCTGAATGACCTTTAATTGGGGGAGTCAAGGGAGGTCTTATTTTATTGTTGTATTTAATTCTAGAATGCTAAATAAGTCAAATTGCTTTCTTAACCAATTGATATAGTTATTGATAATAGTCAGTTTCCTTAATACAAAATGTGCTTTGAACATAAACATAACCTATAATAATTCAGAATTTTCATACTTAAATTTATACATACACAATTATAAATTATTGTGAGTTGTAATGAGCTGAGAAGTAAATAAACTCATCAAATTCATCAATTAATTGACGGTTACATTGGATTCTTTAATATTTAAATGAAGACATTTAAATATAATCCAATATAATAATTTTTATATTTATATATTATTATATGCATCATTATAAATTAATGTTGATTTTGACTTGCTGAAAAATAAATAAGTAAATAAAAATAAATAAGATTCATTAATTAATTGATATAGTTATATTAAGATATTAAGCCTGAGTTGGAGTCTAAAAGAAAATTAAATTGAAATGTGATGATAAATTTTTTTTTTTGTTATATTAATTGATGAAACTTCTTTTTATCTTAAATATTTATATTAAATATAAGACTTTAATCCGTAATATATTTAAAAGATCTAATTCGATGGTTGAAATCTTAGTCTTTAGTCGATAACTTGATATTGTCTGTTTTTGTAGTTGACGCAGGATTTCTTAGCCAATTTTCAACAAATTGACTTTAAAATTTCTAAAGATCTTAAATTCATATATCCTCACAAGTTTATTGAGCTGAAATTTTGATAAGACAAGCTCAAGTTAATGTTGAACTAAATTACTGACATAAAATTCAAAAAATACCTATTTTTTAAAATATTTTCAACTTTTTCCAAACCAAACCTTTTTAATTCTTTTTTTTTAGACAACTGATACCATAAACTTTTGAAGATGTATAAATTGAAGATCTCTGGAAATTTTGAAGTCAATTCGTTCAAAATTGACTAAGAAATCCCTCGTCAACTACAAAAATAGACAATATCAAGTTACCGACTAAAGACAAGGACTTCAACCATCGAATGAGATCTTTTAAATATATTCATGGATTAAAATCCTATATTTAATATAGATATTTAAGATAAAAAGAGGTCTAATCAATTAATATAAGAAAAAAAATTTATCATTGCATTTAAATTTAATTTTTTTTCAGACTTCAACTCAGGCCTAACATCTTAATATAACTATATCAATTAATGAGACATTTTAATATCTCTATAATCATCAATTAATCAATTAATTTGATAAATTTATTTACTTTTCAGTTAATTAGAATTAACAATAATTTATAATTGTGTGTATAAATTTATCATAGAATTCATCACAGGTTATGTTTATGTTCAAAGCAGATTTTGTATTAAGGACGTTAACTATTATCAATAAATATATAAATTAATTAAGAAATCAATTTGACTTACCTTTTTGCTTATATATAATATCTTATTTTCATATATTAATAATAATATTAATTTCAGAATATTTCATTATAATTATAATTATTAATTGTATAATTATTTATGAAAATAAATATTGTATAAAATAAGTAATTTGTAAAAATAATTTTAAATAATGTATAAGAATAAGTAATGTATTATATTTTTTAATACATTTATAAGTTGTAGTTTGTTATTTCCGTCGAAATAACACTAAGTTTGTGGCCATAACATCATCCATATTATGGTTGTAAACTATAAAACATAGCATATTGTGACCATCAACCCAGGTTTTTTTCTACCAGGGAATAAGTAATTTTTTTGCAAATCCATCTATTGTATTTTACCTAAGTTTTTTGTTAAAATACGATATCCTATGTAAAATAATAATGTGAATAGCAACACTGACACGTCAAATATTGCATATGGTATTTTACACTACCTAATGATCAAGCTGCCAGATAGCAGGTAGCCATGTCTAAAGTACAAAAAATATGAATTGATTTTTAAGTATTAAAATATAACCACAAAATTTCAATAAAAAATGTACATATTTCAGAGCTTAAAAAAATTTTTTAGATATTTTTAACATGTTAGATAGATGTGTAAAAACAATAACATAAAAAAATCATTTACGAAGGTTGCTACAGGCTTACTAAAAAAAGGCATTGATTAAGAAAGCCACTCGTCTAGTCAACAATCATGAAAGCCAAACTTTATTTCTTTATTGCTTAGAATATGTTTTATATATATTTATAAATTGATTAATATTATGTTCACAAAAACACTTTCTAATATTAAGCATTGTCTCATAATGTATTAGGAGTTTAAAAATAAGAAAATTGTTATTGGTAGTCAACTATTAGGCAGCGGCTGTTTAATACTTTTACCATATAATATGTAGATTTAAAAAAATTGATTTTATTTTTGTAATTATAACAAAATTTATTTTTAAAACGAATACATTTTATAAACTTGTGAAAAAAATTGACAAAAGATTACAAAAAAAGGCTCTAAGAATGTTTTTATTATTTTTAAAAATTTTAAAATATTCTACAATGAAATCCAACAATAATATAAGACGTTTCTCGACCCCCCCCCCCCTGAAAGTTCATTCAGGCACACTGTGTACTAAGATTTATTGAAAACAATTGTATATAAGTGATAAAATTTAGTGGCAGTATTTTTTTTAATATGAGGATTTTTTTTATTTTAGCATAGTTCAATAATTATTAGATAATTAAAAGTTTAAATATTCAATTATAGATTACAAGATCTTTGATAAATAATCATTTCTCTCGTTAACTGATGATGCCATCCATGATATGTTTCCTCATTCAAAATCCGCCCAACGAGATGATTTTAAAAATAAATATCGAACGTATTTATTAGACAATGAAATAAATGAACAATCTCTTTTTGATGATGAAATTCACAAAGAAAATGTTTCTCCTAATAAAGATGCAGAAGTTAACACTGCAGGATCAAATAACAATTCCATAAATAATATGAATGTAAGCAATGATTCAACCAACGAAACGCATTCTCTACCTAGCACTTCATATCAAGTAGAAAATAGTTTTGGAAAATCGGATAATTTAAACGTTGAAATTTTGACGTATCCAGATGAAATAGCAAAATTAATACTAATTGAGGAATATTATACAAAAAGTAAATATTTTTGCATATTTTTAATAGTTCTTTATAGCTTTACAATAATAAAAAAACTTGTAACTTAAATTCAGTAATTTTTTTTATTTTTTAGTTAAATTCAAGTCGAGTTATGTTCTTTTATTAACTTCTGATTCAGTTAAATACATTTTTTTTTAGTATTTATATTAAACTTCATAAATGGAAATTGCAATAAGCAAAATATAATTCAAACACATAAAATATAATTAATATGTTTTTCATACATATTTGCAGTTGAACGAAATATGGATTTATTTAAATTACTTCTCAAATCTTTAATGGGTAAAGTAATATTATTTACTTATGCAAATGAAAAAAAAGTTATGAGAAAAGATCTATGTAAAATCGTTATAGATCATGAAATGGAACTTACCCTGATATCCCCAGTACCCTTTCAGTAAGAAAATCATTTATTTTCAATAATTTTTATTTTCTAAATTTTTAATTATTCAAACATGTTTATATGAATGAAATGTAATTCAAAAGTTGATAACTGTTTGTATTTATAATTTCATTAAAAGAATAATTATAATTATTTCATGCTTAAAGCAGTAAGTCGCTTATTGACTTTTCTTATAGACAAGGTCATACTCAAAAAGAAAAATTTTTATTATAATTATTATTACATTCCATTCAAAATTTTATACCTAGTGTTTCTGTAGTTTTTCTTATACCATCTATATTTATTACTTTTTTTATTTGTTCTTAATTGTGTAGTTAGAAAAATTGCATAAGGTAAATATGTTAGTGCATGGCTACCTTAACATTGGTACCATGTCCCAACCGATATGGAAAAAATTTTTGTAAATAATTGTAAACAACAATAATAACACATAAATAACTTGTAAAAAGCGTCGGAATTGAGACATAAATAACAGTTATTTACAGTTATTTACAATTATTTACAGTTTTTTATTGTTATTTACATTTATTTACAGTTATTTACATTTATTTTGAGGTTTTCATACAATTTACAATTATTTATAATTATTTACAGCTAATAATAGTTATTTACATTTAATTACAGTTATTTACATGTATTTATAGTAATTGACATTTCCTAAAATTTTTACAAATATAATCAATTTTTTCATATACATGCGAAAATAAAAACAAAAGTGTATAACTACAAAAAAACTGTAAAAAACTGTAAAAAATTGTAAAAAACTGTAAATATCTGTGAGAAACTGTAAATAAATGTTAAATTCTGTAAATAAATGTAAATAACAGCAAATAATTGTAAATAATAGTAAATATCTGTAAATAACTGTTAATAAAAGCAAATAATTGTAAATAATAGTAAACAACTGTAAATAATTGTAAATAAATATTATTTATGTCTCAATTCTGACATTTTTTAATAGTTATTTATCATTATTTACTATTATTTACAGTTATTCACAAAAATTATTTCCATATGGGAATATATAAACACTTAAACTTATGTAGCTATGTACTGGGTGGTACCAATCTTAAGGTTACCATGTACTGGGACCATCACCTTATATTAATATCCTACAATGTAATAAAAATAACAATCACATTTATTACACTTTTTAACATAATATATAACTTTGGACAGAATATGACGTCTTGTAAGAAAATATTTTCAACCTTTTGTAGGTAAAAATTGATAGATATTTAAATTTCAGAAAATAAATCGTTTGAAATTGAAGAGAGTAAAACAAAATGAACACTGTTCTTATATTTTTAAATACGTTCCTCTTAATTTCGTCAAATGATTACATTACAAGATAATTTTTTAAGCTTGAATCCAATTTTTAGCTTATTTTCATATAATTTATGTATGTATCAATTTATTTATTTCTGTTTATACATTAAAATATTGATGCTCTATAATTATTTTCAAGAAATATACTAACAATTCTTGATTAACTACATATAAATTCATCATGTAAATGTGTTACCATGAGACTTTGAGTATTTTTTTTTATAATTCTTAACTATTAACTGCAATAAAAAATGTATGTAAGAAATCTCATTATTTTTATTTTATTCATATATCGAAAAAAGCAATAATTTGTTAGAAAAAAATTTTTTCTGAGAATTAATTATGATTGTTTCTTGTTCAATTTGAATTTGTATATTTTCAAAATATTTTTATAGATACATTTTACGCAAACATAAACTCTGCAAACGTACTAAATTATCTGTATCTTATATTATTATTTTATGAATTTTACAGACTGACTCGTTCTAAATTCGAAAAACTTGCTGCTGATATTCAACTATTATTCAAGACAGAAACTCGAAAAGATTTATATTATACGGCAGGTTATTATGTGAAGGATCCTGACGGTGGCAAGAACAAAAGAGTTAATTCCACTGGTTTTCTGCATTCAGCATATATAAGTTACAGAGAAAAATTAGGTGAAGCAAATCTTTTAAAAAGTACAAACATCCAAACAAATGTCAAAAAGACAAAAAAAACGGAAGGTATAATAATGTTCAACTATGTTATAATGAAATAAATTGTTATTTATATTACTAGATACATAATCACAACAGTACACGGAGAGGAAAGTAGAGTAAAAACTTCAAAGTATTTTGTAAAAATTACCATACTGTATTGTAAAGCTACCACAGACTGTCATTTTGTTCAACAATTACTGCACTGAATAATAAAATTGGCAAGAAATATTATAAAAACTCTTATGGCTCACAAAAATTTGTAAAATATTTCTAACAAATTTTACTATATATTCTGAACAAGATGGCATTCTGTGGCAGCTTTACAATATACTATAATAATTTTTACAAAAATTATTGTAATTTATATTTAACTTTTTTTTTCGTGTATATAACTAAATATTTAGTACGAATTGAGTGAATCACAAAATATTTATCTCAATGTAACTTTAAAAAACAAAAAGTAACGCCGTGAAATAATTCAACACTTTTGACTTATTTTATTTTTTGTAACATGTAATAACTTTTTTATAAAATCTAATTTTTCATAAAGTTTATAAACTTTTTTCTGAAAAATCAAATGTTTTCATAGAAAATAATATTTTAAGTTGTTTATATTATTTAACTGTTTATTATAGTTGTAATTTTCTTCCTCTTAATTAGAAATATCGCTAGTGATGAAAAAATATTTGAGGTGAATTATGTATTTACAAATAGGATAAAATTATTTTATTTCAGAATCTACTTTTGAAGTAAATCTTGATATTTTAAAAGAAGAAAATCCGACTGAAAAAGTAAACGCAGTAGGTACATGGGAGAGTACCTTTTATTTAAGGCATGAAAATTTGTATAAAAATAAGAATACTGATGAGATATTGGATGAATTTGGAATTTTAAAAGGCCCCTTAAGCCCACAGCTGGTAATAATTATTAAAATTTATTTTGTCCAATAAAGTATTTCATACAATGATGATATGTAATTAAATATATTTTTAAAAAATCTATGTTTTTTTAGATTGACTATGATTTTAAAGAATTGTTTAAAAAACATAAAACCCAGAAAGACGATAAGCATAAAAGTATTTATCTTTGTGATCGATTAATTGTCACATGGCCATCTTTTGCTAGTCGAATAATTTTATTTGCTAAAAGTATTTCAAGCGATACTGAAGTCCCATCTAATCGCAAAAAACAAAAGATTGATGAATATAGTGACATTAAAAACCTTTTAGAATTTAATGATCCTGAAAAAGGCTCTGGTAAGATAATTGCAAGTAAATAATTGGAATTTTTATTTACTATTTTGTTATTACAAGTTGGCAGCATTTAAGTTATTCTATGTAAATGTATAATTTATAATTTCTTATTTAAAAAAATTCATTTTATACGTTATTAGTATTCGATGCATTTGTCAATTTATCAGAAAGAAATCAATAACGTAACAATTAAAATAATCTTTTCTTTAACCAATGTGTAACTTACATATATAAAAATGATTGCATACCGTGGATTAGTTGGGTATTGTGAACGACTTGTGAACTTGTTTATAATTATGACTTTTCTAATATCTCTAATATGAAAGATTTGAATAATAACATGACAATAAGAAATTTCTTACCTATGAAATTTTAAGTTTGCAATATTATTGCTTAATAATTTTTTATTAAAATTAAATATAAACAATGTAGTTTATTTAAATAATTATTTTAATGCCTAAATTGTATGTTTTAGCCCACGAAAGTGTTGTTGGGTTCATGCTTCTCCCTTGGCTGATAAATTATTCTGTGAAGAATGTAAATTCTTGGAAAATCAGTAAACGTGAGAGTTCTGATGCTTTTATGATACATTTACAGGTAATCAACTCCATGATTCTATATTTCTCGTTAATTTATGTAATTTTTTTTTTTAAATTTATTGATCTCGTTGCGATTTTTATAACATTTCTTCAAATAAGAAATGTCTAATTCCAATACAGTGACTATTCTCAATATGACATCTCTCAATAAAATTTTTATAAAAGTTTAAACATCAAATATCTAAATTATCAATTAAATCGGTTTTTTTTTTAAATTTTAAGATAAATATTCTACAGTTTTTTTTAATATAATAAATATTAATTTTTAAATAATATTTACGTAGTCCCTCATACGACCTACGGTGGCATAAAATTATCTACTGTACTTGGGCGAACGAAGAATGAATCCATTACTTCGTACATCCGAGTTACGTATATAACTGATATTTGTAATACTTTATATCTCCGACTTTCTCTTGAGCATTCTACTTAAATATTTTTATTAGAATATATAAATCTCTTCAATGTGTTTATTTTAACAAATTATTTATTTCTTTGCATCTTAACAGAACAATTTGTTTGTATTATACCTATAAGAACTAAAAATTTTTGTTTTTTAATTTGATGTAGCTGTTCAATTTTTTTATATCTAAGATGGCTTTAACGTTGACTGCAGTATGAAGCAGGGGACCCCGTAAAAAAGAAAATTTTTTATATCTTAAATGATTTTTATGAGAAATAGTTATGATTAATTACTATAATAGTAATGTTTATTATATTTTATTATTTAACAAATAATATCTGCAATTTACGAATACTATAGTTCTAATCTTTTTATTAAATTTATTAATTTCATCGATGATCTAGTATATTTTTGATTAATTTAAATTTGTAACGAAAAATTTACAATTTCATTTTGAGTTAATAAAAAACTAACATTTTATTATTGACTTGTGAGCATAAATACTATTCCCGCCATAAAAGGTCATGTTTTGAATTTCCATATTTTTTTTTCTTTATTTTCGTTCATAAAATTATATTTTTTAAATTCCTATGAAACAGAAGTAGCTTGTACTTTTCTTGAAATTTTTTTCGACTAAATATTCTATATTTTATCACAAGTGAAGCCATCATCGTTATTACAGCCACTCTGAGTAAATAATTCTTGTTCACAAATACAATAGTAGATTATGCTACTAGAGAGGTCAATCGCATATTTCTCCCGAGGGAGAAAAAGACTTAACTCACTTGTTGCATATTTTACTTTATTCCCACCTCAACCGTGGTCACTTTATTAACTTAAAAAAGCGGGCCCGATTAAAGAAATTGAAATATAAATTAATTTCATAATCACGTATTGTTGTGAATCATGCATACAAATTGTCATAATAAATATTTATTGAGGAAAAATTCCATTATTATTTAAATTATTTTAAAAATATAATAAAATTTCATAATTTTTTAAAATGTATTTCATTAAAATTTAATATTTAAAAAAAATTTTTTAATTAATTTGATCGTTTGTTACAAATTTTAAGAAAAAATATTCGAATTCACAAGTTTCTCATTGAGCGGGAAAAAGTACTTTTTTATGCCACTGTTTTAGAAGTCAGTTATATCTTACCGTCGGTCTGCTTTTGTAGTTAATAAAGTGGCCATATCTGTTAGGGTAGGAATAAAAGTTTTTTTATATCGACTATTTAAAAACCATTTTAAAAACCTATTTTTCAAACAATTAATAATGTAAACTTTTTTTTAGGATACAGATAACTTAGATGATCTAATAAAAAAAAAAATAGAAGAGAGAAACAATTTGTATAAAGAAAAAAAAATAGGAACTTTACAACCATACATTATAATCTGTGGATCTTTACAATCTATACAGACATCTTATGTCGTTCTTGGTAATTTAAAATATGAATGCGAATCGCCGATAAGAGCTGTAGATTTAGGATTCAAATTGTTTCATTCTTTGCATCTTGATTATTCTCTCGCGTGCCCACATATCTGGTCATTTTTTCATAAGTGTATATATGAAATTAGGGGGTCGAAAAGTATCCTAGGAACAACAAAAAATTTAGAATTCCTTGTAGAGTTAAATAAATTTAACGTTAGTTAATATATCTCTTAAATATTTTCTTCAATCGTTGTATTTATTTGTATGTATGAGTTTTTTATGAAAAAATAAAAGAATATTATTAAAACCGCAAATTCCTTTAATATAATATTATTTACTTTGAAACAAATATTTATTATAAACTTTTAAAAAATAAATTTATAAAATGGATTTAGAAACTGAAATTTTAAAAATGACATGTGAATTCTACAAGACCTTCAAAATTTCACGGTTAGAAATTCAGCATATGATTGAATGCTTTCAACATTTTATTTCAGATTGTTACAATCCTTTTCTTTTGAAAGAACTTAATGCAAGTTTAAATAATGCAATTAGCCAAGAAGCGAGTGATACTATGCAATACGTTTTTGATAAATACAAGAATCCATTTAAAAATTTTGAATCAGAAGATAAACGACTTCGTTTATATAAGAATTTAGGTTTCTACGTAGAACCTGAAATAAATATTTTGAAAGAAGAACGTGTACCTAAATTATGTGGAAGTATAGGAAGTTATAAAAGCAAACAAACGATGACTGTTCATTTATCGATAGAAAATTCTTTAAAAAATTTATTCCAAATAAAGGGTTTGTTGCATGCCACGTTTGAAAATATGAAATCTCTTCAATCAGAAGAATTATTAATTACAAACTTTGTACAAGGTACATTATGGAAAAGTTTAGTCAGTGATCATCATATTGGAGAAAATGTATTACCATTAGTAATATATTTTGATGATTTAGAGACAGGGAATGCCCTAGGATCTCATGCAGGAGTGAATCAAGTTGGTACTATTTACGCTACTATTCCATGTTTCCCCCCTAGTTTTGCTTCAAAATTAGAAAGTATATTTTTAACTGATATTTTTTATTCAGCTGATCGGAAAGAATATGGCAATAAGTTAGTTTTTCAAAAGCTCATTACAGAATTAAATAATTTAAGAAAAAATGGAATGAATGTAAAGATAAATCAAAAAATTGAGAAAATTTATTTTACAACAGCACTTGTGTTAGGTGACAATCTAGGATTGAATAGTATTTTAGGATTCGTTGAATCATTTTCTTCCACGCATTGTTGTCGGATTTGTCGTGCTGATGCAAATGAAATAAAAACATTAATTAAAGAAGATGTATCTAAATTAAGAAATAAAGAAAATTACGCAAAAGATACAAAAATATTTAATAGTTCTGAAACAGGTATCAAGGAACTTTGTGTTTTTAATGAGTTGGAAGATTTTCATGTTACTGATAACACAAGTGTTGACGTAATGCATGATATAATGGAAGGTTTTGCTAATACTGTCATTTCAAAAATATTATTATACTTAATAAATGAAAAATTTTTTTCAGAACAAATGATTAATAATATTTTAAAAACAATGGATTTTTCATTTGAAGCATCAAACGTTCCTATTAATGTATCAATAAATTACGTTAAAAGAAATGGTCATTTAAAAATGTCTGCAAGCGAATTATTATTTTTCGTAAGGTACTTTGGCCTCATGGTAGGAGAGTTCGTACCAGATGATAATAAAGTTTGGTTGCTGTACATAAAACTTAGAGAAATTATAAATATTGTTACATGCCCGCATATTTTGCCTGTATATCTATTGCAGCTTGAAATTTTAATTGAAGAACATCACAAACTGTACATCCAGTTATTCGGTAGTTTGAAACCTAAATTTCATTTTTTATTACACTATATTCGAATGATGTTAAAGAATGGCCCAGTGATTCATATCTCATCTATGAGATTTGAGTCAAAACATAGAGAGACAAAATCGATTCTACAGCTTTCATCATCAAAAATAAATATTTTGAAAAGTGTGGCTATACGACATCAATTGAATTTAATGTATTTAAAATATTCTGAATTTAAAAAGTCATATGTAACTTATGGTCGTGAAATTGACGATGATGCCGTGCACATTCATTTCCCTTCAGCTCAACAGCGTTCCTCTTTAACTAATGTTATTATCAATGATATTCAATACAAGCCAGGGATGATAATAATACTGCGCATTCTTGAAAATTTCCCATGTTTTGGAGAAATAGATAAAATTTTTGCTGTTGATAATAAAATTTACTTTAGGTGCACATCATTTAAAATAATAGGTTTCAATAAACATTATTTTGCGTATAGCGCTGCTATGGATGTAAACTTAAAGATAGTTATAAGTTATGATTCTATACCATCAAGAATACCTTGTTTATTATGTAAAAAAAATAATATTTATTATATTGCAACGAGATACTGTATTTAAAAATATGTAATTTTTATACCAAATTAATAAATATTTTATACAAATACAATTTAAATAATGTAAGTTGAAATTTATTTGATTTTCGTTAATTTTCTTTTTAATACTCCGTACGCAAAGTTGGATTATGTACACGCTTGAATAAAAAAATATTCTGCAAAATAAGCTTTATGTACGTTGTATCAAAAAATATTCGATAGTATTATTAATAGCAGGTCCAATATATCTGTCCTTTTCCAATCAAATAATTGATTTTTCTCGATGCCCTTGTGGAAATTCTGTGGTTTCGCTATTGTTTTTAAGGGCTAAAGCCAAACTTTTACTCATTGCAGGCAACTTCAAAGTTTGTTCATAGATTGTTTATTATTTTAGTAGGTTGGTATATCTATATATGAGCCATTCTAAAAAAAAATATTTTAAACTGACTGCTTGTAGCTCCTTTGATATTAGACTTAGAAACTTGCAACTCACCATAATTATAGCAAATTTTATGTAGAAAATAAGAAAAAATTTTTGAATACGATTAAATTTAATCGTAAGTATGAATAAGTTAAATTTATGTAACCTCCGAAGCCTTTTTTAGATGTGACAAACAACATTTTTATGTTTTATCGATGTTTTTGGGTACCAAAATAAATTATTAATAATAATATTAACATACCATTTTAAAGATCTTGTTTCAATCTTTCATTATGTACTTTGATAAAATTAAAAAATTGTTTTTTAGTTGGTAAAAAATTAACTTGAATGCACGTGATTAAATTCTGCAATTTATTATTTAATTGCAATTTTTTAAATTCATTTATTTAACGTTCGTTTGCATTAGATTCAAAATTAATTTTAATTTATACAATTTTATAATATAAAATTAATAACACATTATGCAACTAGAGAGTAAAGTCGTATATTTCTCCTGAGGGAGAAAGTAGTTTACTTATAATAAAAAAAAATTAAAAATAAGAATATTTTTCAAAATTAAAAAAATTTTTTTAAATTAAAACTACGCTAAGAAAATTGGATTTCAAAAGTAATCCTTCTTTTAGCAGTTGCAAATAATTCCCATGAAAATTTCAAAGCAAATTCATCAACTAATTTACGTAAAATAAAAAAAAACGGAAAAATATAAATTTTTTATCAATTTTGGACTTGAAAGATTATTTATGATAGCAATAAGTTGATTTTGTGAAAAAACTGATACCATGCATTAAGAATTTCTCTGTTAACGGCATGTCGGAGCTGCAGCAATCGAGATTTTTTTTTTTATTTTATCGATATCATTTTAAATTCTTAAATTAAACAAATATAATGACTTGTCCGCACTAAAGTTATATTAGTACAATAATTTTTGTTAAAATAAAAAATCATTTGGACTTGTTATTTTTTTATGAGCTTGGATTGGAAATTAGATATCAAACTCGACAAACCTAACCTTAAAATACGATATATTGAAAGTTTTTATTATAACTTTGTATGTATAATATTTTGGTGGTTTTCTTGAGTTGTCCGCACTAGAGTTTAATCTTACAAATTTTTTCTTTATAGCAAAAAAATTCAATTAAACGCATCGCTTACTCATATAAGTTAAGATTGGAAATATTATTAGAAGGCGGACAGCTTCGTCATGCTCTTAATGCGCAGAACTGAAATTTTGATGTTGGCACTGGAAAAAACCGTGCTAGTCGTTAGAATTTCTCTGCTAATGCGCAGAACTTAAATTTTGATGTTGGCACTGGAAAAAACCGTGCTAGTCATTGAAAATCAATGTGCTGGACCTTAGAAGGTAAAATAGTTAAACTAGCATTGATTAAAATGATACTGTCATGGTTTTTTTCATTATAAAACACGCAATTTTAACCTTCTATTATTTAGCACTAGTTTTTAAGGTGAAAACTTTTTTCCGTGTACTTCCTTTTCAACAGCAAAACAATCAAATTCTTTTCTATATCTACCATCATTTATTGTTCTATCTTCGTCAATAACAACAAATACATACTTATCATCCTTCCAGCATTTAGTACAAAGATTTCTAAATTAATTTGAATTTAAGTCAGTATTCACATGGTCTTCATAGATATGTTTTAGATTAACATCATTTTGACGATAAATTACCGACAAATTAATATTGTCCCAGATGAGATGTTTTGGTAAGCATATGACTGACATAGGTTAAACTATCTAGACTCTTATGTCTTCCCATACTGAAAAAAGCTCTGACGTTACCCTGCTTCTCACAAGCCACATCATGAAAAATCATAATTAAATTAAATAGAGCTTTGTCTAGTGAAACTATATATTCATGCTCACTAAATAGTAAATATGATATACCTTCAATTAGTTTTTAAACTTTTTGAAGAAATTTGTATTTTGGTTGATTTAAGGATTTAGAGTATACATACACATTTTTGAATCTGAGACCATTGGGGTGTGTAATTAGAACCAATAAACTATTAGTTTTCTCACAGTTCGATTAGCCACAGAATACTACTCATATATTATCTGGCAGCAACTCCACATGTCACTGTTTTCTTTTCGCTTTCCCAAAACCAAAGTTGGAGACGGGACGTTTGACGTTCTGCTCAGTAAAATCCATGTTTACGTAACAAAGTCTAATCTGAGATTGTTCTTTTTGAAATTTAAACGCTTGTTTTATACTTTGATCATCAGTTGTAGATCAGTACTTGAAGAAAGATACTCGTGCACAAATACAGAAACACCCTAAGAGTAAGGGATCACTTGATAAAGTAATCAACAACTTATCTATTTAAATGCATATTCGTGGATATCAATATTGTCGTCCGGGAAAAAAATTAAAAAAGCGTCTAAAAAGAGGTGATACAGGTATCAATCTACTTGATCAAGCATGCAAAGAACATGAAATAGCTTATTCTGATAAAAATACTGATCGAAAGGTAGCTGACATGAAGCTCGCTGATTAAGCTTGTCAGCGTATCAGAGCCAAAGATGCAAGTCTTGCCAGAAAGGCATCCGCTTTTGATGTTGCAAATGCTATGAAATTAAAAAGAAAGACAGGAATAGGTGTAAAATTAAGTAAATTAGTAACTACAAGTAAAAAATCATTAAAACCGAATAAACACTCTTGCAAAGTTATTCAATCCACCTTAAGAGGTGCTCTCAAGACCGTTGGCGGCAAGAAAAAAATTATCATCCTACGGGTTCTACCTGTTCCATTAAAAATAGGTCTTTCTTTTCTAATACCACTATCCGCAGTACTAAAAACAACTGGTGCTCTGGCTGCAGAACAGCTAAAACAGTAAATGAAGCTAAAGCTACACAGAAGAATTATGAAGAAAGTAAGAGGCATAATAAAACTATGGAAGCTTTTGCTCTTGAAAAAGTCTTTATCTTATATCATAAAAAATTGAAATGGGATTATTTATGAAACCTCATATCGGTCATGGTAAAGTTAAAAAAAACTTTAATTTTGCTTTGCAAAATCGTCCACTAATTGACTATGATCTTATGAAGTATGCTCGTATGCTGCAAATTCCATATTGCCGAGGTGTTTTCATGAGGAATAATCTGCCTTCTTATTGTCCATGGCATAACGAATCTTCTTTTGTTAACTCAGACGATTTTCAAAGGAAAGGTGCTCACCGGGTATGTTATCAAAAACGAGGTCCAGAAGTAATTCATTTTGATAGTTTTGGTGATCTTAAACCCCCCCTTAAATCTTATGCTATAGTTAAACATACAGAAGTGAAATACAACTATAATAGATATCAGAATTTTGACTCATTTATTAGTGGACATCTTTGTCTTCAATTCTTGAGTGAAAGACTATAAAATAAGAGTTCACAGTAAAATAGAATCATTCTTTTTCAATCAGTCATGGAAGATAGTTTCACTTTGAGTCTTTCAGGCAAATCTTCTATTTTAGAAGCGTAATATTCTCCTTCAATCGAACTAGCTCAGCATAAGAATATTGTTTTGGGTTTAGTTGAACTTTTAACATTTAACTTTATTTCTTATGTTCATAATTCAAATAATAAACTTCGTTTAAATGGAGATATTATCACTACCCCTACTGGCAATCAATTTTCAAAACAAATTTTCAAAACTAAAGGAATTGAATTTGTCTTAAAAACTAATAACAATACTCTCAGAAGTGAAATTAATTGCAGCCATACTATATATCTTATACCGCACGATTCGATCAGTCGTTTCTTCAGCTTCACTCCTTGCATTCTTATAGAAAAAATTCATCGTGGTTCTGATTTACCTGTGAAGATATTGAGAATAAGCACACTCAGAGTATAGTGTAATATTACTGCAAGTGCACATTAACGATAAAAAAGTTCAGAAAATTCATAAGTTCTTCCCGAAAGTTTCTCCAAGATATAAAATCATAGAAGTTCCATGTCATATATTTGCCACTCAGTGTTAAGAGTATAAATTATCTACAAATCTGGATTGTAGATCAAGACGGAAATTTATCAAATTTCCGAGGAAAGAAAATTACTGTTAGACTTCACATAAAATCTGTATAATGGGAATCGTTTATAATTCTAGTGTGCATAAAATTCAGCCATCATGTCAACCCACCATCAGTCGTCCAAAGGTACTGTAACGTTTGGCTTTTCTAGCGAGCTGCGGTTGCATCAGAATTTTGTGAGGATGATCTGCGGCGGTAGATAAAAGCCAAAGTTCAAACTTATAAACTAGTTAAATTAATTAAAGTAAAAAAATTTTTGATAATGAAAAGAAAGAAAAAAAAATAATAAATATAATTTAAGAATTTAACTTTGTGAAAAAGAATAATAATTTATATTAATATTGAAATTTAAAAGTTTAAATAAAATAAATAAACTTAATATTAGAGGTATAAACGGCGGGTCGGAATTACAGGAAAGGTTTTTGCGGAACTAGGTAAATAAGTATATTTGACGACATGGTTTGATTTAAATGTATCTTTTGTCCATTTATTAATAATAAATCAAAGAGTGTTTATAACGACGGTATAAAAAAAACATAAAAATCTATTCTTTAATCTAATTAAACTAAACTAAATAATTTCTTTTGGCTGGCGGTAATAAAGAAAAATAAATTATGGTTCCTTGCTTTCACCGGTAGGTGGCGTGGTGTTTAGCAACCGTCTGTAAAAAAATAAAGAACAAAAAAAAACGACATTAATATCTACAACGCCATTATAATTAACAATTATCTACGGTGGGTAAACGCGAGATCTGTTTTATCGATGGCAGTTACGGCGGCGGTAGGTGGAGGAGTATCTGTGTAGTGGAATCCCCCTACTACTCAGATTGAAGGAAAGGAATACAGGTACGGAGTACTCTTACTGTGCAGAGCATAACTTCTCTACACAGCGAGAGCGGAGGGAGGACTGGGTGAGCCGGCTGCCGTGTGGTTATATATGCTATGGAGCTCGCTGTTCCCATTGCTGGAGTAGCGCCTCGTAGCGGCTGAGCACGGGTACTAAGCTTTAAGCGCGATGCTTGAATTTGCATCGTCGCAGTACTCAAACCGTTAACACGGAAGAGCATCCAGTTTCTCAAAAGCATAGGTCTGAAAGTGAGTGGAGAAGAATAAATTGTATTATACTTTGCTGCTTCCAGATAAATGGACGAAATTCAAAGCATTCAATCAGGTGTCGCATTCGATTAGTTTATTGCTCATTATGAGATTCATGCACATCAACCATCCTTTACATAATAGCTTCAATAGCAGTGATGAAATTCGTATTTCTATCCAGCTCCGAGATCTGTCTTTTACCACCATGCAGTTGTATTCATATACGTGAAAGATTACAAAAACCAAATGGACAAGCACCAACTAAAACTAAATTCATTAACAATGGCATTCGTCATTCGTTTGATGAATTTCGATATGAACTCAATGATGTAGAGATAGATAAAAGTAAAAATGTTGGTTTTAGTAATCTCATGAACGGGTGTATTTCATTCTATCCAAATCAAACTCTAATATTAGAGAATGCAGGCTGACTAGGTGTTGAAAAAGGAAACAATACAATTGTAGATAATCAAGGAAATTTTGACGTTTCTATCGCTCTAAGTACGATTTTGGGCTTCGTAGAAAATCCCAAGAAAATTGTTATTAATGTGAGACATGAACCCATGCTCACAAGATCAAGAAACGACATGAATGCAATAACATAGGAAGGTACCATAGCTAACAATGTAACTGTATATGAAGAGTATCAAATACAAATTTCAAAGGTAGAGCGGTTAATGCCATATGTTATTGCATCTGACAAACAAAAAATTCAGTTATTAATTTTCATCGGTAAAGATAATCCTATCTCTTTGAGTTATCGTTCTTGGAAACTATCTGAATATCCTCTTTTTCCATCAACAAATAAACACGTCTGGACAGTAAAAACTTTAAATCAATTGGAATAACCATGTTTTGTAATTCTTGGATACAATCAAGGAAAAAAGTATAAAAAATAAAAATGCCAGTCAGTTTGATCATTGTAATATTAGTAATGTGAGACTTTTCTTGAATTCCCAATATTATCCTTACAATAATCTGAATCTTGACATATCCAAGAAAAAGTTTGCTATTCTTAAATATGTCAAGAACATGTATTGATGGCAAAGTCAAAGTTTATCAAATTGTAACCGCTCATGGTTATTGATTGTTCACGGCCAAACGAATCTCTAAAGAATGATCCTGTCGATGTAGTTCTAGAATTTGAGTCTAAAACAGACTTACCTGCTAAGGCTTCAGCTTATTGTGTGATCTCACACCATAAGCTGCATCGTTCAGGACAAGCCTATTAATGGAGACGTCAGGGAGCTTGTCTAAATAGTATATTATTCTTACTCTTATGTAAAAACTTTCATTCCAAGATGGTGTATGCAGTAGACATAATTGGTTTTGAGCAAAATAAGTGATGATTATGTTCTAAAAGAATTAGCAATTATTTCTCTTAATAAAAGTATCGATCTTATCGTTCATATTATTGAAAAAACCTTTTTCATGGAAAAGACTCTCTGATAAGTTGCGAGCAGAAAATATTCGTCTCAAACATAATTAGCTTAGAATAGCTTAGAATACTGATGGGGTTGACTACTCTAAAATTGCAAACTTACTTCGTAAATGTTTACATGATGTTACTAAAATTTTTGTTATGAATGAATTCAAACGAAAATAGCTCTTGCGATTTAAGTTTCCCGTTTATAACATCAATTAATACGGTTATCTATCAAATCCATCTTTCAACTGGCTTTCACCAGGACTAAATAAAATGAATGATTTTATAGATGTATATATTGAGTTGATTTATAATTTATAGATAGATTAAATAATTTAGATTTGTATATATTGAATTGAATATTAAACTTAATACGTTTGATTGATTGAATTTAATTTATTTTAAAATGTTTCAGTTAATATCAAAATAGTGAAAGTTAAATAACATATGTATAATAAGAAGATGCATGTAATCTAGTGGTGGAGAAAGCTCCACCAATATTTGACTGAGAGGGATCGCTCTCACTATTGGACAATCATTAAAGATAATTTAATAATTTGAATATAAATATATATTATAATTTATTCTTACCTGTTAGTGCTTATTTAAGTAGATCGATGCTGGGTACGGGCAGACAAACGAATAGGCACGATATGTAAATATATGTATCCTCGAGGTTTATTAATATCTTTTTTAACACTTTTAATACAATAGATTTTTATATGCGTATATATTTTAATAATAGATAAATGTATATGTAATATTAGAAATTACTATTGAAATATAAGAAATTACGGGCAGTGTAAACTTTTTACCAAAAAGAAACCCGGGGTAATGTTCCAATGTCATTTGTTTTATTTGGCATTTATACTCATATTTGTTTATAAGATTTATTATTTTTTACATCAATTTTTATTTATAAATTTTCTTAAATTTTGATAATATGTTTCGTAATGGTTTTTAGGATTCGTTTGGTAATTTCGAAATATACGTTTTGATTCTTTTCTTATAATCTACTTAATTTCGCCTAATAATGAAATAATACAACTGTTCAATAATTGAGGAATTTTAATTTACCAATGTTAATAAAAAAAATACGCATATGACGTAGCACCTCGGTGCTCAGGAGATTGCATATCAGAAGGATAGGCAATCGAAAATAAAAGATGAGTCAATTATTGAACATTTACAACATTATGATTAAAATCTTAAAATTAATCAGGAACTGTATATTCAATCGATGTCAATGGATGTCAATCGATGGAGCAATGCTTATTATGTATTTTGACTCTTAATGAATGATATGGTTAACATGATAAATCTGGTTTGTGTAGCCTTTGCACTGTTCTTGTTTTGTTAATTTTGTAAATCACATTGCACTTTCTTTTGTTTCTTAAAAAATGATTTAATTTTACAATATGCTTACTAAGTTAAATTTATTATCTGATTGACCAATAACTGCATATTTTAGAATAACAAATTTTGAAATAAAAGATACGTCGTGACGTGAGATTATAATACTAAATTTGGTTCTTGTGAATGAAAGAGAATGTTGAGCATACAATTTTTCCTTTTATTTATTTTAATGGCGTACCGAGATTTTTATATAGTCTATGCGGTCAGATACAAAGAGTTACACAGGTAATTTACAAAACATGAAATAAAGTAACATAATATAATTATAATTATAGATTTATGTCAGAACTATTTAAAAAGTTCATGATAACATTAATCATTTTAATATTTAAGGTTTTTTAAATAAGAGTAGAATCACAGTTAACTGGAACATTCAACTTTCTTAAACAGTCGAACATAACTGAACGTTGATCGTTGCAGAGTTCACATTTTCATAGCAGATGATCAAAATCCTGATTTTGTTGTCCGCAAGGACATAATGAAAAAGGAACTATATTTTATCTAGCGAGAGACGAGGCAGAGCTGCAATGGTCAGTTCTTAACCCATTAACGGGCAAAACGAGAATTTTGCGCACGCAATTTCAAGTAAACAATGCAAATAGAAAATAGAGTTTATTCTCTTCCAGAGTCACTTTTATAGGATTTTTGGGTGTGCTCTTTCAGAATTTGAGATTTTTTTTTCATAAAATCTTGAAGAACCCTATTATTTTCTTGTTTTTTTTTTTAGAAAAAAAGCTGAATTTTTTCTAAACTTTTTTATTTAAGTCAATTTTTTTTGTTACTGCTTTTAAATAATCATATAACAACCAGAATTGATTAATTTGATTTAATTTTTAGTACGGGATAAAATTGAAAATAATTTGATGAAACATAATATAAAAATATATGTACACATGTGCTTAAAGTAAAAAAGCGTATAATTTATTCCATCAAGTGACTATTTCTCACTCTAATTCCATAAGAAAAACAAAGATGGTACGATATTTGATATAAATAAACTGAGAACTGGGAACTTAATATATGACCATGAATTTGAATTATAAAATTAATTTTTACGTTAAACATTCTTTAAAAAACAAATGTTTATTTCTAATAAAAATATCTTCACAAATGTATTTTATATAAATGAAATACGACATTTGAAGTGAAAAAACCATAAGATTAAAATACACATATTTGGTTGATTTTAAATTTGAATATTTCAGAATAATAAAATAACTATTTGGAATTACTTAACAATACTTTTTGCATCTAATATAAAATTTTAATAAGATACAAATATTACAAAGTGTATTTATTACAAGTAAGGTTAGCATATTATGAATATTCTAATTTTTAGAAAATTCTTGATATTAATAGATTATTAATTTAAAAAATTAAATAATTTTTCATTGATGACAAGTAACTTTTCAAATGTAAATGTCAATCAAGTAACTTTTCAAATGTAAATGTCAATCAAATAACATTTTCATCGAAATAAATTTAAATGCTATAATTATTAAAATAAACATTTTTATCTAACTACAATCCATTGTAATAATAATTTTTTAATATATATATATATATATATATATATATATATATATATATATATATATATATATATATATATATATATATATATATATTTATATATATTAAAAAATAATAATTTCATTTAATGAACAGTTATATAAATATTATATATTTATAATTGTATAACTCAATTTATTAAACTAAAATTTTATTCAGTTATCATTCAAAGAATAAAGTATTTAAATTAGTTTTCATAAAAATATATTGTTTGAAAAGTTACTTGTTAACAATTATTTATAAATAATATACTATTAACCGTAATTACATTTTCATTTGTACACGTGTTTGTATTGAAATGAATTGTCATTTATATATAAATTGTTAACAATTAAATATTTAAAAATTGTGAACAGTTAAATATATTAAAATTATATTTACCTTAATTACATTTTCATTTGTACACGTATTTGTATTTAAAGGAATTGTCATTCATATGAAAATTGTTAACAATTAAATATATTAAAATTCATTTCATTACAGCAATAATATTTTTAATAAGAGAAACATATTAATTTTTAAAATATATCAAATTACCTCATTTGAAAAATTATCATTACACGATATAAAGATATTTTTTTTAATATCGTTTGAACATAAATTTCATGAAATAAAATTTTAAGAAATTAATTATTTAATATAAAATTTTTTTAAATAGGTAATTATAAAGATAGGAAAATATATGAAATATGAATAAATTTTTCTGATTATATTTATAATTATTATTTATATTTATATTTATAAACTGTCTAGATAGAAGTGAAATTTCTCTTAAAAAAGTAAACATTTCAAAAGAAAATGTACTTATTATTTGCGAAACACTTATTATAAATGCGGAAAAAAATGATATTCTGTAATATCACTTTAAAATTTGTATTAAATAGATAGAGAGATATTGATTTATTTTGTAAAAAGAGTACAAAAAGGCGTGTAATACATCAAACAATAGGTAATAATTCTATATAAAGTATTGCGCATGATAGGATAAGATATCACAGTCGAATATTAAAATTAATATATAATACTGTATCAGTAAGTCACTTTATAAAAGCGATATCACAGACTATTCTAAATGCACGCAGAAAACCAGAAAATATAAAATGCAATAAAAAACAGTCTTTAAAATCTATCAGTCATAGAATTGAAATCAAATAACATAATATAAAAGATAAATCACTGTCATGACATCAAATGAAGATAAAATTGGATAATACTATAAATATAAAATTGGACAATAAAACAACAAAGTAATGATAAATAATTAAAAATAAAAATAAATTAAATAATAAAAACATTCAAAGAATAAAAACTTGATATCAGAGATGTCATGACTGCTGATAAAAACAGAATCACTCATTCTTTTTGCATTCATTCATCCATCATTCGCGCTAACAAATACATTCACACCTTCAATCTATATATAAGACAAAACAAAATAAATTAACATAAAAATTAGAATACTTAAAATTAAGTTCATTCGAGGTCGAGTAAGTACCTCTACAAAGCCGACTTGAACCTGCTCAGCGATGGAAGATTTTTTATATCAGCAGGCAGGAAGTTCCAAAAATGCGCACCTTGAACTTGAAAGGAATTTCTTCCAGTCACAGTACGCATGAAGGGCACTGCAAAATCCTTAATCTCTCCCCTAGTGTCTACCCTCAGTACATATCTAGTGAAGAGACTCACTAGATACTCAGGAGTATTAATGCGCACGATTTTGTACATAAGTACGACCATAAAATACTGTCTCCTTGAATCAGTACGCAGCCAACCGAGCGCAGCTCTATGAGGAGAGATATGATCGCCCATTCCTACGCCTAATACATATCTCACTTAATAATTTTGTAGTCTTAGTAATCGTCTTCTCACTCCCTACGAAGCATCGAGCAGAACTACTGAGCAGTAGTTGAGGTGCGGAAACAGCAACGCGGCTGCGAGTTGTTTACGCAGGGCCTCAGTGGTGTACCGACGAAAGAACCGCAAACTATAAATTATCCTATTAAATTTTTTAGTCATTATATTAATGTGTGGCTCCCATGACAACTTAGCGTCAAGCACAACACCAAGGCTCGTAACGGTATCAGAGAAAGATATGCCGACACCTCCTTCAAGCTCAATCGTTCTCGGCTCACCAACTTAAAAGTCATTAATAAATTGACTTCTGCCAAAAACGATCGCCTTAGTTTTGCTTGCATTTAATGTGAGAGGAGCATCGACAGTCCATCCTGACACCGCCTTGGTCACCCTCTGCATAGTACGAATACCTTCATTCAGATGTTCATAAGGGACCTTAAAATAGATTTGGAGGTCATCAGCATATAATATGTGCTCGACAAAACAAAGGTCGAGCGTGTCACAGATGTTATTAATGTAAAGGCAAAACAACAGAGGTCCCAGCACTGAACCCTGTGGAACTCCTAGATTGATTGTTAGCCAATCTGAATCCTCTTTTACATGTGTGAAACCCATTTGTTTCCTACCTAATAAATAGGAGCTAATCCACTCGAGTGCAGCCCTGGAAAACCTCATCGATCTAAGGCTCGCAAGCAATTTGGAGGGGGAGATCGTGTCGAATGCCTTACTAAAGTCAAATAGAAGTAATATCGTGGCAAGTTTCTTGTCAAGACCTGAGCTTATGTCGTCTGTAAGTTTAAGTATGGCAGTCTGCGTAGAATGATGCTTTCTGAAACCAGTCTGCAAAAAATCAAGTATTTTTGTGTCATAATATACTCTTGCAGTTGGTCGTGGGCAATCTTCTCTAAAATATTTAAATGAAAACATAATATTGCTATGGGCCTAAAATCTTCAGGCATTTTAGATGCAGGGCACTTCTTTAAAGGCACAATGCGTGCACGATTCCAAAGGCAAGGGAAGACCCCCCGCACAAAAGAGGAATTGAACAGAATCACAAGATGCTCTGCATTAACCGGTAGTGCTTTAAGTATCACGCTCTGCGGGATGCCATCCTCGCCACAAGCCTGAGATGAAAAATGCGAAATCGCAAGGAATACATCATTAATATTAATTGGCTTATTAGCAAAGCCACTTTCACTACATTTAAGAAGAATCCTTTCACGTTCCGCAGTATCATCGTGTGGCTAGACTGACACCCCTACAAAATGTGCATTGAGCTGATCTGGAGTGAATCCATTCAAGTCCCTTTGAGGTCCGGACAGGATTCCCAGATCTTTGTCATGATAATAATTTGTTTCTGCTTGTTCCGTCTATTTGTCTATTGTTTTACGCAGTTGCGAAAATTCGGAGAGATATCGCTCCTCCTTCGTCCGTTTGAATCTACGATACGTGGCATCTCTCTCGCGCCGCATTTGCGACAATTCTTTATCTATCCAAGGAAATTCATCTTTACCAATTTTAAGCGTTTTTAGTGGCGCCAGATTTTGTATTGCTGCCGTAAGGTTGTCACAGAAGCAGCCAAGTGCAGATTTCGGGTCAACTGTACCAACTGTGAATGGCGTCCAATCACAGCCGGCCAAACTCTGTACCAATAAGTTTGGACAGATATCTTTATAATTCCCATACTTAATTAATCTATTATCTGTCTTGATATGATTACATGAAATACATACATCAACTAAGTTGTGCCAACTGTGCAAATTCGCCGGTAAGTTGCGTGCGTCAAGTACTGTGTCATTATCGTCCACAAGAATCAGGTCAATCCACGTGTGAGACGTTAAAGTGTGATGCGTGGCACCGTGCTGAACCAACTGTAATGAAAGCTCAGTCGACGATTCATTAATAAGTTTTGCATCACTGCTCTCGCGCAGAAGATCGGCATTCAGGTTTCCCATTATAATTTTATGAGAGTATTCAGAGGCAAAATTTCTTAAGTTATCCAAAAATCGGTATTTCTCAAAAAGGCAATTGCAGGAGGTCGATAAATAACAGAAACCAACACGGCTTCGGAGCTGCCTAATTACACGAAACAAAAAATATACTCAGCTACCTCCGGTTTACCTTCACTATGATTAGTTTGAGTATCCGAAGTAGCCAAAATAGTGCACTTTGAATTGTCTTTAATATACAAAGCCACTCCTCCACCACGCAAGTTTCTGTCCTGTCTGAATACTTTATACCCCTTGACCCGAATGACGTCATCCGAAACAGATGGACCCAGTCAGGTTTCAGCCACTCTAAGTATGTCGCAAGAAAGACCATCACTCAGAAACTCACGTACCTGCGCAGTGTAAGCCCTCAACTAAGTCACATTCAAAAAGCACGCTCGCAGTTCATCCCTCCTCCCTTTACGACTCTCAGAGGAGGTCCGGCGCAGTCATTGGGGAGAGGCCACATTCGACGTTACTCCATTATTTGTACTTAATGATTAATTTGTCGACATATTTCGTTAAAGATCAGAGGCTTCATTATTATCACATATATTATTATTGCACTTGATATTCGATGGAGTTTCAGAATTTTCATTAGTTACACTTACACCGTTTTCTAATTTCTTACTATCTGTCAGTAAATTATCTGAGTCATTTTCATTAAAAAAATTGTGAGCTCTCTCCCCTCTCTCCCTTCTCACCAGAAATTTACCATATCTGTGCCAAACAAATTTAAAGCCTTTTTCTTGGGCATACTTTTTTAATTTTTTGAAATCAACATATTTTTCTTTAGGCAAAAATTCATCAATATGATTCATTAGTATTAAATATGATCATTAGAAGTACAATTATTTCATTATGTTGAATTTGTTGTCAAAGTTTGATAATATTTCCCCATAAGGTGATATAAAAATTAACTGTCACATTTAACTGTCTTTCCATTTTATTGCTGAATTTCCATAAAAAGGAATGTATTAACTTGTAGTATGTAGCATGATGATTATTTATTAAAATTTTTAAATTATTCCAATCATTAGTTTTTAAGATATTTAGATTTCTGATTCCAAATAGAAAAAATTTAGTAAATAATATTGTAACCTAAACTTCTCAAAAACTAATGAATTGATTTATTCAAAAATTTAACTTGATAATCTTCGTGATACATACTCCTCTTACAAATATCTCTTTATTCAAAATTTTTAAATACAATGGAAATATGATCAATATTTATGGGTGCGAGAGTACTGTCCATTTTACATCTCCTTAAATAATTTATACTTATAAAATTTACATAATATTTTATAAAAACTATTAAAGTGATAATCACATATTTAATATTATTTAAAGCTATGAATAAAAAGTTTAAAAAATTATTATTAGTGATAACTTATAAATAGTTATATTATTTTATTAAAAATATTCTTAACTTAAATAATTAACTTCATGTTAAAACTAAATTTAATAAGCATTCAATTCCACAAGTTATTTGAAAAATTTATCATTATTAAAAGTTATTAAAAAGTTATTTATAAAAAGTATTCCCATATCGAAATTTCAAAATTCTATTAATTTCATTTTTTATTCTTTACATTAGAGAATTAGTTTTGATGTTGAAATTTTTTTGTGATATGCAATATATATATATATATATATATATACATAACGGTGCGATTCTTCCGGGCATACTAAAGAAATAATCACCTCAAAATGTGATACTTCTTATGGAAACTGAGGACAAAATTGCTGCCCGGAAACTACCGTTGCGGATACAGGTTTTCCGGGCTGCCCGGAAACTACCATGACACTTCGGGGATCATCCCGGAAACTACCCTTAAATACAAATATACATATATATATATATATATATATATATATATATATATATTATCTTATAGTAAAATATTTTATCACATTGTATGAAAATTATTTTGTAAAAGTAGAATAATACTATGAATAAACAAATGATTATAAGAAAATATTGAAAACTGTATATAACAATAAAAAAGCGTTAGGCTCGAGATAAATAATAATTGTTTATTATCATTTATGAAATTTTTAAATGTAGATACTGTAAATATCCGTAAATAACTGTAAATAAATTAAAGAATACAAGTATTAGAAATAACTCAAAATAATTTTCATTTTAGTTCTTTTTACAACAAGCTTTTATTAATTATTAAGAAAAAACATATATATATATATATATAGATGGGACATTTCACACCAACTGGAAGAGCATAAAAATAAAAATCTCTGAAACTCTAAGAATATATCCTGTTTGTTACTCAAAATGTGTAAAAAAATTTTCAAGGATTTAGATTGGAAGGATCAAGAGCCAAAGATCCTTGAAATTTGGAAATTTTTTAAAATATTTGGAAAAGTCATAACTTAATAATTTTTTTTCCTGAAAATCTTGATGTTTTCGAGATAAATTCATAAGAATACTTTTTGTTGTAAATAAAGAGCAGAGTTAACATGATTCTTTACAGATCTGAATTTTGAAGTTTTCTATTGGTTCTTATATGTATTACATGGTAATTGAAATTACTCATTGTTTGCCACTTCAGAAATTGCTTTTGGCGGGCTTATTTTTTTTTATTTTACATGAACTCAAAAATTAATTTTTGATCATGTAAGTCAGAGCTATCAATGAAGAGTTATGGCAGTATAGAATATATATTTTCATGTATGATTTATTTTCAATATGAAAAATGAATTAGACATGCAAATATACTTATATTCAATATAAAAAAAGTAAAATTTGACCAAAAATTTTTAAAAATTTCCAAATTTAAAGGATCTATGGCTCTTGATCCATCGATCCATACATCCTTCCCATCTTAAGCCTTGAAAATTTTTTACACATTTCGGGTAACAAGCAGAATATATTCTCAGAGTTTCAGTGATTTTTATTTTTTTGCTCTTCCAATTGGTGTGAAACGTTCCATATATATCTTTATATATATATATATATATATATAAATGTATAATATCCGAAAATAACCATTTTTTATTGTTATATTGTTTTTACAAATTTTATTATTATTCATTTATCATATAACAATCAATTCAAAGCAATTCTTTTGTGAATATCTTTGAAAAAAGTTCATTGAAAATGAATTGAAATTCTTAAAAGAATTTTAATATTCAATAATGGTTTTGACTAAGAAAGATAAATTGATTGTTAACGGGATGTCGGAGCTGCAGCAATCAAGTTATCCCTTTTTTATTCTATCAATATGTTTTTAAATTCATAAATTGAACCAATGTAATGACTTGTCCGCACTAAAACTATGTTGATAAAATAATTTTTGTTAAAATAAAAAATCATTTGGACTTGTTATTTTTTTAAGAGCTAGAAATTAGATATTAGATATAAAGCTCGACAAACCCAACCTTAAAATACGAAACATTGAAAGTTCTTATTACAACTTATTATGTATATTATTTTGGTGGATTTCTTGAGTTGTCTACACAAGAGTTTATTCTTACAAATTTTTTCTTGATAGTGAAAAAATCGATTACACGCATCGTTTATTCATAAGTTAGAATTGGAAATATAATACGAAGGCGGATAGTTTCGTCATGCTCTTAAAGGACAGGGATTGTATAGTGAAACTGCGTCCATATTGACTGATATTCATTTATTAGAATTTAATAATATTTCAAACTGGTGCACCTCATTTAACATGTAATTAACTTTACTAATTCAAAGACCACTACATATTAATTCAGTACCGATTGATGGACAATTTATACAGTTATTATTTTCTGGAAATTTCGTAAAAGGTAACCGAATTTTTGTGTAAAATTTAAATCTTAAATATCTACAAGATAAGCATAAAATTTATATCTACAAATTATTTCCAAACAAATCAGAATTGAGCATAGTATTCGAAACAGTACAATCACAAGCAGATAATTATGTTGTGGCGTTTTTGCAATTGTTTTTGCTGTTACAATACTTTATAATTTAGGTCCATGTTGTTTAAGATATGATCTTTTTTAAATGCGATTACGTTTATCAAGAATTTTTAAAACGCAACAAATAAGAATGTTTCCCGTTTTACAAAATTATAATAAGGCAAATATTAATACGATAATCCACCGGACATGATAAGGAGGAGTTTTTGTCATGAGCAACGTCTAAATCAAATACCAATAAATTTAGATTTCGCCGAGCTTAAACTATAAGAAAAAAAACTCACAAATGCATTTATTGGCAGAACAAAAAAAGATCATGCGAATGTATCGTAAACAAAAGAATTCGAATCATGAAACAATTTTGATGGGAATTGACAATGACATTTCAGATACAAATTTTTGAAAACCAAATAATGATATAATGAAAATCGATGATATTCACTTAAATTATAACGATAATAAAATTAGGACTGTTAAGATTAAATTAAATGAAGTAAAAAAAGAATAAAAAGAAAAAGATGAAAAAGAAGCTTTATTTGTAACAGGACTTAGGAGCATGACAAAGCTACCTCCCTTCTAATAATATTTCAAATCCTAACTTATGAATAAACGATGCGTTTAATCAAGTTTTTTTGCTACAAAGTAAAAATTTGTAAGATTAAACTCTAGTGTGGACAACTCAAGGAATCCACCAAAATATTATACATATAAAGTTATGATAAAAACTTTCAATGTAAACTTATTAGTGAACAATATAATGAATACGAGACAATGGTACAAATAAAGAATCAAAAATTGGAAAATGCCGATATTATTAAGAAAACACAAATAAAAAATGATTGTTACCAATTAAAAGAATCACACACAAGGTGTAAACAAATAGAAATTAATGACAATAAACATGTTTATAATGGTACTACAATAAATGAACCAATAGATGAAAATAAGCGAGAACATAAATATGATTCTTATCAATTAAAGACATTATTTATTAAGTGTAAACTTTTAAAAATTAAAGACAATAATTATAATGAAAATTACAATAATAATAATTATAATAACAATCATAATATTGTATTGAACAAAGTTATTGATAAAACAATAAAGGGCAAAGTAAAAAAAAAATTAAAGAAATAAAATGAAAAAATATTAACTGGGAAGAATAATTCAAAACTGATTGGTTGTATAGAAAATATATATTTCGATAAAAATCTCATATCTGAAAATAACATTGGTTCCATGACAAACACATGTGTTTATTGTGATGCAAAACATTTTGCTTTCAAATATACTAAAAGTAACGATTTCTCCAATTGATATCATAAAGGTAAAGTAGAATTGTTAAAAAATCCTCCTTACCCAGAACAATTAAAGTTTTTAGCAACTGAATCAACGGAAAAAATTATTGATTTTCGACGAAACGTTAGGTTGTACAATGAAGCTTTAGCATTCGCAAGTTTTAGTGCCAATTCTGATACATTGCCGGGTAAAGGACTACAAGTTATTAGAATATGTGGACAAATTCACTAAAATGTATATGCGTTACATCCTAATAAAGATGAAGCACGTGAATATGGACAATTATATTTTAGATAATGAAATTACAACGATTGAACCGAATAAGTTTAATATGAATTTAACATTATCAAAACATTTAGATATCTTGATAAGAGACATTAACCCTTATGCTGAAGCCTATAAAATGATGCTTAAAGTAGAAGAAGAAAAACTACAATGACATGCAAAAATCTATTGTCCTCCAAGAACTGTTACTATGTCTATTGTCCGCAATAATAATTTGGATAAAAATAGATATAATCTACCTACCTGTAATGATGTTGCAATAGTATATGTTGAAGAAGACGATCTTCCTCCTATTAAACGTGATATTGACATTTACTCTGAGTATAATATACCAATTAGTATACCGACAATTAGCAAACATACAGATCCTATGACATATATGCTTATTCATCCTAATGGTGATTTTGGATGGATGCCAAATATGAAAAGTAAATTTGGAAAATCTAATATTTCGAATTTGAAATTTTATAATTATAGATTTGGTATTAGAAATAAATTTAATCCATGTCTTAATAAGGGAAAATTATCTCAACAGTTCATTGTTGATGTTTTTGTAAAAGTTGAAACTTTCAGATTATATTTCATACGAAAAAACCAAAACGTATTAAGAAGTGATTGTTACAAAGGTGTTATGGACTATTTACATAACAAAAAAGAGTTAGATTCTTTAAAAATTGGAAAAATGGTAATATTACCGTCAAACTTTACAGGAAGTCCACGATTTTAAAAATAAAATTAGATTGACTCAATGACACTTGTAAATTATCGTGGTTAACCTGACCATTTTGTAACAATGACCTGTAACCCATATTGAAAAGAAATAACTGAAAACTTGAAAATTTATGAAAATGCAATAGATAGACTAGATATTATAACAAAAGTATTTTATCAAATAGTAGAAGAATTCAAAAATTTAGTACTAAAAAAGGGAATATTAGGAAAATGTATTGCATACAGTTATGTAATTGAATTTCAAAAACGAGGAATACCGCATATGCATATGTTATTACTCTTAGATAAAAATGATAAATTTGACATTCCCGAAAAAGTTGATAAAATAATAAGTGCAGAAATCCCAAATAAAGATAGTTACCAAAATTATATAGTATTGTTTAACAATTTATGATACGCGGTCCCTGTGGTATGCAAAATATAAATTGTCCGTGTTTGGATAAAAATACAAAACAATGTACTGCAAATTTTCCAAAAAAAATTTAATAATACAACAACATTTAAATCCAATAGATATCCACCATACAAACGTAAAAATGATGGCGTCAAAATAATTCTCAAAAATAAATTTACAGAATGAATTGCAGATAATGGATTTGTTGTTCCTTATAATCCTTACTTATTATTGAAAAATATTGGGCCCAAAAAATAGAGAGCCCAAGAATATATAAGAATCGAAAAAATATTGGGCCCAAAAATATATTAGACCCAAAAAAATATTGGAACCAAAAAAAAATTGGGCCCAAAAAAATATAGGGCCCTATAAAATACAATGTCCCAAAAATATAAAGCCCAAAAAAACACAGAGACCAAAAAAATATTGGGCCAAAAAAAATATAGGGCGCAAGAAAATATAAGGCCCAAAAAAATATTAAGCCCAAAAAAGTACAGAGACTAAAAAAATATTGGGATCAAAAAAATAAAAGAAGCAGACATTATTGACAATATTTTATAGACAAATATTGGGCCCAAAGAATATAAGGATTAAAAAAAAGGTCCAAAAAAATGGGCACTGAATAAAAATATGGGGTCCAAAATAATATAAGACCCGAATAAATATGGCCCTAAAAGAAGCTTATGACTAATGCGTACTAATTATAGAAGGCCAAATAAAAATTGCTACTCTTATTACCAGAAGAATAGACACATTTAAAAAATGCGGAGATCCGGAGAACCAGAAAAACGGAAAAAAGTGGTTTTACTTTAATATAATACGAGCAAAATTTACCTCGCTCCTGAGGTCGCTCGGTTGTGTTTTCATATATTATATTATTATATATAAATTTGTATTGATATAGATATAGATATTATTTTATTTTGTATTATAATTACAAAAAGAGTGTGTAAAATTACAAATATAGTGCAACGAGTCCGAAATGCATTTGAATTATTAAAATGAAGAAAAAAATTTTAAGTTAAGTTCGGTCGGTAAAGTAGAACAATCTTAATGTATTTTGCGAAAAAAAATATATACAGTAATCAGAAAAATTTATTTTTAATAAAAAAGCATTGAAAAATAGATAATGAAATTTCCTATAAAGAGATTTTTAATAAAATATTAATTTTTTTAATTGTAACAATAATTCAAATTTGAACGAAAAGCCCGCTATTGCCCGGTCCGCATGTCCGATTCTCATTGGCCAAGGGACCAAGAGAGAAGCGCGGCGCTACTTTTCTCTCACTATTGATAAGGGAGAGAGGCAAAGAGACGCGATGCTAACACGTTGGTACAACATTACACTTAATTATAACATTAATTCAATCAATTTTTCGATCGCTTAACTTAATTAATAAAGAGACAATTTAAGACAAGCATTTTTTCTCGTTACTCTAATTTTAAGATGCTAATCGTCATAAAAAATATATAATTTAAAATAGGTTTGAATTACTAGTGTAAACGGGGCTTTTAGAGTATCTAACTACTAGCAAAGACTCTAAAACAGAATTAATCGAGTTAAGAAGGGGCCGAACTATCTGTCTTTGTCTAATAGCGTTTTTCATCATTTATGTAAACACTATCCGGTATAACAAGAAAAAAATAGCAGCCCCCGCTAGATATTAGTATAATAAGTAAATTTTGTAATAATAACCAAATTTTTTCACTGCGTAGTTTTTGAATAATTAGAGACCAACCAAAAAAAGATAGGTTATATTCTAGATTGCTAGTAGCTCTCTAATTAGTCAAAAACTATGCAGTAAAAAATTTGGTTGTTATTATAAAATTTACTAATTATACTAATATCTAACGGGGGCTGCTATTTTTTTCTTGTTATACCGGATAGTGTTTACATAAATGATCAAAAACGCTATTAGACAAAGACGGATAGTTCGGCCCCTTCTTAAATGATAAATTTTAAGAATGAAATATAGTAATTATATGATGTAATATTCTTTTTTATAAGATAATGCACTTTTTCTAAATAAATTAACATCTTGCGGGAAATTTCATAGTGCAGTAATGTATTTATTATCTGATACAGTAAGTAGATGGGGGTATTCGTATACGCTAGGAACAAATACAAAGAGATCTCTGCACATATCTACGTGACAGCTTAGATGAAGTAGATTATCTAGATGACCAATTACGTAAGAGGGGATCAGTGAGCTCGGGTTCTCGCAGCGCGAGGATCGTATATAGATTCTCTCTCGGACCGCCCAAGTTATTAATACTAATAGATTAAATTAATTGTTTGAGCCGGTCTGTGTCACAGTCGGTAAGAGCATTGGATTCGTATTCTCGCGGGACCGTGGATCGAATCCCGCTCGCGGCTGTTTTTCAAGCAAGCACCTCTGTTACATGTGCTTTGTTCTTATGAACACACTTACGAGCTCCGTCGTTAAAGGACGAAAAGTAACTCAGTTGCTTAAGGCAGCTGGCTTGTGTCCTAGTGGATCGGGGTTTGACTCCCTGGGAAAATTGGGAAAAACAATTTTCATAGTTTTCCGTGGGGAAGAGAACCCGAAGAACACAAAAAACACAAAATACAGAGTTCCTCGGAACACAAAAATTAATAATAAACAAGTCCCCTCGGGGCAAAAAAATAACTAATAAATAAAAATTAATGATGGCCTATGATGATAAATCCAAAGGCCAATTAAAGAAGAAGAAGAAGAAGAAGAAATTAATTGTTTTCTTTGCTTTTACTTCGTGCAAAGTCAGAACAAGACATGATTTTTTTTTATTTGTTTTTCTTAAGTTTTTTTTTCTCTATTTCCTTGCTCTCTAAATTTATATTTTATTTAGCAAGTGTTAAATAATAGAGAATTATAAATACTTTAAAGACTTTTTCGCGATTGAACCCGAATTAATTTTTTTTATTATACGTAATCCTGCGTATAAGGTATCTCTGTGCAGGATTACTTGCAATAATTACTTATAATAGAAAAATAGAGTCAGTGTATTAATAGTGATTGTGAACTAACACACATAACCAATACAATATCTTTATTTTTACTAATAAGGGGAAAGACTAGGCCTTCGGCCAAAAAGCCCCGAGTGCTCGTTTTATGTTCTCATAGAACCGCTGCGCATTGCACAAAAGCCTGATGGTGATCGGTGTGAAAGGGTGCTGAAAAGCTGCCCTTATCCAGTGGACACCACGTGCATTTTATGCCTGGTGATGCACAGCTTACCGTACACCAGGGATTAAGGCTATTTTGTCTGTTTCAGGTTATGTGCGATAAAACCAACGATACACACGACCTATTTGTACTAGAATTGATCGATATAAATAGCATCTAAAAAGTCAAGAAAAATCGAGAGTGGTTCCTCCTTCTTTTTTTTCTTTCTGCTAAAAGATATTTTTTTCTTTAATTTTAAATTAAAATACTTTTCTGACTCATTAATTTTTATTATTAAATTTAGATATTTCTTCTTCTTGAGATCTTTATTTAAAAGTAATTTAATTAAATATTCAAGACTTAAATATTTAATTAACAGTTCAATCATAATTAATTTTATATATATATATATATATTCAACGACGAACTTTGTAATAATATAATAATAAATGAGGAAGATTTATAAAAGACGTCAGATACCTGATTAACTCAAAATAAAATACAGTATTATTTATTTCTCAAACCGCCTTATGTCAATTGTATGTGGGTCTTAGATTAAGTGTCATTTTGCATGCTAATATGTTTTGTCTAAAATATAAAGTTATTAAAAGAAAGTTTATGTAACTTCAAAACACGAACCCAATGGATATTGCTAAATCGTAAAGTCGGCGAGCATACTAACTTTACCAGAAGAAGGCAAGATTGGTATCACTCTTTTGCTGCTTATTTATAAATTATTGTTTAAAGAATACATGTATATATATTCTGATAAGAAAGGAATAAGGTAAGATCGATAAATCAAACGACAATTGAATATAAAAGTAAACTTAGCCAATCTTGCTATAAATTCTTAACATTTTGACGTTACAATAGTTAAAATACATTAAATACTTGAAATAGGCTTGCATATATAAAATCAAAATAATACAGTACGATATCACAGTCATAAAACATAATAGAGATAATAATACTGTAATAGTAAGTCAATAAATTAAATAAAAGTGATATCACAGATAACACGAATAAATACAAGCAAAGAGTATAAATAATATAATTAAAAATCAGTCTCAAATATATATCGGTCAAAAGAATTACATAAAATCTAGCGTGTAAAAAGCACAGTCAAAATATCAGCAGTATACAGTAAATTAAAATCACAGAACAATAAGGTTCAATGTAAAGTAATATACAAGTCAAGCTAATAAAAATATAATCATTCACTCTATGCACACACATCCTACAATCACGCCAATAAATACAATCATGCCTTAAATCTATAAAAGGAACATCACATAATAAATTAGCACATATGATATAGTCCGAAAATAATACTGTTTAATCGAGGTCGAGTAAATACCTCCTCAGAGCGGCATTAAACCTGCTGATTAATAAAAGATTTTTTATATCAGCAGGTAGGGAGTTCCAAAAATGCGGACCTTGAACTTGAAAGTAATTTCTCCCAGTCTCAGTACGCATGAAGGGCACTGCGAAATCCTTAATCTCTTTCCTAGTGGCTACCCTAGGTACATATCTAGTGAAGAGATTCACTAGATACGCAGGAGTATTCATGCGCACAATTTTGCACAGAAGTAAAGCCATAAAATAATGTCTCCTCGAATCAGCATGTAGCCAACCCAAAGCATGTCTATGGGGAGAGATGTGATCACCCATCCTCACGCCTAATACATATCTCACACATGAATTTTGTAGTCTTTGTAATCGTCTTCTCAATCCCTGCAAAGCATCAAGCAGTAGTCTGAGTACTGAGCAGTAGTCGAGGTGCGGAAACAGCAAGGCAGCTGCGAGTTGTTTACGCAACGGCTGAGTGGTGTGCCGACGAAAGAACTGTAAACTATACATTATCCTATTAAATTTTTTAGTCACCATATTAATGTGCGGTTCCCATGACAACCTAGCGTCAAGCAAAACACCAAGGCTCGTAACGGTATCCGAGAAAAATATGTCGACACCTCTCTCAAGCTCAATCGTTCTTGGCTCACCAGCATAAACGTTATTAATAAATCGACTACTGCCAAAAACGATCGCCTTAGTTTTGCTTGCATTTAATGTGAGAGAAGCATCGACAGCCCATCCCGACACCGCCCTTGCCGCCCTCTGCATAATATGAATACCTTCATTTAGATGTTCATAAGGCGCCTAAAAATAGATTTGGAGGTCATCAGCACCTAATATGTGCTCGACGAAACAGGGGTCGAGCGTGTCACAGATGTTATTATTGTAAAGGCAAAACAACAGAGGTCCAAGCACTGAACCCTGTGAAACTCCTAGACTGGTTGTTAGCCAATCCGAATCCTCTTTTACATATGTGGAAACCATTTGTTTCCTACCTGATAAATAGGAGCTAATCCACTCGAGTGCAGCCCTAGAAAACCTCATCGATCTAAGGCTCGCAAGCAATTTGGAGGGGGAGATCGTGTCGAATGCCTTACTAAAGTCAAATAGAAGTAATATCGTGGCAAGTTTCTTGTCAAAACCTGATCTTCTGTCGTCTGTAAATTTAAGTATGGCAGTCTGTGCAGAATGATGCTTTTTGAAGCCAGTCTGCAAAGAATCAAGTATTTTGTGTGTCACAATATACTTCTGCAGTTGGTCGTGGGCAATCTTTTCGAGAACCTTTGACAGAAAACATAATATTGCTATGGGCCTGAAATCTTCAGGCATTTTAGATGCAGGGCACTTCTTTAAAGGCATAATGCGTGCACGCTTCCAAAGGCAAGGGAAGACCCCCCGCACAAAAGAGGCATTGAACAGAGTCTCCATATGCTCTCCAATAACCGGTAGTGCTTCAAGTATCACACTCTGCGGGATGCCATCCTCGCCTCAAGCCTGAGATGAAAAATGCGAAATCGCAAGGATAACATCATTAATATTAATTGGCTCAAAAACAAAGCCACTTTCACTACACTCAGAAAGAATCCTTTTGCGTTTTGCAGTATCATCGTGTGGCGAGACTGACACTCCCGCAAAATGTGCAATAAGCTCATCTGAAGTGAATCCATATCAAGTCCCCTTGAGGTCCGGACAGGAGTCCCAGGTCTTTTAACACCTTCCAGACATTACCTCTAGCAAGAGCATCGAACAGTCTGTTATGATAATAATTTGTTTTAGCATTTATAAATTTGGCATCACTGCTCTCGCGCAGAAGATCGGCATTCAGGTCTCCCATTATAATTTTGTAAGAGTATTCAGAGGCAAAATTTCTTAAGTGATCCAAAAAATCGGTATTTCTCTGAAAGGAAATTGCTGGAGGTCGATAAATAACAGAAACCAACACGGCTTTAGAGCTGCCCAATTGCACGGAAAAAAAATATACTCAGGTACCTTCGGTTGACCTTCTATAAGATTAGTTTGAGTATCCTAAGTACCCAAAATAGTTCACTTTGAATTGTCTTCAATACACAAAGCAACTTCCCCACCACGCAAGTTTCTGTCCTGTCTGAATACTATATACCCCTTGACCCGAATGACGTCATCCGAAACAGATGGACCCAGCCAGGTCTCAGCTACTCCAAATATGTCGCAAGAAGGACCATTACTTAGAAACTCACGTACCTGCCTAATATAAGCGCTCAACTAAGTCTCATTCAGAAAGCATGCTCGCAGTTCACCCCTCCTACCTTTACAATTCTCAGAGGAGGCCCGGCGCAGTCATTGGGGGGAGGCCACATTCGCCGTTACTCCATTATTTGTACTTAATAATTGATTTGTCGACATATTTCGTTAAAGATCAGAGACTTCATTATTATCACATATATTAGTATTGCACTTAATATTTGATGGAGTTTCAGAATTTCCATTAGTTACATTTACACAGTTTTCTAATTTCCTACTATCTGTCAATAAATTATCTAAGTCATTTTTATTAAAAAAATTGTGAGCTCTCTCCCCTCTCTCCCTCCTCACCAGAAATTTGCTATGTCTGTGCCAAACCAATTTAAAGTCTTTTCCTTTGGCATACTTTTTTAATTTTTTAAAATTAACATATTTTTCTTAAGACAAAAATTCAATAATAAATATCAAGCCGTGACGTTTGATGGCTAGAAGACTGCCAAGGAGGGAGGAATTAAGATCCGCTGTCGAAAAACCTATGAACCGTCGTTTAGCTTTGAACACCCTTTGCACCACGTCCTCCTCAGAAAGTATAACCAGCAATGAGAACGGACCTTTCGGGCCGCCACTAATCCCACGATCTATAGACACCTCGTTTACATCTTCATGTTTAGCGATTTTTTTAACTGAAATTACATTTGTATGCTTGATTGTCGGCAGAATGGTACCAAGAACGGCACAGTCGTAATCATCCGGCCCAACATTAACTGCTGAACAGTCAAACTCGCCAGAGATCACCAATGCACCGCCCCCAGAGCCACACTCCGTCTCAACTTGACGAGGTGCCTTATCACTAATTACAGCATAAGTATTTGGTGTTTGTGTAATTTCTACAAATTTAGATGTGTGCAATTTATGCTCATTTATTCCCGTGAGATCCGCGACGGCCTGCGCCACGCCAGCTACCCTGGTTGTAAGGTTGAAGAAACCCTTGTCCACTCCGTGAAACTCGTTGTTAATAAAGGTTTGGATATTATCAAATTCACTATTAATTGTTTAATTAGATGTTTCAATTTTATTATTCAGAGCGGACAAGAAATTCCATTTCAAAGTGACTATTATTTCTCTAAGTTTGCGATTTTCCTTTAACAGCTGCATCTGCTCACTTTCTAATTTTATAATAAATTCATTTTGTGTTTTAATTTCGGACACAATATCCCGCAGGCCCTTGTCAAAATTTTTTAATTGGCTCTCAAAAGTCAAAAGTCGATCAAAAGAAATAGATATTGTGTCAAGCCTGCCAGATAGTGCGCCCTCTAGAGCAGATACAGCTGCCTGCAATGAGAAAGAATCTAAGTCACCTCGGTCTACATCAGAATTATTTTTCTTAAAATTATTACTATTATTATTATTATTCGGGGCAGCGCGCACAGCGTCACCTCCCAATTGCTCATCAGATAAATGTATACTTATTTTACTTCTCCCTTCATCCGCCGTGACACCACTGTTGTTGGTCAAAATTTGCGATAGCAAAGTAGTTTTCACTCTTTCAGGCTGCTTCAGAGAGATGTTGACAGATGTCACTTACGAGTCAGCTCTTGATGGTGTAGAGGCACTGATGGGCTGACTGGGAACAGCTTTGCGTGCGGTCTTTAAAACACTATTGGCCTTGATGCTTTCACCGGCAGACGACGATGAATTATTTTTTATTTTTCCATGCATTTTTTACATTCATATTTTGTTCCATTTTCCATTTTTAAACGAGTCATGCATTTTGCATGACAGCGCTGCCGGCACGTGAAACACAAATAGAGCTTCGCCAAGCCCCATTTATCATTAGTGGATAGCTTACAGATCGCACAACTGTCCATAGCTCCGACCTCTTGTGTACACTACAGCAACTAAAACTAACCTCTTTATAGGGTAAAGTAGACTTCTATCTTAATGGTCGTAGAGTAGATTAAAAAATTAGCCACCAGGATTTCTACCTGCAGATGAAATTTGCCTCCCAACTAACCTCAAAACTGTAACAATTCTAACCTCCAAAGTTCAGCTTCTTAATGTAAATTACGAGATAAAATGCAAGGATTGCTAATAAAACCGATGATTTATAGCTGAAACAGTGCCTTGCAAATTGAGCGTGCAAGAATCTGTAAGAAAAACGCCCTAGGGCACAAAAATGCAGTACCAGAGCAAAAATAACAGAAATGAAAAATAAATCGTGTTTAACTACTTACAGATGGAGGGAGAAGATATAGTATAGATTATACTATATAGTATTATTATTATATAATACTATATAGTATTATTATTATTTTATAGTATAGATATAGTATATATAATTATTATTATATATAAATTTGGTAATTTCATTGACAATAGTAGTCAATATAGAATATGTATTTAATTTTTCCCTATATATTCATATCATTATATTGTACTGCATTGAAATGAAAAATTTTTAAATTTTTTGTAAATTAATAAGCTTTAATAAAAGTAAATAATTATGATTGACAATCACAGCATAAAAAAATGTTTATATTACTATCAACTTTTACAGGAAGTCTGCGTTCCTTATATCAAAATTTTCTTGATCCGATGACATCAGTACGAAGAATTGTCCAACCAGATTTTTTCATTACTATGGCATGCAATCCGAAATGGGAAGAAATCACAAATAATATAGGACAAAGTAAAAAAGTAACAGATAGACCAAATATTGTTGTTGAAGTATTTTATCGAAAATTAAAACTATTAATAGAGCAAATTTCTATAAAATATAATTGGAGAAAATGCATTGCATATTCATACGTAGTAGAATTTCAAAAGAGAGGATTACCGCATGCCTATATGCTAATATTTTTAAGTAAAGATGATAAAATTTACAATAGTGATGACGTTGATAAATTTATAGTAGCTGGGATTCCAAATAAAAATGAGAATCCCAGATTATATGAAATATTCAAACAATTTATGATCCATGGCCCTTGTGGAGATCAGAATAAAAACTCATCTTGTATGGATAAAGAATCAGGAAAGTGTACGAAAAATTTTCTGAGACGATTTAATAAAACTACAATAATGACAAATATTTATCTTATTTATCGACAAAGAAATAATAAAAATGAGACATTATGCACAAAAAACAAGGGGATAGACAATAGATTTATGGTTTCTTATAACCCGTAATTATTACTAAAGTTTAACTGTTATATTAATATTGAAATGTATTTAACAATAGGAGTTATAAAATACTTATTTAAATACTGCTTCAAAGGACATGATTGTGCATTTATAGAAATGAAAGCAAGTAAAATAAATACTGAAAGAAATACTTATGATGAAACGGATGAAACAAATGATTTGGATATGTTTTATGATGAAATTAAACAATATATAAACACAAGATACGTTTGCCCGCTAGAAGCTATGCATCGCATATAGGAATATAATATTAGTGAACTTTCACATACAATTTATAGATTAGCCGTTTATAATGAAAATGAACAATATATTTATTTTAAAGAAGGATCCAAACACGGAATTGATGAGAAAAATGTAAATACAACACTAACAGCATGGTTTGAATTTAATAAAAGTGACCCAGAGGCATATAATTACTTTTATTCTGTTATACCGCAACATTATGTTTTCAATCGAATACATAAAACACGGACGAAAAGAAAAAAGACTATGAAACGTATTCTAACTAGAATGTAGTTAGTTAATCCAAAACAAAGAGAAAGATTCTGTTTAAGAATACTTCTGCTTCACGTAAAAGCTGCAACATCTTTTGAAAACTTAAAAACTTTCAATGGAATTACATACCCAACATTCTTTGGAGCAGCAACAGCAAAAAATTGAATTGAAATCGATGATGAATGGGATCAATGTTTAAAAGAATCATATAAATCTCGATTTCCAAAAGCTCTATGTTTATTATTTGGTTACATTTTTACATTTCACATTTCAATAAATGCTCGAGAATTATATGAAAAATATAAAATCAATTCTTATCCTCCAAAAATGATAAGAAAAGGTGAAGAATATGCATTAAGCATAAATAATGATATTTTAACTAATAATGGATTCTCAGTAGGTGACTTTAATTTACCTAGAATTTTCAGAATACTATATTGAAAATAACAAAATTGAATATAGAACAGTAAATAATGTTAATAATGTTGGGTCAATCATTGATACTCTAACAAATGCTCAAACAACTATTTTTAATACAGTAATAAATTCATTAAATACAAACTGCACTGAAAAGTATATATATAGACCGTCTAGGTGAAAGTGGTAAAAGTTACTTACTAAATACAATTTTAACTTATCTAAAAATTAATGGAATCAACTATTTGGTTGTATTATGGACAGGTATAGCGGCTAATTTATTACAAGACGGTGTGACGGTACAGCATTTAAATTACCGTTGAACATATATAAAGACACAATATGTAATATTAGTGCAAACAGCGAAATAGGTAAGAAAATGAAAAATGTATCAATTGTTATCTCGGATGAAATCACAATGACATGAAAATACGCTTTTGCAGCCGTCGATCGTATGTTTAAAGATGCATGTGATAATAATTATCCGTTTGGGGGGAAAACATTTATCATATCAGTTGATTTTAGACAAATATTATCAATAGTAAAACATGGAAATAGACCACAGATAGTAGAAAACTATGTAAAAAAAGCTATTTATGGGAACATTTTCAATGTATGTCTTTGAAAGAAAATGAACGTTTATCGGAATCAGATGATAAATTAAAAAATTGGTTACTTAATATAGGAAATGGTAATTTTCATTCAAAATATAAAAACGGAAATAAAGTTATACAAATTGCAAAAGAAATATTGTCAAATGGCAATCTAATTGATGAAATTTACGGGCATAATATTATTACGAGTGCTGTATAACAGCAAATATAGAAAAAATGCTAGAGTGCAGTTTATAGAATATGAAGCGACAAAAGAAATAAAAATGCATCAATGGGAATGGCTCAATGTTTGAGCGCTGTCGTTCAAGAGGCCCGGGGTTTGAGACACGTCGCGGACGCTTTCTCGCCTTTTTTATAATTTAATTATATTTAGTCGCTTAATAATAAAATAAAATTCGTAACAAAACTGGTGGCGGCGGTGGGATCTTACCGAATCGCCTAGAAGAAGACTGTGTGTTCCCAGTTGCCGCCTACCTTACCTACTTCCAAATAATTAACCTTTAGAGGACGGGGAATTTGGAATTTTCAATTTCTCAGTATTTTCTATAAAAAACACATAATATGTGTCTCTAACATTGGGAAATACTCATATGTAAAGTGTCTATCCATGGTTTTTTTTTTTTTTACAAGATGTTTATTTGCTCAAGAATCATACAGTATTATACATAGGAGGCGCAAATTAACATTACAGAAGAAAAGCCTATATCAGCTTAGGTTACAAATACATATACATGACTTAATCGTACTCGCATATGGACATTATAAGGTTTAAAAATAGTTCATTATATTATAAGACTTCGACAAATTCGTCTGGGATGTCTGGCTACTATGTGGTTACAATGCGGTAAAAAGTGTGGATGTATTGAAACAAAAAAAATCCGGCAGTACAATATCAATGTGAGGGTGAAAATATATTTTATTTTTATAAAATAAAATGTCTATCCATGGTCGAGCCACTATAGTGGCTTTCCCGTCCCCTAAAGGTTAATATAAATGGATAAATAATATTGAAGTAAATAAATAAATAAAATACGTGCTATTTCCCGTGAAGTCAAAAGTTCGACAAAAGGATCCGAATAGCGCGGTCGATAAATAAAGAAAATTTCTACAATAACTATGGGAGTTGATGTATAAAATATCGGGGACGACATTACCACGGCCTCAGACCTGTTACGAGTGCCGTATAACAGCAAATATAGAAAAAATGCAAGAGTGCAGTTCATAGAATATGAAGCGACAAAAAAATCAAAATGCATCGGTGGGAATGGCTCAAATATCCTATATTATATTAAAGTAAAACCACTTTTTTTCCGTTTCTCCAGTTCTCCGGTTCTCCGCATTTGTTAAATGTGTCTAATCTTTTGGTAATAAGAGTAGCAATTTTTTATTGGGCCCTGTATAATTAGTCCTCATAAGTCATAAGCATCTTCTTGGGTCATATTTTCTTGCGCCCTACATTTTTTTGGGTCCAATATTTTTTTAAAATTTATATTCTCTTGGGTTCTATAATTTTTTTGGGTCCTATATTTTATTTAGTTCTATATTTTTCTGGGCCCAATATTTTTTTGGTCTCTATATTTTTTTAGACTATATTTTTGGGCCTTATATTTTCTTGGGCTCTATATTTTTTGGGCCCAATATTTTTTCGATTCTTATATATTATTGGGCTCTATATTTTTTTAGGACCAATATTTTTTTAGGCCCAATATTTTTTCGAAATTAATATTTTCTTGGGTTTTATAATTTTTTTGAGTACTATATTTTGTTTAGCTCTATTTTTTTGGGACTTATATTTTCTTGCGCCCTAAATTTTTTTGGGCCTAATATTTTTTTGGTCTCTATAGTTTTTTGGGCTCTATATTTTTTGAATCTTATGTTTTTTCAGGCCCAATATTTTTTTTTACTTTATATTTTCTTGGGCTCTATATTTTTTTGGGCACCATATTTTTTCGATTCTTATGCATACTTGGGCTCTATATTTTTTTAGGCCCAATATTTTTTTGAAATTTATATTTACTTGGATTTTATGATTTTTTCGGGTCCTATATTTTATTTAGTTCTATATTTTCCTGGGCCTTATACTTTTCGAGCCCTACTTTTATTTAAGTGCTATTTTTTTTTGCCTTATATTGTCTTGGGTTCTAATTTTTTTGGGCCAAATATTTTCTCGATTCTCATATATTCTCTGGCTCTATATTTTTTTGAAATTTATATTTTCATGGGTTCTATAATTTTTTTGGGTCCTATATTTTATTTAGCTCTATTTTTCTGGGCTTTATATTTTTTAGGCTCTACATTTTTTTGAGTTTTATTTTTTCGGCCTCTAATTTCTTGGCTTCCATATCTTTTTTAGTCCTATATTTCTCTAGGCCTTATATTTTTTTGGACCTACTTTTTGTCGAGTATTATTTTCTTGGACCTCTAATTCTTTTGGGATATTTATTTTTCTGGGCCTTATTGTTTTTTAACTTTTTTTTGGGTTTTCATTTTTTTTATACTTATATTTTTTGGGCGCAATATTTTTTATTATTATTCTATTTTCTTGGTCTCTATATTTTTTGGGCTCAATATTTGTCTGATTCTTTTATTTTTTCATCCCAATATTTTTTTTATTCTTATTTCACTTAAGCTCTATATTTTTTTTATTCTTATATTTTCTTGAGCTCTCTATTTTTTTGGCCCAATATTTCTTTAAATCTTATTTTGTTTTCATTTTTATGTATTCTTGGCTCTATATTTTTCTGAGCCCAATATTTTTTGGATTTTTATAATAACTTTGGCTCTATATTTTGAGCTCTAAATTCTGCTAAATTAAACTTAATTTCCAATAATGTTCATCCGGCTTCCATGTCGTAAAATTCATAATGTTTGCCTGAAATCTCTCGATGCAATTACAGTTTTACCACCAAAAAGTTGGTTCACATCGCATTAATCTAAAAAAAAAGATCAACTGCTTCAAAAGCAAATTTCGAAGTCATGGATATTTTATCCCGAATAATTATTTGTGTTCCCTTTGTTCGCTTTCTGCAGAATTAGGCTTAACATTACAAGTTGTACAATCTGTTAACGGTAGTTTGAATGTTGTATGCACGGTTTTTCCATCGATTAATGAATTTGCTGCTATAGCTGTTTAAGCTACACATAAATAATGTATAGTATGATTTTTAAAATAAACTATTAGAACGTAAAGTAAATAACTTTTTCCACTTCCACCTGGTCTATCTATAAAAATTTATTTTTCTTTACTTTAGTTGTTTAAACTTTTTATAGTAGAGTTGAATATTTGTCTTTATTTATCATTTAAAGAATTTATTTTCATTTCTAATTCATTAAGAATATTATTATTATGATTTAAAATTGTTTGATTATTATCTTCTTCTATAAATGTGCTAATGTTAGGTAAATTAAAATCATTTAAAGAAAATCCATTGACTTGTAAATTATTCTTAAAAACATTCAATGCAAGATTTTCACCTATATTTTTTTCGTATTTAGGATGGTATAACTTATCTTTATATTTTTCATATAAATCTCGTGAATTTATAGGATTATGAAAAACGCAAATGAAAGCATAATAATTCATAAAGAATATGAAGAAATTATGTTGAAGATGCTTCTTCCAAACATCTATCCCATTCTTCATCTTCATTGATTAATTGTTTTGCCTTAGCTGCCTCATAAAACGAATTGTACATCACATCATCAACAGTACGCAAAGCTTCAAAAGATGTAGCTCCTTTAACATGTAATAGTAATAACCTAATGAAATAACGTTCTCTATCTTTCGGACTTACTAAGTACATTCTACTAAGTATTGGTTTTCTTTTTTTTTTCTTTTATTCCACTTTTTCAGTTTTTCATCAAATGTATAAAAATTTGGTATCTCTGAATACAAGTGATTTCATGCTTCAAAATCTTCTCTATTTAATTCAAAAGATGCTGTTAAAAGATGTTGCTCCCACATTTTTTTGCATGATCATTTATTCTTTTTCTTCTTTAAAAAATACGTTTTGTTGATTTTCTTCATGAACACTTAGACGTTTTATAGCATGTGAAATAACATATAAAGGATATCCTTATAACCTGTGCATTACTTAAGGTGGGCATAATTATCGTGTATTAATGTATTGTTGGGTTTCGTCATATTCATATTCAACATTTCCATGATTGACATTTTGAAAAGTGTCTTTATTTTCTGATTGAAAATCCATATTTACTTGATGTATTTTAATGTATGCACAATCATGACCTTTATAACAGTATTCGAATAAATATTTAATGCAGTGTACAGTGGAACAAACTTCTACGTGTATGTGTGCATTAAGTTTCAATAATAAGTAAGGATTATAAGGAACAACAAATCCATTAACTGCGATTCTTTCTGTAAATTTATTTTTGAGAAATATTGTGACGCTATCATTTTTACGTTTAAATAGTAAATATCCATTAGATTTAAATTTTATTGTATTACTAAATTTTCTTGGAAAATTTTCAGTACATTGTTTCGTATTTTTATCCATACACGAACAATTTATATTTTGTATACCACAGGGACCGTGTATCATTAATTGTTTTACAATACTATATAATTTTGGATAAATATCTCTATTTGAGATTTCTGCACTTATTATTTTATCAACTTTTCCGGGAATGTCAAATTCATCACTTTTATCCAAGTGTAAGTTGTTACTAACATATGCACATGCGGTAATCCTCGTTTTTGAAATTCAATCTCATAACTATATGCAATACATTTTCCCAATATTCCCATTTTTATTATTAAATTTTTGAGTTCTACTTTTTGATGAAATACTTTTGTTATAATATCTGGTCCATCTATTGCATTTTCATAAATTTTCAAGTTTTCAGTTATTTCTTTTCAATATGGGTTACAGGTCATAGTTACAAAATGGTCAGGTTAACCACGATAATTTAAAAGTGTCATTGAGGCAATGTAATTTTATTTTAAAAATCGTGGACTTTCTGTGAAGCTTGACGGTACTATTACATTTTTTCCAATTTTTGAAGAATCTAATTTTTTTTTTGTTATGAAAATAGTCCATAACACCTTTGCAACAATCACTTCTTAATACGTTTTGGTTTTTTTCATATGAAATTGAAGCGGGCTTGACTTTATTCACGGTCGCCAGGTAATATTTTAATTACCGAATTTAAATTTACTTCATTAATTTAATCTATACATGCATATACAAGGTGCATACAGCAATATTATAAAATAAAATTACATTTATCGACGATCTCCTCCAGTGCAATACTCTTGGAGATGCGATAGTTTATAATTTTCTTTACGTGTGGAGTAGAGGGTAATATGATAAAAGTTATTATCGACGACTCCATAAGTGCAATACTCTAAAGAGTGCGATAATAAACTTCTTTATTATTATGAGATATGTAGAGAAGTGTTTAAATCGACGACATCTTTGAGTGCAATACTCTTAGATGTGCGATAAATAACATTTTTATTTAATGCAAGATGAATAAACAAATTATTATCGACGACATATCCAAGTGCAATACTCTTCAATGTGCGATAATTAATTTGTTTAGTATTTCTATGAAGAATGATAAATGAGGTGAGATGAGTTATACTTTTATCAATAACTTTTCAAACACAGTCTCATTTAAATTTGTAATACTTAATCTTTTTATTAAAAAATTAAGAAAATATATATTTTACAAAGATTTAAAAGTTACTTAGTACTTTAAGACAGAATGCTTAAATCTTATACTTCTGACAGTATAAGATCAAATGAATATCGTATTCATGTTAGATGTTACATGGTCGAACATCTAAAAGATAATGAGAAAGCTTGCTTAGATTCACGCTCTTTTATATTATTTCATAAACCTTCTATGAGGTTCTATTTCTTATTGAAGAATTATAGTTTAGGAAATAGAATGTTCCATAACATTTATATTATATGTATTTACAAAAGAAACATTTGATTAAGATAAATATATTAGTAAAAGAAACATTCTATTTCCTTTACATTTCAAAAGACTATTTTTTATAGTTAATTTTATTATTTATTAATTAAAAAAGCTAATTTTTAAAGGACCCCGGAAGATTCTTATGGGTTTCTGGGTCCCGGTGAAATTTGATAATAGTATGACCAAATTGTAGCTTATTTTTTTCTGAACATAAGTCTCCATGGGCTCAAGTCCCGAAAATGCACAGATTTTAAGTAAATAATGATTAAAGTCGTTGGTTTCTGGAAAGGTTAGAGTGACCGAAGGCGTAACTTCAATTGTTCGATATGCTCATTATATAGTTGTTATTTGAATAACTAATTAAAATAATTTTATGTTTGATAAACTTAGAATTATATAAAATATAATTTTTTAAAATAATTTTAAAAAAACTTGGAACATAGAATTATTACACTATTATTCTATACAATAAAATAATTATTTTTCAAATATTTTATAATAAAAAAAAATATCATTTGATGTCTTTATGGTTCATGGGTTTATAATTTTTTGGTTTATGGGTTTATCATTCATGGTTTATGGGTTTATGGTTTATGGGTTTATGGTTTATGGGTATATGGGTTTATGGATTATGGGTATATGGTTTATGGGTTTATGGTTTATGGGTTTATGGTTTATGGGTTTATGGTTTATAGGTTTATGGTTTATGGTTTATGGGTTTATGGTTTATGGCTTTACGATTTATGGGTTTATAAGTTTACGGTTTATGGGTTCATAGTTTATGGGTTTATGGCTTTACAATTTATGGGTTTATTATTTATGGTTTTATTGTTTATGGGTTTAAGGTTTATGGGTTTATCCATTTATGAGTTTACGATTTATTGGTTTATGGTTTTATGGTATATGGGTTTATGGTTCATAGTTTATGGGTTTATGGGTTCATGGTTTATGGTTTTAAGGTTTATGGTTCATAGTTTATGGGTTTATGGGTTCATGGTTTATGGTTTTAAGGTTTATGGGTTTATGGTTTATGGGTTTATGGTTTATGGGTTTATGGTTTATGGGTTTATGGTTTATGGGTTTATGGTTTATGGGTTTACGGTTTATGGGTTTATGGGTTTATGCTTTAAGGGTCTATGGGTTTATGGTTTATGGGTGTATAGTTTACGGGTTTATGGTTTATGGGTTTATGGGTTTATGGTTTATGGGTTTACGGTTTATGGGTTTATGGGTTTATGCTTTAAGGGTCTATGGGTTTATGGTTTATGAATGTATAGTTTACGGGTTTATGGTTTATGGATTTATGGGTTCATGGTTTATGGATTTATGGGTTCATGGTTTATGGGTTTACGGTTTATGGGTTCATAGTTTATGGGTTTATGGCTTTACAATTTATGGGTTTATTATTTATGGTTTTATTGTTTATGGGTTTAAGGTTTATGGGTTTATCCATTTATGAGTTTACGATTTATTGGTTTATGGTTTTATGGTATATGGGTTTATGGTTCATAGTTTATGGGTTTATGGGTTCATGGTTTATGGTTTTAAGGTTTATGGTTCATAGTTTATGGGTTTATGGGTTCATGGTTTATGGTTTTAAGGTTTATGGGTTTATGGTTTATGGGTTTATGGTTTATGGGTTTATGGTTTATGGGTTTATGGTTTATGGGTTTACGGTTTATGGGTTTATGGGTTTATGCTTTAAGGGTCTATGGGTTTATGGTTTATGGGTGTATAGTTTACGGGTTTATGGTTTATGGGTTTATGGGTTTATGGTTTATGGGTTTACGGTTTATGGGTTTATGGGTTTATGCTTTAAGGGTCTATGGGTTTATGGTTTATGAATGTATAGTTTACGGGTTTATGGTTTATGGATTTATGGGTTCATGGTTTATGGATTTATGGGTTCATGGTTTATGGGTTTACGGTTTATGGGTTCATAGTTTATGGGTTTATGGCTTTACAATTTATGGGTTTATTATTTATGGTTTTATTGTTTATGGGTTTAGGGTTTATGGGTTTATCCATTTATGAGTTTACGATTTATTGGCTCATGGTTTTATGGTATATGGGTTTATGGTTCATAGTTTATGGGTTTATGGTATATGGGTTTATGGTTCATAGTTTATGGGTGTATGGTATATGGGTTAATGGTTCATAGTTTATGGGTTCATGGGTTCATGATTTATGGTTTTAAGGTTTATGGGTTTATGGTTTATGGGTTTACGGTTTATGGGTTTATAGTTTACGGGTTTATGGTTTATGGGTTTATGGTTTATGAGTTTATGAGTTTATGGTTTATGGGTTTATGGTTTATGGGTTTATGGTTTACGAATTTATGGTTTATGGGTTTACGGTTTATGGGTTAATGGTTTATGGGTTTACGGTTTATGGGTTTACGGTTGATCGGTTTATGGTTCATGGGTTTATGGGTTTATGCTTTATGGTTTATGGGTGTATAGTTTACGGGTTTATGGTTTATGGGTTAATGGTTTATGGGTTTACGGTTTATGGGTTTATGCTTTAAGGGTCTATGGGTTTATGGTTTATGAATGTATAGTTTACGGGTTTATGGTTTATGGATTTATGGGTTCATGGTTTATGGGTTTACGGTTTATGGGTTCATAGTTTATGGGTTTATGGCTTTACAATTTATGGGTTTATTATTTATGGTTTTATTGTTTATGGGTTTAGGGTTTATGGGTTTATCCATTTATGAGTTTACGATTTATTGGCTCATGGTTTTATGGTATATGGGTTTATGGTTCATAGTTTATGGGTTTATGGTATATGGGTTTATGGTTCATAGTTTATGGGTGTATGGTAAATGGGTTAATGGTTCATAGTTTATGGGTTCATGGGTTCATGATTTATGGTTTTAAGGTTTATGGGTTTATGGTTTATGGGTTTACGGTTTATGGGTTTATAGTTTACGGGTTTATGGTTTATGGGTTTATGGTTTATGGGTTTATGGTTTATGGGTTTATGGTTTATGGGTTTATGGTTTACGAATTTATGGTTTATGGGTTTACGGTTTATGGGTTAATGGTTTATGGGTTTACGGTTTATGGGTTTACGGTTGATCGGTTTATGGTTAATGGGTTTATGGGTTTATGCTTCAAGGGTCTATGGGTTTATGGTTTACGGGTTTATGGTTTACGGGTTTATGGTTTATGGGTTTATGGTTTATGAGTTTATGGTTTATGGGTTTATGGTTTATGGGTTTATGGTTTATGGGTTTATGGTTTATGGGTTTACGGTTTATGGGTTTATGGGTTTATGCTTTAAGGGTCTATGGGTTTATGGTTTATGGGTGTATAATTTACGGGTTTATGGTTTATGGGTTTATGGGTTTATGGTTTATGGGTTTACGGTTTATGGGTTTATGGGTTTATGCTTTAAGGGTCTATGGGTTTATGGTTTATGAATGTATAGTTTACGGGTTTATGGTTTATGGATTTATGGGTTCATGGTTTATGGATTTATGGGTTCATGGTTTATGGGTTTACGGTTTATGGGTTCATAGTTTATGGGTTTATGGCTTTACAATTTATGGGTTTATTATTTATGGTTTTATTGTTTATGGGTTTAGGGTTTATGGGTTTATCCATTTATGAGTTTACGATTTATTGGCTCATGGTTTTATGGTATATGGGTTTATGGTTCATAGTTTATGGGTTTATGGTATATGGGTTTATGGTTCATAGTTTATGGGTGTATGGTATATGGGTTAATGGTTCATAGTTTATGGGTTCATGGGTTCATGATTCATGGTTTTAAGGTTTATGGGTTTATGGTTTATGGGTTTACGGTTTATGGGTTTATAGTTTACGGGTTTATGGTTTATGGGTTTATGGTTTATGAGTTTATGAGTTTATGGTTTATGGGTTTATGGTTTATGGGTTTATGGTTTACGAATTTATGGTTTATGGGTTTACGGTTTATGGGTTAATGGTTTATGGGTTTACGGTTTATGGGTTTACGGTTGATCGGTTTATGGTTCATGGGTTTATGGGTTTATGCTTTAAGGGTCTATGGGTTTATGGTTTATGGGTGTATAGTTTACGGGTTTATGGTTTATGGGTTTATGGTTTATGGGTTTACGGTTTATGGGTTTATGGGTTTATGCTTTAAGGGTCTATGGGTTTATGGTTTATGAATGTATAGTTTACGGGTTTATGGTTTATGGATTTATGGGTTCATGGTTTATGGGTTTACGGTTTATGGGTTCATAGTTTATGGGTTTATGGCTTTACAATTTATGGGTTTATTATTTATGGTTTTATTGTTTATGGGTTTACGCTAGTTCTAGTAGACTCTCGTTTTTGCGCATGCTAACATTGCAAGCCTAAGCTGGTTTCAGCGTGCGTTTCTTTTAGCACACGCTATATTCAGCACACGCTAATTTTTCCATTACATGCTAGATTTAGCACACGCTAATTTTAGCAGAATCCAGCCTTAGCACACGCTAATTTTGCTAATGTGTGCTAGATTTAGCGCACGCTAGTTCTAGCAGACTCCTGTTTTTGCGCACGCTAACATTGCAAGCCTAAGCTGGTTTTAGCGTGCGCTTCTTTTAGCATATGCTATATTCAGCATACGCTAATTTTTCCATTACATGCTAGATTTAGCACACGCTAATTTTAGCAGAATCCAGCCTTAACGCATGCTGGATTTAGCAAAGTTAGTGTGTGCTCAATCCAGCGCAAAATGGAAAAATTAGCATGTGCTGAATATAGCGTATGCTAAAAGAAGTACACGCTAAAACTAGCGTAAGCTTGCGATGTTAGCGTGTGCTAAAACTAGAGTCTACTAATACTAGCGTGCGCTAAATTTACATTTTTTTAGCAGAATTAGCGTGTGCTAATACTTGAGACTGCTAAAATTAGGGTGCGCTTAATCTTGCGATCACGAGCAATATTAGCTAGTGCTAAATATAGCATTTTCTGAAATTAGCGTCAGCTTAAATTAACGTTCGCTAAATCCAGCGTGAAATGGGAATATTAGTGTGCGCTAAATCTAGCAATAACTAGCAATATTAGCTGGTGCTAAATATAGCATCTTCCGAAATTAGCGTCTGCTGAAATGAGCATTCGCCAAATCCAGCGTGCGCTAAGGCTAGATTTTGCTGAAATAAGCGTGTGCTAAATCTAGCGCGAAATTGAAAAATTAGCATGTGCTGAATATAGCGTAGGCTAAAAGAAGCGCACGAACTGTGGTGATGATTATTGGTGATTATAGTCAATACTATAGTTATGTAATAATAACTATGATTGATTATAAAACTGTAATGATGATTATACGTGATTATAGTATTTACTATAGTTACGTAGCAATAACTAAAAATGAATGTAAGACTGTAGTGATGATTGTTGGTGATTATAGTCTTAACTATAATTTTGTGGTAATAACTATAATTGATTATAAAACTGTTGTAATGATTATAGGTAAATATAATCATTACTATAATTTTTTGGTAATAATAATAACTCTAATTTATTATATAATTGTAGTGATGATTATAGGTGATTATAGTCATTCCTATAGTTTCGTGGTAATAACTACAATTGATTATAAAACTGTGGTGATGATTATTACTGATTATTGATTATAGTCAATACTATAGTTATGTAATAATAACTATGATTGATTATAAAACTGTAATGATGATTATACGTGATCATAGTATTTACTATAGTTACGTAGCGATAACTAAAAATGAATGTAAGACTGTAGTGATGATCGTAAGTGATTATAGTCTTAACTATAATTTTGTGGTAATAACTATAATTGATTATAAAACTGTTGTAATGATTATAGGTGAATATAATCATTAATTATAATCACTAATTGATTATATAATTGTAGTGATGATTATAGGTGACTATAGTCATAAATATTGTTACGTAGTAATAACTATTATTAATGTAAAACTGTTGTGATGATTATATGTCATTACAGTCATATAGTTAGGTAGTAAGAATTATAATTGAATCGTTAAACTGTACAATCTTAAACAACTTATATCAGCAAAATATTTTCCGAGTCAAAAGAAATGTCGATGTTAAGGAAAAAGGAGAATATTACATTGTTAACCAAGGGAGTAGAATAGGTGATTTATGCTCGAGACGCGACAATAAAGACGAGGTCAAATACACCTTCACTTCCATCGTTAATATATTGCTGCTTCATACACGACGGGCGTCATATTCAGCCGCATTGAGTATATATTTGTTAAAAATACGTGAAGTAGCGGCATTAATATATGATAACATGAAAATAAAAATGTGACAAAGCACCTACCAGCGTTGGCGTGAAGGGGAAATCCCCGCTCCGAAAAATAAATGGAAGATAAACTAGTTCCTACAAAAATTATTAATAAAAAAAGCACCTTTATTTTTGAGTAACTTGAGTTATTAGACCAATTCATATTTCTTTGAATAATTCGATTTATTCCAGTACTCTGAGCAGCTCATATTTTTACGAACAATTCAAGTTATTCATATTTTTCTCGAGTAACTCGATCAATTTCAGACACGAACTCGTAGAGTCGAGTGATTTATTTGAGTTCATAGAATCAAATCCTCGCACTCATAATTATTACATTTATTTTACGCATAAACCATAAGCCCATAAACAATAAAATTATCAATAATAAACCCATAAAACGTAAAGCGATAAACCGTAAACTTATAAACCCATAACTCGTAAAATTATAAACCATTAAACCATAAACCTATAAACTATAAACCCATAAACCATAAACCCAAATCCAAGAACCATAAACCATTAACCCATTAACCCATAAATCATAAACCCATAAACCCATAAACCATAAACCCGTAAACCCAAATCCAAGAACCATAAACCCATAAACCATAAACCCATAAACCATAAACCCATAAACCATAAACCTATAAACCATAAACCCATAAACCATAAACCTATAAACCATAAACCCATAAACCATAAACCCATAAACCATAAACCCATAAACTGTAAACCCATAAACCATAAACTATTAACCATAAACCCATAAACTATGAACCATAAACCCAAATACCATAAAACCATAAACCAATAAATCGTAAACTCATAAATGGATAAACCCATAAACCCTAAACCCATAAACAATAAAACCATAAATAATGAAACCATAAATTGTAAAACCATAAACTCATAAACTATTAACCCATAAACCGTAAACTTATAAACCCATAAATCGTAAAGCCATAAACCCATAATTCCATAAACCATAAACCCATAAACCCATAAACCCATAAACCATGAATTCATAAACCATAAACCCATAAACCGTGGTCTCATAAACCATAAACCCATAAACCCATAAACCATAAACCCATAAACCATAAACCCATAAACCATAAACCCATAAACCATAAACCCATAAACCATAAACCCATAAACCATAAACCCATAAACCTTAAAACCATGAACCATGAACCCATAAACCTATAAACTATGAACCATAAACCCATAAACCCATAAACCATAAACCCATAAACCTTAAAACCATAAACCATGAACCCACAAACCTATAAACAATGAAACATAAACCCATAAACTATAAACCATAAACCCATAAACTATGAACCATAAACCCAAATACCATAAAACCATAAACCAATAAATCGTAAACTCATAAATGGATAAACCAATAAATCCTAAACCCATAAACAATAAACCCATTAATAATAAACCCATAAATTGTAGAGCCATAAACTCATAAACTACGAACCTATAAACCGTAAACTTATAAACCCATAAATTGCAAGCCATAAACCCATAAACTATGAACCCATAAACCGTAAACTTATAAACCCATAAATCGTAAAGCCATAAACCCATAAACTACGAACCTATAAACCGTAAACTTATAAACCCATAAATTGTAAAGCCATAAACCCATAAACCATAAATCCCTAAACCGTAGTCCCATAAACCATAAACCCATAAATCATAAACCCATAAACCATAAACCCATAAACCAATAAACCCGTAAACCCAAATCCAAGAACCATAAACCCATATACCCTTAAAGCATAAACCGTAAACCCATAAACCACAAACTATGAACCATAAGCCCATAAACTATGAACCATAAACCCAAATACCATAAAACCATAAACCAATAAATCGTAAACTCATAAATGGATAAACCAATAAATCCTAAACCCATAAACAATAAACCCATAAATAATAAACCCATAAATTGTAAAGCCATAAACCCATAAACCGTAAACTTATAAACCCATAAATCGTAAAGCCATAAACCCATAATTTCATAAACCCATAAACCACAAATCCATAAACCCATGAACCCATAAACCATGAACCCATAAACCATAAATCCATAAACCGTAGTCCCATAAACCATAAACCCATAAACCATAAACCCATAAATCATAAACCCATAAACCATAAACCCATAAACCATAAACCCATAAAGCTTAATACCATAAACCATGAACCCATAAACCTATAAACTATGAACCATAAACCCATATACCATAAAAGCAGAAACCAATAAGTCGTAAACTCATAAATGGATAAACCCATAAACCTTAAACTCATAAACAATAAAACCATAAATAATAAACCCATAAATTGTAAAGCCATAAACCCATAAACTGTGAACCCATAAATCGTAAACTTATAAACCTATAAATCGTAAAGCCATAAACCCATAATTCCATAAACCCATCAACCCACAAACCATAAACCCATAAACCTATAAACCCATAAACCATATACCCATAAACCATAAACCCATAAACCATAAACCCATAAACCATGAATGATAAACCCATAAACCAAAAAATTATAAACCCATGAACCATAAACACATCAAATGATATTTTTTCTTATTATAAAATATTTGAAAAATAATTATTTTATTGAATATAATAATAGTGTAATAATTCTATGTTCCAAGTTTTTTTAAAATTATTTTAAAAAATTATATTTTATATAATTTTAAGTTTATTAAACATAAAATTATTTTAATTAATTATCCAAATAACAACTATATAATGAGCAGATCGAACAATTGAAGTTACGCCTTCGGTAACTTTAACCTTCCCAGAAATCAACGACTTTAATCATTATTTACTTAAAATCTGTGCATTTTCGGAACTTTAGCCCATGGAGACTTATGTTCAGAAAAAAATAAGCTACAATTTAGTCATACTATTGTCAAATTTCACCGGGACCCAGAAATCCATAAGAATCTTCCGGGGTGCTTTATATCTTTCAACTTTAAATAGAGTAACCATTTTTATACATATTATATAAATAGAATGTTCTATTTATATATACACAATTATTTTAGAAAGTTACATTTTATTATTAACAATTGAATATTAATAATACTTCTTATTAAAAGAAATAGAACATTCTATTTCTATAATCATTTTAATATATCTGTATATATATATTTGAGTTATCTTATCGACCTCAGTAGGTAACTATGAGATCCTACTTATACTTTTAATGTAATTTAAATTTGTTCTAACCAAAAATTATTCTATCTTTTAGATAATATAGTCATTCTTATGACATATTGATATTAAATTAAATAATTATACCCAAAATTGATATAAGTCGTTACAAAATATAATCTGGAAGTTTTAACTTTTTCAAACACATCAACAATGAACTGTTAAGATAATTTTCCTAAATTAAGGAATGGATTAAATTCATTTCTAACACTAAATCTATAATTATAACATTTCAAAATTGAAATATTAGATTTTCCAAATTTACTTTTTATATTCGGCATCCATCCAAAATCACCATTAGGATGAATAAGCATATATGTCATAGGATCTGTATGTTTGCTAATTGTCGGTATACTAATTGGTTTATCATACTTATTGTTTCCTTGAATTGCCATTTTGTTATCTTGGTATTTTTTAATTTCTGTTTATATTTATTTGATTGTCCTTTTTTCATTTTCATATAAGCTTTTTTCTTACGTAAAGTTTCTTGAACACGTCTTAGTTCTGATTTATCATTACTTTTTTTTTCTTGCATTTTCATAATAATGTCTTTTTCTGAAATTTTTTTATATTTATGTGATTGTTCTGTTACCATTTTCCTATTAAGAGGAGGTCGAGTATATCTGTCCTTTTCTAATCAAAGAATTGACTTTTTCACAAAAATTAATAATTGTAGCTAAAAATAAGAAGAAAGCTCCATCTCGTATAATAAAAAGCAAGATTCTCTTTTATGAGGAAAAATTATTTTTATCGCTTTGTTTTTAAGAAACCCTTGGAAAACTGAATTGTCCATCCTAACCTCTATTTTTTAAGTTTTTCAAGGTTTTCTTCAAAATGAATCGATAAAAATAATTTTTCCTCAACAAAGAAAATCTTGCTTTTTATTATACGAGATGAGGCTATCTCCTTATTTTTTGCTACAATTATTAGTTTTTGCAAAATAATTAATTCTTTGATTAGAAAAGGACAGAGATATACGACCTGCTCTTAATAGGATTTCGGAGCTGCAGCAATTGAGTTTTGCTTTTTTTATTTTATCAATATCTTTTTTAATTCATAAATTAAACAATTATAATGACTTGTCCGCACTAAAGTTATATCAATACAATTATTTTTGTAAAAATAAAAAATCATTTGGATTTATTTTTTTATGAGCTTGAATTGGAAATTAGATATCAAACTTGATAAACCCAACCATGAAATACGATACATTGAAAGTTTTCATTATAACTTTGTATGTATGATATTTTAGTGGATTTCTTGAGTTGTCCGCACTAGAGTTTGATCATACAAATTTTTACTTTCTAGCAAAAAAACACGATTCAACGCATCGTTTATTCATAAATTAGGATCGGAAATATTATTAGAAGGCGGGCAGCTTCGTCATGCTCTTAAGTCCTGTTACAAATAAAGCTTATTTTTCATCTATTTCTTTTGATTCTTTTTTTTCTTTATTTAATTTAATCTCAACAGTCCTAATTTTATTATAGTTATAATGTAAGTGAATATCATCAATTTTCATTATATCAGTATTCGGTTTTTAAAAATTTGTATACAATATGTCATTGTCAATTTCCATCAAAATTGTTTCATGATTCGAAGTCTTTTGTTTACGATACATTTCCATGATCTTTTTTTGTTCTGCCGATAAATACATTTGTGTGTTTTTTTTCTAATAGTGCAAGCTCGGTAAAATCTAAATTTAATGGTATTTAATTTAGAAGTTGCTCATGACAAAAACTCCTCCTTATTATGTCCGGTGGATTATCGTAATTAATATTTGCATTATTATAATTTTGCAAAACTGGTAACATTCTTATTTGTTGCGTTCTAAAAATTCTTGATAAACGTAAACTCATTGGAGAAACATCATATTTTAAACATGGACCTAAATTATCAAGTATTGCAATAGCAAAAACAATTGCGAAAACGCCACAATCATAATTATCTGTTTGTGATTGTACTGTTTCAAATAATATGCTCAATTCTGATTTGTTTAGAAATAATCTGTTTATATAAATCTTATGCTCATCTGGTAGATATTTAAGATTTCAACTGTCATATATATGAATTACCTTATTATTATAATACACACAAATCTGGTGACACTTTTCCAAATTTCCGGAAAATAGTAACTGTATAAATTCTCCATCAATCGGTACTGATTTAATATGTTGTGGTCTTTGAATTGGTAAAGTTAATTGCATGTTGAATGAGGTGTACCGGTTTGATATATTATTAAATTCTAATATATGAATATCAGTTAACATGAAAGCAATTCCACTATACAATCCCTGTCCTTTAACAATCAATTTATCTTTCTCAGTCAAAACCATTATTGAAAATTAAAATTCTTTTAAGAATTTTAATTCATTTTTAATGAACTTTTTCCAAAGATATTCACAAAGTAATTGCTTTTATATTAACTAATATTTACTGCCTTTTTACTTTAAAAGCTAAAAAATAAAAGAAATTATGAAAAATGCTATGAATTAATTGGTATATGATAAATAAAGAATGATAAAATTTGTAAAAATAATATAACGATAAAAAATGGTTATTTTCAGCAATCATACATTTATATATATATATATATATATATATATATGACATTTCGCACAAACTGGAAGAGCAAAAAAATAAAAATCGCTGAAACTCTGAGAATATATTCTGTTTGTTACCCAGAATGTGTGAAAAAATTTTTAAGGATTTAGATTGGAAGAATCGAGAGCCATAGATCCTTGAAATTCGGAAATTTTTCAAAATTTTTGGAAAAGTATCAACTTTATGATTTTTTTTCTGAAAATCCTGATATTTTACAGAGAAACTCATAAGAATACTTTTTGTTGTAAATGAAGAGCAGAGTTAGCATGATTCTTTACAGATCTGAATTTTTAAGTTTTCTATTGGTTCTTATATGTATTACATGGTAAATGAAATTACTCATTGTTTGCCACTTCAAAAATTGCTCTTCGAGAGCTTATTTTCTTCTATTTTTTATTAAGTTCAAAATAAATTTTTGATTGTGTAAGAAAGAGCCTCCAATAAGGAGTTATGATAGTTTGAAATATATATTTTAATGTATTATTTATTTTTTATATTGAATATAAATGTATATTTTCATCTATGATTAATTTTTATATTGAAAATAAATTATACATGAAAATATATATTTTAAACTGTCATAACTCCTTATTGTTGTCTCTGACTTAAATGATAAAAAATTCATTTTAAAGTTCATGTAAAATAGAAAAAAATAAGCTCGCGAAAAGAAATTTCTGAAGTAGCGAACCATGAGTAATTTCAATTACCGTGTAATACATATAAGAACCAATAGAAAACTTCAAAATTCAGGTCTGTAAAGAATCATGCTAACTCTGCTCTTCATTTACAACAAGAAGTATTCTTATGAATCTCTCTTTGAAATATCAAGATTTCCAGGAAAATAAATGATTAACTTGGGACTTTACTAAAAATTTTGAAAAATTTCCAAATTTCAAGAATCTATAGCTCTTGATCCTTCTAATCTAAACCCTTGAAAATTTATTTACAACTTTTGGATAACAAAAAGAATATATTCTTAGAGTTTCAGAGATTTTTATTTTTCTGCTCTTCTAGTTGGTGTGAAATGTCTTACATATATATATATTTATTCATTAAAAAAAGTTCGTTGTAAAAAGATCTAAAATGAAAATTATTTTGAGTTATTTCTAATAATGGTATTCTTCAATTTATTTACAGTTATTAACGGATATTTGCAGTATCTACATTTAAAAAATGTATAAGTAATAATAAACAATCATTATTTATCTCAAGCCTAACGCTTTTTCATTGTTATTTACAGTTTTCAATATTTTTTTATAATCATTTGTTTATTCACAGTATTATTCTACTTTGAAAAAATAATTTTCATACAAGGTGATGAAATATTTAACCATAAGATAATTTATATATATGTTGCATATCACAAGAAAATTTACACATCAAAACTAATTCTCTAATGTAAAGAATGAAAAATTAAATTATTAGAATTTTGAAATTTTGATATGGGAATACTTTTTATAAATAACTTCTTAATAACTTTGAAAAATGATAAATTTTTTAAATAACTTGTGGTATTGAATGCTTATTAAATTTAGTTTTAATATGAAGATAATTATTCAAGTTGAAAATGTATTTAATGAAATAATATAACTATCTATAAGTTATCACTTAAGGAGATACCTTTATTTGATTAAAAGTTACTAGATATCTCATCTCCCCAAGAATATATGTTTTGTATGGTGATTTTCACATACTCGATAGAATTAGCATCAATATAAAAAAAAAGAAATAATTTTTATTTTAAACTAAAAAATTAAAATTAATTAAAGAGCTAAGATCATCATCTTTACTGTCCAAATCATTTACATGCTTTTTTTACGAAATTTGAAAATTTGAGGTTATAGTGTGTTTTTGCCACCATCCGCTATGTACGATAAAAGTAACTAGATTCGTACATAAATAAATAATTTATTCATTTATATTTCCGTGTAAAAGTAATGAAAGTTTCTGAAAATTATTTTATAAGTTGCCAGTAATATTATGTTTATCCTCAAAAAATTTCATTTAATTCTGTTTTGTAAATTTTAAGATCAACTACAATATTTACGTTTTCCCATAAGAACCAATGTTATATAATTATTCCAATTTCTCATTAACGAGATAACGAGTCTTCATGAAATTTTATATGTGCATTTAAGACATAAAAACAAACCATTTTGCATAGTTTCGACCAAATCTGTTTTGTCATACTAAAGCGAAGGTACCTCCTTAATAATAATTTTTTAAACTTTTCATTCATAGTTTGAAATAATATAAAATATATGACTATCATTTCAATAGTTTTTATAAAATATGATGTAAATTTTATAAGTATATATTATTTAAGGAGATGTAAAATGGACAGTACACTTGCGCCGATAAATATTGACTATATTTTTATTGTATTTCAAAATTTTGAATAAAGAGATGCATCAACATATAATATGTATCACGAAGATTATTCAGTTAAATTTTAAAATAAATCTATTCATTAGTTATTAAGGAATTTGGGTTTCAATATTATTTACTAATATTTTTTTATTTGGAATCAGAAATCTTAATATCTTGAAAACTAATGATTAGAATAATTTAAAAATTTAAATAAATAATCATCGTGGTAAATTTTCTGGTAACTAAACCAGTTTTCTGTAAATAATTACATGTTTTAGCGATGTGAAGTTACATTTTTATGTAACTTTACATCGCTGTGCGTAGATCCTAGTATGATCGCGGTATTTTCCCCGTGCTTAGCAGTGTAATGTCTCAATATCAACATGGCTGTCCGGTAAAAATACATGATATACGTGAACTTTCGCGACAATAGAAACACATTTTAAACACAATATGAAATATTTTATTCTTATTAATTGATGTTTAACATAAAGTTATTAAATAATCTTTTCAAATTTCATAGTGTCATGAGTAATAAACGTTTAACGTATATTTTTTATTAAATTATATCGAATGTAGGTTAGAAACGATGGATTATGTATTTTTACCAGTTTTCTTGTGTATTTAATACGCTCAGCAAGGGTCCCGATACTTACCATGCTCAGCGATGTAAAGTTCCGAAAAATTTTTTACTGTATACAAGTTAATACATTCCTTTTATGGAAATTCAGAAATAGAATGAAAAGACATCAGTTAAATATGACAGTTAATTTTTATATCTTCTCATAGTAAAATATAATCAAACTTTGACAACAAATTCAACATAATGAAATAATTGTACTTTCAATGATCATATTTAATACAAATTTTAGAGTGATATTACAGAATATTATTTTTTTCCGCATTTGTAATAAGTGTTTCGCAAATAATAAGTAAATTTTCTTTTGAAATGTTTGCTTTTTTAGAAAAAATATTAAAATGTAATTTTAATATATTTATTTGTTAACAATTTTTATATAAATGACAAATTATTTAAATACTAACACGTGTACAAATGAAAATGTAATTAAGGTTAAATGTATGTTATTTATAAAAAATTGTTAACGAGTAACTTTTTGAATAATATATTTCCATGAAAACTAATTTAAATACTTTATTATCTGAATGATAATTGAATAGAATTTTAATTCTATTCAATTATCATTCAATTATCATTTTTATTAAATTTAGTCATACGATTATAAATATATAATATTTATATAACTGTTCATCAAATAAAATTATTATTTTTTTAATATGTATATTAAAAAAATAATTATTACAATAAATTGTAGTTAAATAAAAATGTTTATTTTAATAATTATAGCGTTGAAATTTATTTTGATGAAAATGTTACTTGATTGACATTTACAGTATTATTTTAACTATTTTTGAAAGGTTACTTGTCATCAATGAAAAAATATTTAATTATTTAAATTAATAATTTATTAATATGAAGAATTTTCTAAAAATTATAATATTTATGATATGCAAACCTTATATATTAGATCCAAAAAGGATTGTTAAGTAATTGCAAATAGCTATTTTATTATTCTGAAATATTCAAATTTAAAATTAACCAAAAATGTGTATTTTAATCTTATGGTTTTTTAATTTAAATTTCGTATTTCATATATATAAAATACATTTGTAAAGATATTTTTATTAGAAATAAACACAGAATTTTTTTTAAGCATGTTTCACGTAAAAATTAATTTCATAATTCAAATTCATGGTCATATATTAAGGTCTGGAAATTATAGTTGTTACTCAGTTCCCAGTTACAGTTTATTTATATCAAATAACGTACTATCTTTGTTTTTCTTATGGAAGTAGATTGAGAAATAGTCACTTGATGAAATAAATTATACGCTTTTTAACTTTAAGCACATGTGTACATATACTTTTATATTATGTTTCATCAAATTATTTTTAATTTTATTGATTACTCAAAATTAACTTAAATTAATTAATTCGTATTCACTTAAACTTAGTCATTTATACATAATAATATAATAAAAGAAAATTCAACCGAGCGACGTTAGGAGCGAAAAACTTCAATATAATTAATACCTATCAACGTGAAACCCATTAAATTGTGTAACAATTTTCAACAGTTGATAAATATAATGTAAATCATATAATATATATGTATCAATTTTAAATTACTTATAATTATTTTAAAACTCAAAAGTAACTATTTTATAACGGAATATGGAAGATAAACATGTATCGTTTTATTCCTTAAATATAACGAATTAAAATATTAATTATTAGTAACTTTAAAGTGTTATATATTATGTAAATAATTCTATATTTAATAATTTTTTATTTTAGTAACAGGAAAAGCCGCCCGAAAAGAGATTAATAATTACATTTTCTGCGAAATATTGCCCTTAAATCGAGTAGGTGAAATATCAGTCTTAGTTCCAAAAAAAGACACTGAGCATCGCAAATTTACGCTCTTACTTCATAATATAATAGTACCAACATTGGTCCCTGAAATTCAAGCTATAGTACTACTTGAAATTATATCGCCACTTTTTTTTTATGTACCTTAGTACATAAATTAGATATACTTGATTTAGAACCTATTTTAACAATACTTTCCTTTCTCCGTGCAGTTGTTAGTTCTAGTAAACGTCAAACATCGTTTTCGATTATTTCATGGTTCGTGATTGTGTGACGCGATTTTTGCGTCCCAATAAATTTTCAATCTTCATTTATTTTTTTTTGTGTCTAACTACATGTATACTGTTAATATTACTAGTCAATTTTTCTTTAAGAGTACATAATAGATTTGATGGCGCCCATAAGATTGTTATGTAGAGTTTAAATAAGAATTTAAAATAAAACTATTTTTTTTAATGTTTTTCATGTAATCGGTGATGGAGAGAAATTCATAATTTAATTCAAACCTTCCCGCCTAGTGACAGCTAAGTTGAAGAAAAGAGAACGCCAGTGGCGCCGTTTGTAAAAAGGAAGAAAAGAAATGCGCTTAAAAAGAAATAACTATTAAATTATGAAAAGACTTAATTTACTATAAAATAATTAGGATTGAATAGCGTTAGAAAAGATTTATACTTGTAATTTTGAGTGTTATAAGTCATGTGCGCCGCAAAGAAAAAGATTGTTAACGCGTTGTATGAATGAGTAAGAAAGAGATAGAGCGATTAGACGCAAGCATGCCGGTAGTAAGTAAACGCGCGCCGTATATACATATTTAAAAAGAACAGAGGTTTTCAACTATATTTAGAGTCATAAATATCAAAAATAACTTTGTCTTAATTTTCTTTATTTTCTTTTAGTAATTTGCGAATAAATCAATTAATGATGTATAAGATGTAAAATTTAGCGCCCGGAAATTGTTAATAACAAGCGCCATGATTGGCCTGTCAAAATTTTCATGTGTGGTCGAGCTCAAGAAAGTGCGGGCCCGGCGTCAGTCTAGAGAGAGTATCGTGTGAGATCGGACGTGTGTCGTGAGTAATTGATAAAACAAAGAGCCCTTTGTGAGAGATAAAGCGTGTGAAAAGAAAAGTCGTGTAGAGTCAAATAGAGAATTTGTACGTTAAAAGAGAGAAAATTAAATTCTTTTTTTTTTGTCTATTAGTGCCATAAAAAGAGAGTTTAACATTAAATTTCATTTACGGTCGTTGTTCTTTTATAAAAATTGAGTGAGAGAGTTCTAATTACCGTATATAAGTGTGTAATTTCTGGGTATTAATTTAATATTACTAGAGTCAAACGTTATCAATTCGTATTGGGGCCGTAACGCAAAAGAAAATCTAACGAGAAAGAAAATTTATCAAATTTATCGAACAGTGAGAAAAATAGTGGCGCCTTTATTAGTAGCGCCGTTACAAAACGTTAACCAACGTTTTCCTTTTTCATTCAACCAAATCTACACCGCACCCTCTCCATCAACGTCATCGCCGTAGCGCCAACCTGTGTCCAGGAAGCCAGCGAAGACAAGCCGAGAGCAAGCGGAGATAGGAAAAGGAGAATAGAGAGAGAGAGGGTATAAAAAAAGGTATAAAGTGTATTAATTGCGTTATCTGTATATGCTTGCATAACGTAACGTTTTCTTAAACTTTGTGATCGTGCGTAAATTTCTTTCAATTAGAAATTATATATAATTATTAGCTTTCGGTGAATGTAAATAAATAAAATCTAAAAAAAGTGAAATTAAAATTTGTAAATTTATGCCGTTTAGAAGTGACTTAAAATCTTCACGGAATTTCGCATAAGAAGTTGTAACGTTCGTTGGGTTCCGCGAAGAGAGCCTCTGTTGCCAGCGAAAAGGGGGAGAGGAAAAGCGTCGAACATAAGAAAGAGTATAGAGTTGACGCGCTTGCTTACCGAGAGAAAAGTTGAAACCGTGCGTCCTTCTATATTATAGTAGAGCCGCTGAGAAAGAATGTGCGTGAGAGAGATAGAGAAAAGGAATAATTATTTTTTTTAGTTGCGCCACAAGTGTCATTGAAAATAAAATAATTTTTTTAAATATATTTCTTATCAGATGAGTAGCGATGAAGTTATTATATACGAATGTGTGTGTGTGAAAATTCAAATAGAGTTTTTTTTCTGAGCCGTTGTTAAAATTGTTAAATTTCAAGTAAATAGTTTTTTTTGTTTAATTAAAGACGTTCATTCTTTTAACTAGTGAAATCGTAGACAGTGTTTTATTCCAATACCCCTTTTAAATAATATTTCATTATAAAAATTTTAAATACAAATTTTTTTTTATTGCGCCTAAGTCTTGGGCCCTTGAAACCCGAACAAGGGTTACAATTTTTCAAAGGATCCCCTCTGTAGATCTTTAATAAAAGTAAGATTGAAATATAAATAAATAAATTCGACGTTTTCGGGAATAGTTGGATGTCCGGCTATTTATCACGTCGCAAATTTAATGGCGCTCAACGTTCGGGCCTTATTGAAAAATTCAAGATTTTAGGTGAAATTGAAAATTTCTTTTATTTTATTGAGGAGAGTGTGACCATTGTGTGAGAGTATACGAGTGGCGCGCGCGTATAGTTACCGTGAGATGCAAGCACATGCGTCATAGTGGTGCCTTTCTTTCTTTCTTTTCAGTGTTGTACATAGTAATATAGTGATAAGTACATTATTGCCTTTATATATATACATATTACGTGTACACAAAGAGTGTATACATATACTTTCCTTACCTCGTGCCAAGTATACAGAAGAGTGTTCGAAAAAAAAAAATATTGATTAAATAATAATTTTTTCTAATTTCAATATTTAAAATAATTTATTAAAAGAAGTTAATTTTAATGTTTCAAAAAAAAAAATTTTATTAGTGGTGCCCGTAAGTGATTGAAATTAAAAAGAGTATTAGTGTGAAAATTTTAAGAATACAATTTTCTATTATTACTATTTTAACAAAAGTAAATTTGTAGTGGCGCGTGTTAATTTTAATAAAAAGTAAATTGATTTTTTTATTTTTCTTCTCTCTTGTGCTTAAAACAATTTGAAAATATTATGACATTTTATTCTTCGTGAGTCTTAATATAACAATTATTTTTTTTTTGTGTGTGTGACTGTTAGTGGCGCGAGTTTTAAACGAAAATTTTTATTGTTTATGAGTCATATAAAGAAGTTTATACAGATAATTTCCTTTTGAGAGAGTAGACCTTTTTTTGAAAAATAGTTCAAATATCTTATTTTGTTTAGTGACTGATTACAGTATTACTGGCACGAGGTTATTGACAAATTTTCCTTTTTTCCCCATATCTTTTACATTTCAGAGTAGTGTGCCTTAAATAAATTTTATTGATCGGCGAGCGATATTATGATTTGTTAAATAAATAAAAAGATGTTAGAAAAAGTTGATTAAATTAAAAGTCGTGTGTTTAAAAAGTTTTTTTTTCTCAATTTACTTAGAATGGGGCGTAAGCTAAAGAAATAAGAGCGATAAATAAGAATTCTAATTTCTCGCGTCGGTGTAAATTAATTTCTTTCGCTTTTACAAAATAAAAAAAAAAATGTCAGAACACATGGGAGTTATGGAAATGTTGATGGAGTCGCGAGAAAGGAGAGCAATCAAACGCGATGTGAATAAGTTAGGCGCGGCAGAGGTTATCGATGAATTAGAAGTTCGTGGTTTTAACGTCAGTGGTAATGATGCCGTTCGACGCGATAGGCTATTGCGCGCGGTATTGAGAGAAAACGAGCCCGAAAATGATTTAATACCGTGGTACGAGTGGGATTACGCAGACTTTTTAGAAGAACATAGAGACATCGAAGAGCCTGTAGTAGCACCCGCTGACCAAACAGCATCCATAACAATGCCTAAAAGACGCGGAAGGCCGCCCAAGCCAAATAACGAAGTCACGCGCGAAGAACGAAGTAACGTATCATCACCTACACTTAGCGAACCCGAAAGGAATCAGGCTTTTGCGACAGTAGCTGATATTCATGTGCCGGCTTCAAGTGCGAACGTTACTGTATCGACGGCTACAGTGACAACCACCACTGCGAGCATTAACATAGCAGTACCTGTTACTTTGACGGTACCGACATTAGGTAACGCGATGTTTACCACCACCGGTGCAGTGAGGATGAGTGCAAGGGCACCGACTAGATTTGTAACACCAGAGATGCACGAATATTTTTACGCACATTTGTATCGTAGCACACGAGTACCTATGCCTTTAGAAACTCGACCAGCACCGCCAAATGAACGTGAGCCTTTACGCGTTGACCGAAATAATCAGAATAGTGAAAATTGGTATACACCTACTCAAGATTTAAATGAAATTCGCAGAGTTTCTTCAGTTTCTTCGCAGCATTATGCAGAATCGCAAGGGAACTTAAGCGAAGTATTAGATGACGAGCAAGCTGACGGAGAGAGCTTATCATCGTTTATTACGTCAAGAAGTAATTATTTAAGAAGAGAAAGAGCAAGAGTCGCGAGAGACTGTGGAGAGTGCCGTAGACAGCAAATGCGGGAAGCTGCTCTCGAAAAAGAGTTAGCTTATTATAAGAAACTTTTCTATTCTCAGCGTCCTGTGTACAGAGAAGAGCCCGAGACTGTGCAATTGTTAAGAGAAATCAGTCGAACGTTAAATAGAGAGAGCATAAATATATCAACCGGTGTTAGTGGCGTCGACAGCAGGGGTAATTTAAATAATTCGCGTGCGTTTAGGGAAAATGTGAGTAACATGAATAGTTCTAGTAGTGACACAAATTACTCACCTGTTAGAATACCTGTTAGTAATGACAATACAAATGGAGTGAAATCAAATAGCGCCAGTGTAGCACCTCAAGAGAGAAATGATGGAAAAACGTCCAAAGCTGTGAAACATTTGAAAAATTGGGGATTAAAATTCACAGGTGAAGGCAAAGAGGAGGACCCAGAAGAGTTTATAGACGAGTTAAATGATTGCCGTGATGGAGCCGAAGAATGTGATAAAGACTTATTGAAGGGACTTCCAAGCATTTTCTCAAAAAGCGCCGGCCGTTGGTTCAGAGCAACTAAAAGCAAGTTCAATTCTTGGGAAGAATTTGAAGCAGCTTTTAGAAAACGATTCATTAAAGAGTATCGTAAAGAAGATCTCATGAATGAATTGCGCCAGAGAACACAAGGAAAAGGCGAAGAGATTTCGGTGTACTTATCGAATATTCGATATATTGTGTCGCGTTTTAAAGAACCACCGACAGAAGCCGAGCAATTAGAAATCGTTTATCGGAATCTTTTACCTGAATATAGGAAAGCAATGTCCGAGAAACTGATTGAAAGTCTTGACGAGCTTGAAACCTACGGACACAAATGGGAGGATCAGAAGGACTTGAACAGCCGTTATGAGCCCCCTCCTCCCGCGGAGAAAATGCGTGTTAAGTGAGCCGCTTTCGAAAGCACTACGAGCAAGCACAAGCTTGCATCTGTAGAAGAAGTCGAAGTCGCAGCAGTGGCGTCGATTCAGGAAATAAAGAAGAATAGCAAAAAGAATAAACAGCAAAAGAGAAGAGGAAATCATGCAAGCCAAGAGAGTGTATATAAAGAGCAAGATTCAGAAGAAGAAATTGAAAAGGAGAGAAATAGGGAGTCAAGGCCTGTAAAAGTTGCTGCTATCTTAGAAACACCAGCAACATACACAAGGCCAAATGATTTCGAAAATGGCCAAAAGCACCAACGAAGCTATGAAAATAAGAGTAATTGGCGTGCAACAGGAAACAATTGGTTAGATAGAAGTTCACAGTGGCATAATTAATGTGCGCCCTACAAATGAGAGAAGATATCAACCAGTAAGAGATGCAGCTGCAGCAAGAAGCAATGAAAGAAGTGAATTTTAGGCGTGTGCCGAATCTGCCAAGCAGTAGGACATAGAGCTTTAGAATGTCCAGACATTGTCTGCTACAGCTGTAACCTAAAGGGGCATTCTAGCGGAGAATGTCCTAATAAAGCTTCAAAACCACTAGTAGTTTGCCAAAATTGCGAGTGGCCCGGGTTTACCTTTAAAACGTGCCCTGATTGCGCTTCGTTTCGAGCAAATATGGGAAACTTGAAACGAGGGGAATAGAAGTAAGTTCTTTTGTTCGTCGGGTAGATAATTTTAGTGGTACCGTTAGAAAAAGAAAAGAGAGATTAGGAAAATTAATTTAATCGAGAGAACCAAAAGTGTGGGTAAATAAAATGAAAATATTAGATGTGTTGCGTAATTTAGTGATGAAGCATATTGACGAGTCGCGAGCAAAACCAGAGAAAATTTATAATAAGGGCCGGAAAGATATACGTTTCTTCGTAGGTAATTAAATTTTGCGTAAGACTCACGTGTTATCAGACGCGTTTAAGAAGTTCAGCAAAATAACGCCGAAATACGAAAGGCCGTATGAGATAATGGAAGTAAAATCACCGGTTGTTAATAGTCTAGGGCAGGGAGAAGACTCAAATCAGTAAGGCACACATTTCTGATTTAGAAAGATATGTCCCTCCTAGAAATCCCCTAGGCGATAAGTAGTTGTACTTGATAACTAATTTTTTTTTTCCGAGTTTTACTAGATAAAAATGAGCAGCCCAGAGATGAGCCCATTGGTATCAGAACCAGTGGAAGAAACTTGTTACTAGCACCGAGGTCAAGCAAAAATCAAACAACCCCGAGAGAATACTAATATATGAAAATTCAACAGTGATGATGGAAAGTATACAATGACCAAGGAAAAGTCAGTGGACAACGAAGACAGAGAGTTCTTGAAATCCATAAGAACGAGAATAATGATAGTGGTACCATAAAACATGAGAAAAAAAAAGACAACTTATAGTAGCGCCTAGCAACGAAGAGAAGAAGAGAATAGAACCACTGATAAGAGAGCCAATGCAAAGGCTCATCTGGGTCGATGTAAGTTAACTTCTTATTATTTTCGTGTGTCATCAGATCAAAATGTTTTTTTTATTTATGTAGACAAATTATTTGGGAAATAATTTAGTCTAGGGGAGGGGAGTTTGTGACGCGATTTTTGCGTCCCAATAAATTTTCAATCTTCATTTATTTTTTTTTGTGTCTAACTACATGTATACTGTTAATATTACTAGTCAATTTTTCTTTAAGAGTACATAATAGATTTGATGGCGCCCATAAGATTGTTATGTAGAGTTTAAATAAGAATTTAAAATAAAACTATTTTTTTTAATGTTTTTCATGTAATCGGTGATGGAGAGAAATTCATAATTTAATTCAAACCTTCCCGCCTAGTGACAGCTAAGTTGAAGAAAAGAGAACGCCAGTGGCGCCGTTTGTAAAAAGGAAGAAAAGAAATGCGCTTAAAAAGAAATAACTATTAAATTATGAAAAGACTTAATTTACTATAAAATAATTAGGATTAAATAGCGTTAGAAAAGATTTATACTTGTAATTTTGAGTGTTATAACTCATGTGCGCCGCAAAGAAAAAGATTGTTAACGCGTTGTATGAATGAGTAAGAAAGAGATAGAGCGATTAGACGCAAGCATGCCGGTAGTAAGTAAACGCGCGCCGTATATACATATTTAAAAAGAACAGAGGTTTTCAACTATATTTAGAGTCATAAATATCAAAAATAACTTTGTCTTAATTTTCTTTATTTTCTTTTAGTAATTTGCGAATAAATCAATTAATGATGTATAAGATGTAAAATTTAGCGCCCGGAAATTGTTAATAACAAGCGCCATGATTGGCCTGTCAAATTTTCATGTGTGGTCGAGCTCAAGAAAGTGCGGGCCCGGCGTCAGTCTAGAGAGAGTATCGTGTGAGATCGGACGTGTGTCGTGAGTAATTGATAAAACAAAGAGCCCTTTGTGAGAGATAAAGCGTGTGAAAAGAAAAGTCGTGTAGAGTCAAATAGAGAATTTGTACGTTAAAGAGAAAAAATTAAATTATTTTTTTTTTTTTTTGTCTATTAGTGCCATGAAAGGAGAGTTTTAATTTTAAATTTCATTTTGCGGTCGTTGTTCTTTTATAAAAATTGAGTGAGAGAGTTCTAATTGCCGTATCTAAGTGGGTAATTTCTTGGTATTAATTTAATATATGTAGAGTCTAACGTTATCAATTCGTAGTGGGGCCATAACGTAAAATAAAAATTTATCGAATTTATCGAACTGTGAGAAAAATAGTGGCGCCTTTATTAGTAGCGCCGTTATACAACGTTAACAGACGATCTCACATTCAACCAAACCTACGCCGCACCCTCTCTACCAACGTCATCGCCGTAGCGCCAGCCTGTGTCCAGGAAGCCAGCGAAGACAAGCCGAGAGCAAGCGGGGACAGTAAAAGGAGAATAGAGAGAGAGAGAGAGAGAGAGGGTATAAAAAAGGTATAAAGTGTATTAATTGCGTTATCTGTATGTGCTTGCATAACGTAACGTTTTCTTAAAATTTGTGATCGTGCGTAAATTTCTTTCAATTAGAAATATTATATAATTGTATATAATTATTAGCTTCCGGTGAATGTAAGTAAATAAAATCTAAAAAAAAGTGAAATTAAAATTTGTGAATTCATGCCGGTCAGAAGTGACTTAAAATCTTCACGGAATTTCGCATAAGAAGTTGTAACGTTCGTTGGGTTCCGCGAAGAGAGCCTCTGTTGCCAGCGAAAAGGGGGAGAGGAAAAGCGTCGAACATAAGAAAGAGTATAGAGTTGACGCGCTTGCTTACCGAGAGAAAAGTTGAAACCGTGCGTCCTTCTATATTATAGTAGAGCCGCTGAGAAAGAATGTGCGTGAGAGAGATAGAGAAAAGGAATAATTATTTTTTTTAGTTGCGCCACAAGTGTCATTGAAAATAAAATAATTTTTTTAAATATATTTCTTATCAGATGAGTAGCGATGAAGTTATTATATACGAATGTGTGTGTGTGAAAATTCAAATAGAGTTTTTTTTCTGAGCCGTTGTTAAAATTGTTAAATTTCAAGTAAATAGTTTTTTTTGTTTAATTAAAGACGTTCATTCTTTTAACTAGTGAAATCGTAGACAGTGTTTTATTCCAATACCCCTTTTAAATAATATTTCATTATAAAAATTTTAAATACAAATTTTTTTTTATTGCGCCTAAGTCTTGGGCCCTTGAAACCCGAACAAGGGTTACAATTTTTCAAAGGATCCCCTCTGTAGATCTTTCATAAAAGTAAGATTGAAATATAAATAAATAAATTCGACGTTTTCGGGAATAGTTGGATGTCCGGCTATTTATCACGTCGCAATTGAAACACGTGATTAAAAAGAATGAATTCCTACTTTATTTTTTTATTGATTCTAATGCAATTTAGTAGAACAAATTCTTAATTCATCATGATATAATTTGTATTTAAACAATTTTTATGCACATTGTAACTTTAATTAATCTTTTTTATAAAAATATAAAAATTTAATTTAGTACAAAACTAGAATATCAAAATTCATAAGTTGCGGCAATTCTATTTTATTTTAAAATTGGCTAATTTATACATAATAATATAATATATGAAAATTCAACCGAGCGACGTTAGGAGCGAGGTATTTTTTGCTAGTAAAAAATTAAAAATTAACAAATAAAGTTAAGTGCTGTGTGGTTAAAAATCACGGCTGTTATTGTTAGTTTTGTGCCGTTGAAAAAACGCGACTGCTCTTTTAAGGTTGTATGGGCTATACAGTCTGTGTCAAAAGTTTGTTTTGTAGAAAATCGTCTATATTTTTCGATAGATAGTAATTATTCAATTTTCAGTACAGTAACTTATTAGATAATATTAAAACAATCATTTAAAACTTTGTTTCATTTAAATATAATGAATTATTAAAGAGTTATAACATTTTAAAGTTTATAAATTTTACACAAATCTAATGCAATCATAAATAATAATGCCAAACTTTCAAAAATGGTTTTATTTGACTGCAACAAAGTTTATTTTGTTCAGTTTAAAATTTAGAATCTATTGACCAGGATGGAATTTTGATTTTTATTTTTTATTAAAATTTATTGCTAATTTTCTGCGAAAAAATGTATATGTCTCAGACGGTACTTACTGTTTTATCTTAGAAAATTAGCAATAAATTTTAATAAAAAATAAAAATCAAAATTCCATCCTGGTCAATAGATTCCAAATTTTAAACTGAACAAAATAAACTTTGTTGCAGTCAAATAAAATCATTTTTGAAAGTTTGGCATTATTATTTATGATTGCATTAGATTCGTGTAAAATTTATAAACTTTAAAATGTTATAACTCTTTAATAATTCATTATATTTAAATGGAACAAAGTTTAAAATGATTGTTTTAATATTATCTAATAAGTTACTATGCTAAAAATAAGATAATTACTTTCTACTAAAAAATATAGACAATTTTCTAAGAAACTAACTTTTGACACAGACTGGATAGACCATACAACCTTAAATGCTGTGTATTTAAAAAAAAACATGGCTGCTATTGTAAGTGCTGTAATGGAGAAGAACGCTAAAACTCCTGTAAGTGCTGTGTAATTCGAAATTCGCGACTGTTTTTCAGAGCACTATCCGGTTTAAAAAATGCAGCTACTATTTTAAGAGCTAAAGATGAAAAACGCAACAACTATTGTAAGCGCTGTGTAATAACCAATTCGCGGCTGCTATTTTGAGCGCTGTGTAGTTAAAAAGACTTCGCTGCTATTGTAAGCGCGGTGTAATTTAAAATTCACGGCTGCTATTTTGAGCGCAGTGTAGTTACAAATTCGTGACTGCTATTTTAAGCGCTGTGTACTTACAAATTCGCAGCTGCTATTTTGAGTGCTGTGTGGTTAAAAATACGCGGCTGCTATTGTTAGCACTGTGTAATCAAGTATTCACGGTTGCTATTTTGAACGCTGTGTAGTTAAAGGAACTCGATTGACAATGTGAGCACGGTGTTATTGATAAAACACGACTTTTATTGTAAACGTTGTATAATAAAAATAACCCGACTGCTATTGTGATCGCTGGGTAATTAAAGGAACACGGATATTAATATTAGTGCTAAGCAAAAAAGAACTGAAATTATTATCAAAAGTAACGTCTAAAGCAGGATTTGTTATAATAAAGAAGACAATCTGATTAAATCAAATAATACAGAAAAAATATGATTCAAAATAATTACTACAGAATCGAGCCTTGATGCGCCCTCAATAAAAGCTTTCGTTGATAATTTCTCGAAACACTTCTAATTAATTACAAATATAAGTTCAGAAACGAAAATATTTATCTAGAAATTTTTTTTTAATCATAATAAACTTTAATAATGGCTATTTATTTAGATTGTCTTCTCTCACAAAGCTTTACTGATAAGTCTAAACAGATCTGGGATGAAACGTAAAATTTGAAATTCATCAAACAATAAACATATCATGATCATTATCATCAACTCAAACATCAGTATCAATGTGTAAACATACGTGTGTATGAACAGAAGCAAAGTAACAGAGTCAAAGGGTGGCATCGGAGTCACGGAACGATTTCATAAAAAGGAAGACAGGGAGACGGACACGCATACAAAAAGACAGAGACTGGAAAATAAGACACAGAACAGAAAAACGAAGACGAACGAACGGAGACAGAGAGACTGAAAGCAGGAGACGGAAGGACGAAAACGGAAGAATGGATACGGAGAGACGTAGACGGAAGGATGGAGACAGACAAAGAGACAGAGACGGAAACAAAAAGACAAAGACAGATAAACAGAAAGAAAGAGACAAAGACAGAGACGGAAACAAAAAGACAAAGACAGATAAACGGAAAGAAAGAGACAAAGACAGAGACGGAAACAAAAAGACAAAGACAGATAAACAGAAAGAAAGAGACAAAGACAGAGAAATAGAGACAAATAGACATATTCGAAAAAACGGAGACGAAGGGACAAAAACGGAAGAACGGAGACAAAGAGATTGATTGATTGATAAAATTTATTGGGCTTTGAGGTGAAAATCCTGTTCGGCACTAATATGAGTTTACAACGCCGTATACAATATATAAATATCTTTATGATACAATAATGTATGAAAAAGTACATAATAGTATTTGTATTCGAAAAAACAAAAAAAAATATTTAATTAAATTTTCAATATTATCAAAAGAAACATAAGTAGAAAAATAAGTAGGTGAGTACGTAAGTCGTCTGGGGCGTAGTTTGAGGTTAAACTCAGCTTCACTTGACACATATGGCTGATTTTGTATTCTTCTTACATACTAATAAAAATCAGGCCAGCTGCATGATCATATATAGCGACTGCAATAGTTTTCCGCCAGCATTTAATTCACGCTACCACGATTCACATTCATTCGATAAAAGCCTTTTATACAAGTACCTTTTAAAGGAAATGGAGTTCTCTGAAGAAAAACCTTCTAATGTAAAAAGCCCCTTATTAAAATAAGTTGCTGATGAAACAGCAAAGGAGTTCTGGAGTGCAGCAGTAACGAACGTTGGGACATATGAAAAGTCTAGGTAGAAGCCTAGAGAATGAAGGAACTGATAGATCGACATGCTGCCTTAAGAAGTATGATGCTAAGTATTGAGGGCTACCATGTGCAACAATGTTATAAGCCAACGAAATTTTTAAGTAAAGTCGACTGCTTTGAACAGAGAGTCAACGATAATTCAGTCGAAAAGGCGTTACTCTACTGTGCCAACCAAGACGGAGACAGAGAGACGGAGACAGAGAAACGAAGATACACAGAGATGGAGAAACGAAGACGGAAAGGCGAAGATAGAGTGATGGAGACGGAGAGTCGGAGATGGAGTGACGGAGACGAAGAGACGGAGTAACGGAAGAGCGGGAACGAAGAAACGGACACGGAGAAACGGAGACAGTGAAATGGAGACAGAGAAACAGGGACGGAGAAACGGAGACAAAGAGGGAGAGATGGAGAGACGGAGAGACAAAGACGGAGAGATGGAAACGGAAAGACGGAGGCAAAGACGGAGAGACGGAGAGGCAGAGCCGGAGAGACGGAGAGACGTATATTGTGTGTATGTGTGTGTGTGTGTGTGTATGAGTATGTTTATGTGTTTGGATATGTGTATATGTATGTGTATGTATGTATGTGTATGTGTGTATGTGTATGTGTGTATGCTTATGTATGTATGTGTATGTGTGTATGTGTATGTATGTGACAATAGTGCAAAAGATATTCACGTGAGAAAAAAAGTCTTAATTCTTCACTTTAATATAATAGTAGTAATATTTATTAGCGTGAAATAGTCAATGCGATCAAAACCACATCCAGAATGTTCGTTTTTAGACTCAAGTGCTGCATTAAATTCAGTGAATTTAAACAGATTGTCAAAATAAGAGTTTATTGTGTTAGAGTCCTCAAGTTGAGCTTTGTCTTTTGCTTTGTCGTAATTCGCAATCGTTGTTTTCGACCACTTGTTTTTAAAAATTTTAGTTTTGCTCCATACGTAGGAAGGGCTATTTTTAAAATTAATGGACTTAGCAAATTGTCCATGACTGCATTTCTTTTTATTCCCGTAAGTTTTTTCTAAAAATTTGTTAGCTTTTAGGTAATTTTGATGATCACTAGTCAAACCTGAGAACTCCCACTTTTTGTAGGCAGCTTGACTAAGCCTCTTGAGTTTATCACACTCTGCATCCCACCAAGAAACAGGATTGCAAAGCCTTGAAGCAGTGACTTACTTTTTGAGTAGAGTACAGGATTTAACAGCAGAGACAACTTTATCGACCCAAAAATTGTATTTATCAACTGCAGATGAGTTTACATAAATAAAGTCAAAGAAATTTAAATAACCTTTATCTAGTAGATCTAAACATTTATTCCAATCGGTTTTTTGGAATAAAGTTTGAAAGATTTATGTATATAAAAAGCGTTCAGTAATAAATTTGATTTTTATTGGGAAATGATTTAATCCGTGTGGATCATCTAAGACTTTAAATTTAACCTCATTAGCAACAGAAATGGAAGATATGACGAGATCAATGTTATTTTTCTTTTTCCTAGCGACGTTAATATGTGTAAGAGTGTTAAGGTTGTGAATTGCAAGTCTATTGAAGTAAAGCGCCGCAAGTAGATTTTTACCTTCATTGTCATTATGATAACAGTTACAATTTAAATGATGTAAGTTACAGTCACCAACAAGGATGGTAGAGTCATGGCATACTAAATTACTGCCGATGATTTCATTCCAATAACTAGAAGAAGGTGTGCGTATGTTAGTTTATAATATGCTATTAGATTAAAACTTGGATGAGTAGATTTCATCCTAACTCTCTGAATTCTACCTCGGGAAGAGAACAGGGGATATTTAAAATCAATATCTGCTTTAGCTATGAAGATGATTTCTCCTCTAGTGGTATTAAGTTGTTCAATATTATGCACATTATAACCATTGAAGGTGATAAGGGATTAGCTTCAAAGCCAGGTTTCAACGCCCACCGTGATATCATATTCTGCTATTGCCTTTTCGAGTTCTAATTTTCAAGCATTTAGACTTCTACAATTTCAATGCATTATATTTAGATTTTTAATTAGTCTAATCAATAGAGCAAAAAAGGCAATTTTCGACATTAATTCGAGGCTTATAAACTTTTTTCTCTTAAATGCCTACGTTGCTTTCGAGAATTTAAAAACCTGTTTTGGCCAACTTTATACTCTCCTGAATCAGTTTCTAACTTTTTTTTTGGTACATTTTATATAGGGTATGTTTTTTCACCGCCCTTAACAACTCTGTATATGTTATATTAAACCTATACAGAGTTGATAAGAGCAGGCCGGATTCGCTGTTCTAGTCTAATTGAGATTTTTGTTATTTACTCAAGTATTAATCGGTGTATATGCAAATTGAAGGTTAAACGCAATAGATATTATTATTACAAATATTTATGCACAAGAAAAAAAAATCTACCGCTTTGTTTTTGAGAAAAGTAAGGAACGCGAAAATATTATAAACATTTACTTCAGCGTTCCTTACTTTTTTCAAAGAAAAGCGGTAGAATTTTTTTTCTTCTGCATAGATGTTCATAATAATAATATATATTGCGCTCAACCTTTAATTTGAAGATACACCGATTAATATTTGAATAAATAACAAAAAAACTCAATTGTCACTCGGTCGGTATCAAATTCTACTCCAGCCTGGACTTAAGGGCGATGGAAAAACATACCCTTTATGAAATGTAACAAAAAAAACGGTAGAAACTGCTCAAGAAGGGTGCAAAGTTAGCCAAAACAGGTTTTTCAATTCTCTGAAGCAACGTATGCACTTAAGAGAAAAAAGTTTATAATAAAAGTATTAGAGAACTGAAAAACCTACAATTTGAATGGTGTCGCGATTATTTTCGTGAATTAGTTATTGCAAAAAGCCAAAAAACCATAAAAATGGCCATTTTTTGCATAGCAATTATTTATTGCAAAAATAATTTTTATTAATACTTCATATTTTTTCACTTTTTCAAGGAAGCTTTCATAAATCCAAACAAAATGAGAGGTTGATAAAGCAAACCGGTTAGTTTGTTGTTGAAATATTCCCTATTGTTTATCCCAACACACATAATCTTTAAAGCTATAATTTTTTTTTTGGATGAACATATTGAGTTGCATAAGGGCTTAAACTATAAGGTTGAAATTTTAGGAACAAATGAGAAAATTCAATTGCAACTTTTTTTATAACGCTTTAAAAAAAATGTGTTTTTTTTCTTAATTAAAAGAAGCTGGAGCTTTATTTATAACTTTCATGAATTTTTATTTAAATAATCTAGCTGAGTTCGGAACGAGGATTTAAAAAAAAAGAACTCTTTAAGGCCAATAGGAACTGAGATAATATTTATTTTTTAAAGCCACTTTGTTTATGACAATTAAGAAACGAATCAAGCGGCATTTGTTAGTTAAAGACTTATATTTCAAAATTCTGTGATCAGATATTTAAAAATGCGACTCTTCATTATGAGAACTAAAATAATAATAACATAATAAAAATAACGGCAAACTGGACGTCGTGTTACGGATGCTTCTATTTGCGCGTAAGGAAAGTTTACAAAATACTTCGTTCCAATGAAATTTGCAAAAATTATCCGTATCTCACTAGGAGAGGTACCTATATATGTATCACAGATCTTGTTGTAATTTGGGGGTATGTTTTCATACATAAAATTATGAAAAAAGCCGCAAGCATTAGGTCTAACGCTCAATCATTCCAAAATTATGAGCTATTTTGTTCAATTTTGAAAAATTTTTTTAAAAAATCATTGTTTATAATAACGAATATTACTCTCCAATGAGAGTTTCTAAGTTCATTTTGTAATATTCTAGTAAAAGTTCGGATTAAATCTCTTTGTTTTAAAAAATGTGTTCCAAAAGCTCAACCCGTTGAAAAGTTGTAGCAAAGTGAAAAACATGGAAAAAATTAGAACAATAATTCAATGAGAATTTAAGTTTAATTTTATAATAATATTTATAGCAATTTTCATCACAATTTTTATTTTTTTCTAATTTTGAATAATTTAAGCTTTTTGAACACGTTTTTTTTTTTAATCAAAAGGATTGAATCTTAACTTTTACTAAAATATTGCAGAATGAACTTAGAAGCTCTCATTGGAGAGTAATATTCGTTACTATTAAGAATGATTTTTCAAAGAAATCTTTAAAAATTGAACAAAATAGCTCATAATCTTGGAATGATCAAGCGTTAGACCTAATTCTCGCGGTTTTTTTCATAATTTTATGTATCAAAACATAATCCCAAGTTACAACAAGATCCCTGAACCAAACATAGGGACCTCTCCTAATCAATGAATAAAAGACCAATTTCAATGTTTTTTTTAAGTAGGGTACATTATAAAATTATAAATATTGGTACAAACAATTTTTAAAAATAAGGTATATTTAAGTTAAAACAACTGTACCTATTATACCCTCAACGCAAATCATTGCTGTAACTTACTAAATAAATATTTTCAGACGTATAACGTCTTATTTTAAAGCTAAAAAAAAAGAACTTCAACATGAAATGTCATGAGTTTGATTACGATCAATCTTTGCGAAATGCGCGCGGATTTACCAAAATGTTATAAATGAACTTACCTCATTATTCCTGATAATTAAGACATTTGGAACCTGAAGACAAGTTAATTAAAATTTTCATTAATTATATTTTGTAACTAATCCTTATAATTCATTTATGGGTTCAATAAACAAAAAAATAGTTATTAATAATTGCAAATATTTATAAAGTATTAATAAAAATTGTTCTCTCGATTTTTTTTACGTTTCTTTGTTTTTCATGCCAAAAACTCTTTTTATTATTAAATATATTTTTGTCTTCTCTATAACAGTAAACTACTTAGATTTTTATATCTGAAAAATTTTAAAATATCACAGAAAAAATCTATAAACAAAGGGTAATCAGGAAATAAAAATTTTTATTCTAATAAACATTGAATTTCATCCATAGCTTTTCATATAGATAGATAAATTAAAGTTATTATTCCTAGCAACTATTCGATTTGAAATCTGTGGACGTTTAAATTTCGATTGTAAGCAATTATTAATACTCCTTTCTTTTTTATCAAAAAACCTTTTAGTTATCAATAATGACAAATATTCTGCAAGTACTAATAAGAATCGTTTTCAAATCTTTAAATTTATTTTCTTTTTCATGCGGAAACTTGTTTTATTATTAAACATACCGAATATAAAAAAATAACGTATATTATGAAAATAAAAATTTACTGAATGCAATAATTTTTTATAAATAAAATATATATAATTTTTTACTTATATAATTACTAAGTTTGCAATTGATTAACAAAAATTTGGAACAAGATTTTTTATGATACGATTCAAAGATCAATTAAATGATAAAAATTCAAATTTTTTACATTTTATCTTTTTTCCATAAATTTAATTCTGTTATTTCATAATTTTTTCGATATATATTTATATTTTATAATTGAATGAAAAATAAAAATTGTTTCAATTAATAAAGCCATTTTCATATCAATTTTTCTATGATATTTTAAAAATACAGTCAACGATTTGAGTCCCGTAGCCTCCTCCTCCATCAACTCGCTCGTTGGTTACCCCCACTCACTGATTAGAAGAATTTGATTCCACACATTATGAGTCCCGCCGCTGCTCTATGCAACTTTTTGATTTGTGGAAATGGGTTCATTAATTTCATTTTTTTTGTTTAGAATACAGCAAATGCTTATTAATATAAAAAGTAACAAAAAAATAATACAATATTGCATAGTTCTCATTCATATTTACTGAAAAAATATAAAATTTAAACTAGATTTTGTAACATGGCAAATTGGCCATGTTACTTACAGCTTACTCTTATAATAAGATAGTATATGTGGCAGAAGGAAGACGTTAAATTCGCATGCTGTTGAGATAGATATTTAGATAGATATTTAAATTTATTAACTGTACATTATGTTGTACAACAAAAATAATACAAATTCGTAAGTATATATATATATATATATATATATATATATATATATATATATATGAAATGAGATACTAAGTAAAAATATAATTAAAATAAAGATACAGTAATTAAAATAATTAAAGCCTAGCTCGGAGCAGAGGCTCATTCTCAAGGGAAAGGTAGTGCGAATATGTTGATGCCTTGAATAATGCCAACGATGAAGAGTCTCTTAATGATGATGGTAGACCGTTCCATAGTTGCGATGACACAACCAGGAACGATCTTTGGTGATACTCGGTAGATGAAAAAGGAATGGTTAACGGTCTCACATCACCCCTCAGTGTCCTCACAGGCCGGCTCCACAAATATCTAGAATAAAGATATGAAGGTGAGCATGACAAAAACATTTTGTATAAGAAGGTAGTAGCGAAGTAGTTTCTTCTACCCAAAGTGGATAACCAGCCTAGAGAGGACCTATAAACAGAGATGTGCTCGCGCCTACTTACACCATAGATGTAACGAATACCAGAGTTTACGACCCTTTGAAGCCTCAGATCGAGTTCAGCAGAAAGGTCAATATAGACCAAACAACAGTAATCAAGTAAAGGAAACAGCAAAGAACGGATAAGATGCTTACGTAGTGCAATGGTGGTACTTTTTCGAAAGAAATTTAATCTATAGAGCAATGAGTGACTTCTGTTACACACATGTGCAATTTGGTCCTTCCAGTTCAACTTACTATCAAGCCATACACCAAGACTACGAACAGAAGATTCAAACTTAATAAGATCACCGTTTATTGGAACACCAGTGATGTGTAATGAGGGCAGCATATTGACATAGAAATAAGATCCAATAATAATAGCCTTTGTTTTGCTCACATTTAATTTCAGATGATTTTTTGTCGCCCAGTTAACAATACTGACAGCTTGATCACTCATGAGAGCAGTAACAGAAGCCAACTTAGCAATTGGGAAGTGAATGTACACCTGAAGATCATCAGCATAGATAAGATGCTGCACATCGGCATGGAAGTCAGCAGCCACATCATTGATGTATATAGAAAACAACAGTGGACCAAGGTCAGAGCCCTGGGGAACACCAGTATTTAATTTTACATAGTCAGATGCATTACCATCTGCATCAATAACAGCCTGCTGTCTCTCAGAGAGATAAGACGCAAACCACCGCACAACTGAATGCGAGATGTCAAGAGAAGACATTTTTCTGAGCAGAGAGACATGGCATACATAGCAACAGCAACGTCACGTAGCGTCTGTCCATATTGCGTCTAATGTCCTCAGTTAGTTTCAGTAGTGCGGTCTGAGTACTATATCCAGTTCGAAATCCAGTCTGATAAGGGTCCAGTAACTGTCGCATAGTCAGGTAATTGTAGAGTTGATCATGGACTAGACGTACAAGAACGTTTGAGAGAGAGAGAAAGAGAGACAACGCCAGTCAACTTAAAACCAACCCAAAGCCACCAAACATACACGCGTGCACACATATACCTATATAATTAATATACAGAACAGCCAAGCTTAGCCAGCGTATCTAGTATACGTACAGCATAACTCTAGCAGTCAAGTTAAAGGAGAAGGTAAAAGCATTAAGTGGCGCACGTAGCGCGCTGCGTATAGGGACCCTCTAGGAAGGGACAAGAAAATGTTGCCGCCATACTGATCTAAACCAGAAAGGAACGGATAAAGTGCTTATAGAAAACATCACGGGTCATCTTCGTGGGGAATATTTACTGTCACTTTCTAACATATTACTTTCTTATGTAGTTTCCGGTTTAGATCTCTTGTTTAAGACAGTCAATAGAAAACGCAGAACGAGGTCTCCAGTCCCTGTCTAGTGGGTCCTTAGCTGCGTAAAAAAGCAAGAATATTCATCTTGAGATATTCATTCCTTCTGTCGCTAGCCTCCAAGTCGGTCGACGTTAATTATATCAAAACTGTGTAGCAGTATTATACAGAACGAAGCCTTTTCCTTGTACGTTTTACGTTTTTGTGTGTGAAGGAATAGAATTTTCGCGTGAGTGCTTAAAGCATAAATGCTTTACAATAGTTATTGATTTTCGGCTTTAACGATAAAAATATCATTTCTTTTTTATTGCGTTGTGCACAAGTGTGTTGGTGACCACGTGCGGCATTAGAAAATGCGTTCATTTTTCTTGTTTCAGGATACTTCACGGAGTCGCTTCTGTATCAGGCGAGTGGCGCCCTTTTGTGTATAGCTAATGTTTAAGTGTTAGTTGAATAAAATCTATAAATTCCTTATATTTCAGCTCATTTTTTTTGTGTATCTCGTATAGTAATTGTTCTTCCCCTCTAGCTTTACATAGAAATATATTAGTGCGTCCACCTGATCCCCATGGCCGCCACAATATATTTAATTAATCCATAAAATGTTAATTATCTTAAAATTTTTCGTGATCCCTTTATAAATAAAAGATGAAATAAATCTTATTTTATTTTATTTTCAATTTTACAATGAGCATTTAGTTCATCAATAAATAATACATTGTTTTAATTAAAATTTATGTTATGCATAAGAAAATTTAATTTGAATATTTTGTATAATAAATATAAATAAGAATTCTGCAATATCGAATTATTTTTTTGTTACCTTTCATTTCAATAAACATTATTCTGAACAAAAAAATTGATCTAATAAATCCATGTTTACAAGTTAAAAAGTAGCGAAAAGCAAAGGCGGGACTCAAAATGTAAGGAAATAAATTCTTTTTTGACACTCCGTGCGAGAAGCTCGATTTCACGCACGCTGTACAAAGTGACACGTGCGAAAATGGAGCTTCTCATTTACAAGTATAATTTTTATGACATACATTTAATTATAATTAACGGAAATTCATCTTGAAAATTACAGCAAAAAATTTTTTTTTTATATATACAACTAACATAATGTGAATTGGATTTTTAGAAACTAACTAGGAGAGTATCACATCTCCGGATCACGGATTTTGCTCAAACTTTGTGATAAGTTTCCAAATGTCAAAATATGAAAAGAAATAAAATTTTAGACACCAACGCTCAATATTTCCCTAATTATAGGTAATTAAAGAAAATCAAGAAAAAAGTTACTAGATTTTTAAACGCATATAGTTCTTTAGAATTGATAGCTAGAAGCTTGAAACTTTTTTAAAATTAAAGCTGAGCTTAAATTCTTTCGAATTCGTAGTTATAGCATGTCAAAATATGATTTTTTCCCAAAGTTATAGCGTGATAAATATTAGACCGAATTTCAGCTTTTGTTATTAATTAATGTTTTAAAAAGAAAAATCAGGTCCAATGTTTATCAAGCTATAACTTTTGAAAAAAATAATATTTTGACATGCTGTAACTACGTATTTGAAAGAATTTGAGCTCAGCTTTCATTTTAAAAAAGTTTCAAGCTTCTAGCTATCAATTCTAAAGAACTATATGCGTTTAAAAATCTAGTAACTTTTTTAGTGATTTTCTTTAATTGCCTATAACTAAAGAAATATTGAGCGTTGGTGTCTAAAATTCTGTTTCCTTTCATATTTTGACATTTGGAAACTTATCACACAGTTTGAGCAAAATCCGTGATCCGGAGTTGTGATACTCTCCTAGTAAGTGGCTGTCCAGGTTAAGAAAAACAATAGATCTTGTGATGTTAAAACATTTATTGTTACGTACGTTTCGTAGTACTTTATGACTACCTCTTTAGACTATAAACAAAATTCAAAATACAACAATTATGAAACATATTTAAAATCACAGTATTCAATGCACTTCAATTTACCCACCTAGCTTTAATATACTAAGAATTGAATTTACATAATAATATTAAGCTTTTTCCATTCCCTATCTCTCCTCTTTTTTCTCCATACAAATTGTAAAGCGTTAATTATATTCTTAATCATAATAATATATAAAATTTATGTCGTCGACTTAGCTATACACAAAAGGGCGCCACTCGCCTGATACAGAAGCGACTCCGTGAAGTATCCTGAAACAAGAAAAATGAACGCATTTTCTAATGCCGCACGTGGTCACCAACACACTTGTGCACAACGCAATAAAAAAGAAATGATATTTTTATCGTTAAAGCCAAAAATCAATAACTATTGTAAAGCATTTATGCTTTAAGCACTCACGCGAAAATTCTATTCCTTCACACACAAAAACGTAAAACGTACAAGGAAAAGGCTTCGTTCTGTATAATACTGCTACACAGTTTTGATATAATTAACGTCGACCGACTTGGAGGCTAGCGACAGAAGGAATGAATATCTCAAGATGAATATTCTTGCTTTTTTACGCAGCTAAGGACCCACTAGAAAGGAACTGGAGACCTCGTTCTGCGTTTTCTATTGACTGTCTTAAACAAGAGATCTAAACCGGAAACTACATAAGAAAGTAATATGTTAGAAAGTGACAGTAAATATTCCCCACGAAGATGACCCGTGATGTTTTCTATAAGCACTTTATCCGTTCCTTTCTGGTTTAGATCAGTATGGCGGCAACATTTTCTTGTCCCTTCTTAGAGGGTCCCTATACGCAGCGCGCTACGTGCGCCACTTAATGTTTTTACCTTCTCCTTTAACTTGACTGCTAGAGTTATGCTGTACGTATACTAGATACGCTGGCTAAGCTTGGCTGTTCTTTATATTAATTATATAGGTATATGTGTGCACTCGTGTATGTTTGGTGGCTTTGGGTTGGTTTTAAGTTGACTGGCGTTGTCTCTCTTTCTCTCTCTCTCAACAGCATGCGAATTTAACGTCTTCCTTCTGCCACATATACTATCTTATTATAAGAGTAAGCTGTAAGTAACATGGCCAATTTGCCATGTTACAAAATCTAGTTTAAATTTTATATTTTTTCAGTAAATATGAATGAGAACTATGCAATATTGTATTATTTTTTTGTTACTTTTTATATTAATAAGCATTTGCTGTATTCTAAACAAAAAAAATGAAATTAATGAACCCATTTCCACAAATCAAAAAGTTGCATAGAGCAGCGGCGGGACTCATAATGTGTGGAATCAAATTCTTCTAGTCAGTGCGTGGGGGTAACTAACGAGCGAGTTGATGGAGGAGGAGGCTACGGGACTCAAATCGTTGACTGTATTTTTAAAATATCATAGAAAAATTGATATGAAAATGGCTTTATTAATTGAAACAATTTTTATTTTTCATTCAATTATAAAATATAAATATATATCGAAAAAATTATGAAATAACAGAATTAAATTTATGGAAAAAAGATAAAATTTAAAAAAAATGAATTTTTATCATTTAATTGATCTTTGAATCGTATCATAAAAAATCTTGTTGCAAATTTTTGTTAATCAATTGCAAACTTAGTAATTATATAAGTAAAAAATTATATATATTTTATTTATAAAAAATTATTGCATTCAGTAAATTTTTATTTTCATAATATACGTTATTTTTTTATATTCGGTATGTTTAATAATAAAACAAGTTTCCGCATGAAAAAGAAAATAAATTTAAAGATTTGAAAACGATTCTTATTAGTACTTGCAAAATATTTGTCATTATTGATAACTAAAAGGTTTTTTGATAAAAAAGAAAGGAGTATTAATAATTGCTTACAATCGAAATTTAAACGTCCACAGATTTCAAATCGAATAGTTGCTAGGAATAATAACTTTAATTTATCTATCTATATGAAAAGCTATGGATGAAATTCAATGTTTATTAGAATAAAAATTTTTATTTCCTGATTACCCTTTGTTTATAGATTTTTTCTGTGATATTTTAAAATTTTCCATACATAAAAATCTAAGTAGTTTACTGTTATAGAGAAGACAAAAATATATTTAATAATAAAAAGAGTTTTTGGCATGAAAAACAAAGAAACGTAAAAAAAATCGAGAGAACAATTTTTATTAATACTTTATAAATATTTGCAATTATTAATAACTATTTTTTTGTTTATTGAACCCATAAATGAATTATAAGGATTAGTTACAAAATATAATTAATGAAAATTTTAATTAACTTGTCTTCAGGTTCCAAATGTCTTAATTATCAGGAATAATGAGGTAAGTTCATTTATAACATTTTGGTAAATCCGCGCGCATTTCGCCAAGATTGATCGTAATCAAACTCATGACATTTCATATTGAAGTTCTTTTTTTTTAGCTTTAAAATGAGACGTTATACGTCTGAAAATATTTATGTAGTAAGTTACAGCAATGATTTGCGTTGAGGGTATAATAGGTACAGTTGTTTTAACTTAAATATACCTTATTTTTAAAAATTGTTTGTACCAATATTTATAATTTTATAATGTACCCTACTTAAAAAAAAACATTGAAATTGGTCTTTTATTCATTGATTAGGAGAGGTCCCTATGTTTGGTTCAGGGATCTTGTTGTAACTTGGGATTATGTTTTGATACATAAAATTATGAAAAAAACCGCGAGTATTAGGTCTAACGCTTGATCATTCCAAGATTATGAGCTATTTTGTTCAATTTTTAAAGATTTCTTTGAAAAATCATTCTTAATAGTAACGAATGTTACTCTCCAATGAGAGCTTCTAAGTTCATTCTGCAATATTTTAGTAAAAGTTAAGATTCAATCCTTTTGATTAAAAAAAAAACGTGTTCAAAAAGCTCAAATTATTCAAAATTAGAAAAAAATAAAAATTGTGATAAAAATTGCTATAAATATTATTATAAAATTAAACTTCAATTCTCATTGAATTATTGTTCTAATTTTTTCCATGTTTTTCACTTTGCTACAACTTTCCAACGGGTTGAGCTTTTGGAACACATTTTTTAAAACAAAGAGATTTAATCTGAACTTTAACTAGAATATTACAAAATGAACTTAGAAACTCTCATTGGAGAGTAATATTCGTTATTATAAACAATGATTTTTTAAAAAAATTTTTCAAAATTGAACAAAATAGCTCATAATTTTGGAATGATTGAGCGTTAGACCTAATACTTGTTATAAACAAAGTGGCTTTAAAAAATAAATATTATCTCAGCTCCTATTGGCCTTGAAGAGTTCTTTTTTTTAAATCCTCGTTCCAAACTCAGCTAGATTATTTAAATAAAAATTCATGAAAGTTATAAATAAAGCTCCAGCTTCTTTTAATTAAGAAAAAAAACACATTTTTTTCAAAGCGTTATAAAAAAAGTTGCAATTGAATTTTCTCATTTGTTCCTAAAATTTCAACCTTATAGTTTGAGCCCTCATGCAACTCAATATGTTCATCCAAAAAAAAATTATAGCTTTAAAGATTATGTGTGTTGGGATGAACAATAGGGAATATTTCAGCAACAAACTAACCGGTTTGCTTTATCAACCTCTCATTTTGTTTGGATTTATGAAAGCTTCCTTGAAAAAGTGAAAAAATATGAAGTATTAATAAAAATTATTTTTGCAATGAATAATTGCTATGCAAAAAATGGCCATTTTTATGGTTTTTTGGCTTTTTGCAATAACTAATTCACGAAAATAATCGCGACACCATTCAAATTGTAGGTTTTTCAGTTCTCTAATACTTTTATTATAAACTTTTTTCTCTTAAGTGCATACGTTGCTTCAGAGAATTGAAAAACCTGTTTTGGCTAACTTTGCACCCTTCTTGAGCAGTTTCTACCGTTTTTTTTTGTTACATTTCATGAAGGGTATGTTTTTCCATCGCCCTTAAGTCCAGGCTGGGGTAGAATTTGATACCGACCGAGTAACAATTGAGTTTTTTGTTATTTATTCAAATATTAATCGGTGTATCTTCAAATTAAAGGTTGAGCGCAATATATATTATTATTATGAACATCTATGCCGAAGAAAAAAAATTCTACCGCTTTTCTTTGAAAAAAGTAAGGAACGCTGAAGTAAATGTTTATAATATTTTCGCGTTCCTTACTTTTCTCAAAAACAAAGCGGTAGATTTTTTTTTCTTGTGCATAAATATTTGTAATAATAATATCTATTGCGTTTAACCTTCAATTTGCATATACACCGATTAATACTTGAGTAAATAACAAAAATCTCAATTAGACTAGAACAGCGAATCCGGCCTGCTCTTATCAACTCTGTATAGGTTTAATATAACATATACAGAGTTGTTAAGGGCGGTGAAAAAACATACCCTATATAAAATGTACCAAAAAAAAAGTTAGAAACTGATTCAGGAGAGTATAAAGTTGGCCAAAACAGGTTTTTAAATTCTCGAAAGCAACGTAGGCATTTAAGAGAAAAAAGTTTATAAGCCTCGAATTAATGTCGAAAATTGCCTTTTTTGCTCTATTGATTAGACTAATTAAAAATCTAAATATAATGCATTGAAATTGTAGAAGTCTAAATGCTTGAAAATTAGAACTCGAAAAGGCAATAGCAGAATATGATATCACGGTGGGCGTTGAAACCTGGCTTTGAAGCTAATCCCTTATCACCTTCAATGGTTATAATGTGCATAATATTGAACAACTTAATACCACTAGAGGAGAAATCATCTTCATAGCTAAAGCAGATATTGATTTTAAATATCCCCTGTTCTCTTCCTGAGGTAGAATTCAGAGAGTTAGGATAAAATCTACTCATCCAAATTTTAATCTAATAGCATATTATAAACTAACATACGCACACCTTCTTCTAGTTATTGGAATGAAATCATCGGCAGTAATTTAGTATGCCATGACTCTACCATCCTTGTTGGTGACTGTAACTTACATCATTTAAATTGTAACTGTTGCTACGTACATTATATTGTACGTATATTATAATATACAACATAAAATAAGGTAGAAACTCAGAGAAATGCGACTCCGAGTTTCCGGACCAAGAGTCGCACGATGCGCGAAGTGCTGATTCGGCACTTCGTCGCGGGCAACTTACATCGTCGTTTTAGACGACGACGAGCGACAGACCATCGCCGGACGCGCTGGAGTACAGAAGTAATTAGTCTCTCTCTCACTGTATTTTTGGGGTTATAATAAATACCAGTTAACTTATATTAATTCTCTTGTAATTATTTTGCATCCTCACACTCCCCATAGGAGTGCGTATCAAAAATCCCACGTAACATTTTGGTGGCAGCAGTGGGATACGCAGTGAGGTTTTTAGAAAAAAATAAAATTTCTTTTAAGAAATAAACTTAGAAAAAAAAGCGCGTCAAATAAATTAGAGAATTTTTTTTTTTGAGAAAGAGAGAGAGAAATAATTCGATTAATTGAATAGCTTAATTAAATACATTTTTTTTGGCAAATTTTTTTATTAAATATTTTTGAAAAATCGCGTCGCGAGTTGCAACGCAGAAGATCGGAACGAGAGGAAGGAAGGAAGGAAGGACGCAAAAAAAATTAATACCGAAGAAATGAGAGTGCTCCTTATCACGCTGCTCACTCTCTGCTGCAAAAAGTAAGTACAAATTTATATAAATCGTAGTATAGTGTCCCACGGGGTTAGTATAGGGTCACGGGAAAATCTGAATAAAAAAAAAAACGGATAGAATAAAAATTAGAAATTTTTCTTTTTTCTCATTTTATTTATAAAAGTGATTAGTACGCGAATATAGTGTGCGTTAGGAAGTGAAAAAAAAAAGGAAAAACGAGCGCGAGCGTAACAGAGAAGTAGTGCCATTCTTAAATAAGAGAAAATAATATTCAAATATTGGAAATTTAAATAAATCCTTGGAAAGAAAATTAAATTCAAACAAGCGAGGGCGTGCAAATAATAAATTTCAATATCCGAGTTATTTATTGAATTTTTTTCTTTTTCTTCAATTTTCAAAAAAATTTAATTAATTTCAAAAGCATATTATCAGAAATTATTATAAATATATTCGCTTATTTACGTGATCAAATAATAAATTTTGCAGTAAGGAAAGAAGTTAAAGAGAGGAAGTTAACATTTGGATTATATTAATTTGATAGTTGATTTGTAACGTTAACGTTTACGGCAAGGTTAATTAATTATCAGCGCGCATAAGAAAACGTAAACGCTTCACCTTCTCACGCGTAATTTAAAGAGCAGTAATAAAATTCAAAAAAAATTAAATTGTAAAATCTTAGTTATCGAATATGTCGCTCATCAATTTATTTTCGAAAAAGGACGGAAAAGCGAGACGTAGAGGACGTTCGTTGTCTCCTATTAGAGGTTCGCGTAGTGAAGAAATCTTAGCCGAATTCGGGAACGAAAGGATATCATTTCCGACCATGTCACAGAACACGGTGTATATGCCAATGTACACTCCGAGGTATGGTGAAGATTTAACAGTCAATTTGTCAGAGAAAGAAATGAAAGAATTGAATGAAAAATACAAAAGAGCCGCGTCTCAGGGTTTCGAATTACCCAAAGAATCATTAAATATTATGAAAGAAAGGAACATAGTAAGTAACGGCACGCTCCCACGGAATAAGAGAGAAACCGAGGCTCAAAAATCGAAATCAGAGGAAAGCCCAAAAACCAACGAAACGTGGTTAACATACGCGAACCAGGGCCCGAACCAGCTAGCTTATCCTTCGATACCATACAATTACGTGAGTTTTCCGCAACAAATTCCACAACCGTGGAGTAATATGATACCAGCTCAAGGTAACCCAAATTTCCCAATAAACTCACCGATAAATACTAATTACGAATTAAGTACGCAACAAATAAATCCTATGTTGAATATGCAAGGCACAAATTTTCAAAATACGCCTTATTTATCATTACATCAAGCGATCAGACAAATTCCAACTTTTGACGGCAGCGTAGATAGATTACCGTTATTCTGTTCAGTGCTGCGAGGCATAGTAAATAATTTCGGGCCGGGTTGTCAAATTTTCACTATGTACGAGTTAGCGACAAAACTCACGGGAAAAGCGGCGGATATTTTTACGGCGCGGTTGATGCAATACGAGTCGATAGAAGCTCTCATAGCAGACTTACAGGCACAGTATAATAACGTAACAATATTAGAAGAGTTATCTACACAATTAAAAGTGATAACACAGGAGCAAGGCGAGTCAGCAACAGATTTTGGCGCGCGTGCACAAGCTCTATTGAATCGATTATTAACGATTTACGATACAATACCTGCATTAAATGTACAAGATCGATTAGTAAGGAAGCAATTAATAGAAAGAGACGCCTTACAGTATTATTTGTTCGGATTAATATCGCCCTTAGATATGCAAGTGCGTTGCGAAAAACCTCAGACGTTAAGAAAGGCTATACAACTTGCAGCCGATTTTGAAAATAAACAAAAGAAGCGACTTTTCGCACAGATGCAAAACTCATTTATAAACGGCCTGCAACCCGTAAATTCGATAGCACAAAATACGCAATCGTTGTCATTATGGTCTCAACCAGGGTTGCGAAAAAAGTAATTAAAAATTATTTGAATCACGAATCATTTTTGAATTTGTAATTAAAGTTTTATTTAATTAACAATTCCTTTTAAATTAATAATTAAAAATATTTTAATTAACAAATCAAAATCTAATCGTGAATTGAAAAGGTTTTAATTAAAAAATCAAAAGGAATTCTCAATTAAATAAATTTCAATTAAGAAATCAAAATGTAATCGTGAATTGAAAGGGCTTTAATTACAAAATCAAAAGGAATTCTTAATTAAATAAATTTCAATTAAGAAATCAAAATTTAATCGTGAATTGAAAGGGCTTTAATTCCAAAATCAAAAGGAATCTTTAATTAAATAAATTTCAATTAAGAAATCAAAATGTAATCGTGAATTGAAAGGGCTTTAATTCCAAAATCAAAAGGAATTTTTAATTAAATAAATTTCAATTAAGAAATCAAAATTTAATCGTGAATTGAAAGGGCTTTAATTCCAAAATCAAAAGGAATCCTTAATTAAATAAATTTCAATTAAGAAATCAAAATGTAATCGTAAATTGAAAGAGCGTCAGTTATGATTATGATTTGTGAATTCGAGGGCTTTAATTCAAAATTCCACAATTCCTTTTTAATTAAACGTACTAAGGAATTTGTATCATATATATGTATATAGAAAAACATATGTGGACGCGCACATACATACGCACCTAGGCTCATATATATGCAACATTTCATGTCGACCCACACGCACACATACGGACAAGTTGATATATATATATATATATATATATATATATATATATACATGGTCCGTTTCATGTCAACTTGCACCCGTTGACTCGTATATATTTTGGTTTATATATATGTATATATATATATACATACATACATACATACATGGGATATTTCATGTCGGTTAGCACGTACTCATAAGTACAGGTTTTCTTTATATGTGGTACATTTCATGACAACACGCACACACCCATTCGTGTACCCTTAGATTTACATATATGGGACATTTCATGTCGATTCGCATGCATGCACACACACGTTAATATACATGGGATTTTTAATGTCAATTCAAACGGATACAAACACACAGGTTTATATATATTGGACATTTCATGTCGATTCGCATGCATGCACACGTACGTTAATATACATGGGATTTTCCATGTCAATTCGAACGCACGCACACACACACAGGTTTATACATATGGTACATTTCATATCGATTTGCATGCATGCACACACGTTAATATACATAGGATTTTTCACGTCAATTATTACCCACGCCTATACAGGTTTATATATATGGGACATTTCATGACAACTCTAACACACCTATCCAAGCGCCCTTAGGTTCACATATATGGGACGTATCATGTCAACACGCACGCACCGGTTTTTATATATTTGACATATCTTGTCAACTCGAACACGCAAACACATCTAAACATGTATTTGAAATTTGTATTTATATATATGGGACCGTTTCTGTCAATTTGCATGTACGCACACACATGGGCTTATGAATATATATATATATATATATATATATATATATATATATATATATATATATATATATATATATATAGTGTGTGTATATCTGTGTACACATATACATGAGATATTTAATGTTAATTCACACGCGCGCGCATACACACAGGTTTATATACACGGGACGTTTCATGTCAATTTACATGCATGACACACGTACTTGAGTTTGTATATATTTTTCTTTATATATATATATATATATATATATATATATATATGGGGCTGTTCCTGTCAAGGCGCATGCACGCACACACATGGGCTTATGAATATATGTATATACATATACATGGGATATTTTATGTCAATTCACATGCGCGCACACACACACACAAACAGGTATATATATATGAGTGCCACCAGATTTTTTTTTAAACAAGTGAGCAGTTTTTAATCAGTTACACAAACAGGTTATTTTTTCTATGTTACTTAAAATAAAAAAAATTCTAATTTAGGAAAAATTGCTAATAATAATACTGATAAAAATCTTAAAGATTTTTAAGGAATGGTTTTACTTTTTGATGGATAATTTGATTATATGATTTTATTTTCAAAAAAGTTTTTCCCATAATAGTTATCTGTAATAAAAAAATTCTTTTACAATGTTAATTACTTTTTCCTGACATTCGTTTTAAAAGTTTATGCTTAGCAATTTTAAAATTTGGTTGTGACACTGATGATGCTGCTATAAATTATTTTGGATGTGTTATAATTAGTGTGCTGCCTCAATTTTCAACTAAAGGATTATAAATTAAGGATATTTTGGATTGAATTGCGGAAATAAAATAAATGATTAAAGAATTACAATCAACAAATCAATAAATTCAATTATTAATAGTTAAAAAAAAATGTTACCATGTCAGTGAGTTTTTTCAACAGGGTTATACATAAATTAAATTAATTAAAATTAATATTTTCAATCAATCATATACCTATTTTTTTTATTAAAAAGATATATTTTTACAAAATATGTAACAGTAAAAGAGTAGTTCACAGAAAAAAATTGTACTTCGTTAAAAAATTTTATAAATTATAAAAACACAAGTTTTTTAAACTTCATAAAATAATGAATAGCGTACTGTACATATTGTTCTTGTAGCAAAAATTCTACATGTAAAAAATGTAATAAGATTAAAATACAAATAACGATTAATTAAACGTATTTATAAATTATAACATAAATTTAGCAAATGAAATAAAATTTTAGGAAATCCTATTCTAATCTCTGCTGCACTGTAACAATAGTCTCATTCTAATATGAAAAATTGAAAAAAATTATAAAACTTATTCTTTTTTATAACTTTGGCATGAAAATTGCATGAAATAAGCGACAAAATGTTTTTTATTTGAAAAATAGACTTTTCAAATTTTTGGAAATTATATCATACAAATTTTCCTGGACATTTTCTGACTTCACCCCCTTTAAATTAATGTTTAGTGACAAAATATATAAAAAAAATTTTTGGAACCGTGGACTTTAATGTTACCATAGCAATCCCCCCTATTTTCCGACCTGACTTTTTCACGTGAGCACCGTTGCGCGGTACTTTCTGAATAAGCGGTTCAATTATTCGTGAAAAATTAAAGGAAGACCGCAAACAGCCTAAACCATTCTTTTTTTATCAACAGTTGGTGGATTAAAGAATAATTTTAGCTAATTAAAATGTAAAAATTCTTAATTGTATTGGTCACCAATGATTAGTGCAATACAATAAAAAAAATCATTAAAAATGGCAAAATGAGTTTTTTTTATATTTATGATGTTTTTACAGAGAAATGGTGCAATGTACGGCAAAATTGATAAGAATATTTTCGACTTAATATTTGATGAAAAACACGAAAAATTATGTTTTTCTGCGAAGAATTAACAACCAGAAAATTTACTTTAGAGATTTTCCTAACTATTTTCCAGCTATCCACCCTCGAAATTCGTGTTCAAGGCACCAAAATACATAGGAAAAACTTTGGTGGAGCCGTGGATCTCCATCGGCTACGGAAACTCTCCTAGCTACCTATATTAGTTATAAATGTCCTCCGTATTCAGGTGAAATACCCCGGTGAACATGTACATTAAGGTTTGGAAAGAATCTGATGTAAAAGAACCTTTCTAATTTTTTGCGGTTTTTGGTACCAGTCCATAATACAACTTTGTGAACTCTTATGAAAAAAAATTGTCATGATTTTCGTTGATACCTTCTGAACTTTTTTGATTCATTAAGTTTTACTAAGGAATAGTAACCTTAATTTTATCGTATTCACAATTAATGAACAATTAAGATCGCTTTAGAATTGAACAGCACTGTAAAGTTTTCAGGAGAATCCTTCTAGATTGTATTTTAAAAAATTCTTCAGAAATATTTTTCACGTTTTATCATCGTATGAATATATTTATTAAATTATTGGTAAATAAATGATTATAAATCTATGAGATCATTTTTTTTTTTTTAACGTCGCTATATTTATGCTATGCTATTATTGCTATGCTAATCAGCGAGGGAGCTCGTAAGTGTGTTTGTGAACAAAGCACATGTAACGTACAGTGGTGCTTGTATCAATCGGCCGAGAGCGGGATTCGAACTCGGAACCTCGAGATTACGAATCCAACGCTCTACCGAATGAGCCACAGACCGACTCCTATGAGATCATTTAAGAATACGGATAAATCTTTATATTTTCTGTATATTGATTGAAAGGTTAATGAAACTTCACGAACTCTGTGGAAGTAAATCGAGATGAATTATTACAATCTTGTAAAGAGTTTAATAGCTATTAAAGATCCTTAAGAGGAGGTCGAGTATATATGTCCTATTGTAATCAAAAAATTGATTTTTTTACAAAAACTAATAATTTTAGCAAAAAATAAAGAGAAAGCCCCATCTTGTATCATAAAAAGCAATATTTTCTTTGATTAGGAAAAAATTTTTTTATCGATTCCTTTTGAAAAAAAACCTTGAAAAACATAAAATATCGAGGTTTGGATGGACAATTCAGTTTTTCAAAGTTTTCTTTGAAACGAAGCGATAAAAATAATTTTTTCTCATAAGAGAAAATATTGCTTTTTAGTATACGAGATGGGGCTTTCTTCTTATTTTTTGCTACAACCATAAGGTTTTGCAGAAAATTGAATTTTTTTATTATAAAAGGATATAGATGTACGACCTGCTATTAATAAAATACCGTGAAAATTATTTATGATTCTCAGTAACGATCTTGAAGTTATAAAAAAATATACATATTATTAAATTTTTTTAACTCTTGAAATAGTTAAGCATACCATGGAATTGTTTGATAGTGGAAATAAAGCCATTTTACACGACTAAGCTATAAATTTTTTTTGTGAATAAATACAATAAATCGCACTAATTTATTAATACTAGGCAATTTTTCAGTTTATTAATAAGTTAATTTAATTAATACTATGATATGCCCTTCAAAAATCACTATTCAATATATTAGAAATTCATAAAGAATCTGAAGAAGTCATAATCATATTTTTTGATATATGGAGATATCCACAAAACTTTTAATTGTCTAGTAACAGGTCATATTACAGCTGTTACTGGGTTACCGCATGATGCACATTGTTTAAACTAGGTTCAAATCTTTTGTGCTATCCTGTAACTCTATTTCTGATGTATTTTGTAAATGTTTAACAAACGGCGCAGTAGATATTTCTATGAAACATTCATTTTTACACATAAAAAATTACCGTAATTTATCTTATGTGTAAATTTACTTTTTATAGAATTATCTGCTGCGCCGTTTGTGGCACATTTACAAAATACATCAAAAATAGAGTTACAGGATAGCATAAAAGATTATAACCTAGTTTAAATAATGACCTGTTAATAGAGAATTTAAAGTTGGATGGATATCCCCATATAATACCGTAGTGGTACACATGAAATTGGATAGGTTCTAGAAATATATAAATTACAATAACTTTTCTGATGAGGATATATTATTCAGATTAATATTATTTTTAAAATTAGATAACATTATTTTTATTTTTAAGAGCATGACGAAGCTTCCAGTCTTCTAATAATATTTCCAATCCCAAGTTATGAATAAACAATGCGTTTAATAACATTTTTTTGCGACAAAGAAAAAATTTGTAAGATTCAACTCGAGTGCGGACAACTCAAGAAACCCACGAAAATACTACATAAAAAGTAATAATACAAACTTTCAATGTAACGTATTTTAAGATTAGGTTTGTCGAGCTTGATATAATTTCCAATCCAAGTTCATAAAAAATTTACAAGTTTAAATGATTTTTTATTTTAACAAAAATTATTGTATTAACATAGCTTTAGTGCGGACAAGTCATTATATTTGTTTTCCTCATCCGTGCTGAGTAAGCGGCCTATAGCGCATGCGTTTTCGGGGTAGTAAGTAGCTAATAGCGCGCGCTGCGTGTGTTGTTTTTTGAGGGCGTGTGTTTCACAGCTATGTATAATATTATTTTGTATTAAATCACGTAAATACGTTACATTCTGTAAAATAATGTCACGCAAAAGCGTTAATTAATGTAAAATCGCAAAGGTTTATACAAGCGCAGCGCCTTCATACTGTATCTCATCGACCATATGATGAATTTTATACTCTATCTCGCTTTAACCTCTGACAAAGTAAATCGTATCATCTATTCTTGTATTATTTTTACATTAACGAAATCGTAATTATTCCGTATAAACGTGAAATTGGTGAACTAAAAGTATGTAATTTAATTACAAATAATAGTACCAAAAAGTATTGAAATATACTATTGCGAGTCAGTCATACGGCAGATATGAGAGAGAGAGAGTCTCGGGCAATGGCGCTATTCGCTACGCTCGTGCGCCAACTTGCCCTCGTGCGCAATAGTCAACTAAACCTTACTCGTTACACAATATACTATTAATTTACGAATTTAAAATGATATTAATGAAATAAAAAAAGCAAAACTTGATTGCTGTAGCTCCAACATCAGATAAATATTACGGAAAGAAACATAATGAATCACCCAAATTCACAATTTGTTCGAAATGTTCCATATATATAGAGAAGCCTGTGATCATGAGTACGTACGAGTTGACCCGAAATGTCCCATGTATATATATATATATATATATATATATATATATATATAATCCTGTGTGTGTGTGCATGCGCATTGGCATGAAATGTCCCATATATATAAACCTGTCTGTGGGTGCGTTCTAATTGACGTGGAATGTCCCACGTATGTATGTATGTATGTATATATACATACATATCTATATATATATATATATATATATATATATATATATATATATATATATCAACTTGTCTGTATGTGTGCGTTTGGGTCGACACGAAATGTTGCATATATATGAGCCCAGGTGCGTATGTATGTGCGCGTTCACATCTGTTTTTCTATATACATATATATGATAAAAATTCCTTTAAAACGTTTAATTAAAAAGGAATTATGGAATTTTTAATTAAAGCCCTCGAATTCACAAATCATAATCATAACTGACGCTCTTTCAATTCACGATTACATTTTGATTTCTTAATTGAAATTTATTTAATTAAGGATTCCTTTTGATTTTGGAATTAAAGCCCTTTCAATTCACGATTAAATTTTGATTTCTTAATTGAAATTTATTCAATTAAGAATTCCTTTCGATTTTGGAATTAAAGCCCTTTCAATTCCCGATTAAATTTTGATTTCTTAGTTGAAATTTATTTAATTAAGAATTCCTTTTGATTTTGTAATTAAAGCCCTTTCAATTCACGATTACATTTTGATTTCTTAATTGAAATTTATTTAATTAAGAATTCCTTTTGATTTTTTAATTAAAGCCTTTTCAATTCACGATTAGATTTTGATTTGTTAATTAAAATATTTTTAATTATTAATTTAAAAGGAATTGTTAATTAAATAAAACTCTAATTACGAATTCAAAAAGGATTTGTGAATTAAAATTTATTTAAAGCCCAAAATGATTTAAATATTTGCAACCCTGGTCTCAACCGAATATTAATAGCATGATGCAAATGACGCAAAATCAACATCAGTTATTAAATACGAATAAAGTGCATGAAGCACAAATAAAAGCAATGCAAGCTACGCCTGTAAAAATGGAAACAGGTACAAGTGCAGTTAAATGTAGCTATTGTGATAAAGAAGGCCATAAAGAAGGCGCGTGCATTAAGAAGAAATATGATAAAATACAATGCGCTTATTGCGATAAGATGGGGCACGCGACGGCAGAGTGTCAAACACTAAGAAATGATGCCGAAAATGGTATTATTCATGCACAAAATAAAAATGATGCGCAAAATGTTAATAATAATAAAAGAAAGCAATCAAACGATAACAGAAATTATACGAACGGTCCGCGAAGCAATTATAGCAGAAGTAATTTCAACGATAATAATTACAATAAAAATTACAATAATAATAATTACAATAGAAATTTTAATAATAATTATGGCAGAAATAATCCTAATAATAATTATAACAACGTGAATGCTAATAGTAATTACAGAAATAATTATAGCAGATTTAACAGTGGGTTCAATAGGAACGGAAACTATGACTCACGCAATAATGAATATAATTATAATGCGCAAGGACCGCCGCGTTATAATAATTATGCACGTAACGATAATAGAAATGATATAGGTTTTAATAGAGGTCGTAGTAGAGACAACAGTCGTGAGAGATATCAATATAACAGGAACGAGAATCAAACGCGCGGCCCGGATAGAGAGCGGGATTCAAACGCAAAGATAAATGAAAATAATCAAAGTGATAAAATAAACGAGCCTTTAAACTCCCAGGATGTCCGCCGCAATCCTCAGGCGCCAGGCAGGAATTGATTAATAATGATCAGAATTATTAAATAATAGTAATAATAAGCATGTAAAAATTAGACGCACAATAAACATGAAACTCGCGTGCGCAGGGCGTAATCCGCCTATTGTTAAACTGGAAAGTCGGAATTTAAAAGAAAAAAGTGCAAGATTTTATGTTGATTCAGGAGCAGATATTTCCGTAATAAAGGCCAAATGTATAAATGAAAATACAAGTATAGATAAGCAGCATATTTTAGAGATTACAGGCGTCGTACCAGGGGAAATGTATACGTTAGGAAGAGCAGATATGACTCTTCAAGGACTACAGTGTAAGGTCCATATTGTCCCAGATAGCTTTCCTGTAAAAACAGATGGGCTACTAGGCTGGGAAACTATTAGTGAGCACAACGGACATATAAATGCCGTGCATAAGTGCATTGATTTTGTAAAATTATCGATTCCCTTTGAGCGGGTGGAAACAGTGGAAATTCTCGCAAGAATGAGACGCGTTATTGCTGCAAAAGTTATAAATAATGATGTAGAAGTAGGCTGGGTGCCACTTCAAAATTTAGGGCCTGGAATATTATTCGGAAATTTTATTACAGAAAATAAAAATGGTAGAGCGTATGCAATATGTATAAATACGAATCATAAAAATATTGAAATTCCGACTCCAGAGGTAGAAATTTTTCCATGCGAGGTTATTAAAGAAGATAATAATTTTTATGCCGGTGAGGACGGCAACCACGAAGGAAACGAAGTTTCCGATTGCAAAAAAGTTAGACGCGCAATGTCGGAGTACGCGCAACAAAATTCAGAGAAAAAAAGTGCTGATGCTGAAATAAAATATGTAGACAGATGCATGGCAAATAAAACTCCTTGTGAAATAAAAGGAAGAGTGGAAAAAATAATGGAAATGTTAGACTTAGAAGAATTAAATAAAGAAGAAAAAGAGCATGTTCGAAGCTTGATATCCGAGAACCCCTTCGTTTTCGGTCTAGACGATGAGTTGCTCCCAGCAACAAATATTTTAACACATAAAATAAAAACGACTCATGAGGAGCCAATACGTGTGAAACCATACAGATATCCGATAGCATTAAAAAATATTATACAGCAAGAAATAGAGAAGTTACTGAAAAAAGATATTATAGAACCATCTATGTCGAGTTATAGTAGCCCAGCATGGATAGTTAACAAGAAACCTGACCCTCAGGGCAGGAAACGCTGGCGTTTGGTGACAGATTTTCGCCAACTAAATGAAATCACTGTGGGAAGTTGCTATCCACTGCCGTTAACTTGTGACATCTTAGAAAATTTAGCGTCAGCAAATTATATTACCGCCGTAGACCTTAAAGACGGCTATTATCAAGTAAAAATTGATGCAAAAGACGCACATAAAACTGCGTTTTCAGGGCCATCGGGTACATATCAGTACAAGCGTATGGCTATGGGGTTATGTGAAGCACCCATGACCTTTAGCAGAGCAATAGCTCTAGCGTTGCAGGGCTTGCAAGGTTCAGAGCTTGAAATTTACTTAGATGACGTGATTATACACGCGGAAAATTTAGAACAGCACGCTCTTCGTTTTAAAAGATTTTTAAAACGCATTGAGAAAACTAATCTAACTATTGAACCTGAAATTTCTGTGGTTAGAAGAACATCAAATAGCATTTGACACGTTACGTGAGAAGCTATGCGAAGAGCCTGTGTTGGCCGCGCCTAACTTAAGCGAGCCATTTATAGTAACAACAGATGCGTCTGATTATGCAATAGGTGCAATATTAAGCCAAGGAAAAATCGGCGAAGATCGACCTTGTGTATATGCCTCACGATGTTTAAAAGGAAGCGAACTTAGGTATACTGTATATGACAAAGAATTGTTGGCAGTAGTTTTTGGAAAGGAACAGTTTAGACCTTATTTATACGGTACAAAATTCACAGTAGTTACAGATCATGAACCGTTAAAGCATTTCCATACAAGCACAAAGCCGGATTTAAGATTCAACAGATTAAAAGCAGCTTTACGAGGATATACGTTTGATGTAGTATATAGACCAGGAAGGAAAAATAATGCAGCAGATGCATTGTCTAGAAATCCGGTAATTGCAGATGGCGAAGAAAATCCTGAATTACCACGTGCAGAAATGTATCAATTAGCAGATAAGCAAGAAAATCAGGAACCAAACGCAAACGAATGCGGTCCGCCAGCAAGAATTTTTATTACACGCGCAATAAATAAAAATGCGAATAAAACTAAAGAAGAAGATTCAAGTTCAGAAAATTCTGATAATCTTAAAAAGAAAATTTTTATTAAAGAAACAAGTGACGAGTCAGAAATCAATAGTATAACCGGATCTGAAGAAAATTGGAATTATGCAAAAAGAAAGAAAGACCCTTGGAAAAGATCGGCGTACAGAAGGAAAAGGCGAAATAAAAAAGCGTTAAAAACACGTAAAAGTCAAGCAGATAGAAAGAAAAAATTAATTCAAGCTGAAAATATAATAAGTCAAGCACAAGACGACGGTAAGCTCGCATATATGCGAAAAAGCACAAACATGCGAGAAAGAATTCTTGCAGCAAGTACACCAGTAGATAAGCCACATGCAGTGTCATCAAGAAAAGAAAAGAATACGTATGAGCCAGCGAGCGAAATATCAAAAAATAAAAGTATACTGAAAAATAATAGAAACAGCTGCGATGTAGAATCGCCATTAGAGACAATAAATGTAAAATGAAAAACATCTCAACACAACATCATCAAAATAGAAAAAGAGAAGGAGACACAGGATGATTCACAACACACTTCGCAAAGTAAAGAAAGTAGCCAAAGAAGTATATTAAATATGATTCCAGAAATAATAACAAAAATGCGTGCTCGATTTTTAGTTGATGTGCAAGAACGAGAGATAAATGGTAGAGAAGGTGTACAAATAAATATATGGGAAGAAACTCCAGGAGAAGTAGCAGAAGCACTAAGAGGCGACGTACCTCAAGAAATAATAAATCAAACAGATTTTAATGAGCGAGAAAAAGTTCGACCTCAAATGCCAAGAGAATACTACAAATTAGTACCAAACATAAGCTTAGAAAAAGATAAAGAGAAAAAATCATTAAGAATAAGTTCTGAAGTCGAAATTATTGACAGTGAAACAGACAAAGGTTCATATATCGAGGACGAGTTTGAGGTACAAGATACAAATAAAAATCAAGAAAAAGAAATTATAAGTGAGAGTGAAAGCGAGAGAGATAAACATGACGTCAGTGAATCTGAGTCGCAAGACGAAAGCATGGAGCAGGAAGAGAATGAGAGTGACGTAGAGCTAGATAAAAATGATTTAGATGAGACTGAGTCGCAAGACCTTGAAGAAGAAGAAAAAACTGACGAAGAAAATGAGCATATGAATATAATAGAAACGGCACAAAACGAGGACGAAAATGGACCAATAAGTTGGAGTAATTCTTTTAATGATGGTGCAGATGTATTCGAAGTATATGATGCAAGTGATGAATGCGCACAATACTGGTTAGATTTGATAAGGGATGACAATATACCGAAAGACGGTAATTGCTTTTTTCACTCAGTAATTAAAGTATGTAATTTAGGAATGTCCGCGAATGAATTAAGAGACATTTTATTAGACGCAATATCATTAGGAGCATGCTAAGACCCGCAGACAGCAGAAGCTATTTTGACGTCACGCACTAGACACGCAGATGTTGATTGTGTATTTATATTTTCTTGTGAATTTAATCAAAACATATGCGTGCATTTTATAACAGATTATGATGAAACACTATATTGCCATTTCAAGGCAAATAGTTCAAATAATTTTATTCATCTACATTTAAAAGGAAGGCATTTTACGCCGTACCTTTATACAAGGAAAAATAATATAGTAAAAAGACATCAAAATAATAAAGAAAACGAAGAAAGTACAGCGTCGAGCGAAAACGACAACGAACAACGAGATAATAATATCAACAAGCCAGGTACTCCTATTACACCTACGACAGACTTACTGGCGCAAAGAGAAAAGAGTCAATCACATAAGATAAGTGATGCGCTCGAGCGTTGCCTTGTGAAGAATGCAAGGCCGCCGCGCGAGAAACCACCTTGGAAGCTACTAGATAACGAGTCCTCGAAACCATTGCAAAATTATGTTAAATTAAATACCAAAAATTTTCGTAAAGGAGAAACCGTATATTTATTAAAGCAAGAGCGAAAAGAGAAACACAATGTTCAATACGGCGGGCCTTTTAAAATCGAAAAAATAAACCACGCGAAACATAATATAATGCTAAAAACGCGAATAGAATCAAACAGATAAAACCAACGAGTAACTAGTATAACATAAAACCTCTTTCCTTTTGAAGGAATACAATGAAAATTATTAAGATATAGCAAAAAGCTTTATTTTTTTTCTTTTTCCGCAGCCTTCGGACGAGGAAAAAGAAAGAACGACATATGATCACTGCTTATTTTACAGAAGAAAATAGAAAATATATAAAAAATGAAAATTAATAATAATGGTTGAAATTAAGAAATGAGAATAATAAGATATCCTTAAAGGTGCGACGTTTCAACAAAATATTGTATTAGTGAAAAAAAAAAAAGAATCAAATATCTTTTGAATGAAAGCAAAAAAATAAATAAGAAAAATAATTAGTAGATAAGATTCAGTTGTACAGCAAAGCGTCAAAAGAATTGGCCGCAAGAGAAAAGAAACGTTTTTTACTAATAAATAAAAATAATAAATTAGCTAATTGTTTTTGAGGATAATTGTGATTAAAATATTTTTATTATCAACAAAATTGTAAAATTAGCAAAAGTTAGGCAACTCAAATAATAATAACAACTATAAAAGAAATGCACGATCTCGCCTAAGATTCCCTATGAGTATCCTTTCACCCCTTACTCCTTACGGAAAATAAAAGTCCAATGAATAAAAAAAATAAGGTAATAACATGCATGAGTTCAAAGAAAAAGAATAAATAAAATGTACATAAAAATTATAACGAGAAGATAACCTTCTCTATGTTGTAAATAAAGCAACATGCCATGCATAGTTTAATCAAATAAAACATGAAAAAAAATTGGAAATAAAAGTTAAGAAAAAAAAAGCAAAAAAAGACTGTTAAATACAGTGAACTATTATATGCATGTGTTATCAACTTCGTGATAAAAGAAGTTGAATATTAATAATAATTATAAATTATTAAGAACTCAGCTAAAGGACTAAGATCTGAAAAAAATATATCACCTTAACAACCGAACATATCCCAAAAACCCATGGGAATCGAACGCAAGTATCCTTTATAAAGTTATTCGAAAAAGAAGTAAAATGAAAATCCAATGAGTTTTTTGAGTTGAATAACATTGCTTATAAAATTAAAATAATAATGCATAAAAAAAAATACTGGAAGCAAAATAAAATTTTAGAAAAAAAAAGGCGATTATCAAGCCAATCGTAGTCGAAACCGTGGCCATATTCTAGTTGACGCAGCGCTTCTTAAACGATAATGTCAACCAAAAAAAGATAAACAAAAGCGTCAAAGAGAACACATAGAGTTAATAAATAAATTTTTTGTAAGACGCAGCTTTGAGGATACATGATAGAGTATTAATCAGTGATCAGTTTAGTAACAAATTTTTTTATAAGGAAGGAGGAAATCAAAAAATAAATAGATAAATGACGGTTAAACAGTTAGAAATAGAGGGGGACCCTTTTCTACTAATAAGTTAATTTTTGTTTCAGATAAATCATACAATTATTGAAAAATCATGTACAAATTTTATTATAAAAGTTCGACAAAAAAAAGGAGTTCGAATCCACGTTCGAATCCCGCTTCAAACCCACACAAAAACAAGTAGAAGGTTCTTTAAATTACTTTAGAATAAAATTAAATATCATCCGAGGAAGAATGTATTTCGTGATGTGAAAGGCTTCTTATCTTATCAAGAGTGCAACATGATGCGCACGTGTATCTTCAGAAGAAACATCTCTTAACATTAGAAAATAAGATAATGAATTTCGTAGTTGAAGCTGTATTATTTTATAATTTAAAATTCATTTTAATTTTTGGACAATTTTGTAAAATATTTTATTATAAATGTCATATATCTTTTTGAAAAAAAGAGAGAGAGACCATAAATTCGTAGTCAAAATGGAAAAGTATTTAAGTATCTAAAATGAAAAAGTATTAAAATGAAAAAGTATTTAAAAATAAACAGTAGAATAAATTAGAACACAAACAACATATACATAACAACATACAAACATGGAATAGATAAAAAGCGAAATTGTAAGCCAGGACAGGCATCGGCCTGTATAGGTACACAAAATTTTTTTCTCAGTTACACTGTAGGGACTTTAGTTTAATAAATTTTTTATTGTATTCATGTGTACGTTCTTGGCTTCGGGGGCCGAAGCCTCGCGGCCTCGGACGTGCTACGTACATTATATTGTACGTATATTATAATATACAACATAAAATAAGGTAGAAACTCAGAGAAATGCGACTCCGAGTTTCCGGACCAAGAGTCGCACGATGCGCGAAGTGCTGATTCGGCACTTCGTCGCGGGCAACTTACATCATCGTTTTAGACGACGACGAGCGACAGACCATCGCCGGACGCGCTAGAGTACAGAAGTAATTAGTCTCTCTCTCACTGTATTTTTGGGGTTATAATAAATACCAGTTAACTTATATTAATTCTCTTGTAATTATTTTGCATCCTCACACTCCCCATAGGAGTGCGTATCAAAAATCCCACGTAACACTGTTATCATAATGACAACGAAGGTAAAAATCTACTTGCGGCGCTTTACTTCAATAGACTTGTCATTCACAACCTTAACACTCTTACACATATTAACGTCGCCAGGAAAAAGAAAAATAACATTGATCTCGTCATATCTTCCATTTCTGTTGCTAATGAGGTTAAATTTAAAGTCTTAGATGATCCACACGGATCAAATCATTTCCCAATAAAAATCAAATTTATTACTGAACGCTTTTTATATACATCAATCTTTCAAACTTTATTCCAAAAAACCGATTGGAATAAATGTTTAGATCTACTAGATAAAGGTTATTTAAATTTCTTTGACTTTATTTATGTAAACTCATCTGCAGTTGATAAATACAATTTTTGGGTCGATAAAGTTGTCTCTGCTGTTAAATCCTGTACTCTACTCAAAAAGTAAGTCACTGCTTCAAGGCTTTGCAATCCTGTTTCCTGGTGGGATGCAGAGTGTGATAAACTCAAGAGGCTTAGTCAAGCTGCCTACAAAAAGTGGGAGTACTCAGGTTTGACTAGTGATCATCAAAATTACCTAAAAGCTAACAAATTTTTAGAAAAAACTTACGGGAATAAAAAGAAATGCAGTCATGGACAATTCGCTAAGTCCATTAATTTTAAAAATAGCCCTTCCTACGTATGGAGCAAAACTAAAATTTTTAAAAACAAGTGGACGAAAACAACGATTGCGAATTACGACAAAGCAAAAGACAAAGCTCAACTTGAGGACTCTAACACAATAAACTCTTATTTTGACAATCTGTTTAAATTCACTGAATTTAATGCAGCACATTTGTCTATCTCTTTGGTGTTCTCGAGGGGTCATGCGGAGGTTGTACATGCCGGTAAGACGCGAGTATAGATGAACATTGTAAATACCATATTGCCCGCGCACACGGGACGAATAAACGGTAGTTTTGAATTTTAAATTGTAAATAATTGTTAACGTCATTTTATTTGTTATTTTATTTCGTGTAGGCTCTGTACACCTATAGTGATCGACCTTGAATGGTAATTTTAAATGATTATTTATTTATTTGTTTGTATCTTCGTGATTATTTATTTGATTGTCCGTGTAACGTAAATTATTTATCTATTTATTTATTTAAATGTTCGAACCTTCGAGAGTATTTATTTGATTGTTTGTATAACGTAAATTATTTATTTATTTTAGTGTCGTATTAACTTATTTATTTATTTCGTGTTGTATTTAATTGGTTTATACAATCTAGTCAACATAAAACTGATTAATATCGATCAAGGTCGGTTAAGATTTGTAGTTTGGATTACTTTGCGTTGTACGGAACCTCAAATCACAAAATGGCTACCGCGAAAACGTTAACGAATACAGTATTAAATGGCGGAATGGATGAAGCTGCAGCAAATATATGGAATAGCACGCAGAATGAAAGGGAACGTGGTGCATTCAAAAAGCAAGTTGATAATAATAGAATTTTTGCGGACCAAGAGACAATGAATAGTAGTAGCATATTCGGAGCGAGCGGTACGCTAAGAGTAAAAGATTATTATAAAAAACAGACATTAGTAATGAAAAAAGATTATGAAACTAAGGAGTTTTAATAAAGAGAATAGAGATGCTCGAATTAGACCGAGATCAACCGGGAGAGAAATTAGAAACACACGACGTGCATAACGAGCAAATACCGACACACGTAAATAAGGATAATATTGATGACGCCCCAAATAATTTTAGGTTAGGTAAACAACTCGGTAATATAATGGTACCTAGTAACCTCGTGCAAACCCGTCAAATTAATTTTCCCTTCTGGAAACATAATCCATGAACGTGGTTTGATTTATTTGAAACACAGGCTAAATTGCAAAATGTTACGGACGAGAGCGTGGCGTTCGTATTACGTATGAACAATTTGGATAATGACATAATTCGCGAAACATTGAATTTAGTAAAAACATTAAAACCGGGATATAAATATAACGGGTTGAACTAATACCTCATAGATACGTATGGACAATCGCAAGAAGAAAGGTTTAATAAATTATTTAGAAAATGTCGGGCACACGGAGAAAAACCGTCGGAATATTTAAGAGAATTGCTCTACGTGGCAGATGGTAAAATAGAACGCAAGGTTATCTTAAGGGTATGGAAATATAATCTTCCACCGGGTATTAAACCGCATCTGGTGAGAGAAATAAATGTATGAAAGGAGGGAACCGTGGTGAAAAACGCGGATGAAGTATACAAAAATAAATGTGAGGAAGAGGTCAGTAAAATGGTTAGTATAGTAAGTCAAGGTTAGAAAGAAAACGATGGACCGTATGCAGATAATGTAGATATCGAGGCTCATATTGAAGCTGTTATCAAAAAGACGCTCGGTGAAGTAGGGAATGAATTTAGAAGTAGAGGACGTTCGCGAACTAATAATCGGAATAATAGCAAACGTTATTGTGCATATCACGCGAAATATGGAAAAAGCGCATATAGATGCTTAGAACCATGCGATTGGATTAATTATGAGAAAAGGCATGAGTCCGTTCCATGTACCGTAGATGGAAAAAGTCAAGGGTCAAAATTACCGATACGCAGAGTAGTAAGAAGTAATAGCGTTAGGAAAGAAGGAAGCCAAACGCGAAGTAATAATAAAGATAGAATATATTTAAACTCTCGAACCGGCAGGTGGAGGAGGCAACCTCGTCGGATACATAAGGAATACGCCTCCATGTCGTAGATAAAGTAGTCAATGAAACATTTTTAGTAGATACAGGTGCGGAAGTATCATTAGTTCCGAAAAGGGAGAATAGTAAAAAAAAGCAACGCGCGTTAAATTGTACGCAGCTAACAATACGCAAATAGATACATATGGTATAGTATACAGGGAATCAGACTTTGGGTTTAAAAATAAGATCAAATGGACGTTTATTGTGGCAGACGTACCATATGGTGAAGTCATCAATCACTACCATTTGCTTCCAGATCTGATCCGACGGGAGCTGGTGGATGCAAAAACTGGTGAGTCAGTCGCAGGCACTGCAAAGAAAGTAACGTACGTGCAGGTGTCGTTTATAGACCCGAAGAATAGGTACACGCATATAATGAAAGAATTTCCATCAGTACTTGGGCTGGTAAAGCCAACAATTAAAAGAAATGTGGATGTGTACCACCATATCACCACAGTGGGACCGCCGGTAGCGCAGAAACCGCGCAGATTGGCACTTGCTAAGCTGCAGGCAGCAAAGCAGGAGTTCAAGAGATGGTGTAAAGGAGGTATTTGTCAACCTTCAAAAAGCCCTACACCTATCCATATGATCCCCAAGAAAAATGGTGAGTGGAGGATCTGTGGCGACTATAGGAAGTTGAACACAGTCACGGTACTAGATAAGTACCCTATTCCCAATCTCTAGGATTTTGCATACAATTTAGAAGAGAAAACTATTTTTTCCGCACTCGACTTGAAGAAAGCATTTTTGCAGATCCCTATATTTCCAGAGGATGTACCAAAGACAGTGGTGACGACTCCATTCGGACTTTATGAGTTCTTAGTGATGACATTCGGATTTCGGAATGCCGCACAGACATTTCAGCGATACATAAACCAGGCCGTGGGCGACCTGGATTTCATGTTCACATGCGTTGATGATATCTTGGTTGCATCTTCATCAGACGAGGAGCACCAAGAACATCTTAAGATCGTCCTAGAGAGGTTAGAGGAATTCTACCTCAAATTGAACATGGATAAATGTCAGTTCGGAGTCGATAAACTTATCTTCTTGGGCCATTAAATCGACAAAAATGGATTCAAACCAGATCCATCTAAGGTCGAAGCGATACAAGCCTTTAAGAAGCCCCAGACAAAAGATAAGATGCATCGATTTCTGGAAATGATAAACGTTTACAGAAAAAGCTCACCAAGAGCCGCAGAAGTACAGAGACATCTGGTAGCTATGATGAAGGACATTAAAAAGAAGGACAAAAGACCCGTGGAACGGACCGAAAAAACAGAACGAGAGAAGCAGACCGAAGAAGCAGAACATTCAAGACAATTAAAGAAGAATTAGTAAATATTGCGTATCCTGCGTTCCCAGCTAAGAATGCGGAGATTAGGTTAGTTATAGATGCGTCAAATTTCGCCATGGGCGCAGTCTTAGAGCAGTGAGTAGGAAATACGTAGAAGCCGCTAGCTTTCTTCTCGAAAAAATTTACCCCCGCACAATCGAATTACATCACGTATGATCGGGAGTTAATGGCTATTTACTAGGCCATCAAATATTCTGGTTACTACTAGGAAGGTAGAGAATTTAAGGTATGCACAGACCATGAACCACTGGTACATGTGTTAGCTAAGAGATTAGATAGATGCACAGCATTGCAAGCAAGAAAGTTAAAGTATATTGCTGAGTATAACGTGAAAAGCTGCTATTTACCAGGAGAAGATAATTTAGTGGCAGACGCATTGTCGAGAGTTGATGATTTCCGATTTCCGACAATATTTTCGTTGGATGAAATAGCTAGACAGCAAAGGGAGGATCAACAACTGCAGGATATAATAAATAATCCGCATCATCAATTAAAACTGGTAAAATTGCAATATGACATAGAAAACACGCCATTTTATTGCGAAATAGCACAAAACTCTCTCAGGCCGTATATACCGGAGGCACTGAGAGCAGTCATCTTTGAACTCTTTCATAGCAAAGCACATCCATCTGCTAGGTCAACTAGTAAGATGATAAGGAAGCAGTACGTATGGTCAAATATGAACAGGCAGATAATATCCTGGTGCAGAGCATGCATGGAATGCCAACGATCAAAAGTAACTAGGAAAAACAAATTTTTACCTATGAAATTCAGCGAACCAGATGGACGGTTCGCCCATGTGCATGTCGACTTAGTTGGTCCGTTGCCGCCTAGCAAAGGTTACAGATATCTTGTGACCATGATAGACAGGTATACTAGGTGGCCGGAGGCAGTGCCCGTATACGACGAATAGGCTCCTTCTGTCGCACGCGCTTTTTATAACACGTGGGTGTCTCGTTTTGGTGCACCTGTCATCATTACTACGAATCAAGGCAACCAGTTCAAGTCCGGCATGTTTCAGGCACTGTTACAACTGATAGGATGTAAGAGTGTACGTACTACGGCATGGTGGAGCGATGGCACCGTGATTTTAAGGCCGCATTGATGTGCCATATGGAAGGTCGGAAATGGACCAGAACCCTCCCAACTGTTTTATTAGGGTTGAGAACGCGTTCAAGAAAAGATACGGAGGCCAGTCCAGCGGAATTTCTTTATGGAACAACGATCACCATACTAGGTGATATATGCGAGTTCAGAGAGATAGATGCAAGAGAACAAGATCTATTTTTGGCAGAATTTAAAGAGTACATGAGGCAGGTGAGACCTGTACCTGTAGTACATAACCATTCAGGAAAAACATTCGTGTTCAAAGATCTAGCGAATTGTACTCATGTGTTAGAGAAAATAAAAGCAGTTAAATCACCTCTTGTGCAACCATATTCAGGACCATATAAGGTCATCTCTAGGCACGAAAATGGCCGTAATTACGTCATAAGAAAAGGTAATAAAAACGTAACCGTGCATGTGGAAAGATTGAAACCGGCCTATTTTTTAGCAAATGAAATAGAGCCACAGGAAAGCGAATTAGGTAGGGAAGTCGCACCTCAGACTAGTAACCAAACAAATAGTAGCAGCCAAACAGATAGGGGCAACAGAGAACTGAGCGAAAATAATAGTGTAATAGAGGAAGAAAATGTAGTAACCGAAGCTCAGATCCACAGTGAGGTTCCACCCACAGATGGGGAAGATAATGAGATAACTGAAGCATTGGACGAAGGTAACCAGATACAGAAAGTACCAGAGTATAATTTTAACGAAGTAAGTAATAACGAATACGACGAGCTCAATGAGGAGCAAATAGTCATTACGGATGCGTGTAGAGAGACAGGTAACGTAGCAAATAATAAAGAAATTAAAAAAACTAGTAACAGGGTAGAACACGAGACAATAGGTAGCGAGAAAAATAATGAAAATAATAAAAAAAGAGAGAGATTTATACCTAATATTCTGAAACACAGAAAAATAGAGAATATGACGTTAAATAGGGAAAATAATTGTAAAAAAAGGTTAGATTTTGTACAACATTGTCTCACTTTAAAGTAAAATGTGATTAATTCTTGGCAATATTGTAATGCGTTTATACTAATAACGTTTGTTTTTTATATTATATATAGTTGAAGCTGATTGGGCTCTCCTCCGATATTTATATCGCTAAAGAGTTCCGTTAGCCGAGCCAAGATTTTTTTTCTGGAAGAATTGGCCAGAGATCTATTATATAAAATCAATGAGACGCATGATCTCACCAAAAAAGCGGACTGCAGATTGGCGCAAGAATATACAACAAGAATGGACTTTTAAGCGTTTTATATAGAAGTCTTTAAAGGCATAAAAATGTAAATTTGTAATAAAAGTGTAAAAATGTGAATAACAGATCATGTGTGTATTGAGTATAAGCATATGTGAGAATAAATGCGTAAGTGCATATAGGAATGTAGGAATAGAATCACTGCATGTGTGAGAATAAATGCATAAGTGTATAAAATGTAAAATCGTATGAGCGAGAGTAATCGCATAAGGATAAATGCATGTAAAAAAGTAATTGCTTGAGTAATTATGTAACATGTAATAGTATTAAAATATCGACAGTCGCAAGTATGTAAAAAGTGATTATATGTAAATAAAGTACCCACTGATTATGTAAAAATATACATATATTTTTTATGTAAATAACCATTGATGGTTATTTAGGGGGGAGTACTGTGGGCACACAGACATAAGTATGTACGTATGAGTAAGCATATATGTAAGCGTCACGCGCAACCTGCGGTGCGCAAGTAATAGACTAGAAACGTAAGCTATGTGATACGCGAAACACACGAAGTAAGCAAGAGCGTTCTCGACTTCTAGTGAGATAAGTAGCCTTACTGTTGTCCTCAGGTAATAAAGCATATTTCTAGACTTGTAATAAAGAAAGTTTTTTTCTCGTCTGCCTACCCAGCAACCTGTTCCTTTCGAACATCTTACAAGCATAGCTCAGTCTTCTACGAGGACAAGAAGCTTTCAACTTTATAAATATTTGCAATTATTAATAACTATCTTTTTTTTTATTGAAATCATAAATAAATTATAAGAATTAGTTACAAAATATAATTAATGAAAATTTTAATTAAACTTGTCTCCAGGTTCCGAATGTCTTAATTACTAGGAATAATAAGGTAAGTTTATTTACAACATTTTTGTGAATTCGCGCGCATTTCGCAAAGATTGATCGTATTTAAACTCATGACATATCATTTTAAAATTCTTTCTTTCAGCTTTAAAATGACATGTTACGTTAATGTCTTAAAATATTAATTTAGTGAGCCACAGTTATAGTTTACATTTAGGGTGTCCGTAATAGGTACAGTTTTTTTAAATAAATTATAAATTATTTTTAAAAATTGTTTGCACCAATATTCATAAATTTTGAAGGTACCCTAGTTTTAAAAAAAACATCAAAATCAGTCCATTATTCACAAAGATACGGTAAATTTTTACAAATTTCATTGGAACGAAGTATTATGTAAACTTTCCACACGCGCAAATAGAAGCATCCACAATGGTCCAATTAATAGAGACATTTTCAAAACATTATTTAAGGGCTTCATGAAACCTATATAGAGTTGTTAAGGGTAATGAAAAAACATACCCTATATAAAATGTAACAAAAAAAACGGTAGAAAATGCTCTAGGAGCATTTTCTACCGTGTTATATACAGCTTTTTTAATTCTCTGTGGCAAACTATGCATTTAAAAAAAAAAATTAATAAAAGTATTAGAGAATAAAAAAACCAACAATTCGAGTACTGTCGCGATTATTTTCGTCAATCAGTTATTGCAAAAAAGCCAAAAAACCATAAGAAATGGCTATTTTTTGCATATCATTTATTTATTGAAAAAATAATTTTTAAAATATAAACTTTTAAAAGGAAGCCTTCATGAATACGAAGAGAAAGAGAGGTTGTAACAGCAAATTAGTTAATTTGTTGCTGAGATATTCCCTATTGTTTATCCCAACACGGATAATGTTTATAGCTATTACTTTTCTGGCTAAACATATTGAGTTGCATAAGGGCTTAAACTCTTCATGAAGGTTCAAATTTTCATATTTCATTAAATGCGAATGAGAAAATTCAATTGCAATATTTTCTATAACGCTTTAAAAAAGAGGGTGTTTTTTTATAAATAAATGAAGCTGGGGCTTTATTTATAACTCTTACGAATTTGCTATTTAAATAATCTTACAGCTAGGTTCGAAACGAAGATTTAAAAAAAAAAAAGTCAAGTAGCATTTTTTAGCTGAAGACTTATATTATAAAAATCTATGATTAGATTTTTCAAAATGCAAATCTTTATTTTTGAAACTAAAATATTAGTAACATACAAATAATAACGTCAAGGTGGGGGTCGTAGTGGGAATACTTATCTTTGCGCGTGAGGAAAGTTAACGAAGGACCCCGTTCCAATAGAATTTGTAAAAATTAACCGTATCTCCGTAAATAATGGACCAATTTAGATGTTTTATTATTTAATCTGGGGTACCTTAAAAAATTATGGACTGATTCCATTCAAATTCATGCAGACCGTCACTGATCCAATTTTTTTTTCTCTTCTAAGTGATAAAAATACCTTCCAATATGGATACAAAGATAAAATTTACCTCATAGAACGCTCAAAAATATGTTTTTTCCTCGCTACAGCGTATTTAGTATTAGGTGTAAAATGGAAATTTAAAAATTGAAAATGAACCTCAATTTTTAAATTGCCGTTTTGATTTTTGCGATACAAGTTGATCTCTCTGAGTTATTCATAAAAAACCGAAAAAAGCGATTTTTTACAAACGCATTTTTCTCAAAAACTATATTTTTTTTGTTGAGATTTTTATGTTTTTATACATGAAAAATACTAACTTTTAGGATAGGTGAGAATATGCCATTCTGCGTTATTTTTTTTAAACAGATTTTTAAACGTTTTTTTATATTTTCAATTTTAAAGCATTGATACCATGGCGCATCATGCCATTTTTCCAACTATTACGTCTTTTTACGATTCGTTTATGCTTTTATTTATTGATTTATAAAAAATATTAACAAAAATCTTTAAAATAAACCCTCGATCAAATTTTTTCATCAATTAGAACCGAAGTTATAATGATTTTAAGTTTATAAAAATAGAAATATTTTTTGTTGATGATCAAAATTTTTCATTCAGTTTGAATTTTGCGCCCATTTTTAAATTTACTTTTTCGGGCATATGCGACCGCTAGTTTGCGACGATTCGCTTTTTGCATTCTCATTATCGACTTGATGCATTCAAGCATATAAGACAAGTAAGCTCAAAAATAAAATTGTCTAATAGAATTATTTCTTCATATGAATCTTCTTTTGTCAAAGAAATCACTTTTGAATCAATACTATCTCTAATTAGGCATTTTTTAGATTCTCTTAGTACACATTTTATATCATTTTTTGAACAAAAAAGTAAAGAATATATTTTCAATTCCAAATCCGCAATGCCATGTTTATTTTCTTTTTGATATTTATTCAAAGCATCCAACATAAGTTTCAGGTTCTCGCAATAAATGCAAAGACACGAATCGTTTGGTGGATGGGGTATAATAACCCACTTTGGTCTTAAGGCATAGAATATTGATTTACCGATTTTTGTTTTAAGAAAGCCTTTACCTTTTTTGGTTTTAATACCATTTCCTTTAACAGATGTTTTGTCACTTTTTTTTGCACTTTGACGAGAACAATTGAAATTATCGTTCAAATCATTTTTAACTTTCGTTATAATTTCACTATCCAAAGAATGGCAACAATAGTTCTCAGGCTTTTTGCAAAAATCCTTATTATTTACCAATGATCTTGCTTGATCAATTCTATAAACAGTTACATTTGATAGAACTGATTATAAATAATTTTTAAATATATTGCTTGGTATAAGACTTAAGAACCGCACTTTCTCAAGAAAATTTGAACAAGTATCTAAAGCAATTTTAATATTTTTTGAGCCATTTATCACATGTTTCACATTCGTTATTTTCATCTAATGTGGGCAAATCCGTTTTATCGTAGACTTTCATAATTTTACTTAGTATTAGTAGGACATACTTTATCCTCAATAGAAAAAAAAAGTATTCGGATACAAGCGTTTCAAAGACTCCGTTGTATCACCTTATTCTCAAAACGGATTTTGGGAGCAATCGTAAATAACTTTTTTATGCATTTCTTTCAAATCCTTGCACTTAGTCTCAACAACCAGTGATGCCATTATTATTAATAAGTTCTTCGATGGAGCAAAAAAAAAAAATATTTGCTTGGCAATTTTATTTTTTATCTTACTTGTCTTATACGCTTGAATGCGTCAAGTCGTTAATGAGAATGCAGAAAGCGAATCGTCACCATCTAGCGGTGGCATATATCACTCCCTACAAACTAAATTTAAATCATAGGTGCAAAATTTAAACTGAATAAGAAATTCTAATTATAAAGAAAAAATATTTCTATTTTTATAAACTTAAAATTATCATAACTTTGATTCTAATTGATAAAAAAATTTGATCAAGGGTTTATATTAGAGAATTTTGTTAATATTTTTTATAAATTAATAAATAAAAGCATAAACGAATTGTAAAAAGACGTAATATTTGGAAAAATAGCATGATGCACCATGGTATCAATTCTTTAAAATGGAAAATATAAAAAAAGCGTTTAAAAATCTGTTTAAAAAAGATAAGGCAAAATAACATATTCTCACATATCCTAAAAGTCACGTATAAAAAGATATAAAAATTAAAAAAAAAAGAAATATACACTGAAAAAAAATCCGAATCCAGCGCTGCGAAGTTGATCGTATTAGCGGGATGCGAACAACACTTGAAGCATAAGTATACATAAAATCGTAGTAGGTTTATGCGTAACTATACCGCAGTCAATCATTGCGACCGTCTGTACAGTATAGTAACGCGAATCCGAGTGGAGCGCTGCAACTGCATTGCCGAGTCAATCGCTTCGACTCGTCGGCATCATCCATGCCGATAGCCGAAATCGGGCACAACTTTTAGCGTTGCGTGATTGCTTGCTTCGACTAGTCGGCGTCTCGCTTGCCGCAAGCCGAGACCGAGCACAGAGACAACGTTGCGAGTTCGTATACTTCGACTTTCTAGATTCTAGTACTGCGAAAGTCGATATTAATACTTTACGTCAATTTAAATTATGTGTTAATTTAATTTTCATTCAAAAAGTATTTGTATGATTATTAAACAAGAAAATGTTTTAATTCTTTAATATTATTTAGATTAAATTTTATTTATTAACATATTATATGAAACGTTTATTAAATTAAATAAGGACTAATGTTTCGTTATACTTTAATATTTACTCGAATTTCAAAAATTAGATACCTTGTTTAAATATATTCATTAAGAAGGGGCCGAACTATCTGTCTTTGTCTAATAGCGTTTTTCATCATTTATGTAAACACTATCCGGTATAACAAGAAAAAAATAGCAGCCCCCGCTAGATATTAGTATAATTAGTAAATTTTGTAATAACAACCAAATTTTTTGACTGCGTAGTTTTTGACTAATTAGAGACCTACTAGCAATCTAGAATATAACCTATCTTTTTTTGGTAGGTCTCTAATTATTCAAAAACTGCGCAGTGAAAAAATTTGGTTGTTATTACAAAATTTACTTATTATACTTAAATCTAGCGGGGGCTGCTATTTTTTTCTTGTTATACCGGATAGTGTTTACATAAATGATGAAAAACGCTATTAGACAAAGACAGATAGTTCGGCCCCTTCTTAATTATTTATACTAAAATGAAGTTGTTCAATATTTTACATGAAAATATTTACTAAGTCGACTTAATCAGTTAATATAATTTAATAAATATCTATCTATCTATCTAAATGATATCTGATAAAAAATGTATTCGTATATTTTCTTCAAAATTAAGGAGAGAAAAAAGATCTTATAATCAATTATAAAATGAATATTTTTCTGACTCTTTTGCAAATTAAGAAGTTTTCAGTTATTTCCCCGTTGAAAATGAGAAAATTAATCAGGCAAGTTTCCTATTAAGTTTTTTTGTATATTGAATAATAACCTTTCACCAATCAGATAAGCTAAAAAATTTACATATTGTAATTTTCAAAAATTCAATTACATTCTATATTTTATTTATAAGAAAAATGATGCTATTAAATTTTTACTTTGGTTCGACAGTTTTGAATCAAAAATTCATTAAAACATTAATTAAAAAAAAAGATTTAGAGCTCTAAAATTTATTTTTTCTAATTTGGGATCCAATTGTAACTTATTCCCTCAATTTTATCAATTTTTATTTTTTATCTGTGTCAGTGAACATGAAATATCTCATATACATATATACAAGTGTATTATTTTATTAAAAATTCATTAAATATGATAAAAGAATATTTGAATAAAATTTAATTCAAATAGAATTCAAAGATTTAAAGATAAATTTTTAAACGTTTTAACTTCGTATGCAACTTTTTTGAAACAATTTTCAAATAGTTACCATTCTCTCACATTAAAAAATACACAACTGTGTTTGCGAATAAATTGTCCGTTTCGAAAATAATAAACAAAATTCATAAATCGAGTTTATATGGAAACATTTTGTAATTATCACAGCTTTCAAATCAATAACATCAAATGATTTTTCATTCCATAAATATGCTAATGGATAACAAATTTATGAATTTTCATTTTTGTTTTGAATTATACTTTATAAAATTATGTAAGAATTCTTTTCTAATTTCAAACAAATATTTTATTAAAACTTTATTTCATGAATGTAATTATAAATTAATATTTTTAAATTTAAGGTATCAATGATTTTAAATTAAAACTTATGTATCTAAATTGATAATATTTTATTAAAATTATAAATAAATAATATTTTTTCAAATGAAATAAATATTTAGCACTGTATAATAACCTATATTTTTAATTGAATGTTCAATGTCATTCATTTAACTAAACAGTAATTTATACGTCTCTTTAAGTTAATTACATGAAAATATAATTTTTTTTTTTAATAATTGTATAGGATATATTCAATGAAAGTAATATCTCATATACTTGTGCATAGATTTAATTTTTAAATAAATTTACTAGGAGAGTATCATATCTTTGGATCACGGATTTTGCTCTAAGTTTGTGATAAATTTTCAGAGAACAAAATATAAAAAAAGCTAAATTTATAGTCACAAACGCTAAATATTTCCCTAGTCCAGTCAATTAAAGAATATTTATTTATTTATTTATTTATTTATTAAAAAGAAACGGGCCAAAAGGCCCAAAAATACAATGCAAAAGAAAACATAATAGATATAGTAGCGCACAGACCAACACAGTGGCCCAAAGACCGCACAACGGTACATTGCAAAGATATATATATACAAAATATAAAAAATAAAATATAAAACTCATATAAATCATTAAGAACAATAACAATATTTACAAAATACACTGTATAAAACACACACATACAAGAAAGCACAACTATCATGACCCATGACCAATCTCACTCATAATATTTGCACACCGCACGCATGACTCCAGTTTTAAATTCAACAATTTTAGCACATACACGCACCTCACTAGGCAGACCGTTCCATATTCTTGTCAAACGTGGCACTGGAGAACAATAGAATTTATTCACCCTATGAAGTGACTCAGTCAAAGGTCGAAAGCCACGAAGACCATAATTCATGTAACGCTGATTAAACAGCTCATGAATACCACCTGAAGTCACAAAACCATTGTACACATTAAATACGAACACCGCATCACTGTAATCGTGCATAGATTTGACAGTAAACAAATCAAAACGCATCGATATATCCCGAAAACTGTGGTCAGTCCAGTGCATGGGTCTACCGGACTTACGTGCCAAACACCTGAGAAATCTTCTCTGTACCGATTCCAACATCGAGATTCTGACAGCATAATGCGGTGTCCATACCTGGGAGGCATACATCAAATGAGGGACGACAAGGGTCTTATAAAGCACTAGTAAAGATCGAGGTTTAGTAAAATCCCTCGTAGATCTAATAATAAATCCCAACATCTTAAGCGCTCTAGCAGTAATGCTCTGAACATGCTGAACAAAATTCATACCAGAGTCAAAAATAACACCCAGATCCCTAACATGCGATACCAAAGGCAGTTTATTCCCATTCAGCATATAATCAAATCTCAATGCTTCATGATGACCAAAAGTTATAGTGGAACACTTTTTCATGTTAAGGGAGAGACCATTAACTGCACACCACTTGACAATCTCATCCGCATCCCTCTGAAGCACAGAGGCATCCAAAGGTGATCTTATGACCTTAAACACCTTGAGGTCATCCGCATACATAAGATATGATGATCCACGCAAATGATCTCCCAAATCATTAATAAATAACACAAATAAGACTGGTCCCAGATGTGAGCCCTGGGGCACACCCGATGGAATTTCAGTAGCCTCAGACATAAAACTATTCACTTTAACTCTTTGTTTCCTGCCTATCAAATAACAACTTAGCCATTCGTAGGCTTTACCCCTCAAACCGAAATTCCACATTTTAGATAACAAACGACCATGATTCACCGTGTCAAACGCCTTCGACAAATCCGTGTAAATAGAATCCACCTGCCATCCCCCCTCCAGAGCAGACATTATCACATTAGAGTAGCAAAGCAAATTCGTTACAGTAGACCTACCCGGAACAAACCCATGCTGAGCCTCCACAACTACTCCGTAAAAAGCATTAACGAACTTATCAGCCACAATAAAATCAAGTAACTTAAATATGGAACTGAGAATTGAAATAGGCCTATAATTAGCAATATTACATTTATCACCATCCTTGTAGATGGGACTGATATACGCCATTTTCCAAATCTCTGGAATTTTACATTCATTTAAAGACCGATTGAAGACACTCAGCAAGGGTTCGACCAACACATCTATACAATTCTTGATTAAGTTTACGGGAATCATATCCGATCCACAACAGGTACCATCCTTCAAACGTTCCACATGCTCAACGAGCTCAGGACCAGAGACATCGAGTTTATCAAGACACAATGCTGTATCTGTTTGCACACAAGTATCAACGTAATTACGTGAGAAAACACCATCGAAATGCTTAGCGAAAAGACTCGATATCTCCTCGTCCGAACATGCCTTAACATCACCCCCATGCATACATCCAGGCAAACCATGGCCCACTCGTCTACCATTCACATAAGACCAAAAAGATCTACCACTCTCATTCAAATCGCATTCAACTTGACATATGTAGTTCTTATAACATGTGCGTGATTTGCGGATACATAACGCTCTAATACGCTTAAATTCAATATAATCTGACAAGTCACCCGTACATTTCCACACGTAGTGGGCACGCCTCTTATCACAAATCAAATCTTTAAGTTCCAGAGAGTACCACGCAGGAAACTTTCCAAGAGCAACCCTCCTCGGGGGCACATGTCTGAATATCAATAAAAAATTTACTAGATTTGTAAATACGCAAAGCTATTAAGCATTAATAAAACTAAAATAAAAACTATGCTCAAATCCTTTCAAAATAGCACTTGTACGATATAAAAATTTTTTTTTTTTCCAAAAGTCATAGCGTAATAAAGATTGGACCAAATTTCAGCTTTTATTGTTAATTAAAGATTTGAAAAGAAAATTCAGATCTAACCTTTACTGCGCTATAACTTGGGGAAAAAATATTTTTATATACTGCAAATTCTATTTATAAAGGATTTGGGCTCAACTTTTATTTAAAAAGAATTTTAAGCTTGTAGCTATTAATGCTTATAAACTATAAGTGTTTGAAAATCTAATTATTTTTTTATTGATATTCTTCAATTGTCTGTTATTAGGGAAATACTGAGCGTTAGTGTCTATAAATTTAGCTTTTCCCATATTTTGCCATTCGAAAACTTATCCCTAGGTTTCAGCAAATATTCGTGATCTAAAGATGCACTACTCTTCTTATTAGTGAAGTTTCATTTTTTAAAACAAAGAAATTACAATTTTAGAATAAGAAAATACTTATTCCAAATTAATGAGTGTTTGATTGAATATCATTTATATATAAAGTATATCATTATTTTACTAAGAAGTATACATAGAATTTTCAAAGGATGAAATCTTTTTTTAAATGTAAAAAATATTTTATTGACATATCTACACATTTCATTTAAAAATTTACTTCCTGATATGAATTATATTTGACTCAAGAAAAATATATTCTTTAAGTAAAAATATTTTATTTAAATTAGCAAGTATTTGCTTTTTTTCAATTAAATGTAATTAAAAATCTTTAATGATGAAACGACTTTATTAAATCAATAAAATATCTCATCAATTATGTTCCGGTCGAAATTCTACAATTAAATTCTGGTTTTATTCCTCATAAATCTTTATCTTTTTCTATTTACAATATTTTCGTCTATGCCTACATTACTTTTGTATAAGAAATGTTTTAACAACGAAAAATTTACTGCTAGAATGCATAAATTATTTTTTAATCAAACGTTTAGCTTTGTCCATTACAAAAAAAAGGAGTCTGGTTAGTTAAACAATATAACAATTTCGTCAAAAAAATGTTAGTAAATTTAAAGATTTTTATAAAATATTAGAAATGCAAATTTATAATTTACAATAGGCATAATGCAAATTATAAATAAACGTTACTAAAAATGATATTAATTTAATAAAATTTATTTCTCAGAAAGAACTATCAAATGAAAGAAATATTTTATTTTTAGACGTGTAAAGTCTCATTTTAAAGCTAAAAGAAAAAACTTTAAAAGTGAGGGGTCATGAATTTCATTACGATCAATATTTACAAAATGCTCGCGGATTTACGTAAACGTTGTAAATGAACTTACCTTATTATTCCTCGTAATTATTACATTTGGAACCTGAAGACAAGTTCAATTAAAGTTTTTATTGATTCTATATTTTGACTAATCATTATAATTAATTCATAATTTCAATAAATAAAAAAATAATTATTAATAATTGCAAAAATTTTAAAAGTAATAAGAAAAATCGTTATTTCGTTTTTTTCTACTTTCTTTTTCTTTTCATGCGAAAAAATGTTTTGATCATTCAAAATATTTTTATTGTCTTTCTAAAATTGAATTACTAAGATTTTTATGTAAGAAATATTTCCTAAATCTAATAGAAAAATTGATATAAAAATTGCTTTTTAATTGGAACTATTTTTATTTTTTATTTTATTATAAAATATTAATATATATCGAAAAAATTATGATATAACAGGATAACATTTATAAAAGATGTAATGGTATTCTACTGTGTTTGAATCTTGCGTGCTTAGGTATTTAAATAGGATAAACGCTTAGTCATATATCTCGCCTAAAACGAGTAAAAAAGTGCGTATCTTGACGACCGGCACGCGAGAGAGAAGCTCGCCGGCCGCGAGGCACTTCAGAGAGTTTCTGGCTACCGTTGCGTTAACACGAGACCTGAGCAGCGTTGTGCTCGTAAAAAGGTTTTGCCACGTGGTCTAATAATACGTTAAACTAAGTTCGCAATCGATAGCGCGAAACGTTGTCTTGAATAAAAGTCGTTAATTTATATTGACTAGCGTATTATATTATATTAGCTAGTTGAAACTCTCAGAAATACTTTCTGTAGAGCTTTGTTTGACCGCTCTTCGCGCGTCTTAGCGGTCAGCCATTAAGGGCCAGCAAATACGCTGATCGGCGTGTATAGGATACCACCGATCTACGCCAAGATGTATATTAAGCTACGGAATCCACTTCATAGGGCCACATTCGGAATAGTACCATATTTTGTCGCTAATTTGTCGCTAATTTGTTGCTCTATCCCGGATTTTGTCGCTCCAGCCGTTTCCGAGAAACAATGGCTACCGTAGCTTAATATTAAGCTACGGCATCCACTACAGTAACTCAGGAACGGCTAGGGTTAGCAACTCCATTCTGGTTGCATAATTTGTCGCTTTTTTGTCGCTCTAAGATAGAATAGTTCGTAAGTCCCAAAACCTGACCCAGACCCGGATATGGCCATTGGGACCGAGTGAAATGGAAACTTTTTTTCTTAATGTATCTAATAAGTCATGCTATGTTTCTAATACTAAAGTAGCTACAGAAAATTGTCACCTTTAATATCTTAACATCAGAGCAGAAAGAAAATTCTTTATGTGAAATGGATTTTAATTGAATTTACATGCGTTTGGGAATTTGTTCCTCATGATATTTAAATAAATTTAAACTTTTAATTCAATAAAAATATGATTTTAATTCAACAAAAGCTACAAGGATTTTGTCGCTCTAAAAATCTATGGTTCCTAGCACGCTAAAATAATTTTTATGGAAATTTTTGTGATTGAAATGCATCTAGGAATTTGTCGCTGTTGAAATTTGAAAAAATTAACATTTGAAACGCAATATAAAGATGATTCTGATACTACAGGAGCTTCATGGATTTTGTCGCTCTAAAAATTTATGGTTGCTAGCACTATAAAATGATTTTTATACAAATTTTGTGATTTTCATGCATCTGGGAATTTGTCGCTCTTGAGATTGTTAACAATCAGAACTCTAAAAACCATAAAAAGATATTTCTGATATCACAGAAGCTGCAAAGAATTTGTGTCTTCTTAATTTATAGCATCCAAGCACATAGGAAATACTTTTATGCAAGTTTTTTAAATTGAAATGAATTAGCGAGTTAGTCGCTTGTGACATTTGTAACTATTGAGACTTTGAATGCAATTAAAAGATGTTGGTCACCTTACTGAAGCTTTAAGTATTTTGTCGCTCTAGTGATTCTTTAACTAGCTAACTCTAAATATTTTTTTATATCAGTTCTTTAATGTACATGCGTTTGGGAATTTGTCGCTCATGATATTTAAATAAATTTAAACTACAATACTATTCTACATACAAAAATACACTTAGTAGTAGAGTTCTGTACGACCATTATTTGTTGAGATACAAAATTTTTTAATTAGTACTTTTTTTTCTCAAGGGTGGCTCTTTTTTATTGGACCCCGCTTTTTAAATATATATATATATATATATATATATATTATTATATTTTGTATAAGAGTACAAAAACGTGTAATACAATTTGTAAATACAAAAACAATAAATATTGCACAAAATGCTATAAAAAATTATAAATGTAAATAATGCACAATTAATATCACAGTCAATCACTAAACCTAATAATACTAAATAAGTAAGTCACAAACAAAAATAAATAAAAGTGATATCACAAAGTAATCATAAAATACATGCAATATAAATAGAAATAATCATATAAATAAAAATCAGTCTTACAATATCTATCAGTCACAGTATTAAAATTAAAAAAAAAATTTAATTTAATACATTATAAAATAAAATAACAAGCGTACGCAATAGCATGAAACGCAGTCAAAAATTAAATCAAATAAAAATTCTCACTCACCAACCATTCAGCCAACACTCATACAATAAATACACTTACACCTTAAACCTATATACAGGACGTTACAAAAATAAATTAAATAAATTAACATAAATATATAGTAAAAAAATATTAATCTAGGTCGAGCAAGTATCCTATCACCGCTGCTTTAAACCTGCTGAGAGATGGAAGATATTTAATCTCAACAGGCAGGGAGTTCCAAAAATGCGCACCTTGAACTTGGAAGGAATTCCTTCCAGTCTCAGTGCGCATAAAGGGCACCGCAAGATCCTTAAACTCTCCCCTAGTAGCCGCCCTAGGTACACGTCTAGTGAAGAGACTCACTAGATGCTCCGGAGTATTCATGCGCACGATTTTGTACATAAGCACAGCCAAAAAATACTGTCTCCTCGAATCAGTGCGCAGCCAACCCAACACGGTTCTATAAGGAGAGACATGATCACCCATTCTCAAACCCATTACATATCTCACACATGAATTTTGTAATCTCTGTATTCGTCTTCTCAACTCCTGAGAAGCATCGAGCAGAACTACCGAACAATAGTCAAGATGTGGAAACAGCAGGGCGGTTGCTAGCTGTTTACGCAGAGTCTCCGTGGTGTACCAACGGAAAAACCGCAGAGCATACAAAACTCTATTAAACTTTTTTGTAATCATATCAACGTGCGGTACCCATGAAAGTTTAGGGTCAAGCACAACACCAAGACTCGTCACGGAGACAGAGAAAGGTATACTAATTCCTCCCTCAAGATCAATCGTACGTGACCTATCAGCATAAAAAAATTTACAAAACGACTATTGCCAAAGACGATTGCCTTGGTTTTATTAGAATTCAAAGTGAGAGAGACACCAGCAGCCCACTCCGACACTGCTTTGGCCGCCCTCTGTAGAGTGAGAATACCCTCTTCCATATTCTCGCGAGGCACCTGCGTGTAAATTTGCAGATCGTCTGCATAGAGTAGGTGCTCGACGCAACTAGAGTCAAGAGCGTCACGTACGTCATTAATGTAAAGACAAAACAACAGAGGCCCCAGTACTGAACCCTGCGGAACTCCAAGGTTGGTTGTCAGCCAACTCGATTCCTCGTTTAAATGCGTGGAAACCATTTGTTTCCTTCCTGATATGTAGGAGTTAATCCACAAGAGAGCAGCCCTGGAAAGCCCCATCGATCTAAGCCTAGTAAGTAACTTGAAGGGAGAGATCGTGTCGAATGCCTTACTGAAGTCAAAAAGTAAAAGTAACGTGACGAGTTTTTTGTCTAGACCCGATCTTATGTCATCAGTTAATTTGAGAATAGCTGTTTGTGTCGAGTTGTGCTTTTTGAAGGCAGTCTGCATTGGGTCAAGTATTTTATTAGCAGTAATGTACTCTTGCAACTGTTCATGGGCGATCTTCTCAAGTACTTTTGAAAGAAAACATAAAATAGCAATAGGCCTGAAGTCTTTAGGCGATTTGGGTGCAGAGCACTTCTTTAATAGCACAATACGTGCCTGTTTCCAAAGGCCAGGGAAAACCCCCTGCGCAAAAGAAGAATTGAACAGAGTCACAAGATGTTCACCAATAAATGGTAATGCTTTAAGTATCACACTTTGCGGAATGCCGTCCTCCCCACGAGCCTGCGATGAGAAGTGAGAAACTGCAAGAATAACATCGTTAATATTAATTGATTTAAAAGCGAAACCATTTTCGCTGCATTCAGAAAGAAACTTCTTACGTTCCTCACCATCATCATGTGGCGAAACCGACACCCCAGCAAAGTGCGCATTAAGCTTATCTGGAGCAAATCCATTCAGATCCCCTTGAGGTCCGGATAAGAGTCCCAGCTCTCTCAACTCCTTCCAGACATTACCACCTGCAAGAGCCTCGAACACTCTGTTATGATAATATTCACTTCTTGCACGCTCAATCTGCTCGTCCAACGACTTACGTGAAATCAAAAATTCTGAAAAATATTTATTGTCGTTTGTCCGATTGTATCGCCTATATGTGGCATCCCTCCTGCGCTGCATCTGTGACAACTCTCCATCCATCCATGGTGGCTTCTTTTTCGTACATTTAAATATTTTCACTGGTGCTAAGTCTTCAATAGCAGCAGTAAGATTATCACAAATGCAGTCAAGTGCAGACTCAGGATCCACTATATCAGTTGTCAATTTGGACCAATCATAGCCGGCCAATTTCTCCAATAATAATTTTCCACTAATATTTTTATAATTTCGATACTTAATTGGATCTTGCACTAAACTGCTAGCATTGTAGGCTATAGAAACTTCAATTAAATTGTGCCGACTATGAAAGTTCGCAGGTACGTTACGTGCGTCCAGTATGGTGTCATTGTCATTTACAAAAATCAGGTCAATCCATGTGCGCGACGATGGAGTTATATGCGTGGCACCGTGCTGGACCAACTGAAGCGAAAGCTCAGCGGATAGTTAACTAAGAAACTTCGCATCACTGCTTCCTCGCAGGAGATTGGCATTCAGATCTCCCATTATAATCTTAAAAGAAAAATCGGGAGTCAAACTTACTAATTTATCAATTAGATCCGAATCTTTTGTAAAGGAAATGACAGGAGGACGGTAAATGACGGAAACCAACACAGATTCAGAGTTGCCTGCTTTAACAGAACAAAAAATGTATTCAGGCACTTCAGGCTTGCCACTGGCAGTTATAGTTGTGGTATTCGAAAAAGCTAATATCTCACATTTCAAACTATCTTTGACGTAAAGAGCAACCCCTCCTCCATGAAGGTTTCTATCCTGTCTAAAAATTTTATATTCTTTAACCTGAATGACGTCATCCGCGACAGTCGGACCCAGCCAGGTCTCAGCCACTCCAAACAGATCATAAGAATGGTCGTCACATAGGAGCTCACGCACCTGTCCAATGTGAGCCCTCAAAGAAGTCACATTCAAAAAGCCCGCTCGCAGTGCACCCCTTCTCCCTTTTCGACTCACCGAGGAGATCTGGCTTAGTCATTGGGGAAAGAGTTCATTATTATTTAACTTACTTTTAATAACAGGACATTCATCATTGGGAGCTATCTTAACAACATTGTCAACCTTATTTAAACATCCACTAATCACGCACGATTTGTCAGCAATAAAATTTTTGTCTACAATAACATTATTTGAATTACTTAAAATTTGATCTATATCATCTTTAGTAGCAAATGTGTATGCTCTCTTCCCTCTCACCCGTCTTGTTAGAAATCTGTCATTTCTATGCCAAATAAATTTAATACCTTCAACCTTAGCATAATTCTTGAGATCTTTAAAATTCTTATATGTATCTTTTTGAAGGTATTCATTAATAAAAACCTTATAATGGTTTTTTATGATAGACAGACTGGCAAAACGAGAAAGATCAATGTCTGCCGTTGAGAAACTAGTGATTTTTCTTTTTACATTTAATATTTTTTTAACCAGACTGGCCTCGGAGAGTCTGACCAGCAGCGAGTGAGCACCCCCCGGACCTGATCACGCCGCTTCTAGATTCAGACGATGTTAAACATACAACCGACAAAATGTGTGACTGCATCAAATCCGGAAATATGGTACCGAGGACAGCACAAACATAATCCTCCTGTCGAACATTAGCCGCTAAGTAGTCCAGTTCACTGGAGACCACCAATGAACCACCCTCGATACCACAATTTTGTGTATTGTGAGGATTATCCTTTGCTATTTCTGTGTTGATAATTTGTGTGTTGACGTCTGCTGTTTCCTTTGAATTCGTGTCAGTGTGTGAGACATTTTCACGCTCTTCTACACGCTCCTGCACACTGAGATCAGAGACGGTCTGCACCACGCATGCCAACTCCACCCCAAGTTCTGAAAAATTCCCGTCCACTCCATTAAATTCAGCTTGTATAGCAGATTGAAGGCTATTAATTTTAGAATTTAAATTTAAATCGGTCTTATCATACTTCTCAATTAGAGTGGACAATTTATTTTCCAAACTACTGACTATCTCCCTTAATTTAATATTTTCATCAAGCAGCCTTGCCTGCATTACTTCAAAATTCTTTATTACTTTGTCCTAATTCTTAAGTTTATCTAAGATGCCTCGCAAGCCATCATCAATACCCATTATGCTGCTCTCAACACTCCGGATCCGATCGAAAGCGCCTAAGACTGAGTCAAGCTTACGAGACAAATTTTCTTCAATTTCAGACAAAGCAGCTTGAGAAATGGAGATGTCAGCATTACTATTCAATTTTACATTGTTATTTGTTAAATTCATTGTTTTATCATTTTTAATATTGGCAGCGGGGGCAACATGCGCAGCGCCACCTTTATTATGCGCCGGTTGAATTAAATTGTTATTATTTAAAGTGTTACTTAAGCTAATCTTCTTATTTTTCGCCGCGCCACTAGCCTTCTGATGTTCCTTGGTTGTTGATTGCCCCTGTATGACGATAACCGGTGGTACTTGCGTGTCAGTTCTCGATGGAGTCGATGTGCTGAGGGGCGACTTCTTCTCTGCCTTACCGACATCAAGTAGTTGGCTATTATTAATGCTAGCATCACGAGCATGTGAACTGGAGGGGGTGCCTCTTTGTCTTTGTCTTCACACATTTGTTGCAGGTATAGTGGTAACCTGTGCCTACTAATTGTATGCGTGTCATACATTTAGCATGACAGCGCTGACGACAAGTCGAGCAATTATACAATCTCTTTGTTCCACATATGTCAGATGACGGCTGCTTACATATGGTACATCGATCCATGATAGCGACCTCTTGCGGCAAATTTGAAAAATTTCGTCGCTTGGCGTGTTCTGAAAACCACCAAAATACTGCCTTTCCTCCAAAAACATTCAATTTGTCACTAACCTCAAAAAAGCCCACCATTCCAGAAAAACTCACATCAGCAAAGCAAGAACAGCATCACTGCTCACAAACTTGAAACAGACACTGTCTTGCATTAAGGCGCCTACAAGTACCCTGAAACAAAAACGCCCGAAGGCAGCTTGCGGCAGAAAAAAGTCAAAAAAGTACAGAGCGTCTCAAAGCACGTCTGGCGCTACTTACGTCATATATATATATATATATATATATATATATATATATATATATATATATATAAAGAAGGTGTGACAATTTTTTTTATTACAATTACTTCTTTTTTACTTGATCTACTATTAATTTTCAATAACAATAATAATAGATTGATATATTACTAATAATACTAGTTCATAGTAATAAAAATCTCCTCTTTTACAAAAATTATGGATAAACTGTGTTATCATGGAAAGACTGTATTTATTGGTTGAAATGAAACAATATCGCCGAATAGAGCGAAGTTATAAATTTAAAAGTTTCATAATGTATATAAATTTATTTTTTCATACTCAGGGCGTAAAATTCAATTTCTTATGTCTATTCTTAGGGGCTAAAATAGCTCTTTTTTACCCTAGGGCAAAAAAGTAATTTTCTCATAAGCGTGATTGATTTTTACCCTATTTTCAATAAGAAATTTACTTTTCGTGTCCTAGAGCTGTACTGAATGGTAGATGAGTCGATGCATAAATAGAGTAATGGGTACGTGATTCAATGAATTCATGGGTGGATTCATGGGGCGATGAAATGACAACTCAACGGTTCGATGGGCGGATCGATAAATATGACGATGGGTCGATGGGCGGATAAATAATTATGTAGATGGGTCGACAAATAAATATGTCGATAGGTTGATGAATCGATGGGTTGATAGACTGATGGGTGGATAGATGAATTGGTCGATGAGTTGATGGGCGGATAGATGATTTTGTTAATGGATTGATGGGTGGATAGATGATTTTGTTGATGGATTGATGGGCGGATAGATGAACTTGTTGATGGACTGATGGGCAGAGTCTTACTTTCACATTTTCATTTTGATTTTATGATCTATTAATGATGTTACTTTATGTATTATTAATGAATTTATATTCAATGTGGTTTAATTGGACGCCCTTCGTGTATGAAAAAGTAATATGTTATCCACGGAAGTAAAGGTATTTTTGCCCTTGTCTTTATTGTCGTCCTCACTTCGCTCGGGCAAGAATCACCTATTTTACTACCTCGGTTAACAATGTACTATTATTATAAAAAAAAAATTACAATCTTAAAAAGCAAGTTTTTGGATATTTAGAAATATTTATATTGTTTTAATTTAAAATAATTTTCTTTTAATTGAGAAATTATTTCATTACATAAATTTTATACAAATATATATATATATATATACACACACACACACACACATATATATATATATATATATATATATATATACCCAACTTGGGCGTAAGAAGGATTTATATGAGCGAGACTAATGTTTTTGGCTTGAGCAGTAGTCGGTCGAGGGCTTTAGCCAGAGACTGACTGCTGTTCAAGCTATAAAACATTATTCGAGGTCATATGCATTCTTCGTTAGCCCAAGTTGGGTAGATGATTTTATGTTATCGTAGGTCGTATGAGGGGCTATAAATAGATTAAACACAAATAAAAAACATCATGATAAAATATCCAATTTCAGACTATTTATTTAAAGAATTCTCATGAGTAAGGAACTGAGCGGTGCCGCTATACTTCTGCCTATGCGACAGAGAGAGACGACGAGGAATTGCGGAAACGATCGAGCGACGCCGACGAAGAATTATAGCTTTTATAGAGTTTAACTTGTTTGTTTACTTTTCACTGCGCTCTTTTTTATCTGTCTTTGTCTTACTATAGCAGGGTGGAGAAGGTTTGCCTTCTTGTAGCAGCGCGCTGACTCTACTACCCTTCAAAAACATATTTTAGTGTATTCTTTCGAACGCTGTTCAACAACCCTGTAGAATATTTGCCAATACACTTGAATGCAGTGTGGCGTATGCAATAATATTCCATAATACAGTATTTTAAAGTTGTATACTCCATTGTATAGTGTATTGCTAACTGAATATACTTTAGCTATAAAAAGGGCGGTATAACACCCCAATACCCATTTAGCTAGCTCCATGGGTATTCTACCGAATACGACATACTATTAAATAAATATATATATATTTATGTCATAGCAGGCCGTATTCGGTGGAATACCTATAGCCCATACTAAATTTGTATATGCATTGCACACGTTCATGCTAATATTCCGACGATATTATCTTTGTCAATACTCCCTTAGGAAGTATTGACAGAGCTATACTCCCTAAGGAAATATTAGACAATTGAATATCGTCAAGATATCGCTCAGCATGGTCGTACATTCCGCTAGTAACATCGATACATAGGTTAGTGAAAACAAGAGTATGTAATCAGATACGTAAATGCTCATACGAATTCTTATTAAATCTTAACTTTAGAGAATGTTTTGTTTGAAAAAATTTTAAAAGTTAAGCAATTCATTGTAAAAATTAATTAATTATGTTTAAAAAAATATAAATCATTAATTTTAAAAAATCATTTTTATAGTTCCTCATACGGCCTAAAACGACATAAATTTATCTACGTGACTTAGGAGTACGAAGTATTCTGATTCCTGGCTTGACTACAGTGCTTGTTGCTTGAGCAGCAGTCCGTCTCGAGCGCGCTTCGCGTGCCCTCGACCATTTACCACTCAAGGGATAACCGCTTCAGTTCCACCTGTATTCATCCTTCTTACTCCCAAGTTACATGTATATATATATAAGTTATTTATGTCCTTTGACCGTATTCAGGTGGACAATGAATCAAGGACCATGTTTGTCGTTTCAGCTGAGATTTAGGCTGAAGGTAATTTCGCGTCCGAGGTATTGAAGATATAGTATCGGAATAATCTTTTCATGGCGTTGAGAGTTTTATTGTTTTTAAATATCATGAGCGACAAATTCCCAGAGGCATCTAAGTTAAAAAACTAGCATGAAAAATTATTTGAAATGACCCGATTAAAGAATTACGAGGACGACAAACTCTTTTAAGCCACAGTAATATCAGAAACATCTTTTAATTGCACTCAAAGTTATAATAGCTTCAAATATCAAGAGCGACCAACTCTCTAAATCATCTCAATTCAAGAAACATGCATAAAAATATTTCCAATGTGCTTGAATTTAAAGATTTTTAAAGCAACAAATTATTTGTAGCTACTGTAGTGTCAGAAACATCTTATTATTGCTTTTAAAGTTATGGTTTGTTTAAATATCATAAGCAACAAATTCCCAGAGCATTTAGGTTCAAAAACTTATAAAAAAAAAATATTTAAAGTTAGCTGATTAAAAAATTACTAGAGCGGAAAATTCTTCAAGCTTCAGTAAGGTCACAAACATCTTTTAATTAAAATCAAAGTCTTAATAATTACAAATGTCAAAAGCGACTAACTCTCTAATTTATTCCTATTTGAAAAACTTGCATAAGAGCATTTCCCATGTGCTTTGATGCTATAAAGTAAGAAGCAACAAAATCCTCGCAGCTTCTGAGATATCAGAAATATCTTTTATTTATTTTCAAAGGTCTGATAATTAACAATTTCAAGAGCGACAGATTCCCAGATGCATGAAAATCACAAAATTTGCATTAAAATTATTGTATAGTGCTAGCAACCATGAATTTTTAAAGCAACAAAATCCTAGAAGCTTCTGTAGTATTAGAATCATCTTTATATTGCGTTTAAAAAGTTAATTTGTTCGAATATCATGAGCGAAAAATTCCCAGACGCATTTATAATCGAAAACTTATATAAAAAAATATTTAGAGTTGGCTAATTAAAGAATTACAAGAGCGACAAATTCTTCAAGCCTCAGGTGACAAACATATTTTAATTGCATTCTAAATCTTAATAGTCACAAATGTCACAAGCGACTAACTCTCCAATTTATTCCAGTTTAAAAAACTTGCATAAAAGTATTTCCTATGTTCTTGGATGCTATAAATTAAGAAGCAACAAATTCTTTGCAGCTTCTGTGATATTAGAAATATCTTTTTATGGTTTTTAGAGTTCTGATTGTTAACAATCTCCAGAGCGACAAATTCCCAGATGCATGAAAATCACAAAATTTGTATAAAAATCATTTTATAGTGCTAGCAACCGCAGATTTTAGGAGCGAAAAAATCCTTGAAGCTTCTGTTGTATCAAAATCATATTTTTATTGCGTTTAAAGTTATGATTTGTCCAAATATCATGAGCGACAAATTCCCAGAGTATTTAGGTTCAAAGACTTATATAAAAAAAAAATATTTAGAGTTAGTTGATTAAAGAATTACTAGAGCGAAAAATTTTTCAAGCTTCAGTAAGGCGACAAACATCTTTTCATTCTATTCAAAGTCTTGATAGTTACAAATGTCAGAAGCGACTAACTATCTAATTCATCCCAATTCAAAAAACTTGCATAAAATTATTTCGTATGTGCTTGAATTTAATGAATTAAGGAGCAACAAATTCTTTCCAGATACTGTGATATCAGAAATATCTTTTTATTGCGTTAAAAGTATTAATGGTTGTCAATCTCAAGAACGACAAATCTTCAGATGCATAACAATCACGAAATTTGTATAGAAATCATTTTATAGATCTAGAAACCGTAGATTTGAAGAGCGACAAAATCCTTGAAGCTTCTGTTGTATCAGAATCATATTTTTATTGCGTTTAGAGTTATGATTTATTCGAATATCATGAGCGACGAATTCCCAGACGCATTTATGTTCAAAAACTTATATAAAAAAATATTCAGAATCGGCTGATTAAAGAATTACTAGAGCGACAAAATTCTTCAAGCTTCAGTAAGGTGACAAATATCTTTTAATTGCATTCAAAGTTTTAATAATTACAAACGTTACAAGCGACTCTCTAATTCATTCCAATTCAAAAAACTTGCATAAAAGTATTTCCTATGTACCTGGATGCTATTAATTAAGGAGCAACAAATATTTTACAGCTTCTGTAATATTAGAAATATCTTTTTATTGTTTTTAAAGGTCTGATGGTTAACAATCTCAAGAGCAACAAATTCCCAGATGCATGAAAATCACAAAATTTGTATAAAAATCATTTTATAGTGCTAGCAACCATAAATTTTTAGAGCTACAAAATCTTTGAAGCTCCTTTTAGTATCAGAATCATCTTTATATTACGTTTAAAGTGTTAATTTTTTCAAATTTGAAGAGCGACAAATTCCTAGATGCATTTCAATCACAAAAATTTCCATAAAAATTATTTTAGTGTGCTAGGAACCATAGATTTTTAGAGCGACAAAATCCTTGTAGCTTCTGTTGAATTGAAATCATATTTTTATTAAATTAATAGTTTAAATTTATTTAAATATCATGAGCGACAAATCCCCAAACGCATGTAAATTGAAGAACTGATATAAAAAATTAAAAGTTAGCTGATTAAAAAATTACTAGAGCGATAAAATTCTTAAAGCTTCAGTCAGGTGACAAACATATTTTAATTGCATTCAAAGTCTTAATAGTTACAAATGTTACAAGCGACTAACTCTCTAATTCATTCCAATTCAAAAAACTTGCATAAAAGTATTTCCTATGTTCTTGAATGCTATAAATTAAGAAGCAACGAATTCTTTGCAGCTTCTGTGATATCAGAAATATCTTTTTATGGTTTTTAGAGTTCTGATTGTTAACAATCTCGAGAGCGACAAATTCCCAGATGCATGAAAATCACAAAATTTGTATAAAAATCATTTTATAGTGCTAGCAACCATAAATTTTCAGAGCGACAAAATCCATGAAGCTCCTGTAGTATCACAATCATCTTTATATTGCGTTTCAAATGTTAATTTTTTCAAATTTCAACAGCGACAAATTCCTAGATGCATTTTAATCACAAAAATTTCCATAAAAATTATTTTAGCGTGCTAGAAACCATAGATTTTTAGAGCGACAGAATCCTTGTAGCTTCTGTTGAATTAAAATCATATTTTTATTAAATTAATAGTTTAAATTTATTTAAATATCATGAGCGACAAATCCCCAAACGCATGTAAATTGAAGAACTGATATAAAAAATTAAAAGAGTTAGCTGATTAAAAAATTACTAGAGCGATAAAATCCTTAAGAGGAGGTCACGTATCTCTGTCCTTTTCTAATCAAAAAAATGATTTTTTTACGAAAACTAATAACTTTATCAAAAAATGAAGAGAAAGCCGCATCTTGTATCAGAAAAAGCAATATTTTCTTTGATAAGAAAAAATTAATTTTATTGCTTCGTTCTCAAGAAAACCTTGAAAAACCAAATTGTCCACCCTAACCTTTATGATTTAAGTTTTTCAAGGTTTTCTTGAAAATGAAGCAATAAAATTAATTCTTTCTTATCGAAGAAAATATTGCTCTTTTTATTACGAGATGCGGCTTTCTCTTCATTTTTTGCTAAAGTTATTAGTTTTTGTAAAAAACTCAATTTTTTTATTAGAAAAAGACAGAGATACGTGACCTCCTCTTAAAGCTTCAGTAAGGTGACAAACATCTTTTAATTGCATTCAAAGTCTTAATAGTTACAAATGTCACAAGCGACTAACTCTCTAATTCATTCCGATTCAAAAAACTTGCATAAAAGTATTTCCTATGTGCTTGGATGCTATAAATTAAGAAGTAACAAATTCTTTGCAGCTTCTGTGATATCAGAAATGTATTTTTATGGTTTTTAAAGTTCTGATAGTTAACAATCTTAAGAGCGACAAATTCCCAGATGCATGAAAATCACAAAATTTGTATAAAAATCATTTTATAGTGCTAGGAACCATAAATTTTTAGAGCGACAAAATCCTCGAAGCTCCTGTAGTATCAGAATTATCTTCATATTGCGTTTAAAGTATTAATTTTTTCAAATTTTAAGAGCGACAAATTCCTAAATGCATTTCAATCACAAAAATTTGCATAAAAATCATTTTAGCGTACTAGGAACCATATATTTTTAGAGCGACAAAATACTTGTAGCTTTAATAAATACTGTTTGAATTTATTTAAATATCATGAGCGACAAATTTCCAGACGTATCTGAATACAAAAACAAAAAAAAAAATATATTTAGAGTGTCTAGTTAAAAGAATCACTAGAGCAACAAAATCCTTCAAGCCTTAGTAAGATCAAAAACATCTTTTAATTGCGCTCACAGTCTCAATTGTTTTAACTATCAAGAACGACTTATTCCCAAATGCATCCCAATTAAAATCCATCTCACATAAAGAATTTTCTTTCTGCTCTGATGTTAAGATTTCGAGGGTAACAAATTTTCTATAGCTACTTTATTATTAGAAACATCGCATGACTTATTAGATACACTAAGAAAAAAAGTTTCCATTTTCACTCGGTCCCAATGGCCATATCCGGGTCTGGGTCAGGTTTTGGGACTCATGGACTATCCAATCTTAGAGCGACAAAAAAGCGACAAATTATGTAAACCAGAATGGAGTTGCTAGCCTTAGCCGTTCCTGAGTTACTGCAGTGGATGCCGTAGCTAAATATTAAGCTACGGTAGCCATTGTTTCTCGGAAACGGCTGAAGCGACAAAATCCAGTGTTGGATTAAATGTCAGCGATAAATTAGCAACAAATTATCAAACATCGCATGACTTTTTAGATACACAAAGAAAAAAAGTTTCCATTTTTACTCGGGCCCAATGGCCATATCCGGGTCTGGGTCAGGTTTTGGGACTTACGAACTATTCTATCTTAGAGCGACAAATTAGCAACAAATTATCAAACGTCGCATGACTTTTTAGATACACAAAGAAAAAAAGTTTCCATTTTCACTCGGACCCAATGGCCATATCCGGGTCTGGGTCAAGTTTTGGGACTTACGAACTATTTTATCTTAGAGCGACAAAAAAGCGACAAATTATGCAACCAGAATGGAGTTGTTAACCCTAGCCGTTCCTGAGTTACTGTAGTGGATGCCGTAGCTTAATATTAAGCTACGGTAGCCATTGTTTCTCGGAAACGGCTGGAGCGACAAAATCCGGGATAGAGCAACAAATTAGCGACAAATTAGCGACAAAATATGGTACTATTCCGAATGTGGCCCTATGAAGTGGATTCCGTAGCTTAATATACATTACGCCAAGGCAACAACGTTGGCAGAGCTCAGCGGAATTCAAGGATCGGGAAGAGACGTCTTCCACCGACCTACTTTAGAGCATTTCTGTATTGGTACCGTACAGGGGAGAAGCTACGGTAACGGGCGAACATCGTCTACGTGCACGTAGGTAATTATTAGTGTAAGCTGGCCAGTGCGTTACTGTAAGTATAATTATACTTGCGATATCCAAGTATCTCTTCCTCGAGAGATACTTGTTCGGGTAAATTATATCTTCAGTTATATAACCGATTAGCGTCATAAGCGAGTTCTATTTAGTTCGCAACGCACCTGCTCATTCTCTCATTAGGCGCGTACATTACTTTTCATATATTATTTAATTTCATTCTCGTTTAGTTCATACTTTATCTTTATTATATTTATATTTTTCTTATAATAAATCAATTTTGTTTCCTATTAAAACGTGCTTCCAATTGATTTATATTGACTGACTATATTGAACATAAAATATATTTCCCATTGCTTACTCCGACGCCTCCGCGGTCCTTGTGAGTAGTTATAAATTGATTAGTTACGTAATATCATATAATTTAATATAACGTATTTTGGAATCTGCCTCACGAAGGAAAACTGCGCTACCGGCAACGCGTCTCTCGATTAGGTAAGAGATTGATTGATTGATACATTTTTTTCAGGTCATGGGGTTTAACCCCGTATGACCCTTGTGATTTACATAGGATATACAAAAAATTTTTTATATAGAGAAAAAACAATTTAAATTTGATATTTAAAAACAATATAATAATTATAATAAGATATTCTCCTCGTAGACACAATAAGTAATTTAAGTAATTAAAACAAAGAATATGTATTTTAGTAAGTCAGTGCAAACATAGAACCAGTTATATTTTACTTCACACCAGTACAAAAAAGAAACCTAGAGAGGTCTATTTTTATAATTTTTATGGTAGAGTTTCTTAAATTAAGTAAAACTCAACGAGTGCTTAATGCATTCTGCCATTCAGTGTGCTCGTCAAAAAGAAATTTGTTAAATAGACGGTGTTTGCGTCGATCCCACTTGAAAATTATGTATTACATCAACATTATTGTTGATAAAAAAAGAAGATGATGAAACAAAAGAGTTGTGCATCGCCGCTGTACGAACTGTAGGATTTCTGAGAAGCCTTGTAGGCAATCTATTGGATGACCTAACCATTGTGTCTATATTTGCTCGGCAAAATATCGATGCCAGGTAAGATGGATTTTGGTATGATATAATAGAATGAGCAAGTATTGTTTTAAAATGAAGTCGCCTATTTTTAACTGAAATCCATCCCAATTCAAGGCGAAAAGGAGTAACTCTTTCTTGACACCCAATGTTGCCAATCACGAATCTAACACAAGCATTAAGAGCACGATGAAGTTTAAGGTTCAATGTTTATCGAAGATCATCATACACTACACAGCAATAATCCAAAATAGGAAATATTAATGCTTCGACTCTTTTTTAATCTTTCTAGATATTGCATGTCTATGAAACTTGAGAGACTAGAGGTATCCAAAGACTCGACCAACCACTGAATTAACCTGTTTATTCTAGTTTGGAGTGCTATTTATCCAGACTCCCAAATTCTTAACTATATCGGTATAAGTAATTGGGACATTGTTTACCAGAACAGGAGGACATATGGAGAGATCAATTCTCGAAATAAATTGTTCACTGCTCAGAAAAATAGCTTGCATATTGCTGGGATTAAGAGTAAGTTCCTTATCATCAGCCCACCTTACAACTGAAGCTATCTCATAATTCATGAAGTTTATTCCTTCATCTATTTTTGCAGGAAGAAACGAGTGATACAGCTGTAAGTCGTCTGCGAAAAGAATATGTTGAGCTCTGCTCAAGACTGAAGGAAGGTCATTTATATGGATAGAGAATAGTAGGGGGCCCAGGACACTATCCTTAGGAACACCCGCCGTACAAGAGATCCACTCACCTACTCGATTTTCCAAGTCGGGGACAGCATAAAACTTGTTCCTAAGGTATGATGCAAACCAGCGGATAACTGTGTCAAATGCCTTCGAAAAGTCGAACAAGAGCAACAGTGTTACCATACGTTTGTCTATAGCTAGCCGAGAATCTTCAAGAAGCTTCAAAAGAGCTGTTTGCGTACTATTTGCTCTACAAAAGTCTGTTTGTAAACAATCGAGCAGTGAATTTGCTTCAATATGAGAGTTTAATTGTGAATGTACAACCCTTTCTAGAACCTTTGAGATTTCACAGAGTTTTGTTATTGGTCGAGTTTGTGAAGGAGAATCAAGTTTGTTAGACTTGGCCAATGGAAGCAGAAAGGCTCTCTTCCACGGGTCAGGAAATATTCCTGTAAAAAGTGATACATTCATGATAGAAGTCAGGTATGGCGCTAAGGAATCCTGCGTAATTTTTAACATACCTGTTGACAGGTTGTCAAGTCCTACAGCTTTTGAGGAAGCCATATTCAGAAATGACTCAGTGATGGAACTGTCAACCTGAGAGAAATCGAAAATAGGAAAATCACTGCTTGATAGTACAGCAAGCACCCTATTGATATCATTATCTGATAGAGCAGAAGATGTTGATGAGATGGAGGTGTAATGAGTCAATAGGGCTTTAGATGAGAAATATTGCAGTGGTGAAGGTGAGACTTTGTTTAAAAGTCCAATCTTGTGTAGGGTTGACCATCGACTAGATGAGTTTGACGACGCCGCCAGACGATCAGAAATAAATTTATTTTTAGCTGTGTCAAGAGTATTCGAGACTTCTCCACGAAGTCTTCGATAATTAGCTATGGATAAAATAGAACCTGAACGTGCAGCTGAACGGTAAACTCTATCACGTTCCTTCATTCTAGCACGAATGTCTGCAGTAACCCAAGGCTTTTTCTTCATCATTATATTACGAGAGTTGAGTGATGAGAATTTATCAATTGACGAGACAAGGACAAAAGACAAACTATTAACTAAACAATTAATAAGTTGTTCATTTGAACAAGAAGTTGCATGGCTCTCTTGCGATTTTATTAGAAGATCACGTGAAATAGTATGGTTTAAACTATCACGATTTAGGTTAAAAAGATTTCTGAAAAATACTTTCCTTATTGCATTTGTTGGCTTGTATACTCTAAAAGTGATCGTGGTAAGATCATGACCTGCAATAAAAGGAGCTGATGATTCATCGTATGATAGCAGAGAGCTAACATCATTAATAATAAAAAGATCGACCCATGGATAAGTAGTATACTCAGAGGTTAAAGTATGATGAGTAGGTTCCGAAGGTACCACATAAAGAGCCAACGAATCAATAGTTGAGCGTAAAGTATCAGACGGATAATTATTAGATAACAAGTTAATATTGAAATCACCGGTTATAACAATATTTTTTAAGGAAGGTAAATAATTAGAAATCAAATTGAAAAATTCCTCAGGAAAAATAGCTTTAGGACGCAGGTAAACAACTGAGAAAAGAAGTTTTTCAGAACTATACATAATTTCTGCTATTAAATATTCCGCTGTATTGTCAAAAGCAGGGTCAGATTGTGCCAGGATATTGACCTTAAAGAAGTCACGGGCATAGAACCTAACTCCTCCACCTGCTTTGCCCGCTCTATCAAGTCTAAAGACATTATAGTGCTCAATAGAGATTGAAGAGCTATCATCCAGCTCAGTTAAGAAGGTTTCTGTTACAGCGAAAATATCCGTTTTAGTTGACGTAATATAATGTTCAATAGCTGAAAAATGTGTTTTAATCCTGTTAACATTAGCATGAGAAATTACTATCTTATCTAAGGAATCAGAATTAAGTTGGTTTGAAAAATTGAGAGATGAATTGATTTTAAGACAATGAGAATTTACACTATTGTTAAAACAAGCGCTGTTAAAACAACGGTTTTACGAGGTATTTAAGAAAGAAGAAGGAAGCGAGCTCGCTACAAGAGAGCCATAGAGATCTCATTTCTTGGCTTCTACCGGCTTGAGTAAAGCCAGCTGTGCCTCATTTGTAATGGGAATAAGTTCATCTTTAGTATAAGGACGCATACAAACCGTGAGGTTCCTAACTATCGGTCGCTGGTAATTCAGCTCTTTATAAAGAGTATTTGCTTTCTTAAGCAACGAGTAGACCGGTTTAGGCTAAATCGGGCGAACAAAAATCATCCCATTTCCACCAAGACCAAACAATTTACCTGCAGTAGTGTTACGTAGTCTAGGTGACGCCTCAATGATCCTATCACGCACTACATCGGAGGAAAATCTACCAACGAGTGAAAGAAATGAATGTGTTTGAGAGCATTCACCCAACTCTACTTCCATGGGCTCGGGCGGTAACCACTCACGAGTTTCTAGTAGGAAGTTTGTCCCAAAATTAAGACCCATTGCCTCAAAGATGTTTTTTACTATATCGTTGTTACTCAACGTGACATTAGACGGTACACCCGAAAAAAGAATTTCATAAGTATCATGCAACAATGATACTCCAGATGGTAAACAGGAGGCAATATGATCATCCAGACGATCGGATATAGCATCATAACGCTTCTGCAACTCGGATATGGAGCCTCTAACCTCACCCAACTCCACTCTAAGAGCACTCAATTTATCAACTATCTTTTTATTAGATTGAATCAATTGATTGATAGCATCCAACAATTTATTGGATATCTCCATCTGTTTCTCAAATTTTGAATTACTTTCAGCTGCAAACGCAGCAAAATATTCAGGCTGTGATATTCCAACCGTTTACTAACCACTCTAAGAGTACTCAATTCATCAACTATCTTTTTATTAGATTAAATCAATTGATTGGTAGCATCCAACAATTTATTGGACATCTCCATCTGTTTCTCAAATTTTGAATTACTTTCAGCTGCAAACGCAGCAAAATATTCAGGCTATGATATTCCAACCGTTTAAGAAGCGAAATTTGTGGGTTCAACTGAAAAAGTAGGAGAAACCAATCGAGAAGGACTGGAGGATGAAACGAGTTGCCGGTCTACGCCCAGAATAATACTATTAGGAGAGGAGGAGGAGGAGCCTGACTCCGAGCAGCAGCGTCTCGTGGTCAAAGTATAAACATAGTTGATGAGATACTTCAAACTGATAAAGAGAATTTAACATCTGAAGAGCATATAAGAGAAGCAGTGAGAGAGTTAGTGCAGCAGATGAATTTCTCAAACCCAGCTGAGAACAGTGTTCCAGATCCTGAGGTGGTCCCTGATCAGTCTATTGAAGATGATGCTACATCTTCAACAGTCTAGGAGAAGGAAAAAGTCGCAACAAGTAAGGCAGAGAAGAGAAATTTAGAAAATATACAGAGAAAGGTTGCAGGATCAACGTCAGAGAATCGAAATTTCTTACAAGTCGAGTTAGAAGGAGAGAGATATCTAGCTCTATTTGACCCAGGTGCAATGATTAAATTAGTTGGGCCAAAGATTGGAGAGAAATTTCGAGAAGGTTAAAACCTAGCAACTTATCAATTAGAACAGTAACTGGAGCCATATCAAAACTTTTGGGTGTACTAGATGTCATATTAGACGTTGATGGAGTAATGCAACCCATGAGGATCAAGGTTGCAAGACAAATGGAACACGATATAGTTCTCAGTATGGATTTCCATAAAAAATGAGACTTAGAAGTAAAACCAGGTCAAGATTTATGGAGAGTTCCAGATGGAGAGTGGAGAAAATTTTCAAATCATCGTTCTTAGGTTAAGACAGTCCTTTTTTGAGAGTGTGCTGGAATAGTTGAGATCACTAAAGATCAATAGAAAACAGTTAAAGATCTGGCTAAGAGAATCTTACCACTACCATCAAAAGTACCAGGAATCACTACCTCAATAGAGCATCATATAAAGATCGAGCCTGGAGTTAGGTCGATTAAACAATGTCCAAGACGTATGTCACCATACAAGTGGTACAAGAGGAGGTCAAGAGAATGCTAGATCAGAATATTATCGAGAAGTCAACGAGTGAATGGAGTAGTGAGCTGGTGATTGTCAGGAAATCTAAAGGAAAGTGTAGGTTTTGTGTTGATTTTCGAGACGTGAATAAAGTCACTAAACCTGATGCCTATCCAATGCAGAGTATGGATTCTTTTTTAGACAAATTTAAGAAAGCAATATCTCTTATTAAAATAGATTTAGAGCAAACGTATTTCCAGGTAATGTTGAGCGAAGAGAGTCATAATTACACAGCCTTTGCAGTGTCTGGATTGCGACTATTCCAATTTAAACGTCTCTCATTTGGCCTAACTAACGCACCAATCACCTTCCAAACGCTTGTCGACGCCTTATTCGGTCCAGAATTCGAGCCACATGTCTTTGGATATCCAAATGATCTCATCATCGTGACGGAAACGTTCATAAAACATTGAAAGTGGGTCGAGATTGTGTTAAAGAGATAAGTGAGTGCAGCTCTAGTCGTGAACAATGAAAAATTTGAATTTTGTTGTTCGAGTGTAACTTACCTGGGATACTAAGTAGATAGAGATGGGTAGAGAACAGATTCAGAGAGAATATCGCTAGTACTAAATTATCCTGCTCCTAAAATTATTAAATAGTTGAGAAGTTTCTTGGGGATGGTGGATTGGTATTCGAGATTCATAAAGAACGAGTCAGAGCTGAAAATTCCGTTGGTAAAGCTACTTCATAAAAGTCAAACTTGCACCTGGGGTGAGGATCAAGAGCAAGCTTTCGAGAACCTGAAAAGAACACTTACTTAAGCACCAGTGTTAGCAAGACCAGATTTTAGTAAGTCGTTTTCGGTACATTATGATGCTAGCGATTATGCCATAGGAGCTGTGCTAACACAAGATAGTAAAGACGGAGATCACCCTATAGTGTATATCAGTCGAGTCTTGAGTAAAGCAGAGAAAAATTATACCGTGATAGAGAAAGAGGGTCTTGCATTACTATGGGCAATAAAGAAGTTGAGACCTTATTTATCACTTTACAGTATACACCGACCATAACGCTCTCAAGTGGCTCAGAAACCTTGAAGATCCAACTGGTAGGCTTGCTCGTTGAATTTTAGAGTTACAGCAATGGGACTTTGAGATTATACACAGAAAAGGTGCTCTTAATCATGTCCCAGATGCTTTATCAAGAGGCTTCAAGTTAGAAAATGAAGAGGTGACTGGTTTTACCACTATTGAAGATCCGTGGTATCTATCGAGAGTAGAGGAAGTAAAACATTTTCCTAAAAAGTTTTCAAATTGGAAATTGGAAGATGATTTGTTATATTACTATAAAAGGGATAAGTTGCTAGATCCAGTAAATTTTCGAGAAGAAGACTGAAGATTAGTTGTGCCAACAGAGTATCGAGAGAGAGTGATAAGTGATGCCCATAGAGAAGCCTCATCAGGACACTTTACTATAGAGAAAATTTATGATTGAGTTATTAAATAATATTATTGGCCAAGAGCGTGGTATGTCATAAAATCATATATCCAGCAGTGTTCCGAGTGTCAGAGATATAAAGTGATACAAACAGCTGCTCAAGGTTTAATGGAAAAAAGAATTGTGGAGAGACCATGGGCTGTAGCAGCAGCTGATTGCATGAAATTTCCTAAGAGTAAAAACCAGTATAAATACGTAATACTGTTTCAAGATTTGTTCACTCGCTGGATGGAATTAAAATCATTGAGAACTGCAAATAGTAAAGAAGTATCGAGAGCATTTGAAGAGCTGATATTATTCAGGTGGGAAGCTGCTGATTATTTACTAACTGATAATAGTAAAGAGTTTTATAATAAGTGGTTAAAGAGTACTTTAGACGAGTATGGTGTGAAGCATATGACTACTCCACCATATAACCTCCAGAGCAACCCAGTCAAGAGAACAAATAGGACTGTAAAGACTATGATTTGTATCTTTGTTGGATCAGATCATCGAGACTGGGGACAAGCATCCACATGAGTTCAGACATGCTGTTAATACAGCTACACAAGCTTCAACAAAAGTATCACCTTCGTTTTTGAATTATGGTTGTAATCCTGCACCAGTGAAAAGTTTACGAAGAGAAATCGAGACCAGAGGACCTAAGTTAAAATTAGATCCAGAAATCTGGAAAGATCGATTAAAGAGATGAGATACTTCAAGAGATTTGGTAGCCAGAAATATTGATGAAGCTCAAAATAAAAAGGCTACGAGATATGCCCAAAATAAAAGAGAAGTTAGGTTTAATGTAGGAGATCAAGTGTTGACAGTAGCACAGGTTTTATCAAAAGGAGCACAAGGCTTCTCTGCGAAGTTAGCTCCAAAACATGAAGGTCCATTTCGTATTATTGAGGTGAAATCATTATAGCTATAAACATTATGTATCTTTGGATAAATAATAGGGAATATCTCAGCAAAAAATAAACCGATTTGTTGTTACAACCTCTCATTTCGTTTGGATTTATGAAGGCTTCCTTGAAAAGGTTAAAAAGTATTTAAAAAATTATTTTTGCAATAAATAATTGATATGCGAAAAATGGCCATTTTTATGGTTTTTTGGCTTTTTACAATAACTAATCGACGAAGATAATCGCAACACCACTCAAATTATAGGTTTTTCAATTCTCCAATACATTCATTATAAACTTTTTCTCTTAAATGCATACGTTGCTTCAGAGAATTAAAAAACCTGTTTTGGCCAACTCTGCACCCTCCTGGAACAGTTTCTACCGCTTTTTTTTAGTACATTTTATATAGGGTATATTTTTTCATCACCCTTAATAACTTTGTATAAATTTCATTAAGCCCCGAATCAATGTCCTCATTTTGTCGCTATTGATTGGACTAAATAGTTACCTTGCCGTTCTAGCATTAATATGTAATATTCTTGTCTTTATTTATATTTGTATTGTTATCTTATATATCCATAATTAATTTTTTTAATTTTCAATTGTTTTCGAATAATTTTCATTTTGGAAAACTTTATTTGATTTTTTTGATAGAAACTTAAGAGTAGGCCAGAGCAGTTTTGATTACCGACCCAAAAGTAAAAATGTTATTCTATCATAAATAAAATAATTATACTGTTTTCAAAAGAATTTGCTATCGAGCGCAATTTTTTATACATACATGATTGTATAATAGATATTTTTGTATAAAATTCACCATATTTTAAACGAAAAGTAAGTAACCGTACTTAGAGTTTAATATACAACTGTTGTATAACATTTTTAATTTTTAAAAATATTGTCTAATTATTTTTGGTGAGCGCAATAGAGAAATAAATTTAGTGAATGTATTTAAAATTTTAATGCATTCCATTACGTATAGTAAGAGAAAATCAAACAACGGATTTTCGATTCTCGGACGGTATCGAATCTGCTCCAGCCAGCTCTTAAGAGGGGGTCACGTATCTCTGTCCTTTTCTAATAAAAAAATTGAGTTTTTTACACGAACTAACAACTTAAGCAAAAAATGAAGAGAAAGCCGCATCTCGTAATAAAAAAGCAATATTTTCTTTGATAAGAAAGAATTAATTTTATTGCTTCGTTTTCAAGAAAACCTTGAAAAACTTAAATCATAGAGGTCAGGGTGGACAATTTGGTTTTTCAAGGTTTTCTTGAAAACGAAGCAATAAAATTAATTCTTTCTTATCAAAGAAAATATTGCTTTTTTTATTACGAGATGCGGCTTTCTCATCATTTTTTGCTAAAGTTGTTAGTTCGTGTAAAAAACTCAATTTTTTGATTAGAAAAGGACAGAGATACGTGACCTCCTCTTAAATAATGTATACACCCTAATACTATTAGCTTTGAATGTAATTATACCAAGCTATCTTAAAAATTGATATTTAAACGAAGATAATAAGACTTGACAGAGTTGAAAATACGCCTAACTCGAGTTTTGGCACTAGGTTGAAAAATGGCTAAAAATAGTCAAAAATTGACATTTTTTCAACTTCAAATGGCTATGTCTTATAGAGTTTTCGAAGTAGAGGACTGAAATTTTGCACAGATTCCTAATTTTTATGGTACTTATAAATATCTCATGATCAGCCAAATCGGTGACCCCCGTGCGAGCACTTTGTACGAAAAGTATTATTTTGACACATATATATATATATATATATATATATATATATATATATATGGGTCTATATTATGTATTATAAATTTAGTCACTATTATTAAAGAGTGTTTTTCTTTTCGGTCATATAGTCAAAATATTATTTAGAAAAAAAATGCAATCATAATTTAATAAATCTTAAAAGGCATCAAAAATCAAATCAGTAAAAGATTTTAAATGTATCCAAACATGAAATCGCAGTTATAAAAAATCTGTTCTAATTAAATTGTAAAAAACCGTCGATTATTGTTGTACCTTTGAAATTGTACAATCTTAACCCTTTCAGTCATGCAATTTAATTCACTTTTTTTCGTGTGTATTTGTTTATAATAATAATTAATAGTTATAAATTTATAAAATATCATCAGCATTATAGATAGTAAGGCTATGTGTATCTGAAAATACAAAAAATCCAAGAATCAAGCATGATATTGCAAAAATATTGAGGTAAAAAAAAAGAAAATCAGGTAGCCGATATATCGGCTCCTGTGACTGTAAGGGTTAAAGAAATTTTCCCTTGATTAAAAACGCAAATTAACGCTCATTTTTTTCTGTTCAAACGCTGTCAATCAATTTAGATTTGCTTTCTCACACAAATTTCAAAATTAAAAAAAAGTTTTATATGCTATAATGGTGAATATAAATTTCACATAAAGTATTAAAAAGTTTTAAAATAGAAAAAATTAATGGACGTACTGATATGAAAAAATATAAAATATGTTTAAAAAAAGATGATAAAATTTAATAAAAAATTTACATAAAATGTTAAAATTTTTATTCTATTTCAAAGTTACACTTATTTATTTTATAAAAGTTTCAGTAAAATTTTAATAACTTTTCTTTTTTAAATGTATTTAAATAAAGTATTTACTTTTTATAATAATTGCAAAAATTTCTAAGGTCCTAAATTACATTGATTTTCATTCATGAATATAAAAATTTTATTTGGGATATTGTTAAAAATTTGTTTTTTCAAAGATATAAAAGTATTGGTGGATTCATTCTAATAAAATTCATATTTGTAAAAAAAATTGCTATTTTTTTCAAATTTTAAGTGAAATATGTTCTAACCTGTATAAAAAAGAGGGTTACTGTAAAATAAAAATTTATGACTCGAACCGCTTCAGGTCAGTATTAGCCCAATGAGAGGGACAAGTAGGGCCGTAGAATAGACGAAAAATTACGTCTGATGTTTCTCTTTGTGGAAACACAAATACTATATTTAATGTTCATGAAAGTCTGTTGAAAAAAGTAACCAGCAATTTGTTAGTACCTTACCAAACACACAAAATGGTATGAGGGATGCACTCTTTCTTTATAAATGGGTAATGGACAGAAATTTCTAAATTAAAATTCACAGCAGTTATTAATTAAGGCTAAAATTATATTGTCTCTTGGGCGTATTAGACAAAAAGAAAGAACACAGGTTCATTTTTTTCATCAAACAATTATAATCTGCAATTTCAGCCAAATCTGTTTCCTATAGGTGGCGACCTCTCCTTGTTAGTTGTGCACATTCCAAATTATTACTGAAATGCTTCAAACCTGACTATGTGATTTTAATTACAAAAAATTAAGAGGAGGTCAAGTATATTTGTCCTTTTCTAATCAAAGAATTGATTTTTTTACGAAAATTAATAATTGTAACAAAAAATAAGGAGACAGCGCTATCTTGTATCATAAAAAGCAATATTTTCTTTGATAAGGAAACATTATTTCGATTCATTTTGAAGAAAACCTTGAAAAACTTAAAAAATAGAGGTTGGGATAGACAATTCAGTTTCTCAAAGTTTTCTTAAGAGGAGGTCACGTATCTCTGTCCTTTTCTAATCAAAGAATTGAGTTTTTTATAGAAACTAATAACTTTAGCAAAAAATGAAGAGAAAGCCGCATCTCGTAATAAAAAAAGGAATATTTTCTTTGATAAGAAAGAATTAATTTGATTGCTTTGTTTTCAAGAAAACCTTGAAAAACTTAAATCATAGAGGTTAGGGTGGACAATTTGGTTTTTCAAGGTTTTCTTGAGAATGAAGCAATCAAATTAATTCTTTCTTATCAAAGAAAATATTGCTTTTTTTGATACAAGATGCGGCTTTCTCTTCATTTTTTGTTAAAGTTATTAGTTTTTGTAAAAAAATCATTTCTTTGATTAGAAAAGGACAGAGATACGTGACCTCCTCTTAAAAATGAAATGATAAAAATAATTTTTCCTCGTTGAAGAAAATATTGCTTTTTATTATACGAGATGGGGCTTTCTTCTTATATTTTGCTACAATTATTAGGTTTTGCAGAAAAATGAATTTTTTTGTTGGAAAAGAATAGAGATATACGACCTGCTCTTAAAGGGTATATCAATAGATGGTATCGATGTAAATATTTAATTCTTTGAATACAATGTGTCTATACGTAAGAAACTATAGAACTTTTTTTCGACATTATTTTTAATATTTGAGTTGAATAGCTCTATAGCATAAGGCAGATATTCTTCAGTTTTGTTATATTTTTACTGTTATACCTACGTACCGGTTACTTTAAGCATTTTTCTTACAAATAAAATTGTTTTGATTTAAGAAATTTTTTTTTATTTTGACCAATTTTACTCTAAATTGGCCATGAAGACAGATTTTAAAAATTATGCCTAAATGCTCGTAATGAGCTAAGAAATCATTCTCAAAAATAATTTTGAAGAAAAACAAAAATATACAAAAAGCGCTAAAAAGGTAATATCGTTGGGCTATTAAGAATGTTAATAAATGCATAATATGCAACTTACTTTCTTTTTTCTGTCTTGAACAAATTCAATTCGGCGAACCCAAATTTCTTCCGTTGAGCTGTAATCAAGTGTACTTGAACTACTTGCTTGACTTTTCATCTCAACCAGACTAGAGTCAAAAAATCTCTTATCTAAATGAGGACTAGGCAATGGACTAATTTTTGAGAATGTCATACTGTTTGAATATGTAGGTGGATCCGTTGCGGGAAATACCATACCAGGACCTGTTGTATTTCTTCGACGCATGAGTGGTTTACTCGAAGTCGGTGATATTGTATGAATCATAAATTTTGACAAAGAAGTGCATGGCGTTGACCGTGAATCAGAAACACTAGAACTAGGATTTGATTTTTGATCTATTTGTTCTGAACTAGATTTTTCAGAAGAAGAAGAGCTGGATAATTTTGTCAGAGTATCTTCACTTCTATCTTCTAACTCTTGGTTTACTATTAACTTACTTTTTAGAGTTTGATCAGTTTCATTGCTTTTACCTGTAAATTAGATGTATTATGTTAATGTATGCAAAAATTCTTAGCACAAATTGATCTAACATAAAAATTTGATAATTTCGAGTGAAATATTAAATGGAATGATATTTTTACATTGAAAATGTTAATATATAATTAACAGAAACAGAACCTTGGTTATTTATTTATGAAGCTATCAATCCACTTATTTGGATAGATTACTTTTTAAAGAAATAAGAAAAATATATATATATATATATAACAAAAAATGAAATAAAAAAAATTAAGAAGTGCCTTTAACTACTTAAGAAACAATTTTCTCATAGAGTTATTAAATATAATAGAATTGATGAGTACTTTAGGTTAGAGCCGCGGTGGCTCAGGGACTATAGCATACGACTTTCACGCAGAGGGCCGGAGTTCGAATCTCGGTGAGGTCGGGATTTTTTCTCTACTTTTTAATTTAAATATTGAAAGTGGAGGATATCTCGAGCTCACTGACAGCGCGGTGGACCACTCCCGAGAGACTTTTTCCGGTTTCAACAAAAACCGACGAAAGTCACTCGAGGGCCAATAAGGCAGAACGTGACTGCTCCACTATTATAGCTGAGCCGGACCGTTCTGCCAAGTAGATGTTTGAGCTCCCGATGCGCTAAAAAGGATGGGTATAAGCGATGCTCCCCGCCTAAGTCGGCCTGCACGATCGAGCACACACCTACCGAAGTTAGGGAAATTGAGGTATGGTTTCGAAAGCGAAAACACCGGAGCACGAAGGTGGTCGAGGTGTCACTTACTAGGCCAGATAGGCTGTTGGTGGATAAACTTCAAAGATAGATAGAATTCTTTAGGTTTCAATAGGTCTAAAATTACTAAATATTAATAAAATGCAAGTTTAACAAAAATTACTTGAAAATATCTGCTTTACTTATGTGATATGCAGAAATTAATAAATATACTTATCAGATATACAGTTTTTTTCCGCCATTTTTCGATAGCACTAGACTACTAACATTATTTTATTTTGAAATCTCAAAATGGGATTACAAGTGGTAACGAACGTTTGGCTAATTTTTTAATGCTACAAGAATAGCAATATTGACATTAGATACTGTTATAATAACAAAATAAATGTTTTTTCATACGCAAAACCAATTGTTAGCTCTTTGGAGGTGACTTGATAATCTATTTTAACCTTTTAAGGACGGGACTGGTCGATATATCGACCACTCAAGTATCATAATATTTTTGAGTGTTTTAACATAATATTATCCTCAAAATCACTCAAAAATATTATGATACTTAAGTGGTCGATATATCGACCAGTCCCGTCCTTAAAAGGTTAAAATGCCTGACAAGTTAGAAAATGGCTTAAAAATAAGCCAATCAAGTGCCGAGAGTAACTGGGTAACTGCTTGAAAAATTCCTAGCTTAACCCCTAATATTCAATCACAATCATAATTAATGTTGAGGTAATAATTTAAAAAAAAAAAAAACAAGTCTGTCCGTAGTAAGAATGACTGAAACAAATTAATATTTTTTTCGTGAACATAATCTCCAGGAAATGATACATTCTTTGCAGATATAGCTTAAAACATCTTATGTTATACTAAAGTAAAATCACTTTTTTCCGTTTCTCCAGTTCTCCAGTTCTCCGGCTCTCCGCATTTTTTAAATGGGTCTAATCTTTTAGTAATTAGGTTAGCGATTTGTTATTGGTTCCTATATAATTAGTACTCATTAGTCAAAAGCTTCTTTTTAGGCCTTATTTTTTAGGCCTTATATTATATTGCGCCCTCTTTTTTTTATTCTTCAATTTTCTTAAGCTCTATATTTTTCTGAGCCTTATTTTTTTTGGGCTTTATATTTTTTCAGGTCCTACATTTTTCTGGGTCTTATTTTTATTGGGCCTCATATTTTTTGGGGCTTTTTATTTATTTGGGCCTAATATGTTTTAATTCTTATATTTTCTTGGGCTCTAAATTTTTCTGGGTCTGTTTTTCTGCCTTGATTTTTTTGGGCCTGAAATTTTTCAGGGTCTTATATTTTTTTGAGCTTTATATTTTTCTGGGCCTTATTTTTTTGGGCCAAATATTTTTTTGATTCTTATATTTTTTTGGGCTTTATATTTTTCTGGGCATTACATTTTTCTCAGTCCTATATTCTTTCGACCTCATTTTCTGGGCCCAATATTTTTTTGATTCTTATATTTTCTTGGGCACTATATTTTTCTAGACCTTATAATTTTTCGGGCCCTACATTTTTTTTGGTTTTATTTTCTTTGGAGCTCATATTTTTTTAAATATTTTATTTTCTTAAGCTCCATATTTTTCTAGGCCCTATTTTTCTAGGACATTTTTGCGGTCCCTACATTTTTTTGGACCTTATTTCTTAGGCCTTATATTTTTGTGGGCTCAATATTTTTTTGGTCCTAATATTTTTTTGGCTCTATATTTTTCTGGGCCTTATTTATTTGGGCCCAATATTTTTCTGATCCCTATATTTTCTTAAGCTTTAGGCCCTGAAATTTTCTGAGTTCTATATTTTTAAAACTTGACAAAAAATTTTTAATCATTTTTTGTCAAGTTTTAAGCATATGGGTGATTCTATTCGAACAGGTCAAATTCAAATTTTGAAATAATAGAAAATAAAGGTGTTTATTTTAACAATTTTACTCAGGTTTTTTTATGGTTATATCTAATAGAACAATATCCCAAAGTAGTCAAGCTGTCTATAGGTTATTCCCAGAAAAACTGATAGATAAAAAATATACTGATACAGAGAAATTACTTTTATTCCAGAGGAATTACTTTTTTTATTACCATCACTTGATATACTATTTTCTAATAATATTTATGTCGAACAAAGATTCTAAACTATCTGAAATACTTAATAATTAGCTATTACCATATATGGATGAATTTTTAAAAATAAAAAACGACGCACGGAGAAAAATATATTGCATTAGTCAACAAAAAGATAGTTCCATTAGCGAAAATTTTTGCTAGTTTGAGACAGCGAAAATTTGAATTCGAAAATAGACTATAATTATTTGCTGCCATCGATGTGAATATTAGCTATTGTTTTGCGCTGACATCTTCAATGACATTTTTATGGTTATTAAATAAATGCATATTTGAAAGTGAATGAAATTTTTTTGTATGGTTTGAATTCTCAAAAGTTTTAATATCAACTTTAAAAAAATAAAGGTTATGACTGATCGTTTAGCTGTCAAATGGTTTACAAAGTTTTATGCTAATGTAGCGCTTACGTATAGTTAAAATGACGACAAAATCATGCTGTTTCAGTCAAGATTATGACAATAGTTGTAATATTAATCGCTGCAGAACACAAAATTATAGAAGAAAAAAGAATGCCTTTTTTAGCTAATGATTGTTGCTATGATTACAATTTTTTTGGCTACGGAAATCATTATCTCGCGCTAAAATGTTAGCTTTTTCTTTTGGCTTTTTTAGCAAATGGCATTTAGTTGCATTAACTATGAAAATAACTAAAAAGTTAATGTTTGAAGTTCACAATATTTAGTTTGTTTTAGCCCAAACTATCGCTGCATGTATTAAGCGATATCCTTATTGCTGTCGTTACCATACAATCTTTCTCCGTGCGAGTTACAGCAAAAATATGTACTTTTAAACATTATTAGAAGAAAGTTAAAGAACAAATATATCCATACTTGAAAAAGTTTGCTTTTTCAAAATATATAATAACATTATTTTTGTGTTTGGGAGTGGAGTTAAGTGTACTTGATGATAAAGGATTAGTAGGAAGTTCGCCACGTCCACGTGTAGAAACCATTTTATTGCCAATACAATCTAAAATAATATATTATCAATTTATAGATTTTCCAATTCAGATTTTTCAAAAACTTTCATTTAAATTCAAATAATTATATACTTACTTTGATATCAACGACAAACTCTTCATCAAGGCTAATGACAAACTGATATTTTTATTTTCTGAATACTACGATGTACCTTTGATTTCGCTTTATTTATTTGTAGTATATACGTAGTATATAGTGCAGTATGTAAATATGACTACAGTGATTGTTTAAAAAAAGATTTGAGAATGAGATTTGAGATTCAATTTTGAATATCTAAAAATTATAAGCAGTATGATATGTATTAAATTTCAAATGTACAAATAATTTAACACTTCATGGTATGAAATTCATGAATAAAATTGTTGACTTTATTATTTAATTAGAATTTTGTGAGTGCATCTCAAAAAAGGCAGGGGAATTATATGCCAGGGGAGATTACCTGATAATTTGAATGAAATTTTTACCGAGTAAACGGTCTCCAACATTCGCTGCTATACAAAGTTTTTTAGTTGTACATTACTACTTTCTTAAACGTCTATTACGTATTTAAATATACGCTTATATTATCTGTGACAGTTAAATGTTTAGAGCCAGGGGAATTATCGTAGAAAAGGTAACTTAGCTTTCATAAGTGAAATGATGTTGACACGTAAACAAAAATGTATTCTATGATCAACAAAGCAATTTTTTAGCGAAATAAACATATAATAACAATATTTCCATGTGATAGAAATAGCTTATATTTTCATAAGATTCAAATATAACATTTTTTATTATTATTGCTTTTTATCTATGAAAAATATATTTTTTTTTATAATAACAAAGGGTCAAAGAAAATATTTTTTTTTCAACCATTCTGCTGAAATGTATGTACGGATGGAAAAGAATATTTTTTGATCTTTCCGAAGTATTAATTCATCTATCCTGTATCTCTACAACGTTTAAAAAAATTTTATATATGATTACAGACAGGGGAGATTACTTTTTATACTGTCTAAGGGTCCCTACAAAAGCTACATTGAAATTAGCGATTGAAAAGTCAACGGATCATAAAGTTACAAGCTGAAATTATATGAAAAATTTGTGGTTAATAATATTTGAACCTTGTATTGATAGTTTATTAAACGATTACATGTGATTACCCGTTAGAATAGAATCACCCATATAAAGTTATTGATCTAATACTTTTGCAGTTGTAAAAAACACTTCAATAGCAAGTAAAAAATAATCGCTGGTGCAAAACTTTTGATTTCTATGATATAATTTTTGCTTAATAAATCTTTTCGTTGTTTTATACTTTATTATGTTTTATTATTAATAATGAATAGTTATAATTTCCTACTAAAATTAAATCACTACTTTACCAGCGATTATTTTCTACTTGCTATTCAAGTGTTTTTTACAACTGCAAAAGTATTAAATCGATAACTTTATATGCTTAAAACTTGACAAAAAATATTTAAAAAATTTTTGTGAAAATAGCTGCAAATAGCATTTTTAGAGCCTTTTCCAAATATTTTTTCAAATTTTTTCTAGCTCAATTATTTAAAAAACTACAGCTGATTGAAGAAAAATGCAAAAATGAAAAAAATTTCAAAATTGCCAAAGCGATTATTTTTTTTTTAAATATTGTTGAAAAAATGTAAGTAAGCTAAAAAGAAAGCATTTAACGAATACTTTAAAATGCTTTTTTAAAATTTTTTCTAGGATAAAAATTGAAAAAGATACGCTTTTTCAAAGTCGGAGTGAAAATTTGATAACCTGCTCAGAATTATTGCCCGGTACTGTATGCAGCAGATCAAACTGTGTATTCTCATATGCTGCTGATTTTATAGCGCGTTTCCATATGCAGCTAATTTAACAGCGCATCCCTGTATGCTGCCGATTCAGCAGCGCATCTTCATATGCAGCAGATTCAACAGCGCATCCCCATATGCAGTCGATGCAATAGCGCATCTCCATATGCAGCCGATTTAACAGCGCATCTTCATATACAGCTGATTAAACAGAGCATCCCCATCTACAGCCGTTTCATCAGCGCATCTCCATAAGCAGCCGATTTAACTGTACATCTCTATATGCAGGCGATTGAACTGTGCATCTCCATATAGATGCCCAGTTCAATCAGCATTCAATATGCGGCTCATTCAACAGCGCATTATATTCAACTGATTTTACAGCGTGTTCATATATGCAGCTAATTCAACAGTCCATCCCCGTATGCATCCAATTCAACAGCGCATCTTCATAGGCAGCTGATTTAACAGCGCATCTCTATATGCAGCCGATCAAACTGTTCTTATATACAGCTGATTTTACAGCATATCCCCATATGCAGCAAATTTTACAGCATCTTCCCATATGTCGCTAATTTTACAGTGCATTCCCATATGTAGTCAATTTAACAGCACATTCCATATGTAGCCGATTCAACAGCACATCTTCATATGCAGCTAATTGAACAGCGCCTCCCCATATGTAGCCGATTCAACAGCGCATCTCTATATGCAGCCGATTGAACTGCGAATCCCCATATGCAGCCGATTGAATCGTGCATCTCCATATGCAGCAGATTCTACAGCGCATTCCCGTATGCAGCCGATATAGTGCATTCCCATATGCAACCGATTAAACAGCACACCTACATATGTAGCCGATTTAACAGCGCATTCTCATATGCAGCCGATTTTACAGCGCAGTCCAATATGCAGCCGATTGAACAGCGCATCCTAATATGTAGCCAATTTAACAGCGCATTTCCATATGCAGCTAATTTTACAGCGCATCCCCGTATGCAGCCGATTAAAACAGCACACCCACATATGTAGCCGATTTAACAGCGCAATCCAATATGCAGCTGATTTTACGGAGCATTCCCATATGCAGCTGATTAAACAGCGCATCCTAATATGTAGCCAATTTAACAGCGCATTTTCATATGAAGCTGATTTTATGGAGCATTTCCATGTGCAGCCGATTTTACAGCATATTCCCATATGCAGCTGATTTAACAGCGAACCAAACTATTAATTGCGATAGCGTCAGTGGATATATATTTTAGTAAATATCATATTTTTTATCGTATATTTGGCTTTAACCATTACACAAGCTAAAACACATAAATTTATACAATATCTCTAATTATATTTTTCATCTAACGTCGTACTCATAAAACTTTTCCATAATAAACTGAATTTAACTGAATTTTAGAAAATGTTTATACGGCTTTCATGTCAAACAATTGGTAATGTTTGCCTTAAATCTCCTGATACAATAATCATTTCACCGCCGAAGGGTCGATCTACATCGCATAAATCTTGAAAAAGACGATCAACTGCCTCAAAAGCGAATTTCGAAGTCTTGGATAGTTCATCCCAAATTATTATTTATGTTTCCTCCAATTTTTTACCTTCTGCGGAGTTAGGTTTAACGTTACAAGTTGTACAATCTGTTACTACTAACGAATTCGCTGCTTTACTTGTCCAAGCCACACATAAATGACGTATAGTGTGATATTTAAAACAAGCTATCGAAACATTAAGTAAATAACTTTTTCCACTTCTACCTGGTTCATCCATAAAAATACATTTTTCTGTACTTTGATTGTTTAAACTTTTTATAGTAGAGTCGAATATTTGCCTTTGTTTATCATTTAAATAATTTATTTTTATTTCTAATTGATTATTATTATTATTATTATTATAATGATTTGAAATTGATATACAGGGTGGACCATTTTAATCGCCCCACCTAAATTTCTCGGAATCTAAGCTGGCTACAAAAAAACTATTCAGACAAAAGTTGAAGGGGACAAAGGGGGCCATCTTTTGGTAAAGTTAGTTTTGACCTTGAACTTCATTTTCAAGGTTATTTGAAGGTCAGAGTGTTCTTTTTAAATGGAAATACCTATTTTTAACGTCGGATTCAGAAAGAGCCGGAAATTTCACGTCTAAAATGATAGTTTATACATTTTTAAAATGACCTTGAAACGGTCAAATGAAGGTCAAACATTGAAAATTTGTCCAAAACCTGTTTTTTCGAATTTTTGTTGGCTTACTAATGATACAAATTACTCGGGACTAAGGTGGTCACGTAACTTTGACCTTGGGGAGTTAATTTTCAAGGTCATTTGAAGGTAAAATTTTTTTAAAATGAAAACCCCTATTTTTGACCCTGGAATCGTATCAAGTCGAAAAAATGTCTGATTTGATACTCGAAATTGGCTGTTGCGACCTTGACAAGGTCAATTCAAGGTCTAATGTTGAAAATTCGTCCACAAATTGTTTTTTTTCGAATATTTTATTGTTAAATATGCTCTAGTTGTGGGCCGTTCTCGAAAAACAACATTTTTCAAAAACCCCCATAAATAAAAGTCTGGAGATGTGAGGTCGGGTGAGCAAGCAGGCCAGTTAACTGGACCTCCTCGTCCAATCCATCTACCATTATAATGTTGATCTGAAAAATTTCGTACGATTACAGCGAAATGTGCTGGTGCACCATCGTGCTGGAACCATATTCTTTGACGCGTTTCTAGATCAACATTTTCCCATCATTTCATGAAACTGATCTCTTATCAAACGTAAATAGGAGTTTCTATCAACATTTTCCTCGAAAAAAAGGGCCAATCAAATAACCATTTACGATCTCACGCCATACCATAATGCTCCAACGCCTTTGATGATTGACCGTTCTGTACCAATGAGGATTGATATCTGACCAATAATGACAATCATGCCTATTGAGTTCTCCGTCACTCTGAAATTTAGCCTCATCGGAAAAAAGGACATATCTAAAAAAATCTGGATCATTTTCTATCATACATAAAGCCCATTGGCAAGACTCAATTCGCTGTTGAAAATGATTATCTTGTAACTCTTGAACCAACGTAATGTTGTAATCACGATACTTAAGGGATTTAAGAATTCTCAAGAAAGTTAATTTTGATATGCCGATTTCTTTTTCAACTCGGCGAGAACTGGTATGAGGATCAAGATAAATGACCGCAAGAACTGTAACAACATTGAGATCGTTCTCATCATATGTGTGTTGCCTGCGTTGACGAACCATATGACCATCACGAGCTCTTTAAGTCAAGCGACTTATTGCTCTATGATCTGGGTGTCGTTGGTCAGGAAAGCGTGCAGCGTAAAGTCTTGCTGCTGCTTGGTAATTATGATGACTTTCCCCTAAAACCATGATCATATCCACAATTTCGTTGGGTTGATAGTCAGCCATTTTTAAAGGTGTTTTTTACTTTTACTTTTATTAAGGGTTTTAAGGGTTTCCGAAGTTTAGACAATTAAAGTAGTAGTGTTAATAGAGTAACAGTTTTGAAAACAGTAAATAGTCTTTTGCTAATAAATTTATTCTGTGCTGATTGTGGATCAAAAGCGTGTTACGACTTTTATAAAATGCAGATAATAAAATGTCGATTACAACCTTCAAAACTTATGAGAAGAGAAAATTTTAAAAATTAATGAACTGTACGAATTATTAATTTCACTTAACTATTTGATCCATCATCTTTATAAAACTATTATTGATTAGTAATGAATAAACAAAATCTCAAAAGCTTCTTTCAAGAAATAAAATATGACAAAAACTGCCTCATTAATGAACTTTTTAAGAGGAGGTCACGTATCTCCGTCCTTTTCTAATCGAAGAATTAATTTCTAGCAAAAACTAATAACTTTGGCAAAAAATGAAAAGAAAGCTACATCTCGTATCAAAAAAAGCAAAATTTTCTTTGATAAGAAAGAATTAATTTTATTGTTTCGTTTTCAAGAAAAGCTTGAAAAACCAAATTGTTTAACCTAACCTCTATGTTTAAAGTTTTTCAAGATTTTCTTGAAAACGAAGCGATAAAATTAATTCTTTCCCATCAATGAAAATATTGCTTTTTTTATACGGCTTTCTCTTCATTTTTTGCTAAAATTATTAGTTTTTTTAAAAAAATCAATTATTTGATTAGAAAAGGACAGAAATACTCGACCTCCTCTTAATGATTTTTTGAATAACCAAATATTTAGTTTAGTTACTAAAACGTTTAATTTTTGTAATTAAAAATTACAATTCAGACAGTTCTAATTCTTCTCTTTTTTCGCTCGTAGGATTTTTATTCTTTATTTTTATTTATTTATTTATATTGTTTTTGCTCAACACCGTCTGCTATTTCCAGCAATATTCGGAAAAAAAAACAGTTTGTGAACATTATACCTTCAATTGACCTTGTCAAGGTCGCAACAGCCAATTTCGAGTATCAAATTAGATATTATTTTTTCGACTCGATACGATTCCAGGGTCAAAAATAAGGATTCTCATTTAAAAAAACTCTGACCTTCAAATGACCTTGAAAATTGACTCCCCAAGGTCAAAGTTACGTGACCACCTTAGTCGTGAGTAATTTGTATCATTAGTAAGCCAACAAAAATTCGAAAAAACAGGTTTTGGACAAATTTTCAATGTTTGACCTTCATTTGACCGTTTCAAAGTCATTTTAAAAATGTATAAACTATCATTCTAGACGTGAAATTTCCGGCTCTTTCTGAATCCGACGTTAAAAATAGGTGTTCCCATTTAAAAAAAACACTCTGACGTTAAAAATAGGTGTTCCCATTTAAAAAAAAACACTCTGACCTTCAAATAACCTTGAAAATAAAGTTCAAGGTCAAAACTCACTTCACCAAAAGATGGTCCTCTTTGTTCTCTTCAACTTTTACCTGAATAGTTTTTTTGTAGCTAGCTTAGATTCCGAGAAATTTGGATGGGGCGATTAAAATGGTCCACCCTGTATAATTATCTTCTTCTATATATATGTGCTTATGTTAGATAAATTAAAATCTTTTTAAAAATGCGAAATGGTTGCTTATATTTTTTTCGTATTAAGGATGGTAAAACTTATATTTATAGTTTTTACATAAATCTCGTGCATTTATAAGATTATGAAAAATGCAAATGAAAGCGAATAATTCATCTTATATATACGATGATTTTAAACTACTGTATTTTTTTTAACAGGGTGATAGAGGATATCATTCTGAATAAACTTTATATTGTAATTTTTTTTCTATTTCGTGTAATTTTTAAACTACGGCATTTTAAAGTTACGCTTTTTCAGTGAATCAGGGAGCGTCATTCTAAACGTTCGAAAAGAGCAACAAATGTGTGCCCATTTTGCCCTGGTAGCAGCTCGAGCTCATTGATCGCTTGAATAGTTACCAAATAAATAAACATTTGTTTGTTATTGCCCCTGACATATAACCCAAAAATTTTAGTATTTCAATGTTTACAATCGAAGTACGTAATGTTGAATAATACATGGCAATGCTAGTCTAGATTCAATTTGTTGTTTTATTTTATTTTATAATTAAATAAATGATATTTAATAAAAATGATAATTTAAAATTTCAAAAATATCAAATTACTAATTGAATAAATTATTGTTTAAACGTAAATATGCAACAAAATTATGATTGATTATTAATAAATAATTATAATAATTATGTGAAAGGATTCGGTTGTGGCCACCCTTTTGTTTTTGGCACATAACTTTTCACCAATTGTATATTTTTTGGACTTATAGATGTCTATAGAAAGATGAAGACCTTAGCTAACTACCAACGGAGGGATAAAATCGATTCCGTCAAATAAAATAATTTTTTTGTTAATTTTGTGAAATGCCCACAATCAAACCAAAAAAGATTTTGGTTCGGTTGTGGACAATCATGCAAAATTGTTAGTGTTAAGATATTGGTTGCAATCTATATTGCATCACAAAGTAGGAATAAATTCCTACTGAATAAATGTGCATTACATTTGCTTCATTGATTTACTTCGATTTGTAATTCTTTTGAAAAAGTATACATAAGTATAAATAAATTTTTGTGATTTTTTCTCAAACACAGAAAAATTAATTTGCTTACAGTACGAAACAGACGCGTTTGTTCGCTTCGATATTTGACATAAATAAACGTGTTGCCATAATACACAAATGACATTTGTCAAAAAAACATCATCTGCTTTCTGTCAATAGAAACGCAGGGGTATCCACAATCAAACCATGCCCACAACCGAACCTCTTGCTCTACTAATGAATTATAAAGAATAATTTATTCTTGAAACATCATTAAAAGTAAGTTTTTAATTAATATCATTATCGTAAAAGAGATGATATATTGTAAAAATATTTAATTTTTAACTACTCGTCAATTGATATTAATAAAAATTCAATTTAGTTCTATTGAAATCGTCTTATGAACAGTATTGTTGGAAGTATGATAATTTTTTAAGTAGCAGGAATATAAGTAACAATAATTATTGAATATTCATGTCCCTCAACTATTTAATAAGATATACTTTGTCTTCTAATAACTTGATAAAATTATATAATTTTATGATAAAATTATTGTTTTGTGAAGCAAAAACATTTTTGTATGATTATTCATTATTTAAAATTGGCTGCTATCAGATAATTCTATTTAACAAAACATATTTTAATATGCTGAAGCTTGGCAGCGTTATAATAAAGTAATTATTTTTATAATTAGAGTTTCTTAAGGTTGTATAAAACGGACGCTTCACTAGTACTTTGGAATATTTGCTATCTTTTTATTTTATGGCAAAATTTCAGAAAAAGAAATACATTAGTTTGTAGAAAATATAGTGATTATTATTGAAATTAATTTCGAAGTAAATTATTTATCAATTATTAAATATTTTGGATTCCAATAATAATTATTATTTTCATAACCTTAAATATTAAAATCCAAAATTCTCAATAATTAATCAATCACTCTACTTAAAAATTTTATTGAACAATTCCCATGATACATACTAGAAGCTAATGTATCTCTTTTTTCAAAACTTGGCAATCGAACAAGAAAATGGTAAATATTTCTGAGTGCAGATGTAGAGTCTATTTTACATCACCTTAAGCTTCCCAAATATTCATTTTTAGAAAAAATATTTTTTATCAGTAATAATCTATAAATTTTTAAATTAATGTGCCAATAAAATACAACAAATACTAGGATTCATGCAATTGAAAGCCACATTGTACAATTAATGGTTCACAAGACTTTTGAAGATTGAAACACTTGAAATATTTTTTTGTATGGAATACGATCCATCATTATCGAAAATTCGGTGTTGGCAATTTTCATTATGAAATATTACTTAAGTTGAAAGCTCCGAGATTAAATACAGACATTTGTGAATGTTTTTGAGTCAAAGTTAAGTTTTTAGTATTGTAAATAATTAATTTATTAACTAGCACAATGATTTGAAGGGTTCTCGATGAGAAGGGATCGAACGTTGATTTTCATCGTAGAATTAATTTTTTTTTTTAAATAATTTATTTATGAAAAAAATCGGTAAACCTTGAATTAATAATTTTGAAAATTAATTTAAAAATTTTGAAAGCTGATTGTATTTTATAATCATATAACTTTTAATATTTTATTTATATAATTTAAGTAATTTTAATTTATTGTTAATTGTTGATGATGTAATAATTATTTATATTCTGTAAAAGAGTTATGGAATAGAATGTTTCAAATTAGGCTGTGACTTCGCACCAGGGTTGGTTTTAGAAAAACTCGCTCACATTTCATGACTGTAAGTGTAGAGATTTCACGTTTACAGAGCTACGACGACTTATTGTGTAATTGCTAAAATCGCGAAACAGCGTTGGCGTTGCGAAATCATTACGCTTACAGTCATAAACTATAAGTGTAGAGTTTTTCTGAAACCAGCCTTGCTTCGCACCGAGCTACATTTGTCCTTTTCATTAATAGGTCGATAAGAGGGTTATGTTTATGCTATTGTTTATAAATGCAAATGCCTATGTTTTAATAATAGATTTGAAAATAATGTATAAATACGTTCATTTTTATAGTCTCAACAGAATAAAAAAATAAATAATTCATGATTTTTATAAATTTATATCACATATCTATCCAGATATTTAAATATTTTAATTTTTTGCTTGTATGTATATGCTCTTACAAAAAATCTGCACTTTATCTGCATGTTCTCTGCAGAAGTGTCTGGTGAAATTTCTTCATTTCCCTGTATGATATTTGGCAGCCTGCAGGTGTATTATAAAGTTTCTTAGATTTTTTCATAATTATGATTTTGAAAATATAAATAAATTTATATAAATGGAATTTTCGAGACATGATTTGAATATAGAACCCTTTGTTCTGGCCTGTCTCACTGACATCTGAGCTATTGTTTTGTTATACTGACTTGATAATAATTCGGTTATAACTAAGAGGTTTAAATAATAGCAAATATTTTTATCACGTTCGCGTAAAAAAACAATAGCTCAAATGGTAGTGAGAAAGACGAGGGAGCCAAGCGTTCTAGCCTACCTTAGTGAATATTAAATAATTAATGGGTGAAATTAAAAATTTTGTTAAAACAACTTTTTTACTATTAAATTTTTTAGTACAAAGGTTTTTTTAAATTGTTTTATTTTTTAATAAGTATGCTCGCAAAAAATATTAATTACAAAATTTTAAATTTATTATGTATCCTGTCGAGAAATTTATGGAAATTCAAGCATGTTTCTGCGAAAGGAAAATAATATTTGTATAACAAAATAAAATATTCAGAATTTTATATAAATAATATGGTAAATATAACATTATTAATATAATACTCTTATGAAAACAAAAATACGTCCAAATGATTCCCATAACAATAATATTTAGATTAACTTGGAGTATCGGACCGCAGAGCTCGGAAGTGTATTTAAATGTATCAAACTGTATCAAAAAATATCAAAGCTAGAAAATTTTTTTCTTTAATTTAAAGCGTGTCGAAATGTATCAAAATGTAATAAACTGAATCAAAGTGTACCATGATGTACGGAAGTGTATATAATAAGTGTATATAAGTGTATATGAAAGTGAATTGGGGGGTATCATTCAATCACAACTTATATTTGTTTAGTTTATCGAAAGTGTACTAAAGTGTATCAAAATGTATTAAAATGTATGAAGAGAATTGACTAAATGCAACACTTTATTATACTTTGATACACTTTGATACAATTTGATACACTTTTATACACAAAAAATTTTCACTAGAGTATTACATAAATTAAATAAAAAGTATGTACTTGACGATTACTCAATTGATTTGAATATATTTAAGAGCTTAAAATTAAAAAAAAAGTAATTAGAGAAGGTATAGTTATAATGCTTTAAAAAGACAATATTATTCAAAATGTAACTTGCCTAAAATATACTTTTTCAAAAATTTGTTTATTTAATTTTAGAACTTAAATTAAAACATTTCTAAAATAAAGGGTTTATTTTTGAAAAAAATTGAAAACCTTAAGGCGACCTCGGAGTTTAAGTTAGGTTTCACTTTTTAGTTTACAAATCACACTATATATACATCAGACTTTTTAGATGTTTTAATTTTTCACTATTCTTTGAAACCCATAGAATGGTGGAAAACTTAAAAATCTAAAAAAATGTATAATCTGAAAGCATAATTTATAAACTACGAAATAGAAATTTAGCCTAATCTCCGAAGTCGCCTTAAGTTGAAAAGAAAGATATAATATCAAAATTTTAAATATGTAAGAGAATATTTATAAAATAGTATATTTTTAATAAAGATGAATTTTATCATTTAAAAGAAAAAGAATAAAATTTTAGAAAATAGAATGTATGCAAATAATATAATCTTTGTAAACAATATAAAGTTTTATTTATTTAACAGCATAGAATATATAAGTCAATAATTAATTATAAAAACAACATAATTTTACAGTAAAAGCAACTTAATATCTAGTAAATAAATCGTAGTTGTTTTATAATAAATTTTGTTGAAAAAAAATGAAAATTAATTGTTTTGCTCAATTAACTGATTTCAAACAGATAAATAAAAAAGAATTGTTAAAATCATTTTAATTAAACATAGAATCTTCTTCATTATAGAAAATAAAAAATATTAATCTGTCGTCGGTAGACAGTTTTCAAAGTAACCCCCCTCAACAGCAATGCAGCATCTGGCTCTTGTTATTATATTGCGTAAAGCTGCAGCCACCATATCTGCTGTGATGAAACCAAATGCTGCATCGATCCTGTTGTCGAGATCATTTTGGTCTCTAATCTCCGATGAATAAATTACGTCTTTAATTGTGCCCCATAAAAAAAATCTAATTGATTCAGATCAGGCGACCGAGGAGGCCAAGGTATTGGACCTCCTTGTCCAATCCATCGATCTGCAAACACTTCGTTTAAACGAGCTACAACTCGCCTGGCTATGTGCGCTGGTGCACCGTCTTGCATGAACCATAACCATTTTGAACAAATTCAAGGTGATTTTCAGCATTCAAACGTTGAAGCATACAAACCAGTCCAATCTATAATAATTACAATTTTAATTGAAAATCTTTACATTTTTTATATTAATCTGAATTTACCAATTATTACATGGATTATTTAAAATACTAAATAATTTTAATAAAATGGTGTTATTATTATAATCAAATATTTCAATTAAATACAATTTTTATAAAGGCTCATTAAATTTTGGCAGCTGTTATTTTATTTTCAATAAACTTGTTAAATGATTGATATATTTTACTTACAACAGTATTATTAATTATTCTGCACCATAGATTCACTGAAAATCTATTTTGGTGGCAGGCTACTAAAGCCAAATTTGGATTTTCTGCGGCCCAATAGTGATTATTATGCACATTGAAAGTCGCATCCCTACCAAAACTCGATTCATCCGTAAACGAAATTCTTTAGAAATGTGTTGTCTTGATTATTTTCGTTTAATAACCAACGACAAAATTCCAAACGACGATGTCTATCTTCTTCATTAATCTAAAAAATAATTTATGAAACAAAATTAATTTAATTGCCTACTTATAATGATAAAGCAGAAAATAGATGAAAATGTTTCGACAAATCATTAAAAAATTATGAGTTGAAGTACATTGATGTATGTTTAATTTATAATTATGTTTATCTTGAAAATATGAATGAGAAATTAATTTATAAATGAACATATTTTATTACATACTAATCCTATTGTAAAAGAATAGTGACTGGAATTGCGAAACCGAAATGAAACTGCCAAAATAAATTCTTTCTAATTGATCAAATCGCTAAGGCATTTTAAAGTTGTAAATCAAAGCGCTACATTTTAATCCCTATGGATAAATTGTTCTTAATTAATTGTTAATTAATTGCTATAAATTTATTATAATATTTTATAAACTATTCTAAGTATTTTTACGTATTTATTTTCATTTGCAATATAAAATAAAATGTTATGACGGTTCAATAAAGGTATTCTTATTGAAAAGAAGATAAAAAAAGAGTTGCATTTAACCAAAATATTCTTCAATTGTTCTTTAATTGCCATTTAAAAATACTCTTATGGAAATAAAAAAAATAATGCTATCATACAATAAGGTTATGTAATTTTAAAATGACAGCAAAAAAGCGTCAAAGAATTTATCATAGTCGATTGTATAATATTTATTTATTTATTTATTTACATTATTCAACGGGCATTCCTGCCCTTTTTACATTTAGATATACGTATTTAAGACAGCACATTTTGACGTATTATTTAACGTGATGTCAACCCACGCCAGAACCAATGAAAATAGCTACCAGACGGGGAATCGATTTCGCGCCAATGAGAATACGGGTCCCGCGCCTTTAGCCACTACACCATTGAGCTCTACAAATAAGTGTAATATAATGCAATTAGACATTGTTATTATTACAAAAATATTATAAAATAGATTTTTTTTAATGTACAAAACATAATATTTAAAAAAAATAATATTTCTACATCGGTTCACAAATTACATTTTACTCAATAACAGATTTTATTTATACGTAATTTCTATAAATTATTTTTTGAATAGCTTATTAATTTTATTAATATTCAAAAATAATTAAATAATTTACTTCTGTATAAAAACTAATAATTTTAGAAAAAAAAGAGAAAATCCTAACTCGTAACACAAGCAATATTTTCTTTAATGAGAAAGAATTCATTTTATCGCTTTGTTTTGAAGAAAACCTTGAAAAATATTGGAAGCTTTCTGGAAGCTTCCCGGAAGATGTGGAAGAAAGGATGGAAGCTTTCAGGAAGTTTCCAGTGGAAACTTCCCGGAAGATGGACATGTCCTCGATCAGGAGTCTTCCGCAAGTCGTTCATGAAATATTTCAGTTAAAGCTTACTGGAAGCCTCCAGAAGTTTTTCATGAAATACTTCATTGTAAGGTTACCGGAAGCTACCGTAAATTTTTCATGAAATATTTCAGTGGAAGCTTACTGGAAGCCTCCGGAAGTTTTTCATGAAATACTTCATTGAAAGGTTACCGGAAGCTTCCATAAATTTTTCATGAAATATTCCAGTGGAAACGTACTGGAAGCTTCCGTAAATTATTCATGAAATATTTCAGTGAAAGCTTACTGGAAGCTTCTGTAAATTTTTCATAAAATACTTCATTGGAAGCTTACTGAAAGCTTCCTTAAATTATTTATGAAATATTTCAGTGAAATATTAAATAAGTGATGAACTAATATTTCTTTGAAATATTTCAGTTTATGAGTATTAAATAATTCATTGAAATATTTCTGTAATATTGCTGGAACATTTCATGTTTTATTTCAAAAAATTTTTGAATCCGACACTAAAATATTCGATTAAGTTGTTACATTATTTCTTGAAATGTTTCAAATTAATATTTCTTAAATCTTTCAAGAAACATGTCATGAAATATTCCTGTTATGTTTAAAAAATATTTCATGAAGTATCTGAAAAAATGTTTGAACATAACACTGAAATATTGAAGAAATATTACTGCACCATTTCTTAAAATATTTTAAATCAATAATGCGCAAATTTTTCAAGAAATATTTCATAAAATATTTTTGTAATATTCCAGAAATATTTCGTGAAGTATTCCAAAAAATTTATGAATATAACAGTGAAATATTGGAACAATATTTGTAGTTATCTTGCGTGCGTAGCAATTCTTCCATCTTGCCAGCAGGTAATTACATTTTCATGTGATTGTAAATGCGGTTGACAAACTCTCACAAGTGATGGGACGTTCTCTCGTTTAGTATATAAGACCGAAAATTCTTGATACAAATGAATGAGCGCTTAAATTCTGAATAACAAATAAATGCATAGGTATCTAATATGGTTTGAGATGCAACTCTTACAAAATCAAAAATAATATCTGATAGAATCTTTCACCAATATTATAAATTAACACTTTATAAAAGATATTAGAAATATTTCAGAAACATTTCTTAAAAGATTCATAATCTTTTATGAATCCTTTAATAAAATATTTCTGCAATCTTTCAAAAATATTACGAATCAATATTTTTTTTTATAGCTTTTCAAACCTCCTTTGAGGTTTATTTCAGCTTTTCAATCTATACATGAATTTTACATTTATAAATATATTAAATGTATACATTTAGTTGAACAATGGTTAAATTTGTAGGTTACATTCGTTTAAGAATAACAATATTTGTAAGCAGGCTTGTATGTTCGGTTCAGCTATTAGTGATTCTACATTTATCGGTAACTGTATATTTTGTTTGAATAGGTTATTTAGTAGTGTGCGCCTTTGATTTTCATATCTTTCACATTGCCATATTACATGGTTTAATGCTTCCTCCCCTCCCCCGCATTGGCACTCAGCACTAGGCACTATGCCCAGACGAGCAAGAGAGGAAGCCAAGTTGTAGTGGTTTGCCCTACTTCTGTTTATTGTAACTATGAATTTACGATTGAGTTTTTTATGAGCAAACCATGGCTTATTTTTATCATTGAAGAAGTATTCGAAGTATGTTCTTCCCTTGCTCGCACTTAATTCTAATATGTTTTGTGTGTTTTGTTTATTGGCCTCTTTTTTGAACATTGAGAAAAAGTCAGTATACGGAATTTTGTCAATATCAATATACTCTAGTTGTGTGGCACTTTTAGCTAGTGCATCAGCTTCCTCATTGCCCCGGACTCCTTTGTGTGCAGGTATCCAATGGAATTTGATAAAGTTAAGCGGGTTTTCTGTTTTAAATTGTAAATACTTTTTTTTAATTTCAAAGATGTACCGGTTGCTATTGCTATTGTTTTCGGATGATTTTAGTCTTTGTTGTAGGCTTAGGGAATCCGTAAAAATGAGAAAGCTGCTGCCTTTGTGCTCCAGTGCTAGGTCCAGCGCTGCGTCCATAGCCACACATTCGGCAGTATAGACGGAAGCTTTGTTGTTGATGGTCTTTTTAATTCTAACATTTAGTGTCGGGCAGATGCAGGCCGCTCCTGCACATTTTGCAGATGAAATCTAGCTACCATCTGTGTATATATCTATTGCTGCTTGTTCGTTTATATAGTTGATTAGTGTTTCATTTATATTTTCGTTGCTTTTTAATTTTTCACCTTGTTTAAGTTCAAAGGGGATGGAGGTAACGTGAACGCCAAAGTCATAGTTGTAAGTGTTTAACTTTTCTTGTACGTCTACTTTTTGCGCAATTTCATATAAATGAGAAATATTTAGAGGTAAAAGCCTGCCGTGTGATGCACTTTTCTTCTTGGTTATATGATAGTATTTTGTCATATTTTTGTATGTCAGACTACCCGTATTGCTTAGAGTTTTTACAATATAGCAAGAGCATAAGAATTTTGCTCGCTCTAAGATTGAGGTGACTTTAGATTCGGCAAGAAGGATATTTTTTGGAGTACTAATGCGGTATCCTAGCGCAATTCTTATTGCTATGTTTTGTATGCTTTCAATTTTATTGAGTAACTTTTTCCTTGTGGATAAGTAAATGAAGCAGCCATAATCAATTATAGCGCGAACAAAACTCTTATAAAGTGTTAACAGTGTGTTAGGTTCACTTCCCCACCATGTGCCACATAAATGTTTGAGTATATTTATCGCTCTCATGCATTTTTTTTTATATAGTCAATGTGCGTATTAAAGGACATTTGGTAATCAAAGTAAATTCCCAGAAATCGAGCACTCTCGCATGATTTGAGACTTTTATTATTTATTTTAATTACTGTTGTTCCGGGTTGAACTTGTTTTTTGTTGAAGTGAATGAAAACTGATTTGTTGTGAGAGAGCTCGAGTCCTAGTTCAATTAAATTTGTTTCTATTTTTTTAATGCCTTTTTGTATGATGGTTTTGCCTCTTTTTATAGATTTGGCTTTGAGGTAAATGGCGAGATCATCCGCAAATTGCGAGATGCAAATACTTTTATGTAATTCTTTAGAAATTCCGGCTACATATAATATGTACAGTAGAGGGCTTAGGACGCCACCTTGAGGAACGCCTTTGTGAGCCAATCTGTAGTGACATTCCATTTCGGAAGTATGTATGAAACGAGAATGCATTAAAAATTTAATGTATTTCAATATGCTTAAAGAGCAGCCAATCTCAGACAGTTTTTGCAGTAAGATATCGACATTTACCTCGTCAAACGCGCTTCTAACATCAAGAAAAACAGCCAAAACGTCTTTTCCTTGTGCAAAGGCCTCTTCGATCTTTAAAGTTAAGTTAGTCAAGTTGTCTATGCAAGATTTACCTTGCCTAAATCCGTGTTGGCTGTTTGGTAGTAGGTTATTAGATTCTACCCACCACATTAACCTATTTTTAACAAGTGTTTCGTATACTTTCCCCAGGCATGAGGTCAAGCTAATTGGACGCAAACTGATTCCATCAATCTTATTAATAAAATGTACAAAGCTATGTTTCCACGATTCATGATATATGTTTTCCCTATGCATTACATTGAAAATATCTAAAAGTAATAATTTGTAAGCAACTGGTAGTTTTTTAATCATTTCAAAATCTATTTTATCCATTCCAGCTGCAGACTTATTGTTTTTATTTTCTAAAGCTAGGTTGAATTCAGCAAAATTAAAGCTAGTATCAAAAAACTGATTAGGCTTGCATGGAGGGTAATGGTCTGGGTCTGTTTGTACCCAGGGAGGACATATATCTTTAGAAGGGCATCTTCTTTGTGTTTAAGTTGTAAATTTTCTGTAGTACTTTGAGGTTTAATTTTAGTGAAGCTATTTTTTAAGATTTTGCAATGATTCCAGATACGATTAGGGTCTGTTTGGAAATTTAGTTTTGATACAAATTTTCTAAAGTATTCTTTTTTTTTAATTTTGAAAGTTCTTTTGGCAAGAGCACATGACTTTTTATATTGAATATGATCAGATATATTTTTTGTAAATTGCCATTTTTTGAAAGAGGCCCTTCTAATTCTTTTTACTCTATTACACTCTATGTCCCACCAAGGGACAGTTTTTTTAATCTTTTTATTGTTACCATTATTATGAAAATCTTTTTTCGTTGGAGTGCATTTAGTTATACTTTCTACCAGTTTGCTTACAAAGAATTTATACTTTTCTATTGGACCGAGATTATCATATTCATTAGTATAAAACTCACTTAACATGTCATTAAGATTATCCACATATTTTGTCCAATCTGTTTTTAACGATTTCAGTTTAAATGCATTTTTTTTATATACATGTTTTTCCACACCTATACTGATATCAATGGGGAAATGATCTGACCCGTGGGTTTCATCTTCAACTTTGACCTCTATAGCATTTGCTATGTTTACTGTAGAAAAAATGAGATCTATGTTAGATAATTTATTTCTGTAAGAATCAAGATGTGTGAGAGAGTTATTATTATGTAAAAAGAAATCATGGGTTTCAGAGGCTATCTCTAGCCTTTCCCCATTCATATCAGTATGAGTACAATTCCAAGAGGAATTGTGCGAGTTAAAATCACCAATAATTAAGTCATTAGGGTTTTTTGAGTTCTTGAACACTTTGTCCCATTGCTGCTGAGTAAAGGTATTTCCTGGAGTTTTATAGCAGATGAATATGTCTAGTTCCGGTTTTATACTTGTGAGTCGAAGTCCGGCGATTTCCAATGATTGATCTGGAGTAGTGGTCTCTTTTATTCCTAAGAAGGCTAGTGAATTCTTTATAAAGACTAATATACCTCCGCCACGGGAATGCAATCTGTCCTTTCTTAATGTTACAAATCCAGGCAGGTGAACACTGTCTTCAGGTGTGAGCCAGGATTCGACACACACAATTATGTCATATTTGTGACGATCGTTTTGTATTTCTGTAATGCGTTGTTTAAAACTTCGTATATTCCAAAACTTTATTAATATTGTTGTCTTAATGTTGTTATTTTTATTATTATCCATCTTTGTTAGTCTTCCGTTATTGAAGATGTGTCACTGTCAATAGAATCTATTTTATGTAGACGTTTTATTATTCGATTGATTCTACTATGGAGATTTTTGTCAATAATGTAGCTTTGTATATCTGTTAGCATAGAAATTAGTCTTGGTATGTCTTTAGTATATTGTGTTGCTGTGTCATATACGTTGGGATTTCCATATGTTTCTACAAGAAAATCCATTGTCTCATTAATGTTCAATGGATATTTGTTTTTATTTAGTTCAAAGATTTCTTTAGCGTTACTTATTTGTTCCATAACTTCCGAGTGACTGATGGCCCTTTTTTTTGCTACTCTTGGTTTTTTATCTGTAGGCTGCTTGACTTCCTGTGAGCTTGTATCTGAAGCGTTTGACGAGAGAATTCTTTTTTGTGAGGGAGTAGAGAACGTTGTATTTTCATTAGACGTTTGGTTTATTGTTATATTATTTGTTTCTTGTGAGATGTTTACATTTTGTTGAACTGTTTGATTTTCGCTGCTTGAAGCTTGTTGTACTTCCATAGATGTATTGTTTGTGTTTAATTTTGATTTTTCTTCTATTATGCTGTTATTGTTATTTACTATAGGCACATTGTAGTTAATGATGCTTTGGCTGTTTGGATTTAAGCAATTCTTAGCCAGGTGGCCCTCCATTTTGCATATGAAGCATTTAATTAATTCCGTGCTAGTGTATATAAAATGACTTACTTCGTCATAGAAAATTTTAAATGTGTCTGGAATTTTGCTTAAATCATCTGGCTTAACATAAACTTGCCTTCTGTGGCTAGCAACATGGCTATATCCTTCCTTAGCTATTGAAGCTTTCAAAGTTACAACTGGCGAGCCTTTTTTAACGTTTAATTCATCTAGGATGTCTTCAATAACATATTCTGGAATGTGTGTTGGTACGTTGGAAAATATAACAAGCTTAAACTTGTTGATCAGTGGTCTTATGTTTACATTGATACCGTTAATTACTATATTTTCATACTTATTGGTCACTTCTGATACAAGTTCTTTGCTTGTTAAATATAAGCACACTCTATTGCTCGAGATTCTTGATGCAGAAATCACATTTTTAGGGAGAACTATGTCATCGATTGCACATGTATAGTCTGTTAGTGTTAGACCCTCAACACAGTCGAGCAACAGACCTTGGTCTCTTTCCGTAACTTTTCTGTTTTTAGTGGCTGTAGAGTAAGATGTTACTGCACTTCGTGGAGTAAAGGTCGGAATTTCTTTAATTGGAACTTTTTGACTGGTACTTGTAGAAACAGCTTCTTTTGTAGGAATCATTTTGCTCTTAATAGAGACTAAATGATGCGGGCCAAAGCCCTTTTACACGCAAGCGATTCAATGTAAACAGACGAATTTAATATACTGCGGAGCCGAGTCAAAACACGTCCGTTCACTACGAAGGCTCGACCTATTCCCTCGAATCAATATTTCATGAAAGATTTTAGAAATATTTCAGAAACATTTCTTGAAAGATTCATAATTTTCCATGAATCTTTTGATCAAATATTGCTGCAATCTTTCAACAATATTACAGATTAATATTTCACAAAAGCATGAAAGAATGTTACAGAAACATTACATGAAATATTTCAGATCAATCTTCTAGGCGGACATATCGATATTTCAGAAACATTTCATATCAATATTTTTGTTTTATTCCGAATCTTTCAATGAAATATTTCAGAAATATTTCAGAAATAGTTCAAGCTATGTGGAAAGTTATATAAAAAAGGACGGCATTGTTATTAAAAAATGACGTCATTTTTCGTTAACATTTAACATACTAAACGACGTCATTTTTTGTCCTAATCCCTAACATACCAAATGACGTTATTTAAAACGCCTTTTAGTGTGTCAAGTAATGTATTGGAAAAATATCGTCATTAGATATAATAAAAAATTTAAATGGAAAAGGACTTGTTTTTTGTTATTGCAATAAAGTCATTTTCATTGAAAAAATTATCTAATTTTTATAACAATTATCTCATTTTTATAAAAATGTCTTTTTGGTGTAGCTATAGCGTCATTAACATTGTTTTTTATTAACTTACAAACGAGAATGAGCCATATTTATGAGTGCTAGTGTAGTGTCCATTTTACGTCCATTCAAAATAATAGTTCCTGATTCATTAGTCGACTGATGGAATCTTCTATGGAATGTTTACGAAAGCTTCCTGAAGCCTTCGGCCCAAATGTTTCAGTCAAGAATTTCCAATATTTAGCTGCAAGGTAAATGCAGTCTTCCTTACAGCTTCCTTGAGTCTTTCCCTGCAATAATTCATCAATCTTCCAACAGAATCTTCCTTGCAAGGTTTACGGAAGCTTCCAGGATACTCGAACCGGAATATTTCAGTAAAAATCTTCGATATTTCGCTGAAAGGTAAACGGAGTCTTTCATTCACGTTTCCATGAAATCTTTTGGTGCAATGATTCATCAATCCTCCAACAGAATCCTCCTTGGAAGGTTTACAGAAGCTTTCAGGAGCCTTTCACTGGAATGTTTCAATGACAATTTTCAATATTTCGCTGAAAGGTAAACGGAGTCTTCCATTCAAGTTTCCATGAAATCATTCGGTGCAATGATTCATCAATCTTTCAACGGAAACTTCCTTGGAAGGTTTACGGAATCTTTCAGGAGACTTAAGTCGGAATATTCCAGTAAAAATTCCCAACCTTTCCCGGAAAGGAAAACAGAGTCTTTTATTCAAGTTTCCATAAAATCTTTCGGTGCAATGATTCATCAATCTTCCAACAGAATCTTCCTTGGAAGGTTTACGGAAGCTTTCAGGGGCATTTCACTGGAATGTTTCAATGACAATTTTTAATATTCTGCTGAAAGGTAAACAGAGTCTTTCATTCAAGTTTCCATGAAATCTTTCCCTGCAATAATTCATCAATCTTTCAACAGAATCTTTCTTGCAAGGTTTACGGAAGGTTTCAGGATACTCGAACCAGAATATTTCAGTGAAAATCTTCGATATTTCGCTGAAAGGTGAACGGTGTCTTTCATTCAAGTTTCCATAAAATCTTTCGGTGCAATTATTCATCAATCTTCCAACGGAATATTTCTTGGAAGGTTTACGGAAGCTTTCAGGAGCCTTTCACTGGAATGTTTCAATGACAATTTTCAATATTTCGCTGAAAGGTAAACGGAGTCTTCCATTCAAGTTTCCGTGAAATCTTTCGGTGCAATGATTCATCAATCTTCCAACGGAATCTTCCTTGGAAGGTTTACGAAATCTTCCAGGAGACTTAAGTTGGAATATTACAGTGAAAATTCCCAACATTTCCCCGAAAGGGAAACGGAGTCCTCTATAAAGCTGCCATGAAATCTTTCGGTGCAATGATTCATCAATCTTCCAACGGAATATTCTTTGGAAAGTTTACGGAAGCTTTCAGGAGCCTTTCACTGGAATGTTTCAATGACAATTTTCAATATTTCGCTGAAAGGTAAACGGAGTCTTCCATTCAAGTTTCCATGAAATCTTTCGGTGCAATGATTCATCAATCTTCCAACGGAATCTTTCTTGCAAGGTTTACGGAAGGTTTCAGGATACTCGAACCGAAATATTTCAGTGAAAAATTCTAACATTTCCCCGAAAGGGAAACGAAGTCCTCTATAAAGCTGCCATGAAATCTTTCGGTGCAATGATTCATCAATCTTCCAACGGAATATTCTTTGGAAAGTTTACGGAAGCTTTCAGGAGCCTTCCGCTGGAATGTTTCAATGACAATTTTCAATATTTCGCTGAAAGGTAAACGTAGCCGTCCATTCAAGTTCCCATGAAATCTTTCGGTGCAATGATTTATCAATCTTCCAACGGAATCTTCCTTGGAAGGTTTACGGAATCTTCCAGGAGACTAAAGTCGGAATATTTCAGTGAAAAATTCCAACATTTCCCCGAAAGGGAAACGAAGTCCTCTATAAAGCTGCCATGAAATCTTTTGGTGCGATGATTCATCAATCTCCCAACGGAATATTCTTTGGAAGGTTGACGGAAGCTTTCAGGAGCCTTCCACTGGAATGTTTGAATGACAATTTTTAATTTTTCGCTGAAAGGTAAACGAAGTCTTCCATTCAAGGTTCCATGAAATCTTTTGGTGCAATGATTCATCAATCTTTCAACGGGATCTCCCTTGGAAGGTTTACGGAATCTTCCAGGAGACTTTCGTCGGAATATTCCAGTGAAAATTTCCAACATTTCCCCGAAAGGAAAACGGAGTCTTTTATTCAAGTTTCCATAAAATCTTTCGGTGCAATGATTCATCAATCTTCCAACAGAATCTTCCTTGGAAGGTTTACGGAAGCTTTCAGGGGCATTTCACTGGAATGTTTCAATGACAATTTTTAATATTCTGCTGAAAGGTAAACGGAGTCTTTCATTCAAGTTTCCATGAAATCTTTCCCTGCAATAATTCATCAATCTTTCAACAGAATCTTTCTTGCAAGGTTTACGGAAGGTTTCAGGATACTCGAACCAGAATATTTCAGTGAAAATCTTCGATATTTCGCTGAAAGGTGAACGGTGTCTTTCATTCAAGTTTCCATAAAATCTTTCGGTGCAATTATTCATCAATCTTCCAACGGAATATTTCTTGGAAGGTTTACGGAAGCTTTCAGGAGCCTTTCACTGGAATGTTTCAATGACAATTTTCAATATTTCGCTGAAAGGTAAACGGAGTCTTACATTCAAGTTTCCGTGAAATCTTTCGGTGCAATGATTCATCAATCTTCCAACGGAATCTTCCTTGGAAGGTTTACGAAATCTTCCAGGAGACTTAAGTTGGAATATTACAGTGAAAATTCCCAACATTTCCCCGAAAGGGAAACGGAGTCCTCTATAAAGCTGCCATGAAATCTTTCGGTGCAATGATTCATCAATCTTCCAACGGAATATTCTTTGGAAAGTTTACGGAAGCTTTCAGGAGCCTTTCACTGGAATGTTTCAATGACAATTTTCAATATTTCGCTGAAAGGTAAACGGAGTCTTCCATTCAAGTTTCCATGAAATCTTTCGGTGCAATGATTCATCAATCTTCCAACGGAATCTTTCTTGCAAGGTTTACGGAAGGTTTCAGGATACTCGAACCGAAATATTTCAGTGAAAAATTCTAACATTTCCCCGAAAGGGAAACGAAGTCCTCTATAAAGCTGCCATGAAATCTTTCGGTGCAATGATTCATCAATCTTCCAACGGAATATTCTTTGGAAAGTTTACGGAAGCTTTCAGGAGCCTTCCGCTGGAATGTTTCAATGACAATTTTCAATATTTCGCTGAAAGGTAAACGAAGTCTTCCATTCAAGGTTCCATGAAATCTTTTGGTGCAATGATTCATCAATCTTTCAACGGGATCTCCCTTGGAAGGTTTACGGAATCTTCCAGGAGACTTTCGTCGGAATATTCCAGTGAAAATTTCCAACATTTCCCCGAAAGGAAAACGGAGTCTTCTATAAAGTTTCCATGAAATCTTTTGGTGCAATGATTCATCAATCTTCCAACGGAATCTTCCTTGGAAGGTTTACGGAGGCTTCCAGGGGTTCTTCGTAGAAAGTTTGCTCTGCAATATTCCAGAAATATTTCTGTTTTCTTGCATTAAGCTTCCATACATATTTTAATAAAATATTCCATTGGAATATTTCGGAATTTTCCAATGATATCTTTCATGCTGTGTGGGTTCTCAGCAAAGAAAGTTCTATTTTTGTCATAAGAGATGCGGTTTTTTCTTTATTTTTTACTAAAATTATTAGTTATTGTAATAAAAATAAATTTTTTAATTAAAAAACGACAGAAATAATTAACCTGCTCCTAAAGAGATTACTTATTTCTCTCTTACAATTAAAAAACTACAAAGTGCTTTGGTGCAATACTTTCTCATAGAGCTTATTGCGTGAGAGTAATTTGATTTTATTTTTTTTCAGTTTAATATCAATGTAAAAAACATAATTTCTATTCAAGAATAATTAAAAAAAGAAAAAAAGGGTAAGAGTGAATATGAGAAAGTGATTAGAAAATAGGAAGAAAATAGAAGAGAAAGAAGGGGATAAATAATTTTCAAATTCTTCAAAATTTTCTAAAATTGTAACCACACTAAGAAAATTTGTTTTCAAAAGCTTGTTTTCTTCAGATAATAGCGAATAAATTTTATACAAATTTTAGAGCAAATTTATCAAATGGTTTACGTAAAATAAAAAAAAATGAAAAATGAAAATTTTTTTCAAAATTTTCAAAATGCTCTAAAATTAAAATTACGATATGAAAATCAGTTTTCGAAAGTTTTTCTTCTTGTGGCAATCACAAAGAATTTCCATGCAAATTTTTAAGCAAATTCATCAAGTATTTTGCGTAAAATACCAAAAAAATGAAAAATGGAAAACATTTTATTTTTTTAAATCACTATAGAAAAAAATAAGCTAAGAAAATCAATTCTCAATAGCCCCTTTCCCTGGTTAGACAAAAAAATAAATTGTATGCAAAATTGTAAGCAAATCCATTGAGTAGTTTTAGAGATTTTATTGGCGTAACGAACACACACATACAGACATTTTCTGGAAACCACTTTTTTTGCTCGTTAACATGTGTAAAGACTTCTATTAAGATGAACATATAATGCGTAAAGCGCGTTAAACTAATTATTATTGAAGATAGGAATAAATTTCATAGCACGAAAACAATTCTAAATCAAAGTTTTATCCGATAAGAACAATATAAAATAGAGCATTTACATAATAGTAATAAATAAACAAGAAAAGAAACAAAATTTATTCTAGAATCAACCATTAATACATTACCGTAATTTTACATTATTTGATTATAATTATTTACTTTAAGAAATCATTCCTATCAGTGTATAAAATATTTTTTGCTATTCTAACCCTAAAATCGCAACTTCGTTGCTCTTTCTTGGCTCTCATGGCAAAAAATACGGTTTGCAACTGGTATGAAAAGGCCTTTTTACGAAACTCGTTACGACCCTCGCCTTCGGCTCGGGCCGTAAACTTCTCGTTTCGTAAATAAAGCCTTTTCATACTCGTTACAAAATGTACTATTATACAATTAAACTTTCGCATGAATTTTTTTTACACAAACTGTTGATCATTAGTATAAATAAAAAAAGATAAAATAATTATCTGTGACTCAACAACATATTTATTAATGCAAGAAATTAAAGTATTTACGTTGTACTCCATTTTATCTTCCATCTTTATTGTATTTTTTATTATAATGTATTCTCATTCTTTTAAATTTTATATTATATTTTAGAAATATTGAATAACTATTTTTTAACTTATAGTATTATTGCGTTATTTAATAATATTTATTGTATTAATCTGTGATATCACTTTTTGTAGGTTAATTAACTATCTTTCATATCAATTTTAAGTACAATATTGATGTTGTTATTAATACATTGTGTAATGCTTTCTGTATTTTAATATAAATAAATAAATATCTATGTATCTATCTATAAATAAAAAAAGTATATAAAACTTACTTGGTGAACACGCCGATAGTGATATGTATGCAATGAGTTAAACTTTAAAATTCTTTGTACTGTAGAATAAGACAGTTCGAGAGTGCGCGCAACTTGTCTTATACTACGCGTTGGATCTTCATCAAAGCAATGACTCTATCTTCATTATCGAGGTTCCTGGCTACGCGTGGAGCACCTCCTGCCGGAGCACCGCCATGATTGCACCCTCTTTGGCCCCCTGGAATCAGATTCCCATCTTCACGACCTCGAGCAATCGCGTGTAATATTATGTTTGGATTGAGATGACGTCGGTTAGGGTAATATTCCGCGTAGAGACGTGATGCCTCAGCTGCGTTTTGGTCACACAACCTATACATGATTAACATGTCTAAGTACTCGGCACCCGTATAAGCCATTTTAAAATAAAATAATCAATACAGATACTTTTAGTACTAGCTTATAATAGATACTGATAAACGCTCAGAAAAAAAGGTTATAATGTATAAAACAAAAGAGCATTAATAGTAGAAGAACGAATAAATAAAAAAGAAAGGAAGGGCAGTAACAGAATTTACAAAAATAATTTTTTATGGTATAGAATTTTAGAAAAAATTTATTTTTTCATAATTATTTTTAATAAATTAGTTATTAAATTTAATTTTATGAATGCTAATAATATATTTAAAATTCTTTTCTTTATATTTTAATACTATTTTCCATAAGTCATTTAGTGAATATATATTACATAAAAATGAATATTAAAATAGAATTCAATGCTGATTTGCATAAAAATTAATGCATTTTGCAGTAGTTATACTGTAACATAAGTGAATGTTAATGCAAATCTATATGATTTTTACAAGCTTAAAATTTGATTTCATTAAATTTACTGGAAGTAATTATCTTAACAGGGTATGAAAGCACTTATAGGTTATAGCCCATGAAAACAATTATTTAATGTACTTTAAATTCTTATTACTATAGCCATCATATAAATTAATTTAAAAATGCATAAATATGTTCTTTTCAAGCTTTAAGTTCATAAATATTTTTTATTGCATGGTTCATATGATTTTGTAGAAGCTGGAATCAATAAAATGATTTTTGTTGAGAGTGCATATTATAATTCTATAAAATTTTTTTATGATAAAGAATATGGTTGTATTAAAAAGCTTATCATGAATCCATAACTTCGTGCAAAACTATCTAAATGCAGTTAAAATACTTGTTTCCGCTATAAACGAAAATATATAAGTTTATTATTAACTTTTTGAGTTTATGATTTTTTTTCTAAAGACAATCTATTTTTTCGAAATCAGTGAAGTGTCTATTAAAAAGTTTAAGAAGCCTCCAAAATATGAATGTTAAAAATGAGGGCTCGGATAATGTAAAAATAATAAATAACAATTTTTATTATATTTTTGAAAGGATTGTACACATATTTGATTGTACATATATTAATTCAATATTATAGAATTATAGTTTTCACTTGACACTATCGTCCAAATCAACTTTCTACAACTAAAATTGAATTGACTACGAATATGAAGTAGAATTTACTTCACACGTAGTCGTAACAAATTTTTTTCTCAGTGTATGATTTACCAGAAGGGTGTATAACTTTGAAATCATAGATCATGATGAAACTTTGAGATATGTTTTGAGGTCTGGAAATATGAATAAAGTCAGAGCGATCCGGTCTAGTGCTTTGAAAAACTCAAGTTATGAACGTTTATAGTTTTATTTTAAAAAGAATGTAAAAAAAGAGCTTCTTATTGAATTATAAATAGTTTAGTATAAAAATGTCTTCAATAAATATAGATACTGTAATATCTCCGGTAATTATGTAGCAATTAGTTCAAAATTTCCATAAAATAAATTTTTACCATTTTTATAAATAATTCGCTGAATTAGAATTTTCAATTTTAAAAATAAGCAAGTTTGTGAATTGAACACCTTTCTGTACTGCAAGTGTGTCAATTATACATGGAGATAAATAGTATAAGAAATATAATTATAATTTGTAATAAGAATACATAATTCTACCATTATTTATATTTATATGACTATGCTATTATTTAACTATCATAATCATTAAATAAAATATAATTACTTCTTTGTTATTATCTGATAATGTGGATTGATTATCTCTTGCAGCAATCGTTTTATTAATCTTTATACCTTTTAGCCGAGGATGATTAATCTTGAGTTTCCAACACGGAGAAAAAATTCATGCTAATAGAGCATGCGAACTACCATCTACGCAAATATATAAAATATTTATACAAATATGGCAGGCATGAGAAGCTCTATCAGTATTGGATTACCTTATACTAAAACAGATGGTATGGAGAGTAAATAAAGCATGAACGGCATTCACTGATGACTCGCGTGGTATAATTCGATGACTCCCCACTCTCATATCCTTTGTTTGCTCTCGCCGTATTCTCTCTTTACTCGAGTCACCTCCTGTTTTGAATGGCGACGCGAGCAAACACGCTGGTCTATATCCAAAATCATATCGCAAGTTTCGTTGCATGAATCTTTTTTTTCTTTTTTTTACTATGAGGGAAGAGACATTATAAATATAATCTGTTAAACTTTGTAGTCATTAATAATTAATTTTTAACTTAAAATTTAATTATTTTAAACAGCTGGGGGGGCAGATGAGCATGTACGATTTTACGCCAAAGATGTTTCGAAGTAGCGTTGGTCTAGTGCGTAACGTTCGCGTTTTTCCTTTTGAGTACGCGTGTTCAACTTTTGGCTACTGTCACTTTAAAAAAAAATTTTTTTCATATTGTTTCAATATTTTTTATTCCTTTTTATATTTATTTTTTTTAGATTGTGTATTTTTTTAATAATTTTAATTTTTCACAAGTATGCTCGTTTTTTTTAATGAAATTTTTTTAAAAATAAATTATTTTTTATAGGTAGTAATTACAAATATTGATAAATAAACAATAGTGATGTTTATTTTATAATACTATAGTTTAATTTATTTATAATTTAGTTTATAAAATTTACATTAAATTACAATAAATAAATAAGACTAAGGTATTTATTTATGTCATAATTTATATTATATATTGATATATGTTTATAAAGACAAAATTGAACTATAGTATTGTAAACATCACTATTATTCATTTACAGTCATCCCTCCGAATAAGCGCATCCGCAATAAGCGCATACCCCTATGTTTGCTCGCGAGCCATGCCCCCACTGCGACTACCAAGTCCGAGCTTACTAAACTTTTGCGGACTGCTTCTCAATAAGCGCAATCGCTCATAGAGGATTTAAAATTTAAATTTCAAATAAAATCTTAATATTTTTTATTATTAATAACGAAATTTTTTATTGAAGCATAAATTTTTATTAAAAATGTTTATAAATATATTTATAATAAATATTTATAGTTTTATTAATTCTAACGTTTATTTACTTTTATTAAATGTTTTCTGACAAAATATTGTAAGCTTTTGTTATTAGAAATTCATTTTGAAAATCATTCTGAAAATTGTTTTGAATTGCGTTTTTTTTGCTACAGGTTCTTCGACACTCACTTTCACAGAATCACTTTCATTTTTTGCGTCACTAGCATCTGCTTGAACAAAAGAATTTTCGCGTTTGATTTTTTTAATCGAGTCTGACATTTTTACACACTCACCGATTGTTTCTGTACTTATGACACGTGTCTGCTCTCAAATAGTAGCCGTTAAAACAATAAATGTACGGCAATTTAAGGGACTATCGCCAATACGCTTATTGAGAAGCACTAAACCTAAAATGTGCAAGAGAGACAGCAAGTCAGGAAAAAAGGATCTATGTACGCGCGATGGGGGAACCCCGATTCGTGGAAAACCTCTTCCCCTTGGGGGCTTCTATGCGCTTATTCGGAGGGATGACTGTATTAATAATTTTAATTATTTCGTATATGAAATAATTTATTTAAAAATATTAATTAAAAAAACAAGCATGCTATATAGATTTTAAAATGAATAAAAAATAGAAAATATAAAAAATATGAATGAAAAAAGTACTAAAAACTATTAGAATAATAAAAATAAAGTTTAAAAAAAGTGGTTCTTACCGAGAGTTGAACTCGCGCACTTAAAAGGAAAAGCCCGAACGTTACGCACTAGACCAATGCTACTTCGAAACATCTTAGGCGTAAAATCGTACATGCTTATCTGCCCCCCCAGCTGTTTAAAATAATTAAATTTTAAGTTAAAAATTAATTATTAGTAGTTACAAAGTTTAACAGATTATATTTATAATGTCTCTTCCTTCATAAAAAAAGAAAAGAAAAGAAAAAAAAGATTCACGCAACGAAAATACGTTAACGAAACTTGCGACATGATGAAAGTATGTCATAGTTACCAGTAAAGAAAGAATAGTGAACAAGCCACGTTTACTCCCGTCACGTCCCATGAGAGGATACATCGCTAGCTATCGAAGGATATTAGATTGGGGAGTTATCAAAGCATGTAAACACACTATTTGTGGATAGCATAAACCTCGTAAGCGTATATGGCGCTGTTATCAAAGCATAGGATATTACTTACTAACTTTGGATACGTAAACTAAATGCTCTATTGGCATGAATTTTCTCTCAGTGTATCTCTAGCACTGTGACGCATCTTGGTGTTGTACTCAACTCAAAGTTGACGTGGCAGACACATGTTAATATAGCAAAAAAAAATTTAATAGGGTTTTATATAGCATACAATTTTTTTGTCAGTACACTACTGAGACTCTGTGAAAACAACTCGCAAATGCTTTTCTGTTACCTTACTTGGACTACTGCTTGGAGGTCATAGTCGATGCATGCGAATAGTTAAAAAAACAAATACAACGACTGCAAAAATATTGTGTGAGATATGTATTGGATATAAGGATGGGCAATTATATCTTTCCTTATAGGACTGCTCTGGTTTGGCTGCGTACTGATTCGAGTAGATGGTATTTTTTTTATGTACTTATGTACATAATCATACGCATAAATACCCCAGACTATCTAGTGAGTCTCTTAACTGAATATGTGTCTAGAGCAGCTTCTAGAGGAATACTTAGCAGAGCCCTTTATGCTCGCTGAGGCTGAAATGAAATCCTTCCAAGTTGAAGTTGTGTGTTCCTGAAACTCCCTGTCTGCTGAACTTGAGAATCTTCCATTTTTCAATTGGTTTAAAGCGTGCATTGAAGAGGTACTTGCCCGACCTTGAATGGAATTTTAAACTGGATTACTTTATCTTTGTGTTAATTTATTAATTCATTTATTTTGTTTTGTCCCATGTATACAATTAAGGTGAAGATGTATTTATTAGAATGAATGATAAGCTGAATGATTATTAAGTCAGTGTAACTTTTTTTTATTAATCACGATACTTTTTATTTTGAAGCTATGCTTCTTACACAAAGTTGGGCCGGCAAAATAAAGTGAATAAAAACCGATAGTTAACCCGTATTCGTATTCATACGGGTTATTGTTAATGTTAACTTTGTTTAACCTATAGACCACCGGGATTACATCATATACTATATATAGTGCGCACCCCTAACTCGCACATATCCACCCTTGATAGGGTCCTACCTAGTAGGCCTCAGAACACTTTTCTATAGGGAAAATCGACTTTTGATTTTTTCAAGATCCCGGTGGTCTAAAGGTTAAAATCATAATCAAGTGTTCTTAAATGTTTTTTCAATAATTTGTATTATTATAAACATACAGCGTGTCCAAAAAGTAACGATACACCTAAGAAATTTCCAAAGTTGATAATTTTTTCAATCAAGTGAAGGTCGTTCTTAGAGTAACTTTTTACGAGGTATCCGATGGTGACCTTGGATTTGACCTTGAACCTCACTTTTAAGTTTATTTTGAGGTCAACCTTATTTTTTTAAATGGGAACCTCTACTTTTTGATTCCGCTATAAAAAGTAGAGGTTCCCATTTAAAAAAATGAGGTTGACCTCAAAATAAACTTAAAAGTGAGGTTCAAGGTCAAATCCAAGGTCACCATTGGATACCTCGTAAAAAGTTACTCCAAGAACGACCTTTACCTGATTGAAAAAATTATCAGCTTTGGAAATTTCTTAGGTATATCGTTACTTTTTGGACACGCTGTGTAATGGTATTACTATTTTTGTTTAAATTAAGGGGAGACACAATTGAAACTGTGTTTCTCAACAAAAAAATGACGTTTTTTATTTTTAATTTTTAACCCATAGCATCTACAACGTAATCCATGCGTAATGTTGTTCAAAATCATCTGAAAAATCTATAAAAAAATTTTCAGCCTGAAATATTAAAAACTGTGAGACTAGTTCCATTTTAGCTGCTGCCTCATTTACCAGTAAACCAAGCAGTAGTTAAAATGGAACTAGTTTCACAATTTTTAATATTTCAGGCTGAAAATTTTTTTATAGATTTTTCAGATGATTTTGAACAACATTACGCATGGATTATGTTGTACGTGTTATAGGTAAAAAATGAAAAATAATAAACGTCATTTTTTTGTTAAAAAACGCAGTTTTACTTGTGTCTCCCCTTAATAATAGATCAAGTTAAAAATAAATAATCGTATTAAAATACTTATGAATTTCGAAAGCGCTACTATTAATATTTATTTATCTTACATTATAAAACATTTATATGTATTGCTTTTTAAAAATCAATAAATAATTTTGTTGATAGAAGATATATAAATATTTTATAATAAAAAAATCATAATAAATTTTCTTTTTAATCAATGATATTTTATATAATTTTATAAAAGTATCCAAGCATTAGAACTTAAGAGCATGACGAAGCTGTCCGCCTTCTAATAATATTTCCAATCCTAACTTATGAATAAACGATGCGTTTAATCGAGTTTCTTTGCTACAAAGAAAAAATTTGTAAGATTAAACTCTAGTGCGGACAACTTAAGAAATTCACCTAAATATTATACATATAAAGTTATAATAAAAACTTTCAATGTATCGTATTTTAAGGTTAGGTTTGTCGAGTTTGATATCCAATTTCCAATCTAAGCTCCTAAAAAAATAACAAGTCCAAATGATTTTTTATTTAAACAAAAATTATTGTATTAATATAGCTTTAGTGCGGACAAGTCATTATATTTGTTTAATTTAAGAATTTAAAAAGATATTGATAAAATAAAAAAAGCAAAACTCGATTGCTGCAGCTCCGACATGCCGTTAAGTATTTAAGAGTTTTATTGGATTTTATAAGATTTAATGTGCCTTAATTTCATTACTGTTTAGTTTTTTTCTAAAAAAATATTTATTAATAATTATTATTATTATTTGTCATTAAAAATTATTAATTCATTGTAGAAATGAAACAGCATAAAAATGATTCTTTTTCAAAATATAATTTATTTCCGTATCGAAATGAAAGTTGCTCATAAATTAATTATTTATTAATTTTAAACTGAGCAGCTGTTTTAAATAAAAAAATTGTTCATGTCATTCTATAATTTATTTACATATCAAACGCCAACTTCATATATTGTCAAATTAAGTCCAACTTTAAATATCGAAATCTCTTTAACCTAAAACAACAAAATTGTTTCTGAATACTTATTACTTAGTTCACAAATAAGTTATAAGTTTTCCTAGTTTAAAGTGTACAAATATATTATCAGCTGTTGATTGCGGATAGGTGTTTCTTTTATCGTTTTGATTTTGAGTAAGAGAGAGTTTAAGGTAAAGAAACCAGAAGTGTGACAATTTTTAGCAAAAATTAATTAATAATTAAACACATGTAATTATTTCTTTAACGGTATTCTTTAATATTGCTACTATAAACTATACGAGAATGAACAAGTTTTTCTTTATTATTTTGTAGCACTGCTAGGTGCCCGAGGTTAAAATTACTTTCACAAATTTATATTTTACTAAAAGAAATATTATTTGTTAACAAGCTTTTTATTTAATTTTCATTTTTATTTTTATCAATCAACAGAGGGTCAACTAGACTTACCTTAGACTTGAAAATTAAAAAAAAGTTATTTACCTTTTTAACGATTTAATTTTATAATTATTTTTTCCAATATTGAATAGCTAATGTTTCACTTGGTGCTTTGGGAAGGAAAAGAAGCTGAGTGCAGCGTGATCCCAGAAAATGATGTAAAAATATTTAAAAAATTTGCAAAAGCTAAGTGGGGCATAACTTAATATTTAACTTAATATATGATATACTTAATGCTTGATTACAAAAAATGATGTGAAATTATAAAATCATTCATTTTAAACTTATCTTGTTCGTGTATCCATATTTGTGCAGCTATTCAAATTATGAATTACTCACGTGTATGACCAAATCTCAGAAACTTTTTAATTTTTAGTTATAAAAATGAAAAGAAGGATATTCATGAGGTGATTTGTAAACTCTTAGTATTAAACAACTTTAATCTTTCAATTAAAAGAAAATTTGTGAAATTTTACAAAATTAAAACTGTATTAATCAATATCGTATTGAGAAAAACGAGAAAATATTTAATTATTGCATTATTTGTTCAAAATAGCTGACAGAATCTTGATTTCTTCACTTATTTTAGCAATTGTCATCGTTTGTTCTCTCACATTTCCTTTCATTTCCCCAAATTCATTTTTTTTTAATTTTTATATTTTTACTATATGTAAGCATTAATAGTGTAAATTTTATTTCAGCTCTCTCGAAATTAGCGAAAAATTTATTAAATTTGGAGAAAAAAGTAAATTCTTTGTGTCAACACTCACTTTTAAACAAAGAAGAAAATAAGAAAGTGATACAGGTAAAAATTTACTGGCTCTGTTTATTTCTTTTAAGGTAGCTATATTAGTGATATATATTCTTTGGCCGTAATTGGGTGCAACATGAATCGAGAATAATGTCTGTCTCTTGAGCTGAAATTGCCGAGGGCGCGCCCAAGGTAAACTTCTGCCCAAGCGAAAAATATTGTCCTCGATTCATATTTCGGCTGAATACAACCAAAGGACATATGTAACTAATATCATTCATAAAGTAATCATCTTAGTCGCACAGGTATTAGTAATTAATAGAGAGAACCAGAAAATTTCCTTAAAAAAAAACAAAATTTATTATGCATCTAATCGGGGCATAATAAAGCTCATTTCGTGCTTTTGAAAATTTCAGAGGAAGTCATCGATGGAATGAGTGATCGCGCTTACTGTTTAAACGTAAATTATAATTTTTTATTGATATACTATTATTTTAAATGATTGCAATTTGTATTTTAACAGTAAGCACTATCACTCAAATTCCATCAATGACTCCCCCTGAAATTTCTGAAGGCACAAAACAAGTTTTTTGTCAATAATTTATGGTAATGAACTTTATTATTACAATTTTTTTTAATTCATAATAAATAAAATGAAAAATAACTAATTAATATAAAAAAATAATTATAATTTTCGCAAGAATCATACTCTTTACTTTCTATATGTACACGGAGAAACTTTTTGAGGTGAGAGACCTTAGTTAATCTTGAGGTGTGAGACCTTTATTAATGGAGCGATTCGATGAGGCGTCGTGCCTTGCGTATAAAGGTCTGAGACCTTTATTTTGAAGACTGAAGGCATAAAGCCGGGAAAAACCGAATCCATGTATACATCAGCCGAACGTGATGAACGTACGGCCTCGGTGACAAAGGTCTCAGACCTTTATGCTCAAGACGGGACGACTCATTTACTTTATAGAGGCGCCTGGCCCTACAATACAGAGGTCTCTCGCCCCAAAAAGTTTCTCGGTGTAAGTAGAAGCATAGCTTCTATCGGCCAGTACCACGACTGCAACATTAGTTTTTACTTTTAATTTTTATTCAAAATTAAATAATAATATTATTCATATTTAATTTGTTAGTTTCTTGTACAATGCCACAAAAAAAATACGCAAAAAATTTTTTTTATGAAACTTAGTCTCCAACCGTGAAATCTCAGAAATGCTTTAAGGAATTTAAAAAATTGAAATCGCTTTTTAAAGATAAGACAAAATATTATCTTTTTATAAGCTAAAATATTTTAAACTCTTTTTTAACATTTCATAAATTGTAACGGTAATTTACTACACGTTACAAAAGGAATTAGATTTTTTTAAATTCCAATTTAACTTTAACTAAGTCTATGTATTTTTGTTAGAATACGGAGCTGCAAGAATTTATCTCAAGTATGGTAAACTAGCAACAACTCCGGCAAAGCTAGTTAGTATATTAGATTGATATGCGACGGAGTATTTTTCCGTCAGCTCGTTGCTGCGCGTCTCTCTCTCTCTCTCTCTCTTACCTGATCGAGAGACGCGATGCCACTAGCACAGTTCTCCTTATTAATATGGAATTTAACTTTCCCAGTTAAATTTATTCGATATATTTACGTGGGAAATATATGTATATATTGTGATAAAATAAATAAGGACCGCGGAGGCGTCGGGGTAAGCAACAGGATAGGCTTTCTTTAATACATGCACTTACAGCAGACAAAATAAGATTTTATAATTAAAATGTATTTATTAGAAGCAATAAAGTAAAATACAAAAATAATATCTGAACGCGAATGAATTAATATATAAAATTAAGCAATACAAAAGTGTTTAAATTAAACGGAAAAATATTCTCTAGAAAGAGATAGCAATAGGGAGGGACGCGACGCGAGCTAAGTTACAACATACGCTCAAACGCACGATAGTTGTTTCAATACCAGAAGTTTCTTCGAGGTAAGAAACTTCTGGTTAACAAAACCTTAATAACAACTTATAATGTCGCGCAGAGGCCTCTTATCCCGGATAGCGAACGACGACTCACGTTGACCAACAGAGATAATCAATGTCCCGCCTGATCGCTGTGGGTCGTGAATCCAGCCCAACGAGAAAAGCAATTTCCAGGTCGCTGCGACTTGTCGTGGACAGCCAACGTAGATTGAACACGGCCTGGAGAAGATACACGTGTTCCTTTCGGTCGGAGATCTTCTTTTTCCTTTTCACAAAACTATTTACGGCACTACACCAGCGAATCAATTAATAAATCCCAAAGATCAAGTAAAGATGCGCGCTTGTAGGCCGTTGAATCAAGTCTGAAGCGCCGCGGCTTCTCTTCCTTCTCGTGCGCGTCGATTGACGCCTTATAATACTAGTATATGACGGCGCTCGTGACAGCACCCCGAGTTAAATTAATTACAGCAGCGCGCGAGATTCGAACACGGTAGAATACCGTGGCAAAATTTATGAAATTTTTTTAAATTTTATAAATTTTTCAATTTTAATCAATCAAATACAACTTTTGAAAGAATTGATGACATTAAAACTTTTTAAATTGATTGCAAAATAGAGCGAATTTCCTAAAAGTTCGTATTGAACCAATTTTTAATATCTATTTGATGTGCAAAGTTACAAGCGTACAAAAATGGACCATACAACCAAATTATTTTTGGGTGCAATAATATTTTTCATGTTTTTTTATATTTTGGCATATATCTGCAACTGTAGTTCGTAGAAATAATGTATATAAAATAATAATGTGTATAAACTACATATGTAAGCACGCCAATAGCATAAAAACATGGAAAATGTTGCACCTGAAAAATTATTCGGCTGTATGGTCCACTTTTGTACGCCTGTGACTCCGTACATCAAATAGATATTAAAAATTGATTGAACTTATATAATACAAACTTATGATACAAACCTTTAGGAAATTCATTCTACTTTACAATCAATTTAAAATTTTTCAATGTAACTAATTCTTTGAAAAGTTTCAGTTGATTAATCAAAAATAAAAAAATCGTAAAAATTAGAAAATTTTGAATCATAAAAATATTAAGTTAAAAAGTGTTTAAAATATTTAACAGCTCATAAAAAAATAATATTTTGTCTAATCTTTAAAACGCCATTTGAGTTTTTCTAAATTCATCAAAGCATTCTGAGATATCACGGTTAAAGTTTGAGTTTCTTAAAAAAAATTTTTTATTTTTAAATTTATTCATTGTACAAGAAATTAACGAATTAAATATGAATAATATTTTTATTCCATTTTGAATTAAAATTAAAAATAAAAAGTAATGTGACGGTCGTGTGACTTAAATTTAAAAAATTCAACTAAGTTCCTAATATCTTCTATTTATAATATAATGATAAAATATAATCATGAATTTCATTATAGAATATTGAAGATGATACAAAATAAGCTCTGGTAAATCTGCTTCACCAAGCGAAAATTTTCAGCACAAGGTGAAATATTACGCAAACTGTGAATTATGATTATTATATTATAATTGATTTAATACTCTATTAATTATTAACAGGGGGCCGAACTATCTGTCTTTGTCTAATAGCATTTTTCATCATTTATATAAACACCATCTATTGTAGCATGAAAAAAATAGTAGCCCCCGCTAGATATTAGTATAATAAGTAAATTTTGTAATAACAATCAAATTATTTTATTGCGTAGATTTTTAATAATATGAGTCCTACCAAAAAAAGATAGGTTATATTTTAGTTTGTTCGTAGGTCTCATATTATTAAAAAGCTATGCAATAAAATAATTTGATTGTTATTACAAAATTTACTTATTATACTAATATCTAGCGGGGGCTACTATTTTTTTCATGCTACAACGGATGGTGTTTATATAAATGATGAAAAACTCTATTAGACAAAGACAGATAGTTCGGCCTGCTTTTAATTATCGCTACGCGGAGCATGTTGTACATCGACAAATGTTCACATTTGTACTTACACTGAGAGCAATTTCTCTTGAAGCAAGTGGAATCTACTTGCCGCTAACAGAAATTCTTCTTGTTTTACGTCCTAATAGCAATCTGCTTAAATTAAGTATAAAATTTGTTTGCTACTATCCACTAGTCGCAAGTGGATACATATTTGATTCAAATAAATTTATTCATTAATCGCAAGTGGATATGAAAAAAAGGAAAATCTACTTGCAGTTAGTGGATTTCAGTTTGATGTAAATATACATCCACTAAATGCAAATGGATTTCATGTTGAATCAAACAGATATTCTACGTGAAGCAAAAAGCACGCATTTTCCGAAATAATAGATTTCTACTTGCGTGAAGTGGATTTCATGTTGATTAAAATAGATCGCACTTAATTAGAATGTTCTTGCTGCTTCAAGAGCGGATTTCTCTCAGTACATATTATCATAAGGCATTCTTATTTTACATCTCTTATTTACATTTAAATAAACATTATATTTTAAGCATTCGCCTGTCAAATATTTAAAGAGAAGAGTTGTGATGACCTGCACAAATAATTAAGATCGGTTGCCAGAATGAAATGTACACCGACAGAAATGTTATCTAGAGGCAAACGGAATATACTTGGTCCTAGTATAAATGTTTTACGTCCTAGCGGAAATCCTATTAAAATATAACATAAAATATTTTTCATTCATATTTACCAGAGGCAAATATATTATATTTTGATTGAAGTAACTATCCGTTTGAAAGTACACACTAATTTCTTTTCAATGAAATATAAAATACACTTTCCTATAAAGGATATCTATTTCACGTGAGATTAATTTATAATTTCTCAACCTTATGATAATATATTCTCCTATATAAAATATTAATATCACGAATTCTTTATATTGTTTTCTCTTCAATAGAGGTATATAATTAAAGGAAAATCATTAATAAGGAAAAAGTCATCTAAATAAATAATAAAATTTCTTATTATTATAAATTATTTATTTAATAATATTATATTATTAAATAATTATATTATTTATTTTATTAACAAAACTCTTATTATTATGCATCACACATAATATATACATCACCATTGCTGGGAAGAATGCTTTTTCCCATAGGCTTACAATTTAATATTTTAGAAATGGGGCATACGCTCCAATCGTCGTCTTTTTCGATTCAGTAAGCATGTAAATGCTTAAACCCGCAGAACTCCAAATTTTGCAAATAAAATAAATTTCTTCAGATTCATTAAACTTAATTATGTGATGAATCTCTGCGAATCGAGGTAACATTTCAGAATTTACAAATAAAATAAAAAGACCTTCTGTATAATCTCAACCCTTCAATTGTAACCAATTTATTCTCCATAATTTTTCAATATTGAAATCAAATTTCAAAAAATCACAAAAATTTGGAAAATTTGGTAAAGTTGTCAATAATCTTTCTTTTTTGGGGCCAATTAATAAAGGCTTTTGCAAACAATTAGTACAAAAAAGCTGTATGCCAAAGAGAGCTGGTTTTTTATTGCTAATGATAATGGTACATTTTTTTTATTTTTGCAATTTTGAGCAAAAATCGAATTAATATAAATTAAAGCTCATCTTGAATTGTTTAAATTAAAAAATAATCACTTTGAGATTTTTTACTTACTAAGTATTTTCTGAATTTTTTTTGCGCTGTCAACCATATAAAAAATAATAACTTTATTTAATTTGATTTCAAACGAATCAAAATCTTCGACTTCCGAACAAAGCAACGTATTAATATCAATCCTAACATCTAAAATTATTAAAATTATTTAATAAAATAGATTTAAAACAAATTTTTTCTTCAAAGATTTTAAAAGAAAAATTAAATAAAAAAAAATATTAAATTACTTCAAGCACATCAATTTTTTCTAACCCTCCAATACAATACCAACTTTTTTTTCTAGCGATGCAAATTTTAAAAACTTTTCAATACTGCTTTTACTAGCCATTTTGATTACATTCACTTATCACAACCGAAGTGTAACTGTCGAAGGTACACAAAGGCGCGGAATTTTATTTATATGCTCGGAAAAATATCATTAATGGTGGGGTACATAGATATGTATATACATATTTACGTATAATCAATATTGAAGATTTTGTTTAGCACTAAAATATATATTCAGAAAGAAATATCAAATTAAAATGATAGTATAAGAGAATAGTACATTAGATAATCAATCAATAATAAATCCACTTGGTGGAAGTATATTTATTATTGATCGAAGACATTTTGATGTATGAAGCAACAACCTCATAATTTTAATTTAAACATCTAATTACTTGCACCTAAGAAATTTATTTTTCCATCTAAATGATCACATCAATGAGGAGTGATCCGCTTGCTGTGAGATACCTTTTCTGTCAGTGTAATAATGCTGGGAGGATTGCTAAATCGAAAAAAATGAAATATAATACAGAATAATATAATGTATAACAAATTTAAATGAAAATTTTTTCAGTGTTTATTTAAGAAAATTTATTTTATTAAAAAATTTTAACTTGACACGTTGTGATCGATACCATAAAAAAGGTTTTCCATTTCTAGAATTTTTCAGTTAATGTAACTATTTTATTTTAAACCTTCATAAAGACATTGAAAATAGTCTCCTGGAAATTTCTACTGTGGTTGCAGGATCAGAAGCAAAAGTGAGCAGCGTAATATATTATTTATCCATTAGTTTAACTGCAGCTATATTTTCTCAAATTCTTATGTTCTCCACTTTGAATTTTTTAATCATATTTAATCATATCTGTAATTTCCTTTTTGAACAGATTGTCCCATTAACGGAATGACGGAGCTGCTATAATTGATTTTTACTTAATTTATTTTATTAACATGTTTTTGATAAATGCCTTGTGATATTCGCCTCAGGATTAATTTTACAAAATAAGGGTTCGGAAATAAAAATTTTTCTCTAAAAAAAAACCGATTTTATAAAAATATATGCTAAACAGTGTAAAATAATTAACAAAAACATATTTTTCTACACTCTGCGTGAATAGTGGGTACTTCTCTCCCTACCGGAAAAATGAAAAGCACCCACTATTCGCGCCTCGTGTGAAAAAATCGTACATTCACCACGAGAGTAAACGAAAAATCCTTCAAATCGTATGTTTGTTTTAAAGGCAGAACAACTTGAGTTCATTTTTATAGAAAATTACATCAAATTCGAAATTGGACATCGACTTCAAAAATTTTTTTTTGTGAATTATTTTACATTTTTTAGTATATATATTTTTGAAATCGGTTGTTTTTTTGATACTTCTTCGGACACACCTCCTTTATTTAAAAAATAAATTTTATCCAAATCGATCAATCTCTTTCAGAATTATGCACCAAAAAAGTAATTTTTTTTTAGTAATTTTTGTTTCTAAATATTTTGCTCGTCCTAACCGAATATTGGCCCAGTATTTATAAGACACGTATGGGACCTTTCTGAAGACATTCTCTATCAGATAAAAAAAGGTTTTTTCGAATCGATTTAGAAATTATGGAGTTTAAAGGTAACAAATATTTTTAATATCGGAATTCATAAAGAATATAATTTTGCAACTTTTTTATCTTGGGAGCATGTAAAAGATTTTTTTAGTTTTAGAATTATTAGCCAAAAACAAAATTTTTGCAAGTGATTTTAATGCTTTCTTCACTTCAACTCGTCGCGATTTGTTTTTTTTTTATGAGCCACGGCGTAATGAACAGCTGATTCCATATAATTATGATTAGTAATTACAATACTCAAGCAATGTTAATATTCAAATTAATTAAATAAATTTTGATAAAAAGCATCACAACTATGTGGAATTAGCGATTTCAATACCACAGTGATAATTACACTCGCCAAAAACCGCGCCATCTTTAGTTGGAGAGCATATGTGTAAGTAGAAGGGATACGATTGTCGAGACAGCATTAGCGCCTCTATTACTATAATTGATTATAGTTACCAATTACATCTCTGTAGTAAAAGTAATTTACTAAAATTAAGAATTATAATACAAAAGTAGAGATCATGATTGAGCTGTTGAAAACTAAAGTAATATAGTAATGATTATTATTGATTTTCATAGATAATTAAATCTTGATAAAGATGATTAAAATTAGTTATTTATATACCTTAGGCGAGCCGTGCACGATTGCGACCTGAGAATGATATTTATCTTCCAAAGGCCGTCGACGCGCAAGACTCGCCCAAGATGCTTAAAAAAATTTTACCCAGGCAAGGACGCATGAGGGTTGTTATGTGCAAATGTTTTTTTACAAATAATTTTATATTTATATGATAAAATTAAAATTATATGGTACCTTTTTTCTTTATTAGAATTTATTAATTTTTTATATTAAGCAAAAAAATTAACAATAAATAATAACATTAACAAGAGTTGATAAAATGAAAAAGAAATAATAATATTGACAAATAATAATAACATTGACAAATAATAATATCATTAACAAAAAATAATGGAATTAAAATCATAAAAATTATTCATAGTCAACAGTAATATAGCAATTTTTCAATTCATATTTTATTTTTATTAATATCCATTTTTTAAGTAATAAAAATCCATAGCAGAAACTTTAGCTTGAATACCAAATACAACAGAACTTGCAGTTTTGCACTATTGATTCTTTTGTTTTTGATTAAAGTCGAAATATGATCGAGGAAAGTTGCTGCTGGGCTATCAATGCGACCCAGGAGCTTCATAGTCCTAGGCAGTAATAGCTGCTATTGTAGCCTAGGAGCTCCTGGCATGAAATAACCTATTACAATAACTTATTTATCAATTAAGGGCTTTTTGTATGTAAAAACCCGAATGCGTCCGCCTGAGATGAAAAGTATAATTCAGTTATAATTACTACTATTATATTAAAGTAAAGAATTCAGACTTTTTTTTTCTTACGTGAATATCTTTTGCATCATTGTCACATACATACACATATACACCTGCAGCATTAACATATACATACACACATACACATACATACACACACATACACAATATCCATCTTTCCATCTCCGTCTCTCCAGCTCCGTCTTTGTCTCTCCATCTCCATCTCTCTGTCTCTTTGTCTCTATCTCTCTGACTCCGTTCCTATGTCTCCGACTCTCCGTCTCCGTCTCCGTCACTCCGTTTTCGTCTCTCGGTCTCCGTTTCTCTGTTTCTTTGTCTCCGTCTTTCTGTCTCCGTCATTCTTTCTCCGTCTTTCTGTCTCCGTCTCTATGTCTCCGTTCTTCCGTCTTTGTCCCTCTGTCCCCGTTTTTTCATCTTTGTCTTTTTGTTTCCGTTACCCCGTCTTTGTCTATCCGTCTCTCCGTATCCGTCTTTCCGTCTCCGTCTCTCCGTCTTCGTCTCTTCTCACAGATTGCAGCTCGAATCCTGCTTCGGAAGGGCCGAATTAAAATCGGGTGGCCGAACTGCCGTACACAAACAAGACTGATGGTACCGAGATGCTACAGGTGTTTCGGTTTCAGACACAAGCGACGGGACTGTAAGGGGACGGACAGAAGCAGACTGTGTCGTAAATGCAGCCTGCCGGGACACGTTTGTAGGGCCTGCACTGACCAAAACCCTACGTGCTATCCTTGCAAGGAGGCTGGGCTCACGGGATGTGCTGATGTCCCGGGCTCCAGGACATGTGACATCTTTTGGGCTGAGTTTGAAGAACGGATAAAGCTGACCGCAACATGACAGTGACGCTACAAGTAAACTTGAACAGATGCGAGGCGGCCCAGCTATTGCTAGACCAAATCGCAATGGAACAAAACGTGGACGTTCTGATACTTAGCAAACAGTACCATGACTTGAACCAACGGACATGGATTTCCAACGCTTCGGGCACGTCGGCCATTTGGGTTAGAGGCGCGTGCGCGACAGGATTCCTGGGTTACGGCGCAGATGAATATGAGGTAAATAAATGTACACAAAATAAGATTTTATTTATAATAAAAATCATTAAGTTTTATTTGTGTCAACTTACAAGGACGTCAGAAATTAGTCTGACTACAAAACAATAAAATAATCAATAATAATAAATAAACATGAATATAGCTGCGCCGCCAACTTCATAAATCAAACTTTCGAACATCTGTTCGATATGTTCGCCACATTAGCCCCCTGAGGAGTAAATAAAACCAGGTTTATTAGGAAAATGAACTTTCCGACCTGAACGGGTCTTATATTCTGGTTTTGATGGCAATGATGTAAGTACAGATGGCGATGACGGTAATACCTTAGAATCTGGTAAAGATGATTGGGTAGATGATGGTGTAGAATTTTCTTGATCTTCAAAAACAAAGGTAGGTTTAACACGATCGATTGATACCTTATTTGGTTTGTTGTTAATCTTCAGCGTGATGGTCTTGTTGTCGCGATCAATGACTTCATAAGGTCCTCGATAAGGTGGTTGAAGAAATCTACGCTCCAGTCCTTCCCATAAAAATGCATGCGTACAAGAAGAAAGCTCCTTGAAAACAAAAGTTCCGGGTCTAGAATGTCCTGATGCTGGTGTTGGTCGAAGACGAGACATATGCTCACGTAAACATGTGAGAAAGTTTGTTAAATCCTCAGCATTTGGAGCGTTAGATAGAAACATTTCCCCAGGAAGCCGAAGAGGTTCACCATAAACAAGCTCCGCTGATGAAGCTTGAATGTCAACTTTAAAAGCTGAACGGATTCCCAATAAAACAAGTGGTAGAGCTTCCACCCAGCCAATATCAGCGTGTGCCATAATAGCAGCTTTTAAAGGGCGATGGAGACATTCAACTTGACCATTGGCTGAAGGATGCCAGCTTGTTGTAAACTGGTGTTTAAAACCAAAATGATCTTTGAAAACTCTGAATAAAAATGAGGTGAATTGAGAACCTCTTTCAGATGTCACGACCTGAGGACAACCAAAGCGAGAAATTCAGCAACTGAGAAATGCTTGGATAACAGATTCTGCAGTAATGCACTCTAATGGAAAAACTTCAGGCCAACGAGTAAAGCGATCAACCACAGTTAAACAATATCTAAAATTATTTACAAGAGGGAGAGGACCAATAATATCTACATGAATATGTGAAAACCGATGTGAGGGTAAATCAAAAACGCCAATTGGTGATTTTACATGTCGAGAAATCTTGGATCTTTGACACTCCAAACAAGAACGAGCCCAACTTCGACAATCTTTTTGAATTGAAGGCCAAACAAAACGATCGCTAACAAGCTTAGCTGTAGCATTGGCACCAGGGTGGCTGAGATTATGGAGCTGTTCAAAAATTTGTCGACGAAACGGAGTTGATAGAAATTGTCTTGATTTACCAGTTGATGTGTCACAATATACAAATACTCCAGATCCTGGAAGTTGAACTTTTTTAAGTTTAAGTGACGTAGGCTCTTGTAAATAGTTTTTAATTTCATCATCATTATCTTGAAATTCAGCAAGCTTTTTGTAATCCAAAGGCATGCAAATTGCTTCAATGCGAGAGAGTGTATCAGCAACAACGTTCTCCGCTCCACTGATATGTTGAATATCCGTTGTAAACTCGGAGATGAATGAAACTTGATTTCTCTGTACAGGTGGTAACTTATCCTTTTTTTGTTGAAAGATATAAGTTTAAGGCTTATGATCAGTAAAAATCATAAAATGATGACCTTCAAGAAAATGACGAAAATGTTGAACCGATTCGTAAATAGCAAGAAGTTCTCAGTAATAAGCTGGTGAATCACTCTGCTTTTTGGTCATTTTTTTAGAAAAAAATGCAAGGGGTTGCCAAGAATCATCAACCAATTGTTGAAGACATCCTCCAATAGCAGAGTTTCAAGCATCAGTAAAAAGTCCAAGAGGAACACCAATTCGAGGATGAACCAAAAGAGTAGCCGAAGATAAACAATCTTTACAAGCTTTAAAATCTTTTTCTAACTCAGTTGTCCACGGCACTTTTTGAGAGCCTTTAAGTAAAGGTTTACTAATAGCTTCATGAAGAGGTGCTTCGAACTCTGAAGCATGTGGGATGAATCTACGATAAAAATCAATCATGCCAAGAAAACGACGCAAGCCTTGTGCAGTTTGTGGCAAAGTGAATTCTTGTATGGCCTTAATACGATCTTCAGGAGGTCGAATTCCAGAAGCTGATACTGTATATCCAAGAAAATCTAATTCTAAAACTCCGAAAACACACTTAGATGAATTAATGACTATCCCATATTGAGAAAGACGTTCAAACAATATTTTCAAATGATGTTTATGCTCATCAACAGATTGAGAGAAAACCAAAATATCATCGATGTAAGCGTAACAAAAATCTAAACCATGAAGAACTTCATCGATAAAACGCTGAAAAGTTTGACCAGCATTACGCAATCCAAATATCATAAAAGGAAACTCGTAGAGACCAAAAGGGGTGGTGATTGCAGTTTTACAGATGTCGTCCTTGAAAACCGGGATTTGATTGTAAGCTTTGACAAGATCAATTTTTGAAAATATTGTACAGCCATCTAAATTACAAGTGAAATCATGAATGTGACGCACCGGGTAACAGTCAGGAATGGTACGACTGTTTAGACTACGATAATCGCCACAGGGTCGCCAATCAGAATTGCCTTTCGGAGCTAAATGTAATGGCGATGACCAACAACTCTCCGAAGGACGAGCAGTGCCAGCTTCCATCATATCATCGAACTGCTTCTTTGCAATTTTAAATTTATCCGGAGCTAAACGTCTAGGAGCGCTTGAAACCGGTGGACCTGGTGAAGTTCGAATATGATGAACTGTTTCGTGTTTGATTTCACGATCTCTTCCGCAAGGACGAGTCAAATCAGGAAACTCAGCAAGGATACAGGTGAATTCAGGCGATGAACATGTGTCGACAGCTTTCACGCTTAACTGAAAAACTTTCCTTACTTGAGCATCTGTGCGTAAGCCAGTAGTACCATCGATTAAAACTTTCATATGACAATCAGGTAATAAATGAAAATAAGAAAGAAAATCAGAACCTATTATAGGAACGTTAACATCAGCAATAACAAACTTCCATTTGAAAACTCTCCGAAGACCAAAATTGAGGTTAAGATTTATAAAACCAAAAGTCTTGATCTTACTGCTGTTTGCTGCACTCAGGTCAAAATCAGCTGCAGAGAGACGTTTCTGAATAAAACGACGAGGAAAACAACAAATATCGGAGCCAGTATCAATTAAGTAATCTCGTTTAGTAGCCCGATCTGTAACAAAGAGACGGCTCCCTGGAGAAAGGCAGTTAGTTGCCGTCCTTACGAACTGCCGCTGAGGTTTTCCGAACTATAGGTGCAAGGCTGTATGCACTTCTTCGCTTTATTCTGAAATTTATTATGATACCAACATAACCTTTTAGCATCTTGTCTAGTACCTGATCTGCTTCCCGAACGACGACTGCGACTACGGTTATGAGAGCTAGAATCACGACGCGCAGAGAGTTCTGCTACTTGTTTAGTCAATGATTCAATAGCACAGACTAAAGCGCTCTCCTTTGAAAAATCTGGCTCAACAGAAGTAGCACGAACTGAAAGGTTAGGTGCCACAGGAGATACCTCAACAATCTTGTCTGCCAGCTCGGACAATTTTTCTAAAGTCATTTCCGATTGCGCCGTGAGGATAGCCTGGACATGTGAAGGAAGTCGTCGTAGCCAAAGCTGTCGCAGAAGATTGTCCTGAATTGCAGTTGAACCAGTCAACGTGCGGAGGTGTCGAAGAAACTGCTAAGGTTTACGGTCGCCAAGCTCTTCTTCGTTGATGAGTTGCCTTACACGTTGCTCTTCGGACGCTAATAAACGTTCAATAAGTTTATTACGTAGGTGAGTGAAAGGGTTATTAGGAGGAGGGTTATTAATTATATCTTCAACCTCCACAGCAACACGGGTTTCTAGCTGGGAAACAACATAGTGAAATTTTGTTACCTCACTTGTAATATTTGATATTACAAATTGAGAGTCCGCTTGCGCAAACCATAAACTTGGTCGGTCAGTCCAAAAGGGTGGTAACTTGACCGCAACCCGATGAACATTTGGCGCTTGAAAATTTTCATTTACCGCAAAATCCTCTGCAGGAATTTCATTATTATTATTCTGTCGTTGAAACTGCTGCTGCTGTTGTTGTTGTTATTGTTGTTGCTCCCGCTGTTGTGTCAATTCCCTGTTCATTCGCTCATTTTCCTCTTGCAGTCGTTCCATCTGCGCACGGAGATCAGCATAATTCTCGTCTCGAGGAAGCACCATGATAACCTGATTCTCTTAAATTCCCGATTTCTTTTTTTATAACTTTATTCTTTTTGTCGGGGTCACCAATGAGGTAAATAAATGTACACAAAATAAGATTTTATTTATAATAAAAATCATTAAGTTTTATTTGTGTCAACTTACAAGGACGTCAGAAATTAGTCTGACTACAAAACAATAAAATAATCAATAATAATAAATAAACATGAATATAGCTGCGCCGCAAACTTCATAAATCAAACTTTCGAACACCTGTTCGATATGTTCGCCACAAATATTACGTGTGGATGAGGGTGAGCGGGGTCACTTTTGTCGGCGTCTACCTCTTACCAAATTGCACGACCAGGGAGTTTGATGGAAAAATGGTAAAATTGGAGGACGGCCTCAGAGATCTACCGGGATGTCTCGTAGTCGCTGGCGATTTTAACTTCAGGGCGATCGAGTGGGGCATGCCGATAACGAACAGACGTGGACATGTCATACTTGAGATGGCCGCAAGACTGGGACTTGCAGTAGCTAACAGAGGGCACGTTAAGATGTACAGACGGCTGAGCTTCGGTAGCTCGATACCGGATGTGACGATGACAACGGAAGACTTAGAGCCACGGATAAGGGGGCGGCAGGTGCTCGAGGACTATGAGGCAAGCGATCACTAGTACATCGTCTTTGAACTGGCCGACCGGACGGAGAGATTACGAAACAATACGAAGAGACTCCCGCGGTGGAATCTCAACAAACAGGACAAAGCTCTGTTTCGGAGGCTGCTGTTGTAAACAGTGGCACCCTCGGAAAACATCCCGAGGGACTTGACCGATCAACAGAGAACTGATTGGATCGTAGACGAGACGATGACTATTATAATTCGTCTATGCGAGGCTACCATGTCCCGCAATGGATCGAGACGTGGCAAAACGGCAGCTTACTGGTGGACGGACGAGATTAGCCACTTGCGGAAGGTGTGTATAGGACACAGACGGAGACTGTACAGTGCGCAAAAAACGTGACACGATAACGTAACGACGTTTTCAAAAACGTACAAAGACGCTCGGAAGACCTTCACGAATTTATGTGGTATTTACTATAGTTGATTATAATACTTCATTAATAATCATAGTTGAATGTAGTAATCATTATAGTGATATAGTAATAATTATAGTAGATTATGACGATGTAGTAATGATTATAGTTGAATGTAGTAATAACTATAGTTATGTAGTGATTAGTATTATTAATTACTATAGTATAGTAATGATTATAGTTAAACGTAGTAATAACTATAGTTATGAAGTGATTACTTTATTTGATTATAATGATGTATATGATCATAATTACGGTTGAATATAGCATTATTTTAAGTGATTATAATACTGCAGTAATAATTATAGTCAAATATAGTCATCACTATAGTTATGTAGTATTAACTAGAATTGATTTTGATAGTATAGTAATGATTACAGTTGAATTTAGTAATCACTATAGTTATGTAGTAATTACTATAATTGATTATGATGATGTAGTAATGTTTATAGATGAATGTAGTAAATACTATAGTTTGTTAGAATTTACTATAGTTGATTATAATAATATAGTGATAATTATAATTGTGTGAAATAATCACTACAAGTGATTACAATACTGTAATAATGATTGCAGTTAAATGTAGTAATCACCATATTAATGTAGTAAGTACTATAATAATTTAGTAAGCTGTAGTGATGATTATAGTTAAATAAAATTATTACTATAACTATGCATTGATTACTATAATTGATTATAAGACTATAGTGATGATTATAGTTAAATTTAGTAATTCATACATTAATGTAGTAATTACTATAATCTACCATGATGCTATAGTTATGTTTATAGTTGAATTTAGTACGTATTATTAGTGATTATACTACTGTAGTAATAATTGTAGTCAACTATTTTTGATAGAAAGACTTAAATAATGATTATAGTTGAATATAGTAATGACTATTATTATTAGTAATTACTATAATTAATTATACAACTGGAGTAATGTTTATAGTTGAATTTAGTAATTACTAAAGTTATATTGTTTTTACTATCATTGATTATAATACTTTAGTAATCATTACAGTTTAGAAATCACACTGCTCTTTCACTTCTTTGTGTCTCTGTTTGTCCTCTGGAAGCTGGAGTGGTAAACCTGGTTTACTAGAATATCTCCTCTGTGAGATCAACTCATCTGATTTGGCTTCACCCGTTTTCGTTGGCGTTGTTTATAGACTAGCTCACACTCCATTTTTGACCAACACTGACTTTGTTCCTGATTTGACTACTCATATTCACAATTATAGTACTAAGGTGGTTTCGGGAGATTTCAATACTAATCTGTGTTCTGAATCTGATGATTCTGTGTTCTTTAAGAGCCCTATTAAGGAAAATGCACTCTTTTCTGTGCCATATGGACCTACGCATTATATTTATTCCTCTGATACGTGGCTCGACTTATGTCTTGTTGATACCAATGACTTACTGCTTCCTACACAGCATGAAAGATTGCTGCAAGGTTTCAGTAATAAGAATTTTATTACTGAAACCTTGCAGCAACCTTTCATGCTGTGTGGGTTGACTATTGGAAGACTGCTGTACCATTTATGGACGGACGTGAATTCATCGCTTCGGCTGTTAAGTCGTTCCTCTCTAGGCCTGTACTTAATGATTTTATTTATCGTGATTATAAAGCGGTTGACGAAACTGCTCTTCTTAGTTATTTTCGCTTATTGAATTGTGCAATGTGTAGCGATGACTATTTTGGCTCGCCTTGAATGTCTTTACACTCATCTTAAGAGGAGGTCGAGTATATCTGTCCTTTTCTAATCAAAGAATTGATTTTTTCACAAAAATTAATAATTGTAGCAAAAAATAAGAAGAAAGCCCCATCTCGTATAATAAAAAGCAAGATTTTCTTTTATGAGGAAAAATTATTTTTATCGCTTCGTTTTTAAGAAAACCGTGAAAAACTGAATTGTCCATCCTAACCTCTATTTTTTAAGTTTTTCAAGGTTTTCTTCAAAATTAATCGATAAAAATAATTTTTCCTCATCAAAGAAAATCTTGCTTTCTATTATACGAGATGGGGCTATCTCCTTATTTTTTGCTACAATTATTAGTTTTTGCAAAAAAATTAATTCTTTGATTAGAAAAGGACAGAGATCTTAATGAGTCTATCTTACGGTTAGTGCCTGTCAATTGTGTTCGACAGAGCAGAGTCATCGTCCGTGGTTTACCTCTGATCATTACCGCTCAATCTGTGAGAGATATTGGCTTCGAACGTACTAGACTGCATGCGGATCTTCTGTTTTAAGAGATGCTCATGATCACGCCCACAAATACATCGAATCAGCTAAATTACTGTTCTATCACGATAGATTATCTACAATTACTGACACAGGACAGATCTGGAAAGAACTCAGGAACTTGGCATATGTTTCAGCAGTAGTGACTGAATTGGTATTTTGATAGTGTTGCATTTGATCCTCTGGTCTCCTATATCTCTGATTACATAAATACACTTGCTTTGGATGAACCACTTCAACCTATGTTTAAGTTTAATGCGGATACTTTAGAGGAGGTATGGATGGCTGTTTGTCATTCAGCTTAACAGGCCAGAGGGTTTGACGCTGTTCCTCAATCTATCGTTCGCGCAGCCTTTCCGGTCATTGGGCCTTTATTGTGTCGCATTTCTCCTATTAGATATAAGTTATGGCGTCAACTCTTTGCTAAACAATAAATAACTATGAATGAGTATAAATAATAATAAATTATTCACCAATTCTAAAATTTTGGAAAAGGTGAATAACTGTTAATAAATGTGTACAAACTATGAATAACTATTAGTAATCATTACTTTCAGTTAATCATTGTTATTTAGAATTCATAACTATTATTAACTATTATTAGCTGTTTTTTACTGTTATTAATGTCTGAATTACGGTGGCTTATTATAGTTTTCACAGTTTAACACAATTTCCCACAAAAATCATTTTCATATGGGAAAACAAGATTTTACCTACACCCCCCTCTTAACCTTTTAAGGACGGGGATTTTGACGTTGAAATTCGACTTTTTTTTTAAACAATATTTGTGCATAAAATGAAAAAATATATCACGTGGAGTGCCTGATAAAATTGGTGGTCGATATATCGACCAGTCCCGTCCTTAAAAGGTTAACTATAAATTATCATTACTAGGAAATTATTAATAATATTTTTTACAGGTACTTACCAAATGCAGCAGACTATTTCTTATGTAGCAGAAATGCTGGATGAAAATGATGAGATACATTTACAATATTGCAAAGAAGAAAATAATATAATCAAGATACAAGTTCGCTCCCGGCACATAAGCAGCAAAACTTGCAATTGTTATATTGAGTATAAACCGGACTCGATTGGTTATAGCAGTATTCTGCGATATTGTTGTGAATGTGCGAATGGTTTAAGAACAATCGGTTCCTGTTCACATGTAGCAGCCGTAATATATTATTTATCTCATGGTAGATACATTTCTAAAAAAATAAGACCAGCTGCAAAATTAAGCAAAATTTTTTAAACCGAAGGTTTTGTACCAGTTATCGAGGTAGATAGTGATGATGACTAAACAATAACTATGTAATAAAAGAAAAAGTTTTTTTAATTTCTTGAAAAACATCTTGTTTATTAATTTCCATATCAATCAAACTACGATTATAAGATTTTTTATTTTATAGGTGTTGGTGTACAAACGAAATAAAATAAAATTTTATTAGTAATTAAATTCATTTTTCCAGAATATTACTTGAAAATACATTCCTAAAAATGATTTATTCATTCTTCAAAATTAATAATATTATCTTTATGGAATTTTTTAATTTTATTTTGATAATTGGATTCATGTTAATTAATCAAAGATATTTAAAAAAAAATCTTATTTGATTGTTCAAAAGCGAAAGTAAACGTATTTATTTTGTTCACTTATTATTTTATGAACATTATTATTTCAATTTCAGATTATTCTACTACAGTATCATTTTTGTTGAAAAAATTAAATATATTAATTTATGTTGATAAATGATTCATCTTTTTGAAATTGTAAAAAAATTCGATAACAAAATAATGAATTAAACAATGGAACATTTACCAAGATTAGTATTTACAAAAATTAGTTCCAGATATCGCTATGGATGCATTCAATCTTTGATCCTGATGATCCTACTGAACACAACGTAAGTATCTTCTGATTCAATCGAAAATAGATTCAATAAGAAAACTAAATTATGCTTACTTGAATTTAATACTGCAAATGCATAGTATTAACGATTCATTAATTTGATACTTCATATTTGTAACTATGAATGAGCATACCTTAGGTTTTAGGACATTTATTAGACTTTTTCAAGGCTGAAATTGAAGGTTTTTTTCACCTTATTTTAAATGATTATGTATAGGAAATAATTTTGGGGTATGTGAGATACTATAATCACATTTAGTATACGGAAAGTAGGTAAAAATGCCCAAAAATCGAACTAAAAGTGGTTTTTTGCTTCTGTAGGCCATTGCACCATTTCTAGAAATCTGAAAAAATTCATGGTTACAGTTTTTTGGTTGGAAAACAACATATTTTCTTTTCGTTATTTCTGTTGTCTTAGTTTTTTTTAATTGAACTTTAAAAATTTCAAATGCTTACAAAACTTGAATTTTGCGCCAAAACCATTTTTCACCTACGTCAAGTTGTAGGGCTTTCAAAAACCTACAATTTAAAAAAAAACGTATTTTTCGTCCACTAGAAGCCGAAATATCGCCAAAAAACGAAAAAAAACGTTTTAATTATGTTATGATTCATTAAAAAAAAACTAAAAATTTTTTTGTGTGGGTATTTTTTAATGTAGAAAAAGATAGCATTTTTATTTTCTCAATTTCTGGTGGGGGAAATTTTGATCATCTTAATAGGCTAGTCCCTTTTGTTCGTCATTAATGATGTCTTAGCTCTACTATCCTACGAGAAATGAGTCGCCCTACTTATTGCTAGTCATAATTTAATCAAAATGAAATTAAAGTTTTCTAAGCCTGAAAAAGTTATTAAATCTTTGGTAACCAGGAACTTTAGAGATTGTAACATAGATGCTCTAAAGTCTGTTGTCACTCATAGTTTTTCTTTATGTTTTCCTGCGAGTCCGCTGTATACTTTCTCTGTAAATGCGTTGTCTGATTTTCCTTGTCCTTTTAGTACTAGGCCAAATATCATCCATCAATCTTCTCTTGAGTTAAGTGGTCAATCATTATAATGGCCAATTTATTGATGGTAAGGTTGGCACCTTTACTTTCAATATTGTCGATGTCTTTGATAAATTGGCTCCAACAAGAGTAATCAAGATTTCTAGTAAGCGTGAACCATGGGTTTTTCATGATTTGCGTTTGTTTATGAAACGACGCGACAGCTGCTATCGTTTGGCTCGGAGATCTGGCTCGGTTGATGATTATGCTCGCCTCAAATCACTTCGTAATGAAGTTTTAAACTTACTGTGTCAAAGAATGACTTCATTGCAAACAAACTTTCATCAGCGCCCACGGTAAAAAATTAGTGGTCTGAACTTCGTAAGTTGGGCCTTTCTAACAACACTTTGCCATCTCCTCAAGTCATCTCCAAAATATTTTTCTTCATCAGTGCTCTTAAAGCATTACACTCCGGTTTCGACACTTATTCCTGCACCGACTGATGCTGACATTTAACATGTTCTGTCAACCCTACTCATCTCTGATATTCTAGTCTTCGATTTTGTGCCAACTTATTATATAAGTTTAATTAAAATTTTGTGATCAGCTAGCTTCAAAGCAGTGGGTCGTAGCGGTATTATTTGGGTACTGGCTAATTGACTTAGTGGTCACCATTAATGGCATCGCCCTGTTGGCTAGCTAATATACATATATTTTTTGCGCTGAGTCCCTTCAATTCAGTTATGGAACATTAAATATCATCTAGTCTTATAAATTTAAATTATTGAGTTTTTATGATATTAAGTTAAAAATAACTATACTTACTTGCTGATATTGCTATCATTATTATTTTGCTAACTATTATTACACTTGTAAGTTCAGCAATTATTACCTCAATGATTTATATTTTATTGTTGTTCATTATGTTACTACCATATAATTTATAAATAATTTTATACGTCCTTATATTCTACATAATAGTGCCAGACAGGGTATATACCTCAATGCCGAATAAAGAATGTCTGTCTATGTCTGTCTCGCCCTCTCTTACTCTTTTTCTTCCTCTCTTGCCCTCTCTTACTCTTACAATTTATCAGTACCCTTTTTTTTATTAATTTCATTTTTGTTATCCTAGTATTATTCAATTTGCTTTTATATTTTTTTGGTTGTTTTTCTTTAATTTTTAAACAAGCTTCTTTCTTACATAAAGCCTCATTCGCATATTTTTGTTCTAATTTATCAATACTCATTTTTTCCTTAAATTTCATTTTCGCTATCTCAGTATTTTCTGATTTCTCTTCATATTTATTTAGAACTTTTTCTTTGATTTTTGTATAAGCTTCTTTCTTACGTAAAGCCTCATTTACATGTATTTGTTCTAATTTATCAATACTCATTTTTTCCTTGAATTTTAATTTTGTTATCTTAGTATTTTCTAATTTTTATTTATATTTTTCTGGTTGTTTTTCTTCAATTTTTATAAAAGCTTTTTTCTTACGTAAAGCCTCATTCGCACGTATTTGTTCCGATTTATCAGTACTCATTGTTACCTTGAATTTTAATTTTGTTATCTTAGTATTTTCTAATTTTTCTTTATAATTGTTTAATTGTTCTCCTTTAATTTTTATATAAGCTTCTTTCTTACGTAAAGCCTCATTCGCACGTATTTGTTTCAATTCATCAGTACTCATTGTTACCTTGAATTTTAATTTTGTTATCTTAGTATTTTCTAATTTTTTTTTATAATTGTTTAATTGTTCTCCTTTAATTTTTATATAAGCTTCTTTCTTACGTAAAGCCTCATTCGCACGTATTTGTTTCAATTCATCAGTACTTTTTTCCTTCTTGAATCTCAATTTTCTTATTTTTGTATTTTATGACTTCTTTTATATTTATTTAGTTGTTTTCTTTTATATTTAAATATAGGCTTTATTTTTTCGTAAAGCTTCATTTTCACGTATTTCTTCCTATTCATCAAAACTCTTTTTTTTTTTAAGTTCCATTTTCCTTATCTTTGTATTTTCAAATTTCTCTTTATATTCATTTTAAACGAAAATTTTAAACTGTTTCTTACAAGTTTAATTCGTTTTAGAGGCGATAATAATTCTGAATTAGATTTAATTCGTTCAGAAATAACTAACGCAATGTTGTGTTCTGAACCATCTGATTCGTGTTTCTTGCAAGAATGCAATTATTGCCCCGGTAGTGAGGGTATCACATTAAAATTGTTAAAACTGAAACGTCGTTGTTCTTGGGTAATGCTAAAAGAAGGATAGTGTTTAAATCTACATTGCTTAAAATTTCCGAACGTATATACAAAAATTTTTCACCAATAAAATTTTTGAATTTTTTTCTCGCTTCAAACAAATAAGTACGGGATCAACCAAGTACCATTAGATAGGTAATTTGGTCCTCTATGAGCACAAAAAATTTCAGCAAAAAAAAATGGGTTATTCGAGAAAAATGCATGTGCATAAAAGGTGCATTTTTTGGTAAAATGCACATATCTAAATCATTTTTTAGTCTTTTTTGAAATTTCTTGCACTGAATTAAAGAGGGCTTAAAACATAATAAAACAAAATAAGGTTTACCAAAATTCATTGAAAATTGGTAAAACGATAGCCCTCTAAAGTTATTCTCAACATTTTCAGTTTTAACATTTAGTTTTTGTATGCAATTTTCAAAAGTGCATATCTGATGCAATTTTAATATTTCAGCAAAATAAAAAAATACGTATACCCTTATTTTAAGGGTAGAATAACATACTCCATTAGCGCAGTAATTGGTGACTTGAGTGTATACTGACTGTTCGATTTGAAATGGAATCAGCCTGGTATATATTGATATTAAATTAATTCATTCTCATTGTCAGTGATATACGATTAAACTCATGTCAGTTTTGGATGTATTGATATACTATATTTTCTGAGGTTATACAAGTCGGTATCCCCATAAAATATATTTATCACTTCTACGTTTAACCATAAGAATTTTCAAAATTATTTTCACTTTAATTACAATAAATGTATACTAATAATATAGAAATGCACTTTCTTAAACAATTATAAGATTTTTTTAACTTATCATTGATAAGATGATTTCATACATAGACACATAACGTCAATTTCTTATTTTCAACTTTTATCCCACTTCACAGTAACACTGAGTTGATAATTTTGAAATTGAGTGATCAATTCTATAAAAAAAGTGAATTAACTAATTTTAATACAACTTGCGTAGTATCATTTTGCAAATTATTTTGAAATAATTTCAAGTTTAAAACTTAAGAAACTCATCTAAAAATCACATTTTTCATTATTTTTAATTACATTTCTATTTTTTCCAAGTAATCACCAGGGATGGCCACTCTGAAATTTTTAGGCCATATTTATACATATATTACCTGCTTCGATGAGTTTTTTGGACATGGTATCATGGTTCGAAACCTTGAAAAGTGGTATTTCAATGTTTTAAATGACTTTAGCTCAGTGGATGGCTACATTATCACTTATGAATTACTTTCGTCTCAAAATTTAGAATATTTTGAACAAAAAAGTTTCTCAGTAATATACTCTTAAAACGTAACCCAACTGAGTAATTTAAGCCTAAAATTAGTCAAAAATGTCAAAAATATGGTTTTAGCCCAACTTTGAAGCTTTGTAGCTCTGAAAATATGTACTAAAGAGATCTATAAAAATTCTTTGTCCTTCGATTTGGCAGAGAATGGGTGATATATGCGCATATATATATATATATATATATATATATATATATATATCTATATATATGTATACCAAACCAGTTTACTGAATGCTCAATACCCCGCGCTCGTTAGTACTGACTTCCGGTCGTATCCGATGCACGTCGAAGTGTGTGGCAGTCTCACATTGTTAACCCCTCCCTTTCATTACCGTATGTATTATAGAAATTGGTCTTTTGAATGGGGCATTCAAATATACAGGAGTCCATAGCGGCAAACTGTAGCGCGCATTCAAAAGACCGGTTTTACTTACTTATATATACATATATATATATATATATATATATATATATATATATATATATATATATATTATCACGGTATTCTACCGTTCGAATCTTGCATGCTTAGGTAAATTTAAATGACACGCGCTCAGTCATATACCTTGTCTAAGTTACGTCAAGAAGCACGTAACTCGATGAACAGTGCGCGCGCGAGCAGCAAGAAAACCACGATGTATTTTAATAGAAGCTTTTACGCGTAGTCGTAAGTAATCTATTTATATATTTTGTTAACTGGAGTTCCTTTCCTCGAAGAAACTTCAGTATTAAAAGTGCGCGTTTGTTTTTGCTTGATAAAGTAAGGTTGCCAGATGTACTGATTTTTCAGAAATTATTTTGTTTATATATTTGCAAATATACACGTATGTACAAATGAACATAATATTCTTTTAAAAAATAGTAAAAGTTTAAAAGGAATTCTGCTTATATGTATATACTTTTATATTTGCAAGTATATAAACAAAATAATTTCTGAAAAATCAGTACATCTGGCAACCTTAGATAAAGCTTTAGTTCGCGTCGTGTCCCTCTTTTTATTTTCTATCTCTTTCTAATAAATAGATTTTGAGATTTAAGTAAGATCATATCTTTTTGTTTGCGATACATTAAATTTTCATTATTCACATTAATTCTATTATATTAATTACTTATTATTGAATGAATTCTATTTAATTTAAATACAAAATGGCGCCCAACGAATAGATGCGTCAACGGGATCAGGCTTGTACGCGTCGTCTAATAAATCAAAATTTGCAAATGGTGTCGAGCGTGTAGCTTGCGTCGACGCAAACAGACTTCGCGTTGTTCATAAAAGACTTTATATTAAAGATGGCGTTTTGCTATAGTTAAAGTTTGATATTTAAAATAGCAGGGGTCAAGAAATTTATTTTTTCTTTTGAAAATCAAATTATTCTCACTCGAAGACAAATATATTTAGAATTTACCTTAATTTTTTTCATACGTTTCGAAAAATGAAATTAATATTAAATTGCCTTTTTGTCAAAAAATGAAATTACACATTGTGGAAAATTTTTGCTTTACTTTTCTCTCTCATCAACGATTGCCAGTTCGTAGCGCGGCAATCGACCGGCACTGTGTGTGTTGTAGAGAAATTTTAAAATTTTCTCGAAGACTGAATTAACCTTTAGCTGGCATGCCTCTCCAGCCGATTATAGCTGGCCTATGGGGTACTATAGTACCCCAGCGCGAAAAATTGTCGTAAAAACTAAAGTATTGGTTATCTCAACTCAAAAACATTCTGGAGGGATCTTCAGTGGTTACTACAAAGGGTAGCATAGTTTATAAGAGGAAAAATGAAACGGTTTCAAAATTTGATAAGAAGGAGCGTGGGGTACTATAGTACCCCCCCTGCCAGCTAAAGGTTAAGGTTGCTTTCTACACTACACGTTAGATAAACATGTAAAATAAATAAATTGTCTTTACACAGTTAAGTGCGCATTTTCAACAAAAGTTTAAGAATGCACAGATTTTTGGATTTAGTCAGATATGTTCATACTTTGTATCTTAAATTGACTAATGTTGCAAAATTTTGTTTAGTAATATATTGCAAAACTGTTAATTTTTAATATATAAACATGCATTTTTAACAAAAGTTTAAGAATGCACAGATTTTTGGATTTAGTCAGATATGTTCATACTTTGTATCTTAAATTGACTAATGTTGCAAAATTTTGTTTAGTAATATATTGCATGTTTAATTTGATAAATTAATTGTAATTACTGGGCGTTTCCTAACTATTCCATTTTTTTTGTCAGTCAAAAAACTTCTAACTCATCCTTGCGGATAGCAAGAATGTTAATCGACGGAGTATATTTTGATACGTGGGTGGCGCAATTTTCAGCGTTTCTAATAAAATCTGCACTCTTCTTGGACAGATTATGCGTGGTAGCATAATGTTTAACTAAACCACCAATACCGTCACAAGCGCCTTTACCTTGACCTGTTACAGAAAAAAGCCATTATCTGTTTACTTTTGAGTTTTGAAGCTCATAGAATTAATATCTATTTTTAAAATGACTGGCAGCTCCATTGGAAATGGTTATGATTTCATCAAGATCTTGCGCAATATGTTTTTATGTAATCGATAATTAAATTTACAGCCATTAGGGCATGAAAAGAATCATGTTTAATATCGTCAGAGACGGTGACATAACTGACTGTTTTATCATTTCCAATGATAGCTTTGAATTTCATTTTGAAGCAGAACTGTCCAATTTTCTGCAAAATCGACATGAATAACTAATTGGAAGTCATTATTTTTCGCTAAAAGTTTAACCTCTTTAATTGCTATACGTTGAATTGCTTTGACCAATTTATGAGCTCTTACAGTGAGAGCGCGCTCTCTTAACTCTATTAATAAATTTTCAATTGTGCTAGTTTTATTCAGTAAATTTGATTTTTCCCAAACACCATAAATTATTTCTTTATATAAATCTTCTTCTGTCAAAGAAATTACTTGTAAATCAATAGAATCTCCAATGGGACATTCTTTTCATTCTCTTAGTACACATTTCATATCATCTTTTGAACAAAAAAGTGAAGAACATATTTCCAATTCCAAATCTGCAATGTCTTGTTTATTCTCTTTTTTATAATTATTCAAAGCATCTAACATAAGTTTAAGATTCTCGCAGTAAACTCAAAGACACGATCGGTGGGTGAATGTGGTATAACCCACTTCGGTCTTGAATCGTAAGAAAGCGTTTAACTTTTTTAGTTTTTATACCATTTTCTTTGATAGTTACTGTGTCGCTTTTATTTGCACTTTGACGAGAACAATTAAAATCATCGTTCAGATAATAATCCTTTACTTTCATTAAAATTTCACTACCCAAAGAATGGCCACAATAGTTCTCAGACTGCTTGTAAATTTTTTTATTATTTACCAATGATCGTGCTTGATCAATCATATAAATAGTTACATTTGGTAAAACTGATATTAAATAATCTTTGGAAATATCACTTGGTATGATACACAACAATCGCACTTTCTCAAGAAAATTTGAACAATTATCTAATGCAATTTTAATATTCTCAAGCCATTTATCATTTGTTTTACATTCATTATTTTCATTCAATGCGGGCAAATCCGTTATATCGTAGACTTTCATCATTTTACTTGCTATTTGTGAATCAAATGCATCGTTTATTTGTTTTCTTTTTCGGAGAGCATAAGATTCTCGCATCTTGATATTGATACTTTGAGGCATTTTAATTGGTGAAATGTTTAATTTCAAATTACTTGAAGTCTCGTTGAGCTGTTCTACCACAGCCTCACTATGAATAAAATCTTCTGAAGATTGTTGACTGCTTGAAGTCGATGAAATAGGCGCATTTTTCACTTCATCTAATAATATTTTGTAACATGAAGGGCATACTTTATCTTCTCTAGAGAAACAAGTATTTGGATACAAGCGCTTCAAAGACTCCGTTAGATCACCTAATTCTCTAAGCGGACATTTGGAGCAATCATAAACAACCTTTTTGTTTCTTTCTTTTAAATCCTTGCACTTCATTTTAACAATCAGTGATGCCATTATTGATATTCTGTTCAATGACAGATAAAAAAAAAAAAGATTTTTTCTTAAACAACTTTATTTTTTATCTTCCTTCTCTTATATTTTTAAACGCGTCAAGTCGTTGATGAGAATGCAAAGAACGAATCATCACCACCTAGTAGTGACATGCGTCAACTCCTTACAAAATAAATTCAAATTCTAGGCGCGAAATTTAAACTGATAAAAAAATTATATTCTTCAACAAGAAAAATTTTTATTATAATAATGTACCATAAAAAGAGAATAAATGGTTATGTATTCTTTCATCTAAATAACTTTTTTTAAATAAGAAATTTATATCTTCAGATTTTAATCTTCAACGAAAATTGCGTTTCCTCAATGTAAATATCATATTTATTTAAAGTTTCAGCATTTTTTTTAAACTTCAAATCGTCATAACTTTGGTTCTAATTGATCCAAATATTCGATCTGGGGTTTATTTTAAAGATTATTGTTGATATTTTTGATATATTAATAAATAAAAGCATAAAAATAGTTGTAAGAACACGTAAAGTTGGAAAAATAGTACGATGCGCCATGGTATCAATGTTTTAAAATCGAAAATATAAAAAAAACGTTTAAAAATCTGTTAAAAAAAATAAGGCAAAATCGCATATTCTCACCTACCCTAAAAGTTAGTATTTTTTATGTATAAAATCATATAAAAATTTCAAAAAAAAAAAATATAGTTTTTGAGAAAATCGTGTTTGAAAAAAATTGCCTTTTTCGGTTTTTCGTGAATAACTCAGTGAGATCAAATTGTATTACAAAAATCGAGATTGCATTTAAAACTAGACAGAATTTTGCACACTTTTGTTAAAAGAACGCTCAAAAAGGTTAAAAATTGACGGAGCTATAGTCATTTAAAAGTAGAGGTTCATTTTCAATTTTTGTATTTTCGTTTTTACATCCAACACTAAAATTGCTGTAGTGAAAAAAAAAAATTTTTTGAGCGTTCTACGAGGTAAATTTTATCTTTATATACATAATAGAAGGTATTTTTATTACTTAAAAGAAAAAAAAAAATTCGATCAGTGACGGCCTGCATGAATCTGAATGGAATCAGCCACATATTTAATAAATTCCAACGGTTACGTATGTATATGGTTCTATTATAACCATATGCAAACGATCAGTAAAATAATTATTCTTTATAAAATAAACGTGCACACATACACACCACAGCGAGCGTTAGCATAAATAGAAAATATACCAAGAAAGGAGATAGCAATATTTATCAAGATGGCTACACAACAGAAAACGATCGACAAAAATCACAAAGCTGCCGCTATAGAGGTCCATAAATGGGCAACATGCTTGTCCGAAGATGACGTAATAGATTCGCTTCAAACATTAGAATTGAAGCAAGAAGAGTTACTTTTCGAACAGTCACACCGATTAGTGCAATGGCTGTTAGGTAATTATACAGCGGTGGACTTTGAGCAATCAAATCCTACAGAGGACGAAAAGGCGACACGCTAACGCCACCTTTCAATCAGGAAAGAGTTCATTGAAAGAACTATCTTTGAAAAAACAGAATCTACCATCTATGATGATAACGTAGATCAAACCTAAGAACACCTACTCACCATATTGGCAAAGGACCCAAATGTGACGCAAAATTTAAACGCTACGTTGGCAAATATTGTTTAAAACAGAGCGCATAACGTTCAGGCGCAAGATAACAGGCAAAATGCTCAGCAAAGTACGCCCAATAATAGTACAGAAGCAGAAAAGTTCTTAGGAATACCAAGGAAGTTATTGATCTATCTGGAAGCACTGAATAGACAATTGGCCACGCTAACACAAGAAATGGCATATTTCAGGCAAAGACCTAACGAACCAGCGTATCCTACCTCGTCAAGTACTAGGCTATACGACCAGAAAAATCAGCAGGATGCAGGACGTAATGCACACGTTGTATTTCAAGATACATTCAGCATCATTAATAGTCGCAGTAGCAGCCCCATAAGGGGTGATGACAATACAGTGCCAACAAGTCATTAATGTAACATATATTTTAACATGAATAAATCTTTTTTGATGTAAATTAAATTAATATTGGGGGTTGGCGAGCAGAGCGAGCAGGGGGGTACCTCCTAGTATATATATATGGGTCGTTTCACGTCAACTCACCTAACAAAAAAATAGAATTCGTCGAAAATTTGTGAAAATGTTCTATTTAATACCCAAAATATACAAAAAAAATTTTAGAGGTCCAGGTCAAAGGGGTCAGGATTTAAACGTGATGGAATTTTTCGAATTTTCCAAATTTTTTGCTGAATAAATATTTTAATGAATTTTTTCCTCAAAAACTATCAATTTATGTTAAAACTTAATAGAATACTTTTTCTTGGAAATTAGATGTAGAATTCACCTGAATTTTTGCAAAGTATAATATTCTGATTTTTATGCTTACTTGATCGATTTAAACATAAACATCAAAATTTTTTAAATGGATGATTTTGTGAAAAACTTATCGACATATTTTTGCGTATTGCGTATACCAGGCAATCACATGTATCTTGATAGATTTAAAAAATTTACTCTGTATACATCCGTGCATTTTGCATCAAAATGAAAATAAATGGTATGTCATACCTAAATATGCTCTGTAAAATCATTCATGATTTAAAAAAATAAAATAAATTATTTAATAAACCATATATGCTTCGTATTCAATTTTCAAAATTTTTTAAAAATTCATTTTAATTAAAATAATCTTTTGCAACGAGAAATTCTATGAAAAAAATTAATGTAATGTAAAAATTAATTTTAAGTTGATTTTGAATAAAAATTACTATTTATATTGAAAATTACTGCATATTGCTGAGTAAACATTTGATATATATATATAAATTAACTTTTCATATGCACATATATTAAATAGTATAAATTTTTATACGAAATCAAGTATATGTCACGGTCACAGTAAAAAACAGTGATTTTTTCAAAACGATTTGTAATTTTAACTAAAGAATTTTTCCGTGTATTTTATTATATTTATTTACATCATAGTAATATAAATATATTTTTTAATGACCACTACGATTTTTTCCAGTGTGAATCTCGTAGTAGATTATCTAAAATAGGTCTCACTTGACTTTCAAGTATTGTATTTACTTGGTACGCGACCGGTCAATTTTGTCGATGGGACCCAAGCAATATTTGCTTGGGTCTCAGGCAACTGTAACTTAACAGTTGATTGCCTGAGTCTATAAGGTACAAGTAATAGCACCCTCAAGCTAACTTTGCTTATTTTTATTTTCAGTGTATATATATTTATATATCAACTCGTGGAATTGAATACTAATAAAATAAAGTTTTAACATAACTCTAATTATTTAAATACTATAACAATTTATAAGATATTAATTATAATAATTATGTTCATTTTTTATGTACTCGATCCTCGACTTTAGCTGCTAGGCACAATAATCGTCCTTTTTTATTAATGAATGCTGAGCCTGACGTTGTAGTTGATAAGAATCAATCAAAAAACGCCATTTTTAACTGAAAAAGTTGACAATAACTTTAGAGGGCTATCGTTTTACCAATTTTCAATGAATTTTGGTAAACCTTTTTTTTTATTTTGCTTTGAGCCCTCTTCAATTAAGTGTAAGAAATTAAAAAAAATAACTAAAAATGACAGATTTATGCATTTTACCAAAAAATGCACTTTTTATGCACATGCATTTTTCTCAAAAAGGCTATCTTATTTTTCGCTAAAATTTTTTGGGCTGATAGAGGACTAAATTACTTATCTAATGGTACCTGTTTGATCCCGTATTTTTTTGTTTGGAGCGAGAAAATAATTCATAAATTTTATTGTTGAAAAATGGTTGTATATACGTTCAAGAGTTTTAAGCAATCTACATTCAAACGCTGTCGCATGCTTCGCTCATCATTTGTATACATTTGTATTTATGTATATACTATCAATAGTGATATATATATATATGTGTGTTTGTGTGTGTGTGCGTGTGTGTGTGTACATATATATGTAAATTCGTAATATAAAAATAAATATTTAAAATGGAAAAAAATAATTCTATTCGTGTATATCTATATTATGTATGTTTCGATGTACAAACAATAGGAGGCCAACTCGCGTAACCAAAACAGCATATTGGAACTGTTATATAGAAGTTAGTTATTCTTACGACTGATTTGAAAAGTACTTCTCAGGCTTGTGAAGAAGTAAACAAAACTGTGCAATTATAATGTCCGAAATTAACTCTTCTAAAAGAATTTCATGTCCCGATTTTTTTCAAATGCATAAGAAGATAGTTTATTATAAGAGCAGTAATTTACGTTTTACACCGTTGGAAGATTTAGCCATTAATTTGTCAAGACTTTATCTAGATTTAAAGATATTGCCATCTACTAATGTATCCACAAATTGATATGAACGCATATCAAAAATAATTTTAAGTGATCTTGAGACTACATCTGAAAATAAAATCACTGAACTTTTTAGTGCGAAAGATGATGATTTTATTCCAAAGACACCTGAACGAATAGAGGAATGAAACAGAGCATTAATACAGTTTTACCTGGATGCGTCTCACCGCTAAAAAGGAAAACTAATACCTGAAAATTTAAGGGAAAATTAAGTATCTAAAAAGGGAAAATCCTTAATTTCAGCTGTTTCTGCTACTGACAAAAGTAAATTAGAAGATGAGTACGGCATTTCAGTTTAATCAATAGAATCGGGCAACAGTTCCACTGAAAACTATCGGAATGAATTTGTCAAAAATTTTAAATTGGCTTTAGAAAAATGCTTTTCTATTTCGAAGAAAATAACACTTCTAATTCTACTACCTGCAAAATTAAGCAAAATAAAAATTTGCTCACTATTCCCGAATATAAGTGAATATATGATATGAATTTCGTAAAAAATAAAGGAGTTCATTCGGGGCCAGATTTATATATTGGTCATCACATATAATCAAAATCACATATATTTATTGGCAGAACAACTATACATGCACTGACTGAAGTGGAAGACAAGAAAAAAAAGTCATACGTCGTAAAGCTACACTTAAAACTAAAAATAATAAGCGCAAAAATAAGAAAAGTAGTCATACATAATTATTTGCTTAACGCATCCCAACAGTGAGAGGCAAGGGCATCTCACTCTAAAACGCACCTTGAAGGGAACAGAATCCTTCTACTTCCGAACGTATATACAAGCATTTTTAACAATAAAATTTATGAATTTTTTTCTCGCTTCAAACAAAAAAATACGGGATCAAACAGGTACCATTAGATAGATAATTTGGTCCTCTATCAGCCTAAAAAATTTCAGCAAAAAAAAAAAAGATGGCCTTTTTGAGAAAAATGCATGTGTATAAAAAGTGCATTTTTTGGTAAAATGCATATATCTCAGTTATTTTTTAGTTATTTTTTTTAATTTCTTGCACTTAATTAAAGAGGGCTCAAAACAGAATGAAAAAAAGGTTCACCAAAATTCATTAAAAATTGGTAAAACGATAGCCCTCTAAAGTTATTGTCAACTTTTTCAGTTTAAACATTTAGTTTCTGTATGCAATTTCAAATGTGCATATCTTATGCAATTTTGATATTTCAGCAAAAAAAAAATACGTGTCTCATTATTTTCAAAGTAGAATAACATACTCCATCAGTGTATTGATTGGTGACTTGAGTGTACACTCAATTCTCGCTATAACGAGCTTCGCTATAACGGGCGTTCGATAGAACGAGCATTTTTGTCTCGCTAAAGCGAGCAAAATGCTTCCCCTTCTTCCCCCACTACTCAATCTATTTTTCTTCATGTCCTGCTCGAAAATCCGACTTCCCTCCTTACATACGCGCAACGAAAGTCGATGTTCCCTCCCTATCGACGCGCATTAATGTACTATTTAAATAATATATGATTTCGTGTAATGTACTATTTGAATAATATATAATCTTTTACTATATCTATATTTTTATTATTATATATGTATGTTTATAATTATTTATTTTTATTTATATTATTTCTTTATGTTCATTTTAATTACATAACACCAATATAATGTGCTTAAAAAAAAAATTTATTCAGATATTATTAGTAAATTGACCGTATCAACATGAAAAAACAAAACATAATTAAAATAAAAAACTAACTACGAAAAAAAAAATTAATTCAACAGTTATAAAACAAAATTAAATGCTATTTTCATTGCTTTTAAAAAAAATGTCAAAAGCAACATTTCGAGCTTTTATCAGCGTTGCTCTTTCCGCACATGAAATTCAACCGATATAGTTATTGTTTATATTCGTTCAGTATGGTTTCGCTCATTATTCTTAGCATAGCATTTTTTGATTGGTGGGGGCCCCTCTCACGCTCGTAATAACGAGAGAAATTATTCCCGAGTTGCTCGTGATAGCAAAAATTGAGTGTATACAAGCTGTTCGATTTGAAATGGTATCAGCCACAAGATTGAAATTCATGAACGTAATTTCAGTATTGAGTATAACTTAGAACTCAAGTATTTTTACTTGGGTATCAGCAATTATTTTTATTAAGTCGGATTTAGGGTTGAAAAATGGTAGAAAATGAGTGTAAAATAAGTAGAAAATGGGTGTTATTAAATGAAAGAGTGAAAAATAAGAGTTATATTAGTAAGATATGGGGGGTCAACGACTAAATTTTTTAAAAAACTATAGTATATAAAACGATCTACATCTCTTTATATTATAAGTTTTCGCCTCTGTCATCGACGCTGCTGCCGTGTATAAGAATCGATCGTGGTCCCAGCTAGCTATAATATAGCTGAAATTGTGCTGAAATTTAGTTAAAATAGAAGTTATAAGTTAGCTAAAAGTTGGCTAAAATAGCTGAAAGTCGTATAAAAGTTAACTAAAAGGAAGGTCAAACTTAGCAGAATAGGATAAATTTATCTGAAAATTAGCTCAATTGATTCTTAAAGACAGTTTAATTATACAGAATTTGGATAAAAATTGACAAAACGTCAGTCAAAAATTAGCTGATTGAGTTACATTAAGATATGCACTTTTAACAGAAAATTTTTACTTTTGTCTAGAAACTAGTCAAGTGTAAACTCTAATAATATATTATAATTGAAGTCTATACTTGAAAAGAAAGAAAAAATTAAAAAGAATAGCTGAAGATGGAGAGGGTAAGAGAAAAATGAAGGAAAAAAGAATAGATAGTGAAAAAAAGATAATAATGCAAAATATAGTTAAACACAGATGAAGAGAGAAATACATATACTAGAGTCTAAATAAAACCGAAAACTGAGGCCCAAAAATAGTGCTTGTATATGATAACTACTCATCATATAGGACTCAATAAAAAATTGCTAATCTTATTACGGAAAAATGCGCAGATCCGTAGGATCCAAGAACTGTAGAAAAAGGTAATTTCACTTTAATATATAATAACAACTAATTGCAAAGAAACCAATAAAAAAAAACCTTATTACAAGAAAAATTACACACACCTAAAAAATGCACGAATCCTAAGAACTGGAGATTCGTAGAAGATGGTGGTAAATATCCTATATTATATTAAAGTGAAACCACTTTTTTCCAGTTCTCCGGTTCTCCGCATTTGTTAAATGTGTCTAATCTTTTAGTAATAAAAGTGGCAATTTTTTATTAGGCCCTAAATAATGAGTCCTCATTAGTCATAAGCATCTTTTTGGGCCATATTTTTTTGAGTCTTATATTTTTTTGGGCCCAATATTTTTTTAGTCTCTATATTTTTTTTGGCTTTATATTTTTTTGGGCCTTATATTTTCTTGCGCCCCATATTTTTTTGGGTCCAATATTTTTTTTAATTTATATTTCCTTGGGTTCTATAATTTTTTTATGTCCTATATTTTTTTAGCTCTATATTTTTCTGGGCCTTGTTTTTTGTAGGGCCCAATATTTTTTTAGTCTCTATATTTTTTTGGGCTTTATATTATTTCGGGCCTTATATTTTCTTGCGCCCTATATTTTTTTGGGCCCAATATTTTTTTCGTCTCTATTTTTTTTAGCCTTTATATTTTTTTGGGCCTTATATTTTCTTGCGCCCTATATTTTTTTGGGCCCTATATTTTTTTGGTCTCTATTTTTTTGGGCTTTATATTTTTTTGGACCTTATATTTTCTTGCACCCTATATTTTCTTGGACCCAATATTTTTTTATTTATATTTTCTTGGGTTCTATAATTTTTTTGGGTCCTATCTTTTATTTAGCTCTATATTTTTCTGGGTCTTATATATTTTTGGGCCCAATATTTTTTTGTTTCTATATTTTTTTGGGTCCTATTTAATTTTGGGCCCAATATTTTTTTGGTCTCTATATATTTTAGGCTTTGTATTTTTCGGGTCTTATAATTTTTTGGGCTCTATTTTTTTTGGGCCCAATATTTTTTCGATTCGTATATATTATTGGGCTCTATATTTTTTTAAGCCTAATATTTTTTCAAAATTAATATTTTTTTGGGTTTTATAATTTTTTTGGTTACTGTATTCTATATAGCTCTATTTTTCTGGGCCTTATATTATTCAGGCCCTATATTTATTCGAGTCCTATTTTCTTAGAGCCTCATATATTTTTTGGGCTTTATATTTTCTTGGGCTCTATAATTTTTTTGGCCCAATATTTTTTTGACCCTAATATTTATTTAATTCTTATAAATTCCTGTGCTCTATATTTTTAGGCCCAATATTTTGTTTTAATTTATATTTTCTATTTTACGTAAAGCTTCATTCGTACATATTTGTACCAATTAATCGATACTCATTTTTTCCTTGAATTTCAATTTTGTCATCTTAGTATTTTCTAATTTTTCTTCATATTATTTTGGTTTTTTTTCTCTAATTTTTATATAAGCTTCTTCCTTACGTAAAGCCTCATTCGAACGTATTTGTTCCAATTTATCAGTACTCATTGTTTCCTTGAATTGCCATTTTGTTATCTTAGTATTTTCTAATTCCTATTTATATTTATTTGGTTGTCCTTTTTTCATTTACATATAAGCTTTTTTCTTACGTAAAGTTTCTTGAACACGTCTTTGTTCTAATTCGTCATTACTTTTTTGTTTCTCGCATTTTTATAATAATGTCTTTTTCTGAAATTTTTTTATATTTATGTGATTGCTGTGTTACCATTTTCCTATTAACGGGATCTCCGAGCTGCAGCCATTGAGTTTTGTTTTTTTTATTTTATCGATATCTTTTTAAATTTATAAATTAAACAAATATACTGACTTGTCCACACTAAAGCTATATTAATACAATAATTTTTGTTGGAATAAAAAATTATTTGGACTTGTTATTTTTTTATGAGCTTGGATTGGAAATTAGATATCAAACTCGATAAACCTAACCTTAAAATACGATACATTGAAAGTTTTTATTATAACTTTATATGTATAATATTTTAGTGGATTTCTTGAGTTGTCCGCACTAGAGTTTAATCTTACAAATTTTTACTCTGTAGCAAAAGAACTCGATTAAACGCATCGTTTATTCATAAATTAGGATCGGAAATATTATTAGAAGGCGGGCAGCTTCGTCATGCTCTTAAGTCCTGTTACAAATAAAGCTTCTTTTTCATATATTTCTTTTGATTCTTTTTTTTCTTCATTTAATTTAATTTCATCTGTCTTAATTTCATCATCGATATAATTTAAGTGGATATCATCGGTTCCCAGTAATAATTATCTGGTTTTTAAAAATTTGTATCCGAAATATCATTGTCGATTTCCATCAATATTGTTTCATGATTCGAATTCTTTTGTTCACGATATATTTCCATGATCTTTTTTTGTTCTGCCAATAATTGCATTTGTGAGTTTTTTTCTAAGAGTTCAAGCTCAGCGAAATCTACATTTAATGGTATTCGATTTAGACGTTGCTCATGACAAAAACTCCTCCTTGTCATGTCCGGCGGATCGTCGTAATTAAGATTTGCATTATTATAATTCTGAAAAACTGGAAAAATTCTCATTTGTTGCGTTTTAAAAATTCTTGATAAACGTAATCGCATTTGATAAACATCATATCTTAAACAACATGGCCCTAAATTATAAAGTATTGCAATAGCGAAAACAATTGCAAAAACGCCACAATCATAATTATCTGTTTGTGATTGTACTGTTTCGAATACTATGCTCAATTCTGATTTGTTTAAAAATAATCTGTTTACATAAATCTTATGCTCATGATGTAGATATTTAAGATTTAAACTGTCATATATATATATATATATATATATATATATATATATATATAAATTACCTTATTATTATAATACACACAAATTAAGTGACCCTTTTCTAAATTTCCGGAAAATAATAACTGTATAAATTCTCCATCAATCAGTACTGATTTAACATATTGTGGTCTTTAAATTAGTGAAGTCAATTGCATATTGAAAATAAAAATTCTTTAGAGAAATTTAATTCATTTTTAATGAACTTTTTTCAAAAATATCCACAAAAGAATCGCTTTAATATTAACTAATTTAATTTACTGCCTTTTTACTTTAAAAGATAAAAAATAAAAGAAATTATGAAAAATGCTATGGATTCATTGTTATATGATAAATAAATAATAAAAAAATTTTTTAAAATAATATAACGGTAGATATAGGTTATATTCAGCAATTATATATATATATATATATATATATATATATATATATATATATATATATGGGACATTTCACCCCAACTGGAAGAGCAAAAAAAATGAAAATCGCTCAAACTCTAAGAATATATTCTGTTTGTTACCCAAAATGTGTAAAAAAATTTTCAGGGACTCAGATTGGAAGGATCAAGAGCAATAGATCCTTGAAATTTGGAAATTTTTCAAAATTTTTGGAAAAGTACCAAGTTTATGATTTTTTTTCTGATAATTTTGATGTTTTAGAGAAAAATTTATACAAATACTTCTTGTTGTAAATGAAGAGATTTTTTACAGACCTAAATTTTAAAGTTTTCTATTGGTTCTTACATGTTATACATAGTAATTAAAATTACTCATTGCTTGCAACTTCAGAAATTGCTTTTCGAGGGCTTATTTTCTTCTATTTTTTATGAACTTCGAAATAAATTTTTGATTGTGTAAGAAAAAGCAACCAATAAGAAATTATGACAGTTTGAAATATATATTTTCATGTATGATTTATTTTTCATATTGAATATAAATGTATATTTTCATGTATGATGAATTTTTATATTAAAAATAAATTATACATGAAAATATATATTTTAAACTGTCATAACTCCTTATTGATGGCTCTGACTTGCATGATCAAAAAGTCATTTTAAAGTTCATGTAAAATAGAAAAAAATAAGCCCGCGAAAAGAAATTTCTGAAGTGGCGAACAATGAGTAATTTTAATTACCATGTAATACATATAAGAACCAATAGAAAACTATAAAATTCAGGTCTGTGAAGAATCATGCTAACTCTGCTCTTCATTTACAACAAGAAGTATTCTTATGAATTCTCTCTAAAACATCAGGATTTTCAGAAAAAAAAATTATTAAGTTAGGACTTTTCCAAAAATTTTGAAAAATTTCCAAATTTCAAGGATCTATTGCTCTTGATCCTTCTAATCTAAATCCTTGAAAATTTGTTTACATATTTTGGGTAACAAAAAGCATATATTCTTAAAATTTCAGAGATTTTTATTTTTCTGCTCTTCCAGTTGGTGTGAAATGTCCCACATATATATATATGTATATATATTTAATTATTAAAAAAAGTTTGTTATAAAATGAACTAAAATGAAAATAATTTTGAGTTATATCTAATAATTGTATTCTTCAATTTATTTACAGTTATTTACGGATATTTGCAGTATCTACATTAAAAAAATATATTAATGATAATCAAAATCATTATTTATCTCCAGCCTAACGCTTTTTTACTGTTATTTACAGTTTTTAATATTTTATTATGATCATTTGTTTATTTACAGTATCATTCCACTTTTAAAAAATAATTTTTATACAAGGTGATAAAATATTTTACCATAAGATAATGTATATATATATATATATATATATATATATATATGTTGCATATCACAAAAAAATTTCAACATCAAAAGTAATTCTCTAATGTAAAGAATAAAAAATTAAATTAATATAATTTTGAAATTTTGATATGGGAATACTTTTTATACTTAACTTTGAATAATGGTAAATTTTTTAAATAACTTGTGGAATTGAATGCTTATTAAATTTAGTTTCAACATGAAGATAATTATTCATATTGGAAATGTATTTAATAAAATAATATAACTATTTATAAGTTATCACTTAAGAGGAGGTCACGTATCTCTGTCCTTTTCTAATCAAAGAAATGATTTTTTCACAAAAACTAATAACTTTAGCAAAAAATGAAGAGAAAGCCGCATCTTGTATCAAAAAAAGCAATATTTTCTTTGATTAGGAAAAATTAATTTTATTGCTTCGTTCTCAAGAAAACCTTGAAAAACCAAATTGTCCACCCTAACCTCTATGATTTAAGTTTTTCAAGGTTTTTTTGAAAACGAATTAATTAAATTAATTTTTTCTTATCAAAGAAAATATTGCTTTTTTTATTACGAGATGCGGCTTTCTCTTCATTTTTTGATAAAGTTATTAGTTTCTGTAAAAAACTCAATTTTTTGATTAGAAAAGGACAGAGATACGTGACCTCCTCTTAGTAATAATTTTTTAAACTTTTTATTCATAGTTTAAAATAATATTGAATATATGATTATCATTTTAATAGTTTTTACAAAATATTATGTAAATTTTATAAGTATAAATTATTTAAGGAAATGTAAAATGGACAGTACACTTGCGCCGATAAATATTGACTATATTTCTATTATGTTTCAAAATTTTGAATAAAGAGTTGCATTAACATATAGCATGTATCACGAAGATTATTCAGTTGAATTTTTCAATAAATCCATTCATTAGTTATTGAGGAGTTTGGGTTCCAATATTTTTTACTAGTATTTTTCCATTTGGAATCAGAAATCTAAATATCTTGAAAACTAATGATTAGAATAATTTGAAAATTTAAATAAATAAGCATCATGGTACATAATACAAGTTAATACATTCCTTTTATGAAAATTCAGCACTAGAATGGAAAGACAGTTAAATATGACAGTTTATTTTTATATCTTCTTATAGTGAAATATAGTCAAACTTTGGCAACAAATTCAACATAATGAAATAATTTTACTTTCAATGATCATATTGAATACAAATTTTAAGGTAACATCACAGAATATTATTTTTTCCGCATTTTTAATAAGTGTTTCGCAAATAATAAGTAAATTTTCTTTTGAAATGTTTACTTTTTCAGGGGAAATTTTACTTCTATCTAGACAGTTCATAAATATAATTTCATAATTATAAACATAATCAGAAAAATTTATTCATATTTCATATATTTTCCTATCTTTATAATTGACTATTAAAAGAAATTTAATATCGAATAAATGATTTTTTAAAATTGTATTTCATAAAATTTATGTTTAAATGATATTAAAAAAATATTTTTATATCATATAATGATAATTTTTCAAATGACGTAATTTGATGTATTCTAAAAATTAATATGTTTCTCTTATTAAAAATATTATTGCTTTAATGAAATTAATTTCAATATATTTAATTGTTAACAATTTTTATATAAATGACAATTCATTTGAATACAAACACATGTACAAATGAAAATGAAATTAAGGTAAATAAAATTTTAATATATTAAAATGTAATTTTAATATATTGAACTGTTAACAATTTTTATATAAATGACAATTCATTTAAATACTAACACGTGTACAAATAAAAATGTAATTAAGGTTAAATGTATGATATTTATAAAATATTGTTAACAAGTAACTTTTTAAATAATATATTTTCATGAAAACTAATTTAAATACTGTATTATCTGAATAATAACTGAATACAATTTGAATTTGATAAATTAAGTTATACAATTATAAATATATAATATTTATGTAACTGTTCATCAAATAAAATTATTATTTTTTAATATATATATTAAAAAAACAATTATTAAAATAGATTGTAGTTAAATAAAAATGTTTATTATAATAATTATAGTGTTGAAATTTATTTTGATGAAAATTTTATTCGATTGACATTTACAGTATTATTTTAACTATATTTGAAAAGTTACTCGTCATCAATGAAAAAATCATGACTCGTCATCAAGAATTTTCTAAAAATTATAATATTTATGATATGCAAACCTTGCTTGTGATACTTACACTTTGTAATATTTTTATCTCATTAAAATTTTATATTAGATGCAAAAAGGATTGTTAAGTAATTGCAAATAGTTATTTTATTATTCTGAAATATTCAAATTTAAAATAAACCAAAAATGTGTATTTTATTCTTATGGTTTTTTTATCTAAATTTCGTATTTCATATTCATAAAATACATTTGTGAAGATATTTTTATTAGAAATAAATACAAAATTTTTTTAAGCATGTTTCACGTGAAAATTAATTTCATAAATCAAATTCATGGTCATATATTAAGGTCTGGAAATTATAGTTGTTAATCAGTTTCCAGTTCTCAGTTTATTTATATCAATATCGTACTATCTTTGTTTTTCTTATTGAAGTAGAGTGAGAAATAGTCACTTGATGGAATAAATTATACGCTTTTTTTACTTTAAGCACATATATACATATATTTATATATCATGTTTCATCAAATTATTTTCAATTTTATTTAGTACTCAAAATTTACTTAAATTAATTTATTCTTATTTACTTAAAATTAGCCTTTAATACATAAAAATATAATAAAAGAAAATTCAACCGAGCGACGTTAGGAGTGAAAAACCTCAATATAATTAATACCTATTAACGTAAAACCCATCAAATTGTGTAACAATTTTCAACAGTTGATAAATATAATGTAAATCATATAATATATATATCAATTGTAAATTACTAATAATTAATTTAAAACTCAAAAGTAACTATTTTAAACGGAATATGGAAGATAAACATGTATCGTTTTATTCCTTAAATATCACGAATTAAAATATTAATTTATTAGTAGTTATGAAGTGTTATATATTATGTAAATAATTTTATATTAAATAATTTTTAATTTTAGTAACAGGAAAAGCCGCACGAAAAAATATTAATAATTAAATTTTCTGCGAAATATTGCCCTTGAATCAAGTAGGTGGAATATCAATCTTAGAACCAAAAAAAAGACACTAAGCATCGAAAATTTATGCTCTTACTTCATAATATAATAGTACCAACATGAGTCCCTAAAATTCAAGCTATAGTACTAATTGAAATTATATCGCCACTCTTTTTGCTTTCTCATAGAGAAAGCATTGTATTGGTAAAAAAAATTTTTTTCTATTTTTTCATTAATTTATACATATTTAGACTCAGGGAGTCGAAAAAAGTGGTTTCCAGAAAATGTCTGTGTGTGTGTGTGTGTGTGCGTGTGCGTGTGCGTGTGTGTGTGTGTGTGTGTATGTATTCAGTACGCCAATGAGATCTCGAGAACTACTCGATGGATTAGCTTCAAATTTTGCATGCAATTTATTTTTTTGTCTAACTGGGGGGGAAGCTATTGAAAATTGATCTTCTTAGCTCAGTTTTTTTTTCAGAGCCATTTAAGAATTTTAAAAAAATTTTGATTTTTCATTTTTTTGATATTTTACGTAAACTACTCGAAGAATTTTCTTGAAAATTTGTATGAACATTATTTGCGACTGCCAAAAGAAGAAAAACTTCTACCAACTGATTTTCTTAGCGCACTTTTAATTTTAGAGCATTTTGAAAATTTTGAAAAAAAATTTTTTTTTTTCATTTATTTTTTATTCTACGACAACCATTAGATAGATTTGCTCCTAAATTTGTATTCAAGTTATTCGCTATTGTCTAAAGGAAACAAGCTTTGGAACACTTATTTTCTTAGCGTAGTTTTAATTTTAGAACATTTTGAAAATTTTGGAAAAAATCTCTATTTTTCATTTTTTTTCTATTACACAAAAACCATTCGATAGATTTGCTCGAAAATTTTTATGGAAATCATTTGCAATGGCCTAAATAAAACAAGCTTTGAAAAACTTATTTTCTCAGTGCAGTTTTAATTTTAGAGTATTTTGAAAATTTTAAATAAAATTTTTCTAATTTTTTTTATATTTTACGTAAACTACTCGATGAAGGAGCTTCAAATTATGTATAGAAATTATTTACGATTGCCTAAATAAAATGAACTTTTGAAAACTAATTTTCTTCAATTTTCTTAGCGCACATTTAATTTTAGAGCATTTTGAAAATTTTGAAAAAATTTTTTATTTTTAATTTCTTTTCTATTGCACAAAAATCACTCGATAAACTTGCTCAAAAATTTTTATGCAAATTATTCACTATTATCTGAATAAATCAAGCTTTGGAAAACTTATTTTCTTAGCACAGTTTTAATTTTAGAGCATTTTGAAAATTTTGGAAAAAATGTTCATATTTCATTTTTTTTCTATTACACAAAAACCATTCGATAGATTTGCTCGAAAATTTTTATGGAAATCATTTGCAATGGCCTAAATAAAACAAGCTTTGAAAAACTTATTTTCTCAGTGCAATTTTAATTTTAGAGTATTTTGAAAATTTTAAATAAAATTTTTCTAATTTTTTTTATATTTTACGTAAACTACTCGATGAAGGAGCTTCAAATTATGTATAGAAATTATTTACGATTGCCTAAATAAAATGAACTTTTGAAAACTAATTTTCTTCAATTTTCTTAGCGCACATTTAATTTTAGAGCATTTTGAAAATTTTGAAAAAATTTTTTATTTTTAATTTCTTTTCTATTGCACAAAAATCACTCGATAAACTTGCTCAAAAATTTTTATGCAAATTATTCACTATTATCTGAATAAATCAAGCTTTGGAAAACTTATTTTCTTAGCACAGTTTTAATTTTAGAGCATTTTGAAAATTTTGGAAAAAATGTTCATATTTCATTTTTTTTATATTACACAAAAGCCGTTCGATAAATTTGCTCAAAAATTTTCATACAAATTATTTGTTATTGCTTAATTAAAGCAAGCTTGGAAAAACTTATTTTATTAGCGCAATTTTAATTTTAGAGCATTTTGTAAATTTTGAATAGAATTTTACTTATTTTTTGGTATTTTACGTAAACTACTCGATGAAGTAGCTTAAAATTATGTATAGAAATTATTTACGATTGCCTAAATAAAATGAACTTTTGAAAACTGGTTTTCTTAGCGTAGTTGTAACGTTAAAGCGTTTTGAAAATTTTAAAACAATGTTTATTTTTCAATTATTTGGTATTTTTTGTAAACTATTCGATGAAAATGTTCCAAAATTTGTATGCAAGTTATTGGTTATAGTGTTAAGAAGACAAGCTTGGGAAAATTAATTTTATAAACGCATTTTTAATTTTAGAGCATCATAAAATCACATTATGCAAATGGCAAAATTAAGAAAGAGTAAAATTCATATAGTTTTCGTAGGTATTAAGACAGCCTCCAATACAGAGGATAGGGACATTTATATTAAAATCGTATTCAAATTACTCTAACTCAATGTGCTCTATGAGAAAGCATTGTGCCAAAGCACTTGGCAGCGTTTTTTAAGTACCTTAGTACATAAATTAGATATACTTGATTTAGAACCTATTTTAACAATACTTTCCTTTCCCCGTACAGTTGTTAGTCCTAGTAAACGTCAAATACTGTTTTCGATTATTTCATGGTTCGTGATTGAAACACGTGATCAAAGAGAATGAATTCCTATCATATTTTTTCATTGATTCAAATGCAATATAGTAGAACAAATACTTAATTCATCATGATATAATTTGTATTTAAACAATTTTCATGCACATTGTAACTTCAATTATTCTTTTTTATAAAAATATAAAAATTTAATTCAGTACAAAACTACAATATCCAAATTTATAAGTTGCGGCAATTCTTTTTTATTTTAAAATTGGTTAATTTATGGGTATATCTCTGGAACTTTTCACTTTTTGGAAACAGGGTTTTATAGAAATTTGAAAGCTTACAATTCAAGTTCCTAAGATGGCACAAGCTTTGACCAGTGCTTAAAATTTTTGTTTTAAAGAGTAGAATATGTACTCGAACTTTGTTGTCAATTGAAAATTAGTTACTCACGATATACAATTTTATACGTCAAAAATGATGCATTTTCCATAATTTTCTACACATGTTTCTTACGATTTATAAAAAGTAACTAACTTTCAATCGTATTTTAATTTTTACATCATAATTTACATAATAAAAACGACAATTTAAGATCATACCGATAGATGTGCCATGCTTTATCAATTAGTTTCACCATTTTTAAGATATGTGTACTTTTTGCATGGATAATTACACGGTCCTTAAAAATGTTGAAACTTATTAATAAAGCATAGCACATCTATCGGTGTGATCTTAAATTGTCGTTTTTATTATGTAAATTGTGATGTAAAAATTAAAATACGATTGAAAGGAAGTTACTTTTTATACATCGTAAGAAACACGTGTAGAAAATTATGAAAAATGCATAATTTTTGACGTATAAAATTGTATATCGTTAGTAAATATTTTTCAATTGACACCAAAGTTTTAGTACATATTCTATTTCTTAAAACGGAAATTTTAAGCACTGGTCAAAGCCTGTGCCATCTTAGGAACTTGAATTATAAACTTTTAAATTTCTATAAAACCCTGTTCCTAAAAAGTGAGAAGTTCCAGAGATATACCCTTATACATAATAATATAATATATGAAAATTCAACCGAGCGACGTTAGGAGCGAGGTATTTTTTGCTAGTTTCAATTATAATAATATTTAAAATTCACTGAAGAGTAAATTAACTTTTAAATATTGAATTTAAATATACGTTATTGTGTATGTGAACAAATATTAAAGAAAAACTTGAGTTTATTACGCATACAATTTAAGGACAAGTTTGAATGCGTCATATATGATAGTACATGTTCTTTTTTCATGTAGTTCTGTTCCAGTACATGTATATAATTAACTTCACCAATTTTCAATAAAGAGCAAATATATGTAGTTTAATATTTGAAATAAAAGTATCAAAAACAATAACAAAAAATAAATTTCAAACATAGATTTACTTTATACTAAAAATCAGTAAAACTAAATAATATAAAGTGATAGAATAGAATTAGGAATATTGAAATAGTACATTACATAACGGGTATGGAAAGGCTTTATTTACGAAACGAGAAGTTTACGGCCTGAGCCAAAGATGAGGGTCGTAACGAGTTTCGTAAAAAAGCCTTTCCATACTAGTTACGTAGTGTATTTTTCGCCGTGAGAGCCAAAATAGAGCAACGAAGTTGCGATTTTAGGGTTAGAATGGCGAAAAAAATAGATAACTTAAGCTTTGTTTCCGAAAATATTACACATTAAATAGTGTATTTTCTACCTAAGGAAAAAAAGTAAAGAATGTCCTGAATCGTATGTAAATTCCCAAGTAGAAAAAAGCCTGGATTATGATGTATTTCATGGTTTGAAACCATATAATGGCCACAAACCCAGTCTTATTTCGACGGAATATGGACAGCTTATGGACTTAACAAGAAATACAAATTTATAATTTTGAAAAGATAATTAAAATTTTGGAATGATCATTAAGGATTATTAGGAAATGATTCATTTCAGTGAATTATCATCATATGTTATTTATTTTCATAAATTATTTATCTCATAAATTATTTATCTCATAAATTATTTTTCATTAACTTTTTATTTTTATAATTAACAATAACATATTTAAGTTTTATTTATAAAGTTATAGTTAATCTTCTGACATTATTTACAATTAATAACAATTACTTCTTAGTATATCACTCAAATAGGCAAAGGTTATAATAAACAATACAAACTTTATAGGTTATAATTTATGTTAAAGATAAATTTTCTATTAATATAAATTAATGAGATATAAGTATTATTTAATATTAATTGTAGTTATACTTAAATAAAATATCAATTAATTAAGAACTTAAGGTATCAGGCCCAAATTTAAAAGAGCAAATATATGTTGTTTAATAGTTGAAATAAAAGTAGTAAAAAAAAAAAAAAAAAAAATTAATTTTAAACATAGATTTACTTTATATTAAAAATCAGTGAAACTAAATAATATAATGTAATAGAATAGAACCAGGAGCATTGAAAAAAAAAATAAACTTAAGATCTGTTTCCAAGAATATTTCCCATTAAATAGTATATTTTTTACTTGAGGAAAAAAAGTAAAGAATGTTTCAAATCATATGTAAATTGTAAGGCACAATTCATGAAAGTCGAAAATTAAGCTCGACTTTATAAGTGACCTCGAGTATCACATATAATATCGAATTAACTTGAGTATCGTTTAGATAATGAATTCAGTAGGTATCGGACAATAAAATTTTAAAACGTGTAACGAGTTACAGTTACATGTAACGTGTAATGTGTAACGTATAATATAATTGAAAAAATTATAATTATTATATATAATTGAATTTTTCTTTCTTGTGCAAAAATATTTATAATGAAAATATCTATTGCGTTCAACCTTCAATTTCCAGATACATCAATTAATACTTGAGTAAATAACAAAAAACTTAATTAAACAAGGATAGCGAATCCGGTCTGCTCTTAATAGTCAATTATCAAGATAGGAAAATATATGAAATATGGATAAATTTTTCTGGTTATGTCTATAATTGTGATATAAATATAATCTGTCTAGATGACAGTAAAATTTCCCATTAAAAAAAAATTTCAGAGAAAATTTACTTATGATTTGTAAGACATTTATTAAGAATGCGGGATATGAATAATATTCTTTAATATCACTCTAAAACTTGTATTAAATGTAATAATTGAAAATTACTTTTATCAAATGAAATGATTATTTATTCAATATATTATTCTTACATGTATATTACACAAATAATAATTACAACAGATTATAGTTAAATAAAAATTTTTATTTTAATAATCATAGCGTTCAAATTTATTTTAATGTAAATGTTATTCGATTGACATTTTCAGTTGTGTTTTAATACAATTACAACTATATTTAAAATTTACTTGTCATCAATAAAAAAATATTTAAATTGTTTGAATAATAATTCTTTATTAATATTAAAAATTCATACATGAATAATAATATCAATGATATGCAAATAAAAGAACAAATATAAAATTGAATATAATATAACCTTACTTGTGATACATATACTTCGCAATATTTATATTTCATTAATAAATTACATCTGATGCAAAAAGAATTGTAGGGTGATTGCAAATAGTCATTTTATTATTTTGAAATATTAAAATTTTCAAATAACCAAAATATTTTATTTTAATCTTATAATTATTTATTTAAATTCACTATTTCGTATGTATAAAATACATATGTGAAGATATTATAATTAGAAATAAACACGAAATTTTTTTTTAAGCATGTTTCACGTAAAACGGTTATTTTTTATTTCATCCTCCAAATTCATGGTCATTTATTAAGGTCAAGAATCTAAACATAAGAGCCGTTCTTCAATGATATTACACATTACACGTAACGCGTTTAAAAATTTTGTTGTCCGATGTCTACTGAATTCATTATCTAAACGATACTCAAGTTCGAAATTATATGTGATACTCACGGTCACCTATGAAGTTGAGCTTTATTTTCGACTTTTATGAATTCTACTTTACAACCCTGGTAGAAAGTTTAGCATAAAATATGGCGTGTCAAATTTCACCATAAGTTGGCCATAATATGGACTTATTCTAATGTGTAATTTGTGTGTACCATTATAACAAACTTGTATTTATGGTATAACAAGTTTACTTTTAATTGTGAACTTTCTCTACTCTTCTTTATTATTTTTTTATTCACGATTCTTCAGATTTTTATTAAAAATGAATTTTTTTTTTTCATTATAACCTAATTTTTTGATATAACTTTATGTTCGGCATCTTAACCTTTTAAGGACGGAACTGGTCAATAATTCGACCACTCAAGTATCATAATATTTTTGAGTGATTTTGAGGATAATATTATGTTAAAACACTCAAAAATATTATGATACTTGAGTGGTCGAAATATCGACCAGTCCCGTCCTTAAAAGGTTAACCTAACCATAAACTTTAAGAATAGACGCGCTAATGTGGTTTTTAAGTTTTTTTAGTTAGTTGAAAAGCTCCAGTTTCATTCTGAGTCTATGTTAAATAAAATGTTTCGTAATACGTGTTGGATTATTTTTTTTTTAAACTGATGGTACTCAAAGCTATGATTCTTTGTATATTGCTTTAAAATATCTTCCTTCAACATAGTATCAATGCATATAAATGTAATTTATATTGTATTGTTATTTTGTTTGAAAAAGTTGGTAAGCGATTTTATATTTGATTTAGTCTATGATGAGTCCTTTCACATGATACGTACCAGACTACTTCTTTTTAAACTATAAAATTCAATGTTGTTTTATTATACAACCTAGATTACATTGATTTGCATTAACATTATGTTACAGTAAGACATTTTAAAATTATTTGCAAAATTTTAGAACTTTAAGTGCCATAATTTTAAAACGGATAGTCCATCATGTGTATTATTAAATATTTTATTTGTCGCTAGAGCAAAAATAATACTTGCCGCCAACTTTTTTGAAGTAAAATTACAATACAACCTACATTACATGGATCTGTATTGATATTATAATAGACAGAATATTCTAAACTTATTTACAAAGTCTATGAATAATTTTAAAATATCTCATCTAATGCTTGAAATTCTTTTGATTAGGCATAAATGTGATTTTTTCAATTTGGTGGTTGTTATAAGCTTTCTCAGTTAATTTTCAACAAATTGACTTCAAAATTTGCAGAGATCTTCTACTTACACATTTTTATTTATTTGTATAAAAAAATAACAGTGATGGAATTTTGATAAGTTCTAGTGAAGTTGAAATAAATTAAGTACATAAAATTCACAAAAATATCTACTTTTTCCAATGTTTTCAAATTTTTAAACCAAACTTTTAAATTCTTTTTCTTTTTTTTTTAATAAAAATGTTATTTTGTAAATATATATAAATTAAAGATCTCTGGAAATTTTGAAGTCATTTCGTTGAAAATTGGCTGAGAAAGCTTGCAGTGATCAGCAAAATTAAGTGTTCAAATAAAGAAAAGGATTTTTATTATTTGATGAGATTACTTAAAATAATTCATGGGCCAAAGTCTTGTCTATTGTATATCTAAGGTAAAAAAACTTTTTTCAAATAATATTATTAAAAAAAAATTATTATGACCTTTAGACGTGATTGATAGATGGATATAGATATTTATTTATTTTGCAAAAAGAGTACAAAAAGGCGTGTAATACATCAAACAATAAATAATAATTCTGTATAAAGTATTGCACATAATAAGATAAGATATCACAGTCAAATATTAAAATTAATATATAATACTGTATCAGTAAGTCACCATATAAAAGCGATATCACAGACTATTCTAAATACACGCAGAAAGCAAGAAAACATGAATTACAATAAAAACAGTCTTAAATATCTATCAGTCATAGAGTTAAAATCAAATAACATCATATAAAAGATGAATCACTGTAATGATACCAAATAAAAATGAAATTGGACAATGCTTAAACAAAGTTAAAATAAATAAAAAAAAAAATGAATAATTAAAATTCAAAAAATAAAAACTTGATACCGAAGATGTCATGACTTCTAATAAAAAACATAACCACTCATTCTTTCTGCATTCATTCATCAATCATTCACCCTAGTAAATATATTCACACCTTAAATCTATATATGATACAAAACAAAATAAATTAACATAAAAATTGAAATACTTAAAATTAAGTTCATTCAAGGTCGAGTAAGTACCTCCTCAAAGCCGACTTAAGCCTATTGAGCAATGGAAGATTTTTATATCAGCAGGCAGGGAGTTCCAAAAATGCGCACCTTGAACTTGAAATGAATTTCTTCCAGTCTCAGTACGCATGAAGAGCACTACAAAATTCTTAATCTCTCCCCTAGTGGCTACCCTAGGTACATATCTAGTGAAGAGACTCACTAGGTTCTCGGGAGTATTCATGCACACGATTTTGTACATAAGTACATCCATAAAATATTGTCTCCTTAAATCAGTGTGCAGCCAACCAAGCGCAGCTCTATAAGGAGAGATACGATCGCCAATTCCTACGCCTAATACATATTTTACACATGAATTTTGCAGTCTTTGTAATCGTCTTGTCAACCCCTGCGAAGCATCGTGCAGAACTACTGAGCAGTAGTCAAGGTGCGGAAACAGCAAGGCAGCTGTAAGCTGTTCACACAGGGCATCAGTGGTGTACCAACGAAAGAACTGCAAACTATACATTATCTTATTAAATTTTTTAGTCACTATATTATGCGGCTTCCATGACAATTTGGCGTCGAGCACAACACCAAGGCTCGTAACGGTATCAGAGTAAGATATGTCGATAATACCCTCAAACTCAATCCTTTTTGGCTCACCAGCATAAAAGTCATTAATAAATCGATTACTGCCAAAAATGATCGCCTTCGTTTTGCTTGCATTTAATGTTAGAGAAGCATCGACAGCCCACCCCGACATCGCTCTGGCCGCCCTCTGCATAATACGAATACCTTCATTCATATGTTCATAAGGGACCTGAGTATAAATTTGTTGGTCATCAGCATATAATATGTGCTCGACGAAACAGGGATCGAGCGTGTCACGTATGTTATTAATATAAAGGCAAAACAACAGAGGCCCCAGCACTGAACCCTGTGGAACACCTAGATTGGTTGTTAGCCAACCCGAATCCTCTTTTAAATGTGTAAAAACCATTTGTTTCCTACCCGATGAAAAGGAACTGATCCACTCGGGTGCAGCCCTGGAAAACCCCATCGATCTAAGCCTCGCAAGCAATTTGGAGGGGAAGATTATGTCGAATGCCTCATTAAAGTCAAATAGAAGTGGTAACGTGGAAAGTTTCTTGTCAAGACCTGATCTTATGTCGTCTGTAACTTTAAGTATGGCAGTCTGCGTAGAAAGGTGCTCTCTAAAGTCAGTCTGCAAAAAATCAAGTATGTCATAATGTACTCTTGCAGTTGGTCTAGGCAATCTTCTCGAGAACCTTTCAATAATATTGCTATGGGCCTAAAATCTTTAGGTATTTTAGGTGCAGGGCACTTATTTAACGGTACAATGTGTGCACGCTTTCAAAGGTAAGGGTAGACCCCCGCGCAAAAGAGGAATTGAACAGAGCCATAAGATGCTCTCCAATAACCGGTAGTACTTCAAGTATCACACTCTGCGGGATGCCATCCTCGCCACAAGTCTGTGATGAAATATGCGAAATCGCAAGGATAACGTCATTAATATTAATTGGTTTAAAGGTAAAGCCACTTTCACTACACTCAGGAAGAATCCTTTTACGTTCCGCAGTATCATCGTGTGGCCAGACTGACACCCCTACAGAATGTGCATTAAGCTCATCTGGAGTGAATCCATTTAAGTCACCTTGAGGTCTGGACAAGAGTCCCAGGTCTTTTAACTCCTTTCAGATATTACCTCTAGCAAGAGCATCAAACAGTCTATTATAATAATAATTTGGCTTGTTCCGTCTGTTCGTCTATTGTTTTACGCTGTTGCAAAAATTCGGAGAGATATCGCTCCTGTTTCATCCGTTTGAATCTCCGTGGGTGGAATCTCTCTTGTGCCGCATCTGCGACAACTCTTTGTCTATCCAAGAAAATTTATCTTCACGAATTTTAAGTGTTTTTAGTGGTGCCAGATTTTGTATTGCTGCCGTAAGGTTGTTACAGAGGCAGCCAAATGCAGATTCCGGGTAAACTGTACCAACTGTAAATAGCATCCAATCACAGCAAGCCAAACTCTGTACCAATAAGTTTGGGCAGATATCTTTATAATTCCTATACTTAATTATTTTTTTATCTGTCTTGATATGATTACAAAAAATACATACAATAATTAAGTTGTGCCGACTGTGAAAATTCGCCGGTAAGTAGCGTGCATCAAGTACTGTGTCATTATCGTCCACAAGAATCAGATCAATTCACGTGTGAGACGTCGGAGTGTAATGCGTAGCACCGTGCTGAACCAACTGTAACAAAAGCCCAGCCAAAAATTTATTAATAAATTTTGCAACACTGCTCTCGCGCATTCAGATCTCCTATTATAATTTTATGAAAGTATTAAGGGACAAAATTTCTTAAGGTCTCATAAAAGGCAACTCCTCCACCATGCAAGTTTCTGTCCTGACTGAATACTTTATACCCCTTGATCCGAATGACGTCATCCGAAACAGACGGACCCAGCCCGGCCTCAGCCACTCCAAATATGTCGCAAGAAGGACCATCACTTAGAAACTCACGTACCTGCCCAATGTGAGCCCTGAGCGAAGTCACATTCAGAAAGTACGCTTGCAGTTCACCCCTCCTCCCTGTACAACCCGCCGAGGAGGCCATGCGCAGTCATTGGGAAGAGGCCACACTCAACGTTACTCCATTATTTGTATTTAATAATTGATTTGTCGATATATTTCGTTGATGATCAAAAGCTTCATTATTATCATATTTATTATTATTGCACTTAAGAGGAGGTCGAGTATATCTATCCTTTTCTAATCAAAGAATTGATTTTTTCACAAAAATTAATAATTGTAGCAAAAAATAAGAAGAAAGCCCCATCTTGTATAATAAAAATCAGGATTCTCTTTTATGAGGAAAAATTATTTTTATCGCTTCGTTTTTAAGAAAACCTTGAAAAACTGAATTGTCCATCCTAACCTCTATTTTTTAAGTTTTTCAAGGTTTTCTTCAAAACGAATCGATAAAAATAATTTTTCCTCATCAAAGAAAATCTTGCTTTTTATTTTACGAAATGGGGCTATCTCCTTATTTTTTGCTACAATTATTAGTTTTTGCAAAAAAATTAATTCTTTGATTAGAAAAGGACAGAGATATACGACCTGCTCTTAAGAGGATATCGTAGTTCTGCTCCTTCTAATAATATTTTTATTCAAAGTTCATGAGTAAACAGTACGTCAAATCAAATTCTTTCACTTCAGTAAGAAAATTTGTAAGATTAATCCTTAGCGCGGACAAGTCAAGAAATTCACCAAAATAATATACATAAAAAGTTATAAACAAATTTTCGATGTATACTATTTTGAGGTTAGGTTCATCGAGCTTGATATCTAATTTTCATTCAAAGTTCATAAAAAAATATGAAGCTAAATTGAATTTTTAATTTAACAAAAATTATTGTATTAATATAGTTTTAGCGCGGACAAGTAATTACATTTGTCCAAATATTGAATTTAAAAAGATATCAGTAAGATAAAAAAAGCAAAAATCGATTCGAACAACTACGACATCCCGTTATTATTCGATGGAGTTTCAGAATTTTTATTAATTACATTCACACCGTCTTCTAATTTCTTACTATCTGTCAATAAATTATCTGAGTCATTTTCGTTAAAAAAATTGTGTGCTCTCTACCCTCTTTCTCTCCTCACCAGAATTTTGCCATGTCTGTGCCAAACAAATTTAAAGCCTTTTTCTTTGGCATACTTTTTTAATTTTTTAGAATTAACATATTTTTCTTAAGGGAAAAATTCATTAATGAATATCAAGTCGTGGCGTTTGATGGCTGGAAGACTGCCAAAGAGAAAGTGATTAAGATCCGCTGTCGGAAAACCTGTGAATTGTCGTTTAGCTTCAAACACTCTTTGCACCAGGTCCTCCTCAGAAAGTTTAACCAACAATAAGAACGAGCCCCTCGGGTCGCCACTGATCCTACGATTTGCAGACACCCCGTTTACATCATCATGTTTAGCGATTTTCTTAACTGAAACTATATTCATACGCTTAATTGTTGAAAGAATTGTAATAAGAACGGCAGAGGCGTAATTATTCGGCTCAACATTAACTGTTAAACAGTCAAACTAGCCAGAGATCACCAATATACCACTCCCAGAACCACACTCCGTCTCAACTTGACGAGGTGCCTCATCACTAATTACAGTATGAGTATGTGGTGTTTGTGTCATTTCTACAAATTTAGATGTGTGTAATGTATGCTACCCGGTCGTAAGGTCAAAGAAACCCCTGACCACTCCGTGAAACTCGTTGTTAAGAAAAGTTTGAATATTGTCAAATTTACTACTAATAGTTTTATTTTACGTTTCAATTATATTATTTAGAGTAGATAAGAAATTCCTTTCCGAAGTGACTATAATTTCTATAAGTTTGCGATTTCCCTCTAACAATTGCATCTGCTCAATTCCTAATTTTGTAATAAATTCATTTTGTGTTTCCTATAATACTCGCGGCTAGAGGGTGCACTATAATAAATTCATAGTGCGCCCTCTAGAGCAGATACAGCTGCCTGCAATGAGGAAGAATCCAAGTCATCTCAGACTACATCAAAATTATTTTCCTTAAAATTATCATTATTATTATTATTACTCGCCACCTCTTAATTACTTATCAGATAAATGTATACTTAACATACTTCTACCTTCATCCGCCGTGGCATCGCTGTTGTTGGTCAAAGTTTGCGATGACAAAGTAGTTTTCACTCTTTCAGGCTGCTCCTGAGAGGTGTTGGCAGGTGCCAGTTTCGAGTCAGTTCTTGATGATATGAAGGCACTGATGGGCTGATTAGAAACAGCTTTGAGTGCGGCCTTTTAAAATCCATTGGCCTTGATGCTTTCGCCGGCAGATTACGTTAAATTATTTTTTTTTTTTTTCATGCACCTTTTACATTTATATTTTGTGCCGTTTTCCATTTTTGAACGAGTCATGCATTTTGCATGACAGCGCTGCCGGCACGTGAAATACAAATGAAGCTTTGCCATGCCCCATTTATCATTAGTGGATAACTTACAGATCGCACAACTGTCCATAACTCCGACCTCTTGTCTACATTACAGAAATTAAAACTAACCTCCTTATAGGGTAAGGTAGACTTATATCTTATTGGTCGGAGAGTAGATTAAAAAATTAGCTATCAGGATCTCTGCTTGCAGATGAAAATTGCCTTCCAACTAACCTCAAAATTATAATAATTCTAACCTCCAAAGTTCAGCGTCTTGATGTAAATTACAAGATAAAATGCAAGGACCGCTGATAAAACTGATGATTTATAGCTGAAACGGTACCTTACAAATGAAGTGTGCAAGAATCTGTAAGAAAAACGCCCTAGGGCACAAAAATGCAGTACTAGAACAAAAATAATAAGATTGAAAAATAAATCGTGTTTAACTACTTACAGATGGAGAGAGATGGGATTTTTTTATTTTTATTTTAGGCTTAAATTTGGGCCTGATACCTTAAGTTCTTAATTAATTGATATTTTATATGAGTGTAACTACAACTAATATTAAATAATACCAATATTTCATTAATTTATATTAATACAAAATTTATTTTTAACATAAATTATAACCTATAAAGGTTTTATTGCTTATTATAACCTTTGCCTATTTGAGTGATATACTAAGAAGTAATTGTTATTAATTGTAAATAATGTCAGAAGATTAACTATAACTTTATAAATAAAACTTAAATATGTTATTGTTAATTATAAAAATAAAAAGTTAATGAAAAATAATTTATGAGATAAATAATTTATGAAAATAAATAACATATGATGATAATTCATTGAAATCAATCATTTTCTAATAATCCTTAATTATCATTCCAAAATTTTAATCATCTTTTTAAAATTATAAATTTGTATTTCTTGTTAAGTCCATAAGCTGGCCATATTCCGTCGAAATAAGACTGGGTTTGTGGCCATCATATTGTTTCAAACCATAAAATACACCATAATGACACCATAAATCTAGGCTTTTTTCTACCTGGGAATTTACATACGATTTAGGATATTCTTTACTTTTTTTCCTTAGGTAGAAAATACACTATTTAATGTGTAATATTTTCGGAAACAAAGCTTAAGTTTTCTATTTTATTTAATGTTCCTACTCTCCTGAAAATGATTACTGAACTCATTAGATGCAATATTTTACGACACTTTTTGCCTCATGTTTTATATCAGTTTTCGTATCGCTTTATCGAGCCAAAAGTGACGCAACTTTTGGCGCAACTTTACCAAAAATATAATATAAAATAAATTATCAATATTTTAATTTTAATTTTATTCTACATAATTTAAAAGATGTTAAAATACAGAATGAAAAATAGTTAGAGCATGATTTAATTGTCTATGTTTAAGGAATTAATTTGAAAAAAATCTTTGAAATAAATAGAAAACCTTCATCTAAATTATTAAAGGAGTGTTAATAAAATAAAAACATAATTGAAAATTAAGAAGTTCAATTTTTTATGATAGAATGTGTATGTGTGTAGGCGCGTATGTGTGTGTATTTGTATACATGTGCATGTGTTTTTCCGCCACACTTTTAGAGATGTGTTTTTTTTTCGTAGTCAATTACACAGCTGTGATTGTTTTCGTAGCCACTTTCAAATAAGGCTTCCTGAAAAATTTCGTAGATATTTCAAGAATATTGCTTTGCGAAATTTTTGATTTCTCAGCCAACTCGAAATATTGTCGAAACATTTCACTGGATTCTTTTATGAAAGATTTTGTAAAGCTTTATGTAATATTTCATATCGACCATAAGTGGATCAGCATCTGAAATATTTATGAAACTTTTTATTAAACTTTTCAGAAATATTTCAATGAAATACTGTCAAAAAATTTGAAATAAGGCTTACTGGAATATTTCATAAATTTTTCAACAATATTTTATTATATTTATCTCCTGAAGCCCACTCAAAATTTTGTTAAAACTTTTTACTAAAATCTTTTATGAAAGATTCTGTAAAGCTTTGCGGAATATTTCACATTCCACATAGCAAGAAAATTTCAGTGAAATGTTTTAAAAAATAGTTTCATAAATATTTCTGAAATATTTAAAAGCAAGATATTTAATTTAATTTTTTAATCTTATGATAAAACCTTTAAGAAACATTTCATGAAATATTTATCGAAATTCATTAAAACATTTCATAAAAATCTTTTATAAAATGTTTCTAAAAATTTACTAAAGATTTCACATCTGTCACTTTTAAATCGAATACTGAAATATTTATAAAATATTTTATCAAGCTTTCAAGGAACTTTTTACTGAAATATTTGCATCAAAGTTTCAATTAAAAAATCCCGAAATATTACATAAAGAGTACCCCTCGTTAAGATAGGTAAAATGCCCTCCCTCATATATTTTAAAACTAATATTTTTTCTTGTTTTTATAGTAATTAAGATTAGGTTTTGTTATATTTATAGTTTCCTAACACATACCCTAACCTCAACATAACCTAAAAATCACTTTTTTTATAAAATTTTTTTTTTATCTGGAAGGATGAATGATATTAATCCCGCGAAAAACATATGACTAGGTCTTAGCACTCTCTTCAACTGTGATTTTTTGCGAGTCCTCGAAAGCAGTTTTTCTAACCTAAAAATAACATTTAAATCATAAAATCTCCGTAACTTTGCTCAGGGAGGGGCTACAAGTAATTTTCTGGGCTTAAAATTTGTATTTTTAAAAAACAAATAAAGTTTATGATGACCAAAAATTCGATTCTGGCATGGCGCCATGGCGAAAAACTCGAAAAACCATTTTTTCATAGGTTTTATGTCGGTTATTGGTCTCTAGCAACTCACAAATCATTTTTAAAGATAAAAAAATAGCTTCATTGGATTCTACGTGAAAAAATACATTGAAAATATGCATAATAACTTTAGGAATACTTGAATGCTGTTACAAAACAATTAAAAAAATAAAATAATTCTAAAATTATTACATAGCTACTTTGCGTCGTTGCTGCATTTTATGTTTTTATGACCTTGGTCATCTCTTTAGAGTCTCAAAGCTACTATTCAATGTACCCATAGGCAAATTATGTCCACTACACCCGAAAAACAGAGACAAATACTAGACAGATAACGTTAACTCCTATATATACATATATATATATGTGGAATAACTTGCTATCCCTCATATATACATAAGGAATAGTGAGTTGTTCTTAGGAAACGCAAATTATTTTTCTTATACATAGATAAAAAACCAATGTTTATCTATTCCTGTAACTATTCTTTTTAGTGTTCTTTTTTAGCTTGTATGAGACCTAACATGTTTTCTGTCCTCCATAAATCACGAACTCGGTAGATTTGAACAATTAAATGATTCTAATTAGGTTCCAAATTTAAAAATTAAAAGATCATCATCTCTTTAGAGTCATAAAGCTACTATTCGATGTATTTACAGCCAAATTACGCCTATTGCACGCTAAAATAAGATTTTTAAACATAACTGAAGTAACGGTCGTATCATCTGTCTTTTTGCATTATAGTAGACTCTGGATACAAGAGAATCAACGGGCCTTCAGGAGAGAAATTTTCTTGAAAATTCTTTCATACAAAAAGTCCCCAACACGCTTGAGTCAAGAGTGATACCCACACCTACTGTTTTGTTGTGTGAGTTGTATCCAACATGCGTGTATATTCTGTTTCTCTCACTTTCACAGTGGTGGGATAACGCAAATACTTAGGCTCACGCCCATATTTAGAAGAAAAGAGCTCGAAATCTCTTATATCGCAATCTCTTGTATCGAGAGATCACTAAATCATTAGAGAGACAAAGACGGAATAAGGTTTTAGTAACAATCGTGTTGGGTCTATAAATTCGAGCCTGAAAGTACACTACTATGTAAGCATTTATATTCTTTGTTAGAACTGCCACAATTATGATTTGTCTTCAGGCCATTATACGCAAAAAATAGAGTAGCAACCGATATAAGAAATACATTGCTTCTACATATATGAGAATCAAGCGCGTTGTTTCTAGCAACAGCTCACTATTTTATATATGTATATATATGCTATATATATTTGCTATATATATACTATATTTTACACATATATATATATGTATATATATATATATATATATATATATATATATATATATATATATATATATATATATATATATATATATATATATATATATATGAGAAGCAATAGCTCCTAGAGTTCCTAGCAATAGCTCACTATTCTTTGTACATATATATATATATATATATATATATATTGTTACAAAAACCTTATTCCGTCTTTGTCTCTCTAATGATTCAGTGATCTCTCGATACAAGAGATTGCGATATAAGAGATTTCGAGCTCTTTCTCCTAAATATGGGCGTGAGCCTAAGTATTTGCGTTATCCCACCACTATGAAAGTGAGAGAGACAGAATATACACGCATATTGGATACAACTCACACAGCAAAACAGTAGGTGTGGGTATCACTTTTGACTCGAGCGTGTTGGGGACTCTTTGTATGAGAGGATTTTCAAGAAAATTCCTCTCCTGAAGGCCCGTTGATTCTCTTGTATCCAGAGTCTACTGTAATACAAAAAGACAGATGATACGACCGTTACTTCAGTTATGTTTAAAAATCTTATTTTGGCGTGCAATAGGCGTAATTTAGCTGTAAATACATCGAATAGTAGCTTTATGACTCTAAAGAGATAATGATCTTTTAATTTTTGAATTTGGAACTTAATTGGAATCATTCAATTGTTCAAATCTATCGAGTTCGTGATTTATGGAGGACAGAAAACATGTTAGGTCTCTTACAAACTAAAAAAGAACACTAAAAAGAATAGTTACAGGAATAGATAAACATTGGTTTTTTATCTATGTATAAGAAAAATAATTTGCGTTCCCTAAGAACAACTCGCCATTCCTTATGTATATACGAGGGATAGCAAGTTATTCCACATATATATATATATATATATATATATATATAATAAAGATATATCGCCTACGCCGCCGCCGCCGCCGCCGCCGCCGTGTATAAGAATTTTATGTGCCCTCAGTTAGCTGAAATTCAGCTAAAATTTAGCTAAAAGTTAGCTAAAAGTTAGCTGAAATTCAGATAAAATTTAGCTGAAAGTTAGCTGAGAGATAGCTGAAATTTAGATAAAATTCAGCTGAAAGTTAGCTGAGAGATAGCTGAAATTCAGATAAAATTTAGCTGAAAGTTAGCTGAGAGATAGCTGAAATTCAGATAAAATTTAGCTGAAAGTTAGCTGAGAGATAGCTGAAATTCAGATAAAATTTAGCTGAAAGTTAGCTAAAAGTTGGCTGGAATTCAGATAAAATTCAGCTGAAAGTTAGCTGAGAGATAGCTGAAAGGTAGTTAATTGTTAGCTAATTTAATTAATTGTTATCTAATTTAAGAACGTTCTCTTGTAAATTGATATTGATTTGATAATTGACAGAATGGGGGGTTGGCGAGCGAAGCGAGCAGGGGGGAACCCCCCCTAGTATATATATATATGTATATATAGGAGTTATAGTTATCTGTCTAGTATTTGTCTCTGTTTTTCAAGTACAGTGGACGTCATTTGCCTATGAATACATTGAATAGTAGCTTTGAGACTCTAAAGAGATGACCAAAGTCATAAAAACATAAAATGCAGCAACGATGCAAAGTAGATATGTAATAATTTCAGAATTATTTAATTTTTTTAATTGTTTTGTAACAGCATCCAAGTATTCCTAAAGTAATCATGCACATTTTCAATGTATTTCTTCACGTAGAATCCAATGAAGCTATGTTTTTTTCTTTAAAAATGATTTGTGAGTTGCTAGAGACCAATAACCGACAGAAAACCTATGAAAAAATGGTTTTTCGAGTTTTTCGCCATGGCGCCATGCCAGAATCGAATTTTTGGTCATCATAAACTTTATTTGTTTTTTAAAAATACAAATTTTAAGCCCAGAAAATTACTTGTAGCCCCTCCCTGAGCAAAGTTACGGAGATTTTATGATTTAAATGTTATTTTTAGGTTAGAAAAACTGCTTTCTAGGACTCGCAAAAAATCACAGTAAAAGAGAGTGCTAAGTCCTAGTCATATGATTTTCGCGAGATTAATATCATTCATCTTTCCAGATAAAAAAAAAATTTTATAAAAAAAGTGATTTTTAGGTTATGTTGAGGTTAGGGTATGTGTTAGGAAACTATAAATATAACAAAACCTAATCTTAATTACTATAAAAACAAGAAAAAATATTAGTTTTGAAATATATGAGGGAGGGCATTTTACCTATCTTAACGGGGGGTACTCTTTTTAACAATATTAACGTGCCAGATTCTCAATTAAAAAAACTACGAAAAAATATTGTTAAAACATTTCATCGAAATATTCTACGAAATGTTTTTGAAAGCTTTACTAAAGATTCCACATCGGCGATTTCTAAATCTAAAAGAGAAATATTTATGAAATATTTGATCAAATTTTCAAGAAATCTTTCAACAAAATATTGTTGCAGTCTTTCAAATAAAATTTCACAAAATATTTTATAAACCTTTTCACAATATTACTTTGCAAGATTCTCGACTTCTAAAAAAATACAAAAAAATTTCGTTAAATCATTTCACTAACATCTTATACGAAATATTTTTGAAAGCTTTACCAAAGATTTCACATCAGCGATTTCCGAATAAAATAATGGAATATTTGTAAAACATTTTATCAAACTTTTAAGAAATATTTCTGTGAAATAATAGATCAATTATAAGTAGAATTGTAATATAATCTTGATTTTCTGAAATAAAGTTGAAATTTAACTTAATCTTTCATGAAATATTTTTATCGATGTTCGAATGATGATGTAATATTTAATTAACATTTCGTAAAGGTTTCCTTGAAATATTTGTGCAAATATTACTGAAACATTTCAATAATCTTTCATGATAGATTTGTTTGATGGCGATAATGTTGCAATGAAAGATTGTAGAAATCTTTAATTGTAATTTTTAGAAATATTTTCTTGAAATATTTCAACGATATTCATTTGCAAGACTTTTGATTTCCAGTTCCGCCGATAGAAGGACGCGCGTTGAATGCGCGTTTTGTCCCCAAGCGGTTGGAGGAGACCTTAGTTAATATATAAGGCTAGAGCCAGCTGCTTCATGCAAAGACACGCAGAGCTCATCTTGTAACAATGTAAATGCGACTAATGAGTAAATGGAAAACATGTGTGCGGATATGTATCAATGTATATGTATAATGAGTTATAATATAATATAGTATCATGTGATAAAAATATGTTTCATGATTACAATTTATGTAAATGCGACTTTATAAGTAATGTGGATATGCAATTAATGTAGAAGTGTAATGCGTTATAATATTAAATAATGTTTCCTGAAATAAACTTTAAATCTTTCATAAACATTTCATGAAAGATTTACGTTGTTTCCCAAACATTGCAATGCAATATTATATCAATATTTCTTTCATATTCATTAAAAATATTTACCGAAAATCTTGATGAAATCTTTCATGAATCTTTCAGAGAAATATTTATTTGCCATTGCACAGGCGGACATAGCGAACTTTCAACAACGTTTCAATAAAAAATTTGTGAAATATTTCAAATTTTGCTTGAAAATATTTCATAAATATTTTATAAATATTTCATGAAAGATTTATGTTTGTTTAATTGTTGCTTTGAAATATATAATAAATAATTAAAAAATATTTCTTTGAAATATTTTCAAGTATATAGTTGAAATCTTTCATAAACATTTCATGAAAGATTTGAGTTGTTTTCTAAATATTGTCATGAATTATTATATCAATATTTCTTAAATATTTCTTAAAAATATTTACGAAAATCTTATTAAAATCTTTCGTAAATCTTTCAGAGAAATATTTATTGGTCATTGCACACGCGGACATAGCGAACTTTCAATAACATTTCAATGAAACATTTATGAATCATTTCAAATCTTGCTTACAAATATTTCATAAATATTTCATGCTATGTGGGTAATGTTTTTATTTTATTATAGTCCAATCAATAGAGACATTTTGAGGACATTAATTAGGGGCTTAATGAAACCTATATAGAGTTGTTAAGGACGATGAAAAAACATACCCTCAATAAAATGAAACCAAAAAAAACGGTAGAAAATGCTCCAGGAAGCTGCAAAGTTGGCCAAAACAGCTTTTTTAATTCTCTGAAGCAACCTATGCATTTTAGCAAAAAAAAAAATTAATAAAAGTATTAGAGAATGAAAAAACCTACAATTTGAGTACTACCGCGATTATTTTCGTCAATTAGTTATTGCAAAAAAGCCAAGAAACCATGAAAAATGGTCATTTCTTGGATATCAATTATTTATTGCGAAAATAATTTTTTAAATATTTTTAAACTTTTAAAAGAAAGCCTGCATAAATACGAACAGAAAGAGAGGTTGTAAGAGCAAATTGGTTAATTTGTTGCTGAGATATGTTGCTGGTACCTTGAAAAATTATTAATATTGGTGCAAATAGTATTTCAAAATAGGGTGTATTTAAGTTAAAACAACTACCTAATACGGATACCTTAAACGCAAATGATTGTTGTGGCTCACTAGATAAATATTTTAGGACTTGTAATGTCTCATTTTAAAGCTAAATAAAAAGAACTTTAAAATGAGATATCATGAGTTTTATTACGATCAATATTTACCAAATACGTAAATGTTGTAAATGAACTTACCTTATTATTCCTCGTAATTATTACATTTGGAACCTGGAGACAAGTTTATTAAAATTTTTATTGTTTAACTAATCATTATAATTAATTTTTAGTTTCAATAAATAAAAAAATAATTACTAATGATTGCAAAAACTTTAATAGTAATAATAAAAATTGCTATCTCGTTTTTTTTTACTTTTCTTTGTTTTTCATGCAAAAAAATTTTTTCATCATTAAATATATTTCTATTTTCTTTCTAAAATTAAACTGTTACGATTTTTATGTAAGGAATATTTTCTAAATATATTAGAAAAATTGATATGAAAATTGCTTTTTAATTAGAACTATTTTTATTTTTTATTTCATTATAAAATATCAATATATATCGAAAAAATTATGATATAAAAGGATAAAATTTAGAATAAGAAGGATAAATAGTACATTACGATACACGTGCTCTAAGTGGTCCTTTTTTACACGGCGTGCAGTTAGCGCCCGAGCGCAGCGAGGGTGCTATGCACGTCGTGTAAGAGGACCACTTCGAGCACACGTATCGTATATTATTTTATAGCACGTGTGAGATAAATTCGCCACACGTAATTAATACCCCAGAAAATCAATATTATCAAAAACTATACACACCACGAATGATAATTCGTAAATAAAAACGAATTCTATATATCAGCAAAACTATGCACACCACGAATGATAATTCGTAAATAAAAACGAATTCTATATATCAGCAAAACTATGCACACCACGAATGATAAATCTAAAAAAAGTAAAACTATTTATTATCAATGATAGACCCATCGCAAACAAAAAAAAGCAAAAACGATATCAAAAATATTCTTAGATTGAGAAATTATATCAAATAAGTATTGATGTCAGTGATATTTTATTAATTAAATACAATATGATAAAAAGAGAACTTGCCGATTATTTAGATTTATGTATACACAGGTCAGACAAAGCAAAGCATCTAGTTTATTGTTCGTACAGCTATCTCTTTCTTTCTCATTCTTAGGCCGTACACGCATGCGCGCCGCTCACAGATGTTTTGTTTCGACAACTCACGGCACAACAGTAATTTATAAACTATAGTTTTGATTTTCTTGATGTTTTCAATTCTTTATTAAAGTATTTATATTTTTTGATTGATTTTCTACGTATTATCATGTGTGAAAAGACATTTCTACGTATTAATATATATACAAAGAGTGATTGTGATGCGTGATTTCGATATTACTTTTTTGAACAGTATAATAAAGTGCGAAATTTCTGACGGTAGTACTTTTTTACACAGTTCAAAAAAGTTGTATTTAGCTCCCGCTAAATGGTGTAGAAAACGCGAATTTAGCTCACGCAGTGCTATAAAAAATGTTTATTTTCGTGTAAAATATATTTTTATTGAATATTAATTTTTCTTTTCTTCTACGGTTGGCTCGCTTTCGATTTTCTCTATAAAAATATTACAATTTATATTATCGCTTTCTTTGCATGCGTCGTTTTCAATTTCGATTGCCTCGACATTGGAGCAACTCTCTCTATTACAATTGCTAGAAATAATAACTTTAATTTATATAATATATGAGAAGCTGTTGCTGAAATTTAATGTTTATTTGAATACAAATTTAAATTTTCTGACTACCCTTTGTTTATTGATTTTTTCTGTGTTATCTTAAAAATGTTTTTTACATCAAAATCTTAGTAGTTTAATTTTAGAAAGAAAATAAAAATATATTTAATAATGAAAAAAATTTTTTTGCATGAAAAACAAAGAAAAGTAAAAAAACGAGATAATTTTTATTATTACTATTAAAATTTTTGCAATTATTAATAATTATTTTTTTATTCATTGAAATTAAAAATTAATTATAATAATTTGTTAAACAATAAAAATTTTAATTAAACTTGTCTCCAGGTTCCAAATGTAATAATTACGAGGAATAATAAGGTAAGTTCATTTACAACATTTACGTGAATCCGCGAGTATTTGGTAAATATTGATCGTAATGAAACTCATGATATCTCATTTTAAAGTTCTTTCTTTTAGCTTTAAAATGAGATATTACACGTCTTAAAATATTTTTTTAGTGAACCACAACAATCATTTGCATTTAAGGTGTCCATATTAGGTACAGCTGTTTTAACCTATTTTGAAAAACTATTTGCACCAATATTAATAATTTTTCAAGATACCCTAGACTTAAAAAAAACATCAAAATCGGTCCATTATTTTCGGAGATACGGTTAATTTTTACGAATTTTATTGGAATGGGGTCCTTTCCTCACGCGCAAAGATAAGCATCCCCACCACGACTCCGACTTTGACGTTATTATTTGTATGTTATTATTATTTTAGTTTAAGGGAGTACTATCGATATGAAGTTAGCCACCTGAGAATTTGTTCCAATTTTGATTATGTAGAAATAAATGTGTAATTATATAATTTAAATAAAAGTATAATGAATAAGTAATTTAATGTTTGAAATAAAGTATTGTATATATAATATGATCGTCTGTACTTACGATATTGCGGTGTTGTCAAATTTCGTATTTTATAGATTTTCTCTTTCAATAATCGCCTTCTTTGCTTGAATATTAATAAATTCTGATCCTCCAAAGTAGTAACTGATAAGTTTCGAAAGCATTTTACGTTTGTCGAATGATTTTCTATTTATAAACAAATCCCCGTTAAAATCTGTATGTTAATAAAGCAGAATTTTTGAAATAAAAACGATAATAACCTGATTTTCCACCATACTACATGTCAAAAGTGATGGAACTAAAATTACCAATATCTCTACTATTAGGTAGGCAATCGTTTTCAAATTTTAACTAAGGCTTATTTACACCCATATCAACCCTTATGCCAAGTTTCATCTAAAACTCTATGTTTATTCCCCTACCGATAGTACTCCCTTAAATAATAAAGAGTCGCATTTTTAAAAATCTAATCATAGTTTTTTAAAATGTAAGTCTTTAACTAAATAATGACGCTTGATTCGTTTCTTAATTGTTATAAACAAAGTACCTGTGATTTAAAAAAAAAAAATCTTATCTCGGCTCTTATTGGCCTTAGAGAGTTCTTTTTTTTTAATCTTCGTTTCGAACACAGCTATAAGGATATTCAAATAGCAAATTCATAAAATTTATAAATAAAGCCCCAGCTTCATTTATTTATAAAAAAAAACACCCTCTTTTTTAAAGCGTTATAAAAAATATTGCAATTTAATTTTCTCATTTGCTCTTAACAAAATATGAAAATTTGAACCTTCATGAAGAGTTTAAGCCCTTATGCAACTCAATATGTTCAGCCAAAAAAAAATTATAGTAATAAACATCATGCGTGTTGGGATAAATAATAGGGAATATCTCAGCAACAAATTAACTAATTTACTGTTACAACCTCTCTTTCTGTTCGTATTTATGAAGGCTTCCTTTTAAAAGTTTAAAAATATTTAAAAAATTATTTTTGCAATAAATAATTGATATCCAAGAAATGGCCATTTTTTATGGTTTCTTGGCTTTTTTGCAATAACTAATTGACTGAAATAATCGCGGCAGCACTCAAATTGTAGGTTTTTTTATTCTCTAATACTTTTATTAATTACTTTTTTTGCTGAAATGCATAGGTTGCTTCAGAGAATTAAAAAAGCTGTTTTGACTAACTTTGCAGCCTCCTAGAGCACTTTCTACCTCTTTTTATTTGGTTACATTTTATATAGGGTATGTTTTTATATCGCTCTTAACAACTTTGTATGGATTTCATTAAACCCCTAATTAATGTCTAAAATAGCCTTTTTTTGCTCTATTGATTGGACTATCAACACTCCTTTTATAATTTAGATAAAGAATTTTTAATTTATTTCAGAGATTTTTTCCAAATTAATTCTTTAAACGTGAACAGTTCAATCATGCTCCAAATATTTTTAATTCTGTATTTTAACATCTTTTAAATTATGTAAAATAAAATTAAAAAAAAATATTCATAATTCATTTAATATTATATTTTTGCAAAAGTTGCGCAATTAGTTGCGCGAAAATTCGCGTCACTTTTGGCTCGATAAAGCGACACGAAAAGTGATATAAAAAGTGACGCAAAAAGTGTCACAAAATATTGCATTATAAAATCTGTAATGTACTATTTCAATATTCCTAATTCTATTTAATTACTTTATATTATTTAGTTTCATTGATTTTTAGTATAAAGTAAATCTATGTTTGAAATTTATTTTTTGTTATTGTTTTCGCTACTTTTTTTTCAAATATTAAACTACATATATTTGCTTTTTATTGAGAATTGGTGAAGTTAATTATATACATGTAATGGAACAGAACTACATGAAAAATGAACATGTACTTCCATATATAACATATTTAAACTTAGCCTTATATTGTATGTGTAATAAACTTGAGCTCTTCTTTAATATTTGTTCACATACACAATAACGTACATTTAAATTCAATATTTAAAAGTTAATTTACTCTTCAGTGAATTTTAAATATTATTATAATTAAAACTAGCAAAAAATTCCTCGCTCCTAACGTCGCTTGGTTGAATTTTCATATATTATATTATTATGTATAAATTAGCCAATTTTAAAATAAAAAAGAATTGCCGCAAATTATGAATTTTGATATTGTAGTTTTGTACTAAATTAAATTTTTATATTTTTATAAAAAAGAATAATTAAAGTTACAATGTGCATAAAAATTGTTTCAATACAAATTATATCATGATGAATTAAGTATTTGTTCTACTAAATTGCATTTGAATCAATGAAAAAATATGATAGGAATTCATTCTTTTTGATCATTTTTTAAAATTGAATTCAGTATTTAGAAATGAATTTACTCTTTAGTGAATTTAAAATATTATTGTAATTCAAATATTTACATCCTTTTTCTACGAATCTTCAGTTCTTTGGATTTGTGCATTTTTGCGAAGGCGAGGGTGGCAAATATATGCTATGGGGTCGCCATTTTACCTCCCGTGGTGTGTATACTATTTTTTGCCATACCCGGGCCGAAACTATGACTTTTTTTTTTTGGCGCCGGGACGAAAGTCGTAGTTTCGGGTAGAGTATGGCGAAAAAGTATTTTTTCCCTCGTCTTTATTGTCACCCTCGCTTCGCTCAGGCGTTAAACTCGACTCGAGCAAAAATCACCTATTTTACTCCCTTGGTTAACAATGTACTATTTTTACACAGGGCGCGTACAGTGGGTACTTTACTACTTCCCAGCGAAAAGTAAGGTACCCACTGTACGCTGCCTGTGTAAAAAAATCGTATATTCTCCACGGGAGTAAATAAAAAATCCCTTAAATCGTATGTTTGTCACCCTCACCTTCGGCTCGGATGACAAATACGCCATGGCGTAGGGCGGCAGGTTCAAGAGGGTGATTTTTGTTAGATAAAAATTAATAAATAGTATACTACCTAGTATATCACCTACGGAGTAGGTGAATAATATACTATTTATTAGAGCCAGAGGCGACGGTGACAAACCTACTATTTAAATCGTTTTTTATTCACTCCCATGGTGAATATACGATTTTTTTTTACACAGGCAGTGTACAGTAAGGACTTTACTGTTCGCTGGGAAGGAGTAAAGTACCCACTATTCTCGCCCTGTGTAAAAAAAACATATTATGACAAATTTTAAAAAAGAATGATTTACGGGATGTCGGAGTTGGCGGAATCGATTTTTTTTTTAATTTTATTTATATCTCTTCTAATTCACTATTTAAACGAATATAATGACTTGTTCGCACTAAAACTATATTAGTACAATCATTTTTATGAAAATAAAAAATTATTTAAGTTTATTATTTTTTTTATATATTTTAAATGAAAATTAAATATCAAGCTCGATAAACTTAAACTCAAAATACTATACATCGAAAGTTTGTTCATAACTATTTATGTTTAGTATTTTGGTTAATTTCTCGAGTTGTCCGCACTCAGGGTTAGTCTCAAAAATTTTCTTACTGTAGTGAGAGAATCTGATTTAACATACCGTTTACTCATAAACTTTGAATGAAAATATTATTAGGAGAACTCCGTAATAATTAAGAGAAAAAGAAGTATTAGCGTCTGTCGGGCAGTTCCATAACTGCCACACCCAGTTTTTTAATGTTATAATCAATTATAAAAATAATTTAATCAATTTAATTAAAACAAATTTTTGGTTGTTTGGTTATATTATAAACTTAGAGCATATACTCTTAGAGAAAGCATATCATGTTATAAAGCAGATGTTTTTGACAAAGAAGTTCGTAAGGAATTATGAATTTCGCTTATACCAGCAAACGCTGCTCAGTGGGGCCAAATAAAAAAAAACGATTGCGGCTTGGCTTCCACTGCATTTTCACGCTGATGACATGATTCAAAATGGAAATGAAAGGTCTCTATTCATAAAATACAAAGCTAAGTCTTAGAGACGTATCGCACAACCCTACTAAAAAATCTGAAATGAGATCTCATGCCAAAATCTCATTCGACAATATTTTTTATTTTGGTATATTTGAAATTATCAATTGGAGACTATTTTTGAAAAATTCAGATTAAAAAAATTTTTTAAAGTTGAATTTTCAAAAAAAATTTTCAAGTCCGGAATTTTTAAAAATAGTCTTCAATCGTTGATTAAAAACATACCAAAATAAAAAATATTATCAAATGAGATTTTGACATAAAATCTCATTTGAGACCTTATTTGAGATCTCATTTGAGATTTTATAGTAGAGAACCCCTCATAATATGTTATTATCCCCAAAGTGTACAATGTAACATTACGCATATTATCCATTAGAAGGTATTCTATAAGAAAATATTAATAAGCTTATAATTTTGTATATTATGTATAAGCACAAACATATTCACAGACGCAGACACTGATACAAACTCAGACACAAACACTGATACAGGCACAAACACTGACACAGACACAGATACAGGCACAGATATATACATACACACACACACACACACACACACACACACACACACACACACACACACACACACACACACACACACACACACACACACACACACACAAATACACACGCACACACGCTATTAAGTACATGTACACAATCACTTAGAAAAATACACAAACCAATACTTAAAGACCTATATTATGATTCTTTTAGAAATATATATCTCTCTATATTATATAGTTGTAAGGAAAATTTCTACGACCAAGGTCATCCCCTTCTCTTTTTTTCCTCGTCCTCTTACCTAATTTTGATCCTCTTTTTTTTCCCTTTTTTTACGTTATTTTACGTTATTTGTTCCTCTTCCTTCTCTTTTCCTTTTCCCTTCCTCCCCTCTTCTTTTTCTCTTCTTTTGAGTTTCCTCATGCCTTCATTTTCTCTTCCCTCTCTCTTCCTCAAAAAATCCATCACTTTTTTCCGTTATTTTTACGTTATTTCTACTCCTCCTCAGCTAAATCCTCAAATTTTACCTTTTTTTTGTGTTATTTTACGTTATTTTACGTTTTTGTTGCTCTTCCTTAGCTGCTCCTTAGCTCATCCTCTTTGATCCTCAATTTCATTCAAATCCCATCATTGAAAAAGCTTCTTGCTAATTTTTATTGTTTGCACCTATTGCTTTTACTTTAAATATATAGAACAAACATATTAAGTTAGTAATTTTTATGATAAATTTTATAAAATGTACAATTATTGTTTAAAAGAATAAATGATATCAAAAGTGGTAAAATGGAAATTCCGCAAGCCCCTGCGCGCAAGCGCGCCAACCTCCACTACTAAGTGAAACTGTAAAACATTAATACATTGAAATTATTTGAAATTCAAAATATTCTTTTAACATTATAATTTTTATATTTTAAATTAGATCAATGTTTTTTAATATTTTGATTATTACTTTGAATTATTTCATAATGGGTATCTAATGAATCAAGTGTACCACTTGTAACGAGAGTAAAAAATTACTCGTATACTATGATATAGTATACGCATATATCCATCTTCGTTGTGAGTCGCACAGCACAACGTAGATTTTTATGCTTGATGTACAAGTATAAGAGTGAGACGGAGAGAGTCTATGCTAATTTTTATTGTTTGCACCTACTGCTTTTACTTTAAATATATAGAACAAACATATTAAGTTAGTAATTTTTATGATAAATTTTATAAAATGTACAATTCTTGCTTAAAAGAATAAATGACATCAATCATGGTAAAATGGAAATTCCGCAAGCGCACCAATCTCCACTACTAATTATTTTGTTGAAGATTTTAATGAAAATAAAGAAAATAATGCTTTATTTGAACTTGATAATATTTTTATTAATGAATATATGTCTTGTAAAGATTTTGGTTTACCTGAACCGAAAATAAATTTAATTACTTTGAACAATAATCATCATGATGAAATAGAAAGCAAAAAAAATTTTAAATTAATGTATAATAAATTAAACGATGAACAAAAATTAATTTTTAAAATTTTAACTGAAAAAGATAATAAAAAAATATATTTTATTGATGGTCCTGGAGGAACAGGAAAAACTTTTTTATATAAGACTTTAATATTTTATTTTATATCAATTAATAAAAAAATTTTGTCTATGGCTTGGACTGGTATTGCATCTACTTTATTACCTAAAGGAATGACAAGTCATAAGACTTTTAGATTACCTTTAAATTTAAATACAATTGAAAATGCATTTTTAGAATTACAATCAGATAAAAAAAAATTAAGAGAAGCTGATATAATAAGATGGGATGAAGCATCAATAATTCCAAAAAAAGCATTAGAAATAGTTAATAATACATTAAAAGATGTTTGTGATAGTAATTTTCTTTTTGGTGGAAAATTAATTATTTTAGGTGGTTATTTTCGACAAATTTTACCAGTTGTTAAACATGGAAATAGAGATTTAATTATAGAAGAAACAATAAAAAGTTCATATTTATGGCAATTTTTTAGTATGTTAAAATTAACAAAAAATATTCGATCTAAAAATAAAAAATTTGCTTCATTTCTATCACAAATTGGTGATTTTTTTTTTTTTTTTTTAAAGAAAAGATTAATATATAAAGGATATTGTCCTCTATATGATTAACCTTTTTATATGGTGAAGTCGAGGGAGTCCCCCGCCCGGCATCTGTTTAACACATTACATCAGGCTAGGACTGTCAGACCCACCATACCGAAAACTTTGACTACCGATGGATGGTCAGCCACTTTTGTAACCAACAATCAACCGATACCCAATGAGGTCGGATTTTTTAAAGAGTCGCGATATAAATGGCACATACACTTATTTTCTTTCGAAAAAAAAGTTAGAGGTACCTGGCCAGGATTCGAACCCATGCCCTCCGCGTTAAAGGCAAGAGCTCTATCCATTACACCACCGCGCTCTCGAATCACAAATTGGTGATGGCAAAATAAACCCTTTCATAATTCCAAACAAATTACAAACTAACGATATTTGTTCTAAAATTTATTCAAATATTAATAAAAATTGTTGCAAAGAAAAATTATATTAGCTCCTCATAATGAAGATATTAATAATTTAAATAAAAAAGTATTAAATTTATTAAATGGAAAAACTGAAACATATTATAGTATTGATTACGCTACGCATAAAGGTGTTGATCAAACTGATGATAACATTTATTTGAATTACCAAATAGAATTTTTAAATAAAATTAAAGAAGGTTTACCACCTCATAAATTAATTTAAAAGTTAATGCTATAGTAATGTTGTTAAGAAATTCAAGTATATCGGAAGGATTATGTAATGGTACACGATTGAAAATTATAAATTTATTTAAACATAATATTGAAGCTGAAATAATAACAGGCGATAAAAGTAGAAATAAACAGGGTGTCTACTCATCTGGAAAACGGGAAAAATCGGAAAAAGGCCGGGAATTTTTTTAGACTTCGGGAATTTTTGAAAAATTATGTAATTGGGGTTTTGCATGAAAAAATGTATTATATCCGTCAAGTACTATATGAAAAAATCCCCAATTATTTTATTTTGAAAGTTTTAGGAAAAATAAATTCTTGGAAAAATATTGACTTCTTTGTGATTTTATCCATAAGAAGTGTCTACAAAAATAGTTCTTAAACTTGCACACACAAGCATTGTTTTCGCGGAAATGAGCAGCCGACAAAGCAATACCGATCAAATACTATAGCGTCCAGTCGTCTCTCCCATCCTCTCTCTAAGACTGTCATTTCTTCTTGTGTTGACGTGCTTATAACAACAATATAAGTCGACTCTATCACGTTTATTATTTTGGCTAACTATAAGTGAATGCTTGTAATCAAAGTGCATAAAATATTACTATATTATGTGTTTATTTTTTATATTTTGAAATCGAAAGATGTAATACTAATATAATAGTATTAAAAGTTGTAAAAGTAAAAAGAAAATGTAATCAGATTACATCAGATCTTATTGTGCCGTGACTTTTTCCGTTATCTGTTTGGTTTTTCATCAACGTTTCACAAGTCAAGCTGCAAAACACATTGTTTTTTCAACTAGTCCATAAATAAGTTCGACAAAAAAAATCAATGCAAAGGTAAGTTCTTTTTAACGTATTTTAAGAGTGGATCATCTAAATATATAAGTGTAGTAATATTTCATACAGTAAGTCATATTATTATTGAACGTAGAAAGTAAAAATCATTTGATTAAACATTTTTATTAATCAAATTCAAGCGTTTTCATTCAGGAACTATGACAAAATGCAACGAAAAGCTTTGTTTTCTTATTGAAAAATGTTTAATAAACTAAACAAACTATTAAATTTATGGAATTTCGTTTCATGTGAGAAATACGATTAATGAGTTGTTTTTTTATTTCGTTTAAAGTGATAATAATGTTTATTGATTTTTTCAAATTCATTTTTTCTTTGACTAAAATCTTTATTCATCATAAAAAATAACACTATGAAAATTCGCTTCAACGATAAGCCATGTATATACGCTATGTATACATGTATATGAGCATATCTCCACAACTTTTAATTATTTTATAATGTTTTTGAAAAGTCATTTTACTGCTGTTACTGGGTAGCGAATAATGCACACTATTCAAACTAGGTTTACATCTTTTGTACAATCTTGTTCCTCTATTTTTTATGTATATGGTGAATGTGCCACCAATGCTCCAGTAGATATTTCTATAAAACGAAAATTTTTACATGGATAAAATTTCCGAACTTTTATCCATGTAAAAATTTACGTTTTATAGAAATATCTACTGGAGCATTGGTGGCACATTCACTATATACATAAAAAATAGAGGAACAAGATTGTACAAAAGGTGTGAACCTAGTTTGAATAGTGTGCATCATTCGCTACCCAGTGACAGCTGTAAAATGACATATCACCAAAAGATTAAAAGTTGTGGAAATATGATCATATGTGTTATATATTTTGTATATAAAGTACATATCTAGTACTATGTAAACAAAACAAAATTACTCTTTTCATTTTGTTTTATTTCGTAGCAATTCCTGAGTTACATTAAGATTTTAAGTTTTGAATTTACATGTATGAATCGAATTTAAATAAACTGCTTTTACTTGACATTATCGATATTATAAAACTCAATGAATTTTTTTTAAACAAATTTTATTCTAAGAATTTGTACTTAGATTTTTATATAATTAATTTCAGACAGTAAATAATAAATCAATACTATGAACACGTACACGTTGAGAGAATATATTTATCAAGCTTATGTTTTAATTAACATATCTCGTTCGAAAAATAAGTAAATATAAAAATTCAATATTTTTTAAAGATATTCCTTATTATTTATTTATTAAAATTTTGGTGTAATATAGCATAATAATGACTGTTCCTTGTTTGAGTTTTTTTTACAATTTTAAAGTATTTTTAAAGTAAAAAAATACTATTTCGATGTGATAAATCATATAATTTAAATACATTAAAGGTTTGGATGATGGTTCACACTACGGCTCACGAAAAAGAATTTCTTTGGTGTACAAAAAATAAAAGATGTCGAAAATCCGCTCATTGCAAATGGTGTGATAAAAGTTTTAAAATTGATACAATGGGTAGATTAGCTTTTACTAGTCATGCAGAAGGCAAAAGACACAGAAGGTATGAGCAGCTTCATAAAAAAACTACGCTAATAGACTCTTTTTTACAACAAGATCCCGCTGGTAATTTAGATTCTACTAAAGATGCGAAAATTCTTTCTGAATCAACTAACATATTAAGTAAGTTTTATTTATTTTATATAAAGTATACTTACTGTCACGTAATAATATTATTTTTGAAGTAATAAATATTTTCATCTCATTTATAGGTTCACCTGATATTAGAATTCAAAATCTACAGCAATCTACTTGTAAAGACACAAGTAAGTTTTTTAATGTACAAATTTTAAGCTAATGTATATCTGTGATTAAAACAATTAAAGTCTATTTTTTATGTTTTCGAGAAAAATGCATTTTGTAATAAAAATTAACATTAAGCCTTGTGTAAATCGAATTTTTAATTTTCATTTTCAAAGTTGCTTTAAATTTTTTTGATATTAGAACTTTTTTTGTACAAAAAAAAACAACTTTTTCTAATAGAATTTGCACTTATCTCAATTTCGAAAAAAGTGGACTTGAGTCGTTTTGCCTTATAACCACAGATATGGTTTCCAATATCTATAAAAATTTAAATATTTAAAAATTTTTCAGATTCTGATGTATCAGTCACTTCTGCAGAGCATAAGATATTATTAAAAAATTATTTCAATAAGGAAGATGTTACTAAGGCGACGATTATTTGGTGTCTTAATGCGGTTTGGAAGCACTTCAGTTTTCGAAGTGTTGCTGAGAGCGTGTCACTTTTTTCAGTAATGTTTCCTGATAGCAATATTGCATCAAATTTCTAATTATCTAAAGACAAAGTAGGTTATACGATTCTACATGGTTTGGCACCTTACTTTCAAAAACAATTACAAGATATGCTAGGAAATTGTAAGTTTCTAGTGGTAGGATTTGACGAAAGTTTTAATAAAGTCGTAGGTAAACAACAAATGGACGTAGTAGTTAGATATTGGGGTGACGAAATTAATGAAGTTAAAACTAGATATTTTTGTTCTGTATTTTTACATAATACAAAAGCTATTGACTTAAAAAATGGTTTAATTGAAGCTGTGGGAAATCAAAATTTATTTTAAATTATTCAAGTTTCAATCGACGGTTCAAATGTGAATTTTAGTATGCTCAAAACTCTTAAACTGGAACTTTCTGAGGCTAATCCTCAAAAAAGTGTTTTACTTGACATCGGCAGTTGCGGTCTCCACAATATTAGTGGGAGCTTCAAAGCAGGTATTAAAAAATTGAATTGGCATATCCACGAATTTTTAACGTGTCTACACTATTTATTTCATCAGTCACCCAGCCGAAGAGGCCATCACACTTTACATGCAAGTACCTCTACTTTTCCATTAAAATTTTGCTCTACAAGGTGGGTGGAGAATGAAAAAGTAGCTGTACGAGCAAGTACAATGATACCGCATTTGCGAAAATGGGTTGACGTAGTAGGAAAAGAAGGGAAAAAGAATGCTCTTAATGATAATCATAAAAATTTTAAAGTCGTATCTGAATTCGTCAGAGATCGTCTTGCTGAAGCTAAATTGTCATTTATTTCATTGGCAACATTAGTAGAACCTTTTATAAGAGAATTTCAGTCAGATTGTCCTCTTGCACCGTTTTTATATCAAGAAATTACTTATTTGATAACTACTATCATGAGGAGGTTTGTAAAGCACGAAGTTCTCGAGAAAAATAGTTTAGTTATGAAAGTCGAATTAAAAGATAGTAACTTGATTGCCACGAGTAAAATCGATTTAGGGTTTCAAACGAAAGCTGCGCTATTAAATGTCAAACCGAAATTGTGCGATGAAACTATAACTCACTTCAGAAACGATTGTCGCAATGGTTATCAGGCTCTTGTAGAAAAATTGCAAGAGCGGTCCCCACTTTAATATGGATTCACGAGATCTATAAGTTGTCTTGATCCTAATTTCATCAGTGAACACCCTGTGTTAGCTGAAAAGAGACTTGACTCGGGTTTAAATACACTACATAGTAATATGTGGATTCCGGGTTCTTCTGCTGATAAAATTAAACTAGAATATATGGATGTTTGTAGATTGAGTAATAACATAGATGCTATGAAAAATTACAATCGAAGTCAAAAACGCTTGGATCGGTTTTGGACGGAAATTATTTATAACTCGAGGAACCCGCAAAAACACTTATTAGAATTAATTAAGATGATCCTCATTTTATCTCATGGAAATGCTGCTTTGGAGCGCGGCTTTTCAATAAATTCTGAGAGTATCATAGAAAATAAAAATGAGAAGAGTTTTGTTGCAATACGAGTAGTGTACGACGCCATAAAAACTACTAGAGGTATTCTGTCGGTGCCCATCACCAAAAGTATGATGCTATCTGTGCGCATGGCTCATAGTAATTATGTCGAATATTCGAAAAAAAAATGAAGACAATAATAAAGCTGAAAAAGAAAATGAAAGAAAAAGAAAGGCACAAGAAGTTAAAGATCTTGAAATTAAACGCATGAAAGTATTAAGAGAAGCTTCGCTATTAGAAGAAGAGATACAAAATCTAAAAAAATGATCGTTAAGTTTGTTAGAAAATACTTTATTAAATTATTTATTTAGAAACTTTGTTTTACAAAATAAATGTTTATTTATTTTTTAACTTTAAATAGAATTATATATTCAAATAAAAAAAAATGTTTTTTAATTAATTCAACTTATTTTTTTCTTACCAATAATTCTATAAATTATTTATAATGTAATTTTATCTATATACATATACAAAATTAAATGTTTACTGACTGATTTTTTATTTTTAACTGTTTGCAAATTTTTAAAAATGTTATCATTATTCAGTTAATAAATCATCGGGAAATTTTTGAATTTCATCGGGAAAAATCGGGAAAACGTCTGGAATTTCATATATCTCGAAGAGTAGACACCCTGATAAAGTTTTTATTCCAAAAATTACTTTAAATACAGGAAATAATTCTTCATTACTATTTATTCTTTACAAAAAACAATTTCCAATTAGATTAGCATTTGCAATAACTATAAATAAATCACAAGATCAAAGTTTCGATAATGTAGGCTTATTTATAAGAAGACCATTGTTTTCACATGGTCAATTATACGTTGCTTTGTCAAGATATAAAACTTTTAATAATATTTATATTCAAAATAATTTAGATGATACATCAAAAATAGATAACATTGTTTGGACGGAAATTTTCAATAAATAATTTATTTAAATTTTTACCATTTTTATTAATTCATTTTATTTAATTTTAACGATTAATTGATTTTTAAATTTCATTTTGTTGTGTAAATTTGATTCACTTAAAGGGTATTTTATTTTTATTTTACTAAAAGTAAAGATTTTTTTCTTTTGTAAAACTTTTTTTAAATTAAATTGAAAGCTAAAACAGTTTCTGCATAGCTGTCAGAAAGTAATTAGTCGAAAATATCGGAGTGGTAGCTGTTTCGTGAGCCGCGCCACTCATGATGCGATTTTTGTCGACAAAAGCTAACAAATTTTTCACTGTGAAGATAAGTGCGTGCGTAGGGCAAGCGATCAGCAAAAGCCACTTTAGTGTCGGGTACGCAGCTGAGTAAAGAGTAAGTAGACTCTTTCTCTTTCTTTCATATTAGAAAATTGCAATCAATGAAAATGTCAAATAAAGCAAAGGTCGACCCCTAAGAAGTCATTGATGTAAATTATTAAATGTGTTATGGTTATTATATTTTATTTCTTTAAATATAATAGAAACAGAATAAAATAAAATTTAAATAAAATTATAAATCCCCATATATAAAATATAATTAAAATGTTTCCCAAGTTTTTTATAAAATTATTATTTAATGAAAATTAATGTTTAAACTTAATATTAATAGGAAAATGGATGTATTTCAATGTCCGTTTTGCAAAAATTCTTATTCTACATCTGAATTTTTAAAAATACATATAAATAGAATTCATATTAAGACTATAAGTTGTAGAACATGAGGCTTATTTATTAAAATTAAAAATATTAGAAGACATGAAAGAACTCACGAACAAAAAAAGGAATTATATATTTATTGTAAGAAAAATTTTAGTACGAAATCTAATTTAATAAGACATATATTAGCTGAGCATAGGAAACAAAGATTTACATGCTTTATTTGTAATGAAAAATTTTCAAGAAATAATCATTCAAAAAGACATAAAAAATCACGTAAATAATATTTTACTTGAAAATTCATAATTATAAAATTATTTTTTATAACAATAAAATATTTATTTGCAGTAAAAAAAATTTGGTTGATAAATTGAAAATTATGATCAGTTTATATAATATAAAAACATTAAAAAAGGTATTATATTTTTTATAATATAAATTTATATTAAAAAATTTTTTTTATTATATTTTTAAAAATTTAAATTTAATATTTTCAATTTTTAAATGTTATACACTATTAACTACAAATATAAATAATTAAAAAATAATTTATTTTCATACAAAATATATGTATGAATTATGTATATGTAATTAATATTACATATAAAAATTCCAAGAATTATTTTCCAGAAATATTATTTTTTATTTATAAAAGTAAGCAAAAAATTATATAAAATTTTATAAACAATATTAAATAATTTTAAAATATTTACAAAAATTAGAACAAAAAGATGAAAAAAATTCTAAGTATATTGACAAAAAAAAGGATGATACATAAAAATTTTTTAAATTTCTGTTTTTAAAATTTTTAGTCATACTAAAAACAGGTACAATTTTTTTGATATTCTAAATTTATGGATTTAAAAAATTTTTGGATTTCTAAATACTGTTTAATAGTAAGTATAAGTAATATTTTTTTGTATATTTAAATATATTAAATTTAATATACATATTATTTTTAATATTTTATATTTCAGCGAACATATTTAAAAGATGTTATTTTTTATTTTCAATATATAAATAAAAAAATTATTTTTTTTATTTATTTATTAAAAAAAAAACATTTTTTAAAAATGTGAGTGGAAATAGGCCTCCTGGGGAAACCACTAAAAAAACGCGCCTACATATATACCTCGGTATTTAAAAATACAAGGTGGTATGGGAAATATAGAAATATATTTATAATACAAACTTTATAAATTTAATAATTTAGGTAAAAAAAAAAAATTTATCAATGCTATGGACATTTATAAGATATTAGTATTTATGAAAATTGGTTTTATATAAACAATAAAAACTTTTATTATATAACATCATATAAATAAGGAAAACAAAAATGGGTTTGTAGTAAATATTTAAATACATTTTTGAGTAAAACTTAATATATTTTAATAATTATATTTTTTACAGTTGATAAAAATAAAAAAATAAAGATAATGTAACTTAAATAACAAATAGGGGGTTGGCGAGCGGAGCGAGCAGGGGGGTACCCCCCCTAGTACTTATTTTGAGGACTTACTACCCCTTTGGACTTATTTTGGGAATTCGAAAATATCAAAGTTGGACTTTACCCTAATTTTTTGCAATTTTAGACTAATTTTATTGAATTATAGTTCTGCTATTATTGATTTATTTATGAAATGAATTGTAGAATCTAGTTGTGAAGAAAAGATTTCTAAAGTATGATAAGAGATGAAATGTATCTTTAATAACGACAATTGATTTAAAATGTCGAAGCCTCTTAATAATCAATCATAAAACATAATTCGATGTCTAATTCTAGATAATTAAGTTTAACTTTTTCAATGTAATTTGACTACTACCTTTATTTTTAATTAAATGTACATTACTATTCTGAGAATAATGGAAAAACTTTTAAAATCAAAAGAATTTTCTTCATGAATTTATTCATGATAGTCAAAATCATTGAACCAGTCAAGATCAACTAAATAGTCATTTTAAGTAATGTTTAGTCGCATTAGATTGTCTCCTTTTATTTTTAATAAAGAATAGAGTTTGGCTCCTCTTTTACAACTAATGGAAATAATTTTGTACTTAAAAAAACTATCTCCATGAATTTTTTTGTGATGGTACGAATGACTGCACCTGTCATGGTATAAACTAAATAGTCATTTTAAATGATCTTTAAGTCTAATTAGACACCTTTTCTTAACATAAAATACAACTTGACTCGTCTTCTAAAACTCATGGAAATACTTTTATACTTGAATTTTTGAGTATTACGTGAATTTTTTAATCAAAGTCCAAGTGGTTGAACTCTTTATTATATGAGCTAAAAAGTCATTTCAAACAAAATTGTTTAAAAATATAAAATAAAAAAAATATTAAAAAATAAAATTAAAAAAAAATCAAAAGAAAAAAGAAGAAAAAAAAAAGAAAATGGAGTCTAGAGCTGACACGTCCTCGTGACTCTGGTTATACTGAGATTAGCTACATATACCTTACTGAAGTTTAAATATACCTGCTACAGTTATAATATTTCATCTTCGAATACAAAAAAATAGAGCTTGAAATAACCTCCAGAAATAACTTTGGGGTCAAAGCCAAGGTCACCTGTTAATTTCTTGAACCATATCAAACCAAACTGTACGATTAGGTTCGGTAATCTATTTTATGACGCAATCTGTTTGGATTTTTCTATCTAAACTTTAAATGACCTTCATGCGACCCCTAGGGGTAATTTTGATCCATGGTCAAATACGAATCTGGACGTAAAATTTCCTGATCTCTTCATTTCCGGGGTCAAAATTAGGGGGTTCCATAGAAAAATGACCTTGAAATGAACTTGAAAAATAACTTTGGGGTCAAAGCCGAGGTCATCTGTTGATTCCTTGAATCAGACCTAACAACTTTTGTCTAAAACATTTTCTCGGAAAATGCGTTCCTGAAAAGTTATTCAGCCGTCGCTAGATATTAGTATAGTAAGTAAATTTCGTAATAACAATCAAATTATTTTATCGCGTAGTTTTTTAATAATATGAGACCTACGAACAAACTAGAATATAACTCATCTTTTTTGGTAGGTCTCATATTATTCAAAAAGTACGGGATGAAATAATTTGATTGTTATTACAAAATTTACTTAGTATACTGATATTTAGCGGGGGCTACTATTTTTTTCTCGCTACAACGGATAGTGTTTATATAAATAATAAAAAACGCTATTAGACAAAGACAGATAGTTTGGCCCCCTGTTAATAGCGTGTACGCATGTGTATTTGTGTGTGTGTGTGTGTGTGTGTGTGTGTGTGTGTGTGTGTGTGTGTGTGTGTATGTTTCTGTGCCTGTGTCAGTGTTTGTGTCTGTGTTTGTATCAGTGTCTGCGTCTGTGAATACGTTTGCGCTTATACGTAATATATGTATTATATAAAGTTATAAGCTTATTAAGAGGAGGCCGAATTATCTGTCTTTTTTTAATAGCGTTTTTTATCATTTATATTAACACCATCCGTTGTATCTAAAAAAAATAGTAGCCCCCGCTAGATATTAGTATAATGTGTAAATTTTGTAATAACAATCAAATTATTTTATCGCGTAGTTTTTGAATAATATGAGACCTACAAATAAACTAGATTATAGCCTTTCTTTTTTGGTAGGTCTCAAATTATTCAAAAACTACGCGATAAAATAATTTGATTGTTATTACAAAATTTACTTACCATACTAATATTTAGCGAAGGCCACTATTTTTTTCGCTACAACGGATGGTGTTTATATAAATGATGAAAAATGCTATTAGACAAAGACAAATAGTTCGGCCTCTGTTAATATTTTCTCATAGAATACCTTCTAATGGATAATATGCGTAATGTACACTTTGGGGATAATAACATATTATGAGAGGTTCTCTACTGTAAAATCTCAAATGAGATCTCAAATAAGGTCTCAAATGAGATCTCATGCCAAAATCTCATCTGACAATATTTTTTATTTTGGTATTATTGGAAATGGGATAGAAATAAGTAAACAATTTATTATATAAATTATATTTATAATTTATTCTCTTCTATCGTCACGAGCAAACTTGATATATTTAACTTTTCATATATAATAACAAACCCATTATTTTCAGTATCCCACACTTTATAACCATTAGGCTCGTAACGTCATTGTTATTGTTTTTAATTAGATTCACTCTTACAAACACTTGCAAAGACATTAAAATTATTCACTCATTAAAACCCAAATTAGAATTTTATAACGAAAGAACACACGCTTATATTTTAGTTTATAATTTTTCTTTTTAACGATATTACACTCTTGTAATTATTGAGAGAGTTATTATAATTATTCACTTATTAAAAACACGGTACTGGGCGCATAACCAATTGGAAATGGAATAGAAATAAGTGAACAATTTATTATATAAATTATATTTATAATTTATTCTCTTCTATCGTCACGAGCAAACTTAGATCTTTTCAGAGCGAGTGGCTGTCCAAGACTAAAGTAAAAAGTGTTTCAAAACGATATTGAAAATATTCGTAATAAGGTACTCATCTGTTTAGGCTTATAAGGGAAAAGTTCCGTTAAGGAAATAAATGTTTATGGGCGGCTTACAAAGATTCATTCAATAAATACAAAAACTAAGTAATAAAACTTTCTAATTACTGAAACAACATTTATAGAAATATATATTTCAAGTACATTTATTTTTGTATAAAGAAATCGTTCTTACATATTCCAACAGGTATGTTTGAAATCATTGATTAAAGATTATTTTTAAAAAATCCGGACCTAGAAAATTTTTTTGAAAATTTAAATTTAAAACAATTTTATAACTTTAAATTAAAAAAAAAAATTTTTAAGTCTAAATTTTTCAAAAATAGTCTTCAATTGATGATTTCAAATATACCAAAATGAAAAATATTGTCAAATGAGATTTTGGCATGAGATCTCATTTAAAATCTCATTTGAGATTTTTTAGTAGGGTTGTTCGCCACGTCTCTGGGACTTAGTTTCGTATTCTATGAATGGAGATCTTTCATTTCCATTTTGAATCATGTCATTAGCGTGAAAATCCAGCGGAAGCCAAGCCATGATCATTTTTTTTCGATTTGGCTGCACTGAGCGCTGGTTCTAAGTTTAATTTTCAATTTTGATTTTGTGGGAACCAGCCCACAGTATATGTATATGATGTTGAAGGCAGGAGAGAAGGACTGTAAAAGAACAAGTCACAATGTATAATTAATTGGACCTTTATTAAATGGGCCAGTACGACTAAGCGCAGTGACTCGTGGAACAAGATTGAAGTACAGAGAAGCAGTCGCTGAGCTGCTTCTTCCTCGACTAACTTGAGCCTGCGCAGAGGCGTATTTTTTAGCGCGAGAAATGCATTATATCACAGAGTAAGAATAATACAATTGTACATAATAACAATTAAATTAAAGATGGCGCTGAAAATTTCACATTAACAATTTTTATTAAATAATCGCAGTAACATTGTAAATATCGCAGTTATATCACAGTTAGAAATTTAAAATTACAAATGTCGCAGTTATATCACAGCTTGGAGTACATTAAATACAATTTATTAAAAAAATATTGAACGTTGCATATAGTTCTTATGAAGAAATACATTTTAGTCCCGATAGGGATTCGCAGAGGCAAAATTACTTTATCACAGTGAGAACTGTTAAAGTTAATTAGCTAGATTTATGCATGGAAATGCTTTATCACAGTAGACACTATCAAGTCAATTAGCTATTATCGCTATTAATATATTCGCAGTGTAAATAGATTTTTTTATGCACTTAGAGTGCAATTAACATTATAGATGGTTTGTTCGCTTTGAAAACAGAGCGTAGTGAAAATATAATTTTCTATTAAATCGCGCTACACACACAATATTACGTACGGAACGTATTTTACTTAATTGCATTTATTTTAAGGTGTGAGCGCTGTTATGTACAGACTTTTCATTCGCTGTGAAATATTACAAAAAAGGTTACAAGATTGCGAGGTTTTTGCGCATTAGTTACTACAGTCAAATGCATTATAGATGCAATTCGATAAGTACAACTCGTTATAGTTTTTTGTTAGAATAATTTGATGCATCAAGGTTTTTGATTGTCAAAATTGTTACTTGCTATATTGTTTGATTTTCATCAGTAATAAAAGAGAAGAGAACATTGAGTGTACAGAAAAAAATGTGGAATAGCTATGAAATATATGATTATTAATTCAAAAGTTTTGCGCAGTGCACCTGACTGTTTAAGAAAATTGCATGCATGAGTTTACGTGTTATAAAAATTGACTCTAAATAAAGGTAAAAAATTTATCCAAAAGGATATATATATATATATATATATATATATATATATATATAAAATGAAGTGAAGTTTACAAAAAAAAGGAATGAACCATGCGCAATTACAAAAGGTGTTAGTAAGGTGTATGCGGGCTTGGACCACAATGGATCTAATTATAGATCCAGACTTCGAAGCGTTCAAAATATGAGGACCCAGATGTTACGGGGTTTTTCTGCGTGACATAAGCGCCAAGCGCGATGAGCTGTCGCCGCATCGTGTCACGCATGCGGATCTTGCACCCGAGCGCAACAAAGTTGAATGAGGGCACTCCGGAGATGACGTCCATAATGAAGCGTGGGCTAAACGCTCGATTTCGTTTGTTGTTCTTCCCCTAGGTGTTGGTAACGGTGACGTCACGAACTTGGAGAGTACATAATGACTCCAGGGTGTCCTCAATGCCCTGATGGTAAGGCAGTTTCAATGTGGTCAGATGTTGGAGACCTGAGAAGTTTAATCTCCGTTGGGGAATGTCCAAGCCATTGTAATCAACCACACGAAGCTCTGGGGCATGGTTTAAGAAATCCTGCTAGCTCTGCTCTGTGAATCTACTGCCTTTGAGGCTCAACTCCATTAAAAAAGGATGAATGTGGAGGTCTGATCGATGAATAAATTCCAGAGGTTCGGTGGTTGTGGTGTTATATTCCATGTAGAAGGCCCTCAAGGAGTTAGGCTCCTTGAAGACCCTCTCAGGGAGAGACCACATCTGCAACGTTGCGTCGATGTTGGTGCAATCCACCAGGCTGAGCTCTGAAATTTTAAAATTCTCTTTTAGGAATTCGATTAAAAACTCTATCCGTAATTGAGGACACGATACTAGCCGTAAAGAAGAGAGCGTGCTAGCAGCCTGATGGTTGAGCCATGGAATGAGAGTGCGCTCGTCGGGGTTATCCTCCTCACGCCTCCCCATCCAAACAAGACGAACCGTTGGGTTATCATGGACGGCAAGATGCACGATGCCTTCTAGGCTGACTCGATTCTCGAAAAACCCGGTGGTTTTTCCTATAACTAACCTTTCTATAGAGAGCCGAGACAGCCCTTCCAGTATCGTAGGCGTCACCACGACGCCGCGCAAGTCAACGCCCGTGAGGTGCGTCCGCTCCACCCGACCCGACGGGTTAAATAAACTAAGATCCAATAACTTTTGTAGAAAGGACGCATCCACGGGCCACCATTCACGGATGGTGATGCCTGAAAAGTAAAATTGGTGCGCATCTTCCAGCATCCTTTGCCGTCCATTTGCCGTCCGGTATCGCCCGTTACCCGAATCAAGTAGTAGGTCGCCTATTTTATACTTGATCACGCGCCATCCTTCAAATGCAGTGATAAATGCTAGCTTGGAATCATTGTCCAAGTGTTTTAAAATGCATGCTACTACAGGATCGAGACGTAGGGCCGCGAGGCACGCAGGAGTTGGCTCTAAAGAGCTCTTTGCCACCGGTTCTACGCCGGTGGTCACATTATAATCCGTAAATGGAGATACCTTGACATATCTCCTGCGCGTCTCGCCCCCCCCCCCACTCACTTTCAAAATACAACTTATTTAGGATAGCGTCGCACTGCATTTTAGTTGATGACGCGAGGTCATCGCAAGTCACCCGCGCACTGCACCGCGAACCTTTGACATAGACCGCATCGATGTAAAATCCGCTCTGTCCGCGCGCAAGCAGCATGTCACCTAAAACCCTCTTTGAAACCCTGTGCATATTATAAACTGGTAAGGTGCGCACATGCTGGTTGCCCACGAACAGCGTAGGAAGACGACGGTCGTAGGTGGGTGGAGTACGCGGGTAAGTGCGTTGGGAAGCACGAACGGCCGCGTTCATGGTCTCGGTGGTGCGTCGCATGTAGTCTTCTTTAAACTCCGAGAGAGTGATCTCCGCCATACGAAGATGGTGTCTCGTAGGAGAGCTCTCTGGAGTTGCCACAATGGCATCCAGAAGACTCTCATGCAGGCGGAGGATCTCTGCGGAGATGTCCTGCGTTTTGACCCAACTGCTGGAGGAGGCCATGCCTACAAGCAAGCTGGACCGACAGGAGCTAGAGAACAAACGAGAGAGAATTTTGATTAGTTGTGTTTATATATTTTGTAAGGAGGGTTTTAATTTCCTCCAGTTCTCTAGCAGTATCTAGCTTACGTTTTTTGTACGATTTAGGAATTGAGTGCGAGGTCCTACTTACATATTTGATTGAGACTTTGTCGCAGAACCTAACTTTTTTACCTGCTTCCCCACTCTCCGTTGCAAGAGAGTTGATGTTTTTTCTCTTTAGGATATTAGGAATGAATTTTTTCTTTTTGGGTACGGTGGGAGTAAGCTGTGAAGGAATGTCAGAGGAAGACGTGTTGTCTTGATTAGAGGTGGGGATCTCTGGAGTTTCTTCGCATTCCGGTGCGTCGGGAATTGCGCTCTCGCTGGCTAATCTATCACTAATCGCCTGGGCGTTATCGCCCATGGTGCGACCACCCCCCCCCCCCCGGTGACAACCCGTCCTTGTGATTATTTCTATGTATAAGAATCTCGTGTGTAATAACATATGGCTCGGCAACGGAATTTGTTTCACCGATCCGCGAAGGCTCTTGGCCATTTTGCTCGATTGCACTAGGTGCAGTGTCATTGTTCTGCGAGAAAAGGGGTCGCAAGGCTGTATCCTCCGTGCGGGCATCGCGGTTTTCATTGACAGACTGTTGTGTCAAGATGTTATTTAATTCGCAGTTATCATCCTGCACGTTATTTTTTGTCACATCAGAGGGCAAAGATTGCGACGCCCTGTTCCCTGTGTCGTCAACAAGTTTGCGCACTGTGGCGCTTGTCGGTGCATTAGAATTCGGGAAAAGAAAGTTTTGCAGAGATCTTTCATATGCATTATCGTTGACGTTTGAGTTTACGTCTAAATCATTGAATTCTTCGGCTAAAAAGTATGCTGGTTTTAAGCGTTCTACGTTTACTACGACGTGTTTGCCGTGTTTGTCAAGTGTAAATGTGCGCCCGTCTTGATGTCGCGATATGACCTTATAGGGCCCGGTGTATGGTTGTGTCAGTGGCGGCTTTACGGCTCTTACTCTCTCGAACACGTGTGTGCAAGTTTTTAGATCTTTGAAGATGAAGGGCTTGGCGGAATTTTTATGAGTTGCCGGGACAGGTTTCATTTGTGCGATATAATCTTGAAATTCCGATAAAAAGCTGTTGTCTTGGGAGCTGCATGTTCCGCGAAACTGAAGGATATCGCCCGGTACTGTTAATTTTGTGCCGTACACGAACTCAGCTGGACTCGCATTCGTATCTAGGCGTAGCCTAGTACGTAAACCTAATAACTGTTACCTCATTTAACTTCCGATAGTCTCCGCAAACTCTCCATTCCCCATTTTTTTCGGTACGATATGTATAGGCGTGGCCCAAGGACTTTTCGAGGGTCTGCACACGCCTGACTTACACCACTCTTCGAATGCCGATTTGGCTATTTTTAATTTTTCAGGGTGCAAGCGTCGCGGTCTCTGTGCACAAGGAAGGCCTGTGGTTTTAATGTAATGAAAAATGCCTCTCTTTTTAAGAGATTTTGGCCTATCGATGCCTATCACTGCGGGAAACTTGTTTAAAATGTGTGAGTACTTGACTTTGGGGTCAATCAGAGAAATTTGTAGATCAGGAACGGTCTTGTTAAAACCATTTATTATTTCATTCGTATTGGCATTAATTAATATTTTTTTGTTTAAATCAGGTAAAAGGTGAAAATGATTTAAAGCATCTCCCCCCAGTATAGGGTAAGGGACGTCAGCAATTATGAAAGGCCATAGTAGCTCCTGAGTGAACCCAAAATCAAGTTTTTTATTTAACGTGCCATATGTGTCTATTTTAGTGTCGTTGGCTGCGTATAAATGTATGTGTGTTTTTTTACCGATATATTTTTTTGGTCTAGGGAGAACAGTTTTTGTAATTTAGTGTCTTGCGATTGAGTATATTTCTTTACTAAAATATCTTTAATCCCGACATAGCGATAGATCAGCCTTAATAATTTAATGCTGTTGGATATTTCATTTACTATGTTACTATTAAGATTAGGCATTATATTTACAAATTTAATATTATCATCCGTAATATTCTGTAAGGCGAGTTGATATTCGAACATTTCAAACTACGTTATAGGATCATGTTGCCAGAAGGGCAATTTAATCGGTTTAAGGTTAACGTTTAACGGAATTGACGGTTGAATGTTATGGTTAGGTGTGTTTATGTAGTGTATATTTGTTCTATTGTGTGTGTTTGTTGTTGTTTGTGGATTAGAGGTGTTAGGTATTGAGTTTTGCTGTGTAACGGAAAAGTTTGAAGGATATATAAAGCTTTGAAGTGTTTTATTGTTTGTTATTGTTGGTTGAGTTGCTTGAGTGTTTTGAATGTTTGAGGTTGGTCTGAAGGTTGAGCTTTGTTCTGTAGAGTGAGAGTGTAATGTTTGTTAATGTGTCGCAGTAGAGGCCGAAGGAAGGTTAAAATCGTCTTGATTATCATCGAAAAATCTAGAATTTAAATTTTGTGATTCTAACGGATTTTTTTTTCCGGTTTGATTTAAAACAAGAGACTTTAAGAGGAGGTCACGTATCTCTATCCTTTTCTAATCAAAGAATTGAGTTTTTTACAGAAACTAATAACTTTAGCAAAAAATGAAGAGAAAGCCGCATCTCGTAATAAAAAAAGCAATATTTTCTTTGATAAGAAAGAATTAATTTTATTGCTTCGTTTTCAAGAAAACCTTGAAAAACTTAAATCATAGAGGTTAGGGTGGACAATTTGGTTTTTCAAGGTTTTCTTGAAAACGAAGCAATAAAATAAATTTTTTCTTATCAAAGAAAATGTTTCTTTTTTTGATACAAGATGCGGCTTTCTCTTCATTTTTTGATTAAGTTATTAGTTTTTGTGAAAAAATCATTTCTTTGATTAAAAAAGGACAGAGATACATGACCTCCTCTTAATGAGTCTATTTGCTTTGTTAAGTCAGAGATTTGCTCTTTGTGTGAATTATGTAATTGCTTAATTTTATTATTTAGGGTTTTTTCCATCCTTTCGTAGGTCTCTCTCGGAACCGTTTTTTCATTTTGTGTGTTTGAAGGGAGGAGTCTATTTTCGTCAAATTTATGCGTGATTCTTTGCTTGTAAGCCAAAAAGGGTCTTTCACCGTATTTTTGAATTTTATCTATGGTCGACGTAGCTAAATTTATGTTAAGCTCGGTGGGTGAGCTGTCGGAGATGGTTGGCTCCATCGCGTTCTCCGAAGCTCCTAGGACGCCCCCATCACCCGAGTACATGCTCTCTGAAGGAGAGCGATTTTGTTGCGCGCGTAACGTATCTTGCGTATTTTGCAAGTTTTATGTGTTGCCGAGTTTCACGCTTTTGGGAGGTGAGTGGATCACATTTGCAGGCATTTTGCAGACGAGAGGTCGCAGGAGAGGGAAAACCGCCCTTTCTTATTTTATATCGGAAGCAGTCCGAGAAAACTCTCTCTGCGAAAGTAGCTTTGCTACAATTATGCTTGAGGAAATAAAAAATATAAGCAAAATGGCGTCTTGTGCAGTCGAATTGACCTCCACGTGTTCAGCATGTAGGACCTGGGTGGTCAACGACTGAGACACGCAAAGAAACTCTCCGATGCCCAAGCGCAAATAATTATAGTTACGCGCACTCGACGCTTCCAAGTTAGCCCCCGGCGTTGGCGTTTAGGACCGCATGCGGTCTACGACCAAACGGCGAAAGGTTTCTTCTCTGCGTGCGAGTGAGAAAAAAAAAAGAAAGAAAAGAAAACAGAGAGAATTCTCCCTATGACCGCCCACTCAAGAGAATGATAATTGTGGGTCTCCCACGTTTGCTTGAATAAGAGAAAAAGGAAGAATTCTTGGCACCCGCAGTGCTCTTGAAAGTCTTCGAGAAAGATCCGAATGAGATCGGCGAAAGAGCTTTCTCAGGCAGTGCCGGCGCCTCGAATATGAGTGAGATTTCCTCACAACAATGTAAAATAAAATGTAATGCAGCACCACTGTGCTATGTATTTAGAACGAGAGGCCCACAAGTACTCACAAATAAAATTTATGTATATATATATATATAAAGAAGTATAAAATGTGGTATAAGGACGAAGGCACAAACAAAGAAAAAATAATAAATATCTATATGGTAAAATAAATAATAAATAGTTACGATACGAACATAAATGACTAGCTAATGTATATTGCACTAAATTTATTTGCAAAAGGATAAGTTAAAAGAAAACTCCAGAGACTTCGCGAAATTTAATCTTCTAATTGTCTGAAGTCGATGCCTTAACTGTATGACAAAAAATTTCGATTTTATATATAAACGTAACACAAATAAGGCAAATTTAATTTTATGAAGGCTCGACTTCTCGCACTCCGCACTTAAAATTATAAATCTTGATTCGTTGTTGACCGTGAGATAGCTGATTTTTGAAGAGTTTAATTATTTTGCGACGATAAAAGATTCTTTGTCTTTTGCACGCATTTGCCTCACTCGAAACTAGCCGTAACTTGTGGGGTAGGCAAAATTGCGTAACTTCCGGTCGCGTGTTTAGCACACCAGACAAAATGCAAACATAATTATGTTGCGTGTCTTAAGGCATGAAATTTTACGTTCTCGATTTATAGGTTAGGATTATTCGCGAAGAGTTTATCAACGCCAGACAAAATTGTGCATAGCCTGCACGTATGTCAGCGGCGTGCTTTTTACTTTTTAGAAATTATTAAACTCACTCGCGAACCTAACCTTTTTAACGGCCACAACACGCACTGCCGTGAGAAACTTTACTTTTTGCTAAAGTGCGCGTTGAATAAAATGTGGCGCCACGTGGCCTGAATCAATGTAAAAGATTTTTTTACGAGAACTTCGCACTTGGTGCGTATATGAAAGAAAGAAAATGAGAGTGTTTGGTATAACACTCTCGCTACCTTATTAAAAGACTGCGTTGCTCTTTGAAGGGACTCTGAGGCAAGCCACAAAGAAAACGTCCCTTATGGAAGCTGCAGAGGTCGGAAGTACGGGCGCGTTGCTCCACAAAAAGAAAAGTCCAACAGAGTATCTCCTGGTGCGTGTGGCAGCAAGACAGCGGCAAGATGAGTGCTTGGCCAGCACAGAAAGGCACAAAATGGCGGCTTCGAGGCGTCCCCCTAGTCCGCTTTACGTTGATGGTAAGATGGCCGCTTGGTCGTCGCTATGCCTTGCCAGTCGAGGTCACCAATGTGTGGGAACCAGCCCACAGTATATGTATATGATGTTGAAGGCAGGAGAGAAGGACTGTAAAAGAACAAGTCACAATGTATAATTAGTTGGACCTTTATTGAATGAGCCAGTGCGACTAAGCGCAGTGACTCGTGGAACAAGACTGAAGTACAGAGAAGCAGTCGCTGATCTTGATTTTATTGCTTCGTTTTCAAAAAACCTTGAAAAACTTGAAACATAAAGGTCAGGGTAGAAAATTTAGTTTTTCAAAGTTTTCTTGAAAATGAAGCAATAAAATTAATTCTTTTTCATCAGAGAAAACTTTGCTTTTTTCGATACGAGATGCAGCTTCCTCTTCATTTTTTGCTAAAGTTATTAGTTTTTGCAAAAAATTAATTCTTTGATTAGAAAAGGATAGATGTACTTGACTTGCTGTTAATACATTTGTGACGTCTCAGAGACGTACACTTGGCGGAAAGGATATTTTTCCGAATGTTAACCTCAAATGGCAACATCGCATATTTTACCACAGACATAAGACAATTCCAAATCATAGAACAAATTTCGCATTATCGGTATTTATTACTTAATGACATAATTACTTTCTTTTTCCATGATCTGAATTATATTTTTATGAATTATTTCTCAGTTCAATAATCATACTCTCTAAATATAATCCACTGAAAATTTCACTATTTGATTCAGCGGAAATTATTTCACTAAAAAATCAGTAAAAAATTTACAGAACTTTCAGTGTACCTTTTATTGCACTGAAATATCATTGAAAATTCCACTGAAATCACAGTGACTCGTTTATTCTACTGATAATTAAGTAAAAATTTGACTGATTAAAAAGGTGAGGGTTAAAATGGTGGGAAGAACTTGAGAGTGACGCTCTTAAGTTCATTCCCGCCACAATCTTAATGCTAAGAGTATCTAGCTCTGATTTTGAGTAGAATCCTTTAAAGATTTTGAGTAAAAAAGGTAAGTGTAATATAATATAATTAATTCTAATTTATGAATTATTATTATTAAGAAAAATCATTTTAACTTTTCAAGTAGAAAGGTAAGTTCAATATAATATAATAAATTATAGTATATACATAAAGGAAGAGAGGGAGAGAGAGAGAGAGAGAGAGAGAGAGAGAGAGAGATTTAAGACGCCATCGCGTGCAAAAAGAGGAAAATCAAGGGAAAATTATTTAAATTTTTTAAGTGAAAAGGTGATTGTGATATATCAATAATAATATGTATCTATATTAAAGTATAATACAATATTTAAATAATATTTTTTTAAAGTATTAATTATTATAATAATTTGAGATCCATACATAAGTTTTAAAAAAAATCGTTTGAAATTTTTTTGTCAGTATTGAATTAATATTAATAATTTTTAAAATATTTAAATTGCTGATATTAATTAAACACTGAAATAATTTGTACTATGTTAATGAATCTTAAATTATTGTAAAAATTAATACTTTAAATAAGTATTATCAAAATATTGTATTTTACTCAAAAAGAAGAAACTAATTTTTCCTTTATCTATCATTCTTTTGTCCTGTAATTATTTCACAGAAATTACAGCGATATTTCACTGAAATCCAAATAGTGAATATTTCACTATTTCATTCAGCGAAATTTCACTGAACTCTGGTGAAGCGAGTTTCACTCACCCATTCAGTGAAAATTTCACTGGACTACATTGGAATTCCACTGGATTATATTTAGAGAGTATAGAATCTAATATTGTTAATTTAAATTATCTTTGTAATAAGATTTTACTTGTTATCATGTGAATCTTGCATTAATAACCTATATAAAAAAAAAATAATCATGATGCGAAACTCAATGTATGATTCGAAATTCTCTTACGTCTGTGGTAAAATATGCAGCGCTATCATTTGAGGTACACATTCGAAAAAATATCCTTTCCACCAAGTGTACATGTATTTAGCGCCGATGTATAAAAGGTTACTTGACGGCCTGATTAATCAACCACTAACCGTCTCTTTTTATTAAAGAAAAATAAATAACGCAAACTATCTCGGGTTTATGTATGTGGGAAGTAAGGAAAGGTTTAAGTATAAGCGGATCCGTAAGCGTGAGAATCCTGGGTACTTATAGATCCTTTCCAATTTGGCGAATCTCGGCGGAAAAGGTAAATGAGTTATAAAATATATCAAAATATAATAATAGATTTTAGAAAGAAAATATAAAATGAAACTTTTTAAAGATAATTAATAAACTTTAAAATTGATTAATCATGCAGGAAAAATGAAAATAATAAAATGATTTGTTGTAATAGTAAATAAAAATATAAAAACAGATTTTAAATAAAAACAATTTTATTTTAAGTTGAAATATTTGAATGTTTATTTAATAAAGACCATACTTACTATCCTTAAAAGTCTGGAATACTCGTAGAGAGAGAAAGAATTTGGTAATAAAATCCGTGAAGAAAAATCTCGAAAATCCTTGGAATAAAATAATATCTTTGATGTACTTGAATGAGTTTGTAGAGTTTGGAATAGAGACTTAAAAATTTGTAAAGAGCTCGTTGAGGTTCTGAAGAAGACTTGATGAGAACTTGATGGGAAAGCGTTTGGAAGTACTTAGGGCCTGTGCACTAGCTCGAGTCGCTTCCTAAGGCGAACTGATTTTGTTTTGTATCTTCTCGAGACACAAAATTTTTGTTTCCCTCTCCAAGGGAACTTGGGGGTGTTGTTTAAGAGATTAAGATATTGGATGGAAAAGTATTGGTCAATGACCGAAAAAGGCAGAGTTTGGTTGAAAATTTGTTGAGAATGGGCCCAAAAAGGTAGGAAACCTTGACCCAAAGTTCGGCAATTTCCGAGCGAAATCGTTCAAAATCGAAAATCTCTTTCTTTCTCTCTCTAATGTATCTTTCCTTTAGGATAGATTACAAAAATTTTGAACTTAATATTAACAAAAATAATAAATTAACGCAAAAAAAAAAAGAAAATGATTAATACATATTGTCTTATTCTAATAAATGCAGTAAAAGAATGATTAAAATTATATAAAAACATTATAAAAAATTATAAAATTATTAGGTGTATAAGCGCATCACATTTATTAAAATTGCATGTATATACATATATATATATATATATATATATATATATATATATATATATATATATATATTTGGTGGTATTTATTTCATTAAAAATAAAAAGAAATGATTAAATTATTATGAATAGCATATATATATATATATATATATATATATATATATATATATATATATATATATATATATATATATATATATATATATACATACACACATACATATCTTAATGTAAACACTTAAATTTATAATTATAAAAAGTAATCGTTAATATCAATCTTACAAATAAATTTCAACTTATAATTATTTATTAAAGAAGGTTTATCCTAAAACATTTAAGAACATTCACGATATTTCTTCTATAAAGGATAAAAGGTGTATAATATAAATTTAACTTTATTAAAATATTAAAAGAGTAAAGAAAAGATAATGTTCTTCTTTGTATCCTTTTAGATTCGTATTGTGAATCATTAGTATGAATTATTATTACAAAAGTTATGTTAATTAGTTTAAAATTAATCAGGAATATATTTAAAAATAGCGAAAAGAAAGTGTTATTTACATAAGAAAAGAGAAGCATATGGTTACTATTTTTAATAATAATTATGTAAGTCGAAATTTCGAGAGTATAATATATAAACAAATATTTTCTTTTTATATAATAATTATAATTTAATTGAATCATTAATAAATGTGTACATTTTGATCTCAAAGGAAAAATTGTTTCATTAATTTTATTGAGCTAACAATGAATTTGGCTTATAAAATAAAAAAAAATATATATATATATATTCTTTTATATATATAAAGATGAATGTTTTTCAGAGTTTCTATTAATTAATTATTTATTTTAAATAATGGAAGGAAAAAGAAAATGCTTATGTATAATTTAAAAATAATATTTTCTTTTACGGTTTGGGTTTTTCCTGAATTAGTGGCGACAATTTTTATAGCTCGTCGAGACAATTTTTATGGTATCCGTCTGGCCGAAAGATAATTGTCGGTCCATTAGGCTATTTTCCACTATGCATATGTTAAAAATGTGTACATAAACAAAAAAAAGGTTGTTTGTCCTCAGATTTGTCGAGCGTGGAAAATAGGAATAATTTTTTTGTATCATAAAAATATTTTTCACAGTCGTCCATACCAATCATTTGTACAAACGGTGTTGTGTGTAGAAAGTTTAGGTAGAGAAGATAATTTTTTCGGTACAGAAGGTTCTTATTGTATTCAAAATGTGTATAAGGTAGTTGATACGTGCAAAGGTTCATTATATATATATATATACATATATGTATATACAGTATCGTTTGTATACAATGTTTGGTGTGAATCATGCGTCAGGTATGTCTATTGTAAACGACTTATATCTATTGGACTGATAGTTATTTATTAAAATTACGGTTGCGGAAAAATAACAATATTTTAAATTTCTTTTCTAAATATATTCCTGTGATTATGTAGATTTTTAACCTAATTGAAAATCGTATAATGTGGCTAACCTTTTTACACCTTCGGATGTAGAAGGGAATATAGGCGTAAAAGAAAAAGAAATTAAAATTAATTCTTAAAATCTAATTTATTAAAACAAAAATTCAAAAAGAAAATTAGGAAATTTTAAAGGGACGTGACACATTTATTAATATTTTCATATATTTATTTGAAAAATAAAATTTATAAGAATTATTATTATTATTATTATTATTATAATCTTACTAAATACAAATCCAGGAATACGGAGAGCGGGATTTAGAATTAAATTAAGTTAATTAAATTTGAAGAACGGCAATTCGAATTTGGGAGTCTGGCAAGCCCAACGCAGAGTCTGTTGGTGCTCAGCATCGAATGCAGCATGCATTTTTCAAAGTTTAAGAATTCAAAATATTATATTTATTAAACTTTTGAGTTATGTCATTTTAATAGTTTTTGAATTGAAGTATCTCAAGTTTTAATGTGTAATTATTCAAAGCTGAAGTCAATTTCATCAAATCCATAGAATTTTTTTTTATTCAAATTTGATTGTAGTCTCCAAAGCGAAAATTTCTTTCAGTGTGCAAGGGCGGCATACAGTATTTTGTCGTGGAGTGTCAAAAATGTTAATGCGGCCCTGGGGACAATATTAAATCGCGGGAAAACACAGAATCATATCTACAAAAAACTCGCTTGGGATGAGTAATACGCGAGAATGTTAATGAAAAAAGAGAAAGGGAAGCGATCTGTAATTATACAGATTTACAGTTCGATCTTGAAAGATTTTTGTAGATTAAAGAAGATCCTGCACAAGTTCATCGATTGTCTGAAGAAATTCAATGCGAGGACCATTTTATACAATATACTAATTTTCATCAATTTTATTCAGCCATTAAGAGGCCGCTGTATCTCTGTCATTTTCTAATTAAAAAATTGACTTTTTTCCCAAAATTAGTAACAAGAGGCAAAAATAAAAAGATGGTTTCGATGTGTTTAATAAAATGTAATATTTTCTTTGATTAGTATAAATTAATTTTATTGCTTTGTTTTTAAGAAAAGTTGGAATAACTTAAAAAATTAGAAATTAGTGTCAAATAATGGGATTTTCAAGTTATTCCAACTTTTCTTGAAAATAAAGCGGTGGAATTAAATTATTCTTATCAGAGAAAATATTGCTTTCTATCACACGAATCGAAACCATCTCTTTATTTTTGCCTGAAGCTATTAGTTTTTATAAAAAATAAATTTTAAATAGATTCGGTAAAACAGGTAACTGTGTCGGTATAAGACTGACTCTTAACCGTTTAATTTATTTCTCATTTTAATAGAAATTATTTATTTTTACAATCATCTCCACTTTTCTGCATTTTATAAAAGTTATCAGTTGTTTCATAAAATTATTGATTGCTGCAAGCTCTAATATCACATGACAATCGAAATTGTTTTAGGTGTTTATATCCCATCTATTAGGCTTAAAACATTTCTCTCTTACCTATCACACGTATTTTTGACAATAGAAAATCACCTAATCGATCGACCAAGTTGCATAGGCATTAGCAGTCACCCATCCGAGTGATGACCGCACCCAGCCCTGCTTAACTCCATTAATCGGCCAAAATACAGTTCCGTAACCTCATCAATATGTCAGTTTAACAGTCCTCAAGTGTTTTGTTCAGTTATTTAACAATATTATCAGTTTGCTTTGATTATTAACTGTTCTAATTACTTTTTTTATAAATTGAAATAAATATAAGGTTCTCTTTTGATTTCTTGATCTAACTGTCATCTACGGCCTTTTTTAGATTTCTTTACTTTTTACAGATATTTTCAGATTATAGCTATTGACTTCAATTTATTCTAGATTTTTGAATTTTTCACTTCATTGATTGTTCTCATAAAAACTTTAACAATAGAACATAACCATTGATCATTGCAAATAACTGATAAGAATTATACGATACTAGTAAAAACTGAAGCATTCTGAGAATAATTAATTTTGTCTCAATTCTCATATTTTCTAACAAATCATTTCCGTTTTCATTAGTTTTCATCTATTTTTATATGCTTTTTTTCAATATTTTCAGGCATTCACTCATATCTGCATTTATTTATTTTCTAGAGAAAAATTAGTTATTTTTAATTTATTTCCTAGAAAAAATTAAGTTAGTTGATAGATCTATTTGGGATAAAGAAATTTACATCAGTAATTCATAAGGAATAAAAAAAATTTGGATGATAGTGAATTACTTCAAAAAATTAAGATAATTAACAAATTTATTTGGGATAAAGGTATTTAGAAATTTAGCTTGGATTAGTTCAGAATAGAATTTAAACAAGAATTTATAATAAGAATTACTCATACATTCCGACATGCAAGTGATATCGTCAGGTTGGCGGAACAAGTATACATGTCGTTTTTCGATTGGAAAAGGCGACATCTCTGTTTTGGACGTGCAAAAGGCGACACCTCGGTTCTGAGCGTGGAATAGGATACACGTCGTTTTTCGTTTAGAAAAGGCGACACGTCAGAGAGACACTTTTTTTAAATATTGAGTTAAAAAAATAAATTATATAATTTATTTTAAAACTAGGAGCTACACTTCTTTTTGCTAGCGAAGTACTCACTAAAATTTGTGAATGACTAAATTAAAATAATTTTTTACCATGAAATTTTTAATTTTTTTAATTTTTACATAATCGGTAACTCAATTAAAATAAAATAAATTTAGTATAAATATTATTTTCATACTATACTAGCTCAATTTACCTCACTCCTAACGTCGCTTGGTTAAATTTTAATGTATCATATTAATATATATGAATTAGCCAATTTTATAATGAAAAAGAATTGCCACAACTTATGAATTTTGATATCAACGTTTCGTACTCAATTAAATTTTTATATTTTTATAAAAAGGATTAATTAAAGTTACAATATGCATAAAAATTGTTTAAATACAAATCATATCATGATGAATTGAAAATTTGTTTTACTGAATTGCATTTAAATCAATAAAAAAAATGCTGCCAAGTGCTTTGGCGCAATGCTTTCTCATTGAGCTCATTAAGTTAGAGTAATTTGATTTTTTTTTTAAATGTGATTTCAATGTAAAATACAATTTCTATTTAAGAAAAATTAGTTAATGTGAGAGGGTGATTAGGAAATAGAAAGAGAGAGACAATGGATGAAAATAGGGTGAAAATGAGGATTAATCTGAGATAGAAGGACAGAGAGGAAGTAAGAAAAGAGTTAATGAAAGCGTTACATAAGAAATCAAAAGAAGTGATCAAAGAGCTTAACTAACAAAATTATTTTTTAAGAGCTTGTCTTATAAAAACAGTAGCAAATAACTTATATACAAATTTAAGAGCAAATCTATTGAGTAGTTTGCGTAAAATGAAAAAAAATTAAAAAATGAAAACTTTTTTAATGAATTTTTTAAATTAAAGCTACGCTAAGCAAATGGGTTTTTAAAAGTCATCCTTCTTTTGGGAGTTGCAAATAATCATCGAAAAATCAATTTTTGAAAATTTCCTTTCTTTTGGCAGTCGCAAATAATTTCCCTGTAAATTTTAGAACAAATCTATCAAGTACTTTACGTAAACTAAAAAAAAAAAGAAAAAAAGAAAAATCGAAATTTTTTTAAAAATCTTTAAAATTCTCTACAATTGTAACCAGACTAAGAATATTAGTTATCAAAAGCTTCGTTTTTTCAGACAATAGCGAATTGATTGTATAGAAATTTTGGAGAAAATTTATCGTATGGTTTATGCTGTCGAATAATTTTCAAAAAATAAAAAAAAAATAAAAATCTAAAATTTTTTTGAATTTTTTAAAATGGCTCTGAAAAAAAATACGCTATGAGAACCAATTTTCAATAGCTTCACGTCTACTTATACAAAATAATAGATGGTATGCAAAATTTGAAGCAAATACATCGAGTAGTTTTCGAGATTTCGTTAGCTAAATAAATACCATTTTCTTTTCGAAATTTCTTTTTCAAAATTTTCAAAATGCTCTAAAATTAAAACTACACCAGGAAAATCAATTTTTGAAAATTTTTCTCTTTTTAGCAGTCGCAAATAATTTCCCTGCGAATTCTAGAACAAATACATCGAGTACTTTAAGTAAAATAAAAAAAATTAGACAAGAAGAATCGAAATTTTTTTTAAAATCTTTAAAATTCTCTAAAATCGTAACCACCCTATGAAAATTAGTTTTTGAAAGCTTATTTTCTTCAGTCAATAGCGAATTGATTGTGTAAAAATTTTGGAGAAAATTTATAGTATGGTTTACACAAAATAAAAGAAATGGGAAATAAAAATTTTTTTAAAAAGTTTCAAAATGCTCTAAAATTAAAACTGCATTGAGAAAATTAGTTTTCCAAAGCCTGTTTTCTTCAGACAGTAGCGAATAACTTGCATACAAATTTTGAAGCAAATCTATCGAATGGTTTTCGTAAAATAGAAAAGAAATGGAAACTAAAAATTCTTTTTAAAAATTTTTAAAATGCTCTAAAATTAAAAGTACTCTAAAAAATCAGTTTTCAAAAGTTTTTCTTCTTTTGGCAGTCAAAAATAAGTTCCGTACAAATTTTCAAGCAAATTCTTCGAGTAATTTACGTAAAATACAAAAAAAAATAAAAAACTGAAATTTTTTTAGAATACTTAAAATGACTATTAAAAAAATACACTAAGAAAACCAATTTTCACTAGCTTCCCGCCGAGTTAGACAAAAAAATAAATTGTATGCAAAATTTTGAGCGAATCCACCGAGTAGTTTTCGAGATCTAATTGGCGTACTGAATTTACACACACACGCACGCACGCACGCACCCATAGAATAGGATTATTTGCTTGTCCTGAAATCTATGGGGCTCTGCCCTTACTTTTGTATAACAATATTTAATTTATTAATGATAAGAAAAATTTAGATTAGACAAGGACAGAGCTATATGGCCTCCTCTTAAGGAATAAAACGATACATGTTTAACTACCATACTTCGTTTTATAATAGTTCGATTTTAAGTTTAAAATTAATTATTAGTAATTTAAAATTGTTATATATTATATGATTCACACAATATTTATCAACTGTTAAAAATTTTTATACGTTTTAATTGTTTTTACGTTAATAATCACATTAAAGTTTCATACTTGACAGCACCGCAGTATGTATTATATAGGTAATATGTTAGTATAAGATAATTTAGTTCTGTAGTACGAAAAAATTTGGTACTATACCAAATAATTTTTGAGATAAGACGCGTTAAAAGATGTACTAATATAGTTTGTCCTTATTTATGTACTGAGTATCAATTAAAAAACAACTGGCGATGCTATTTTGACTACTGACTTACGTTAGTACATTTTTTTAGGTATTATCCTTTCTCTAGGTGCGCAAGTGCAAATTCAAGATTAAAGTTGGAACTTGATAATCTTCAGTATTCACAAGATTGAGATTCGCCTATAAGGTTGGAATTCATGAATGTGATTTCAGTATCGAGTATAACTTGGAACTTAAGTATCTTTAGTTGGGTATCAGCAGTTATTTTTGTTAGGTGGGATGTAGGGTTGAAAAAAGGTGGAAAATGGGTGTAAAATGAGTAGAAAATAGGTGCTATTAAATAAAAGGGTGAAAAATATGGGGGTCGACGACTAAATTTTTTTAAAAACTATATTTTATAGAAAGATCTATATCCTATTATATCATAAGAAGTTTTCTCCACCGTTATCGTCGCTGCTACCGTGTATCAGAATCAATCGTGGCCCCAGTTAGCTATAATATAGCTGAAATTTAGCTAAAATTTAGTTCAAATAGAAGCTACAAGTTAGCTTGAAATTGGCTAATAAATAGCTGAAAGTTGTATAAAAGTTAGCTATAAGTTTGTTAAAACTTAGCAAAAGTAGAATAAATTTACCTGAAAATTAATTGAATTTATTCTTTAAGCCAGTTTAATTATACAAAATTTAGATAAAAATTGACAAAACGTCAGTCAAAAATCAGCCGATTAGGTTAAATTTAGCTGAATTTAGAGATGCGCTGTGAACAAAAATATTTTTTTTTTGTCTAGAAGCTAGTCAAGTGTAGACTATAATAATAAACCATAATTAAAGTCTATACTTGGAAAGAAAAAGAAAATTAAAAAGGGTAGCTAAAGATGACTCCCCCCAGAGAGGGGCGTAAGAGAAAAATGAAGGAAGAAAGAATAGAGAGTGAAAGAAAGATGACAAAGCAAAATATAGTGAAACATAGATGAAAAGAGAAATACATATACTAAAGCTTAAATAAAACCGAAAACTGAGGCCCGAAAAAGTGCTTGTATATGATAACTATTCATTATATAGGACTCAATAAAAATTGCTATTCTTATTACGAAAAAATGCGCAGATCCATAGGAGCCAAGAACTGTAGAAAAAGGTAGTTTCACTTCAATATGTAATAACTACTAATTATGTAGCAACTTATAAAAAAAGCAAATCTTATTACATAAAAAAATTACATATACACTCCCGCTCACACGAAGTTACCTACCATGATCAGTTGAGGTGAAATATAAAAAGTTTTACTGTTCCGTTGGAAAGAATATCAAAAAATTTTTAAAAGATGGGTTTAAAAGGTTTTTTAGAGCTCTTTCAAATGCTGATGGTTTGATTTAAAAATATCTATTTTGGAACTATATTTATAGAACTAAAAAAAAAGAAAAAATTTCAAAAATTTTTTGCCCATGTTTAACACTGGACCAATTCTAGCAAAATTATTCTACGTTAATATTATACCTCTCAAATTGAAGGTTTTTTAGCCTTCTTTTAAACGCTGTGCGTTTCTTTACGATATAACAAACCGTTAAGAAGTTATAACGATTTTTCTGAAAAATTAGCTTTTTTTCAGCTTGTTATATGGGCAATTCTCAAAAACTTCATTCATTTTGGTCACTCGATTTTTAACAATTCAAAAGTCTATAATTCAAGTTTCTGGGGTGGCACACACTTCAATAAGGGCTTAAATTACTAGTTTTTAAAGTAGAATAAAAACATGGGCAAAAAATTTTTGAAATTTTTTCTTTTTTTTAGCTCTATAAATATAGTTAAAAAATAGATATTCTTAAATCAAACCATCAGCATTTGAAAGAGCTCTAAAAAACCTTTCAAACCCATCTTTTTAAAATTTTTTTATATACTTTTCAATGGTACAGTGAAATTTTTTATATTTCTCCTCGACTGATTAGGGTGGGCAATTTTGTATGAGTGGGAGTGTACATAAAAAAAGCACGAATCCGAAGAACTGGAGATTCGTAGAAAAAAGTGGTAAATATTTTAATTACAATAATATTTGAAATTCACTCAAAAGTAAGTTAACTTTTAAATATTTAATTTAAATACACGTTATTATATATGTAAATAAATATTAAAGAAAAGCTCAACGGAATGTCGTAGTTGCTGGAATCGATTTTTGCTTTTTTTATCTTACTGATATCTTTTTAAATTTACTATTTGGACGAATATAATGACTTATCCGCGCTAAAACTATATTAATACAATAATTTTTGTTAAATTAAAAAATCATTTAAGCTTTTTATTTTTTTATAAACTTTAAACAAAAATTAGATATCAAGCTCGATGAACTTAACCTCAAAATAGTATACATCAAAAGTTTGTTTATATCTTTTTATGTATAGTGATTTATTAAATTTCTTGACTTGTCCGCGCTAAGAATTATCCTTAGAAATTTTCTTACTAAAGTGAAAGAATTTGATTTGACGCACTGTTTACTCATAAACTTTGAATAAAAATATTATTAGGATGAGCAGAACTACGATATCCTCTTAAGTTTATTACTCATACAATATAAAGCTAAGTTTAAATGTCATACATGGAAGTACATGTTTATTCTTCATGTAGTTCTGTTCCATTATATGTATATAATTAACTTCACCAATTTTCAATAAATACAAATATATGTAGTTTAATATTTGAAATAAAAGTAGCAAAAACAACAACAAAATTAATTCCGAACATAGATTTACGTTAAACTAAAAATCAGTGAAACTAAATAATATAAAGTAATGGAATAGAACAAGGAAAATTGAAAAAAAATAGAAAATTTAAGCTTTGTTTCCAAGAGTATTACACATTAAATAGTATATTTTTCACCTAGGGAAAAAAATGAATAATGTCCTAAATCGTATGTGAATTGTAAGGCGCAATTCACAAAAGTCGAAAATTAAGTTCGACTTTATAGGTGACCGTGAGTATCACGTATAATGTCGAATTTAAGTATCATTTAGATATTGAATTCAGTAGACATCGGACAACAAAATTTTAAAACATGTAATGAGTTACGTGTAACGTGTAAAATTAATATAGAACGGCTCTTATGTTTAGATTCTTGACCTTAATATATGACTATGAATTTGGACGATGAAATTAAAAATAACCTTTATACGTGAAACATGCTTAAAAACAAATTTCGTGTTTATTTCTAATTATAATATCTTCACATATATTTTATACATACGAAATAGTGAATTTAAATATACAATTATAAGATTTTAACGCTTTATTGTTGAAATAAAAATTTACATTAAACTATCATATTATGTTTTTAAGTTTTTGTAAGTTTTATCAGTCGTTCAGTATTAACTTTGACAGTTGTTCATGCAGTTCAAATGCCAGAGGTTTGGTGTATACGTCAGTTATCTAATGTTTAGAAAAAAAACCCAGCTGACATTTATCAAACTTCTCTCTACACACTCTTTTCCGTAGTGTTCCTTTATTTATGTCATATGTCTTAATTTTGTTCTACAATTTGTAAATAGTCGTCCTATTCTTTAAACCTGAGTTCAAAGTCTTTCGTATTTTTTAAGTATTTAAATACTCTTCTAACTGACTGCCAGTCATCTCCAGTGAGGTTGATTTGTTGTATGCTTAGAACATTAACAGCATAGGTAATATTTGGCCTGCTTGCATTGATTTATAATTTTCTTCACACTGTCTTCTCTTGCTATTGTCCACCTGATTGAATACCATAGATATTCGTTGAGGAAGTAATTGATCAAAATTAAACTTCTTTAGCATTTTGTTTATTTATTCTCCTTGCTTAATGCTTAGTATCCTTTTTTTCTGTCTAGCTTTATCACTAAGCTTAAGAAATTTCTAGGCTTGCTAATTTCTGTCATTTTTAATTCTTTCTTTAAATTTGTCTTAATTCTGTTAAGCATCTATACATTATTACAAATTAGCAGAATATTATCTACACACAATATCAAGATAAAAAATCTGTTCTCTACTTGCTGAGTTAATAGGCAAGGCTGATTGTTGAATGATCTAAGTTCATATTTCTTTACTGTCTTTTTAAATCTTTCACTTCAACATTTTGGACTGACTTTCAAATTGTGTAAAGCCTTTTCCAATGTATGCATCTTGTTTTGTTTGATCCTTTCATGTACAGTTATTCCTTCATTCTATTCTATTCATCATTCAATTCTATTTAGAAAATCTGTCTTTACGTCCATCTGAAATATTTCTAAATTCAGTTTGTTTCTCAATGGAAGTATACATCTGATTAGAGGTAATCGTCAAACCAGTGTATATGGTTCTTACATATCATACTCATTTCTGTCTTTGAAATTACGAATTTCTATTTTAGCTTTATATCTTATTTTAATGTCTTCTGTCTTTCTTTCAAATACCCATCTTGAATGTATAATGTTTGATCTTTTTCTGTCATTCATTACAATTGGTCTGTCAACTAATTTTCATACATTATTTTTATACATACATTCTAACTCTTCATTAACCTTAAGAGGACCGGAAAACCACTATAGTGGCGTGACCCCTGATCGACCTTTACCCCAAAGTCAATTAGTGATATCAGATACCTTTTTGGACCACTTTCTTAGAGCGATCACAAATCTCAAATACCGGTCCTCTAAAGGTTAATAGTTTTGGTCCATTTTTTTTGTTTATCTTTTGACTTCATGGCTTCAAAGTATTGCAACGAGTCTAAGAATGCATAAATTTTTAATTAAAATGAAATCAAAATTTTATTGTTCTTGTTCTCATTTTGAATATTATCATTTCGGTCGGTAAAGTAGATTAAATAATTCAATAAAAAATAAAAGTGAAATTAATTGTTAAAAATTTTGTTTTTTTATGTTAAACAAGTTGAGAGTACAGAATGTAATTTTGTATAAAGAATAAGTCCTCAATTTATTAAATTTTTCACAAACTGATCTAAAATCAAATTTGAATAAAAAGCCCGCCGTATGCCGGTTCTCGCGTTCGATTCTCGTTCGCTGACGGAACGAAAGAGAGATGCCGCGCTCCTTGTCTTTCACTATGAGTAAGAGAGAGAGGCAAGGAGAAGCGACGCTAACGCGTCGTTATCGCATTACACTTATGTATATTTTTTTTTATCGACTTTCTCTATTAATTAATCAAAGAAACGAGTAGAGAAACATAAAAATAATTAAAATAAATGGTTACCACGTATTAGTGATCATGAAATTCATTGACATACAGAATACGGGCATAAGAAATATATTAAATTGTCTAAATTCAAATAATAAGTGTAAACGGGCTTTTAAAGTATCTAATTATTATAAGAAATTTCAATCATAAAATTAAAGCATTTAAATAACTAATGTTAAAAAGGAAATCATAATTGTTAAGCATTTTAAGGGATTTTTTAGTTTATGAACGACCTTTCATTAACAACTTTGCACTATAAGTGCATTTATGCATAGAAAGGATATTTTAGTATCTTAGATAGAATATGTATAGGGGGGTATTCGCATATAGAGAAGAATGCTGTAAGCATATACGAGTTGATCTCTGCGCATATCTGCTCGACAGCCTGAAGAAGATAAATCATCTAGATTATCAATTGAAGAAGAAGGGATGAGTAAGCTCCAGAGCAGAGGGAGAGCAGTAGAGATACTACTAGAGATCCAGCTTTCGTAACAAACGGTTGAATTAACTTTGCATTTTCTTTTTATTTTCGCGTGTGGAAAGTTTAAGTTAAGGTAATCAAAGAAACTTAACTGCGCGTTTCTTTTGTAACATATTTTTATTTCTTTTTCTCGGAATAATTCGCGAGTAAAAAAAAAATAGAAAAAAAAAGAGAAATTAATAATAAGAATCATTAATCTTTCGTTTCATTTTTTTTTTCTTTTTCTTTCCTCTTTTTCTTTTCTTTGAAAAATAATCTTGCGTATAAGGACGTCTTTTGCAAGATTATTTGGTGATAAAATAAGTAGAGTCAGTGCAACTTCACTAACGTACACCATAACATTTCTATATTTTTGTCTCTGTTTTGTCTGGTTGTCAAGTAGGGGAAAGACTAGGCCCACGGCCGAAAAGCCCCGAGTGGTGACTCTTATTGGAGTTGCTGCGAACTGCACAAAAGCCTGATAGTGATGGGTATAAAAGGGTGCTGAAAAGCTGCCCTTTTCCTATGGACATCGCGTACTTTTACGTACCTGGTGCTGCATAGGTTACCGTACACTAGGGATTAAGGCTTCTTTTGTATGTTTCAGGTGGTTTCAAGGTCCCTGAATGAGTCCCTTAATAATAAAGTGATAAAAAGCAAGAATAAAAAACGAAAAAAAAAACGTTGTTAAAGAAATAAAATAGAAAAGGGGAATTAGAAATTAAGAAATAAGGAAAATCAAAAGAATCAAGATTGTTTTAATTCAAAAGTTTAAATTATAATTGATTAAAACGAAAATTTTATTTTGTTTATATTAGTTTTACTGCTAATTATTGAATTCGGGTTCAGATTAAATTTAAGTAAACTTGAATTAGTGAATAATTACCTGGTTTCAATTCATAAACACAAATTAAAAGCTTGGGTTAACTTTCAATATTTGATTATTTTTTGAATTTAGTACAATCTATGTATGTATTAAAGTAATAAATGAGTGCATATGGAAAGATGTCGTACCCGACCAACTCAAAATAAAATACGTTGTTCTTTATTTTACAAAACCTTTTACCTGTCAATTTATGTGGGTCTTTTGTTATATTTTATACATATATATATATATATATATATATAAAGAATATAAAAACTATGTTTTAATTTTGCATGCTAAGTTGTGTGTTGTCTGATAAAATTCAAAAGTCATAAGTCTTTATGTAACCTCAATCGACGAACCCTGCAAACATCGTTGGGCTGTAAAGTCGGCGAATAATACATTCAAATAAAGAAGAAGGCAATATTGGTATAAAATTATTGAACCTCATATCTCTGCTGCTTATTTTATAATATTTAAATGATAATAAAGCATTAGGTAATTATATTAAAGTGTTAGAGTAGATAAAGTCATTGAATATATTTATCTTAACGGCAGGCCGGAGTAGAACCTGATACCGACCGAGTAACAATTGAATTGTTTGTTATTTACTCAAGTATTAAACGGTGTATCTTCAAAATAATGGTTGATCGCAATAGATATTATTAATATGAATATCTATGCACAAGAAAAAAAAAATCTACCGATTTGTTTTTGAGAAAAATAAGGAACGCCGAAGTAAAAGATTATGTTTATAATATTTTCGCGTTCCTTACTTTTCTCAAAAACAAAGCGATAGATTTTTTTTTTCTTGTGCATAAATATTTGTAATAATAATATCTATTGCGCATAACCTTCAATTTGCAGATACACCGATTAATACTTGAGTAAATAACAAAAATGCCAATTAGACAAGGACAGCGAATCCGGCCTGCTCTTAAAGGTAATTTTAATAATAAAATATAATTAAGTCCAATCTTGCTAAAATTGATGTTACAGTATGTACTCGCGTCTTTATTTATTTCAGCTAATAAAACATGAGTTTCTTCATCAATCTTATTTTCTGTACTTGTTTGTGTTTTCATTGGTAATTCAATCTGTCGTTTTGTTTTCTCTCCCTCCGATCCTTGCATTTCATATTCAGTATTTTTCTTAAGTTTCATCGGTCGTCCTACTAATTTTTTTTTAATTTTCTCTCCCTCCGGTCCTTATTCTTTTTCATCAGACTTACTATTTTCTTTTCTTGGCCATCCAACTGGTTTTTTGACTTTCTCTCCGTCTGGTCTTTGTATTCATGTCTCATTTTCTTTGTCTTCTTATAAAAAATTCACAAACCATGTATCTTCATCTTTTCATCGATTTGTTTACAGTCTTGTATATCAATTGTTGCATATCTGTCCTTGTAGACTAATTTTTCTTTGAATCATACGTCTCTGCTTTCGTAAAGTTTACATAAAACCCATTGTGTCTGGATGTATTATTTGCAAAGATTCAATCGTTCTATACCTGACTGTCTTGAATGGTAATTTATTAAACTTTTCAATTATACACACTTCACAGTCTCTCAACGTATCATCAAATATAACCTGTTTTAAAGATTTGATATTAAAAAATTTTAATTGTAATTTTCTTCAATAATCAACTGATGCATGGGCCATTCGAAGATGCCACAATATAGCATAGTTTGTATTCATTTTCTCTGTCACTTTTGTATTTTCAAGCTCACATTAAGATTCTTCACAGACTTCAATCTCACGTGATTTATAAATATTTCCGTCCGCAATCTAAATATTTTTTTTTCTTTGACTGTCTGATTTTCTTCCTTTTTATTGAATTGATTATTTTCTTCAATATTCTATTCTTCATTCATTCTACTTATCGTTACATATACTAGAACCTGTCTTTGTTTTAAATTATTTTCTGTCGCATCTGATTCAAATTCAATCAACAAATACGGCTGGTTATATGTTGCTGTCAAAAATTATTTATTCGAAATGTAATTATTTTTATATATATATATATATATATATATATATATATATATATATATATATATAAATATATATATATCTGATTCAAATTCAATCAACAAATACGGCTGGTTATATGTTGCTGTCAAAAATTATTTATTCGAAATGTAATTATATATATATATATGAAAAATTTCGTGTGAATTCACCTAACAAAAAAAAATTTGGTGAAAATCAGTGAAAAACTTCCATTTGATACCCAGAATACACAAAAAATTTTTTAGAGGTCTAGGTCAAAGGTATAAAGAGTAATGAAAAATTGAGATTTTTCAAAATTTTTTGTAAAATTACCAATTTAATTATTCTACTCAAAAACTAAGGGGTGTAGAGAATTGCTCATTAAGACATTTCTTGTTGCAAATTGAGAGTAGAATCTACAAAAATTTTTATGAATCTCAGAATTGCTATTTTCTGATTGGTTCATTTATTACTTTCATGCAATTTTCAATTGCTCGAGTTCGGCCAGGTTGATTTCACTCATTAAGAACTATTTTGTTTCTTCTGATAAGATTTTGAAGTAAGCTTTCGCTTTACTTAGGTAAACTATTAGGAGAAGAGCTACATAACTTTTAATATTTCAAAATATAGAATTTTTGATTTAACACACATACTCTAGATTTGGTTCTTCGATATTCATGGGTAATACAATATATGAACAGATGATTGTTTAAATATATTAAAATGTATCTATTTCTTAATAATTCAATTTAATTTAGATTCTGATTTGAAATATTAACTATCGATTACGCACACATCATCAAAAACCAACCCAAACAATTTTAAGTATTTCAATAAATTGTTATTATAATTATTTTATATACGGATAAAGAAATTTTTTAAATATGTATAATACATTTAAGATTCAAAATCCATATTATATTTTTGGAAATAAAAAATAGGAAGTTGAATAATTTTTATACGCATAAGATATATGTACTATAAAAATTTATTCGAAAATGAAAGAATCTTTTATTTATGGACTCTGGAACTTTTAACAAGTATTTTATCCCCATTATAGTGGCACTTTAATTTTGAAATACTGTCTGAATTTAAAAATAGCATGATGATTAATGAGAATTTAATACACAGTAATGATTAGTTTTGCTTTTTCACAATCATAACTTAAAACAAAAATATCAAAAGATGAAAAATGTTAATTGTATATGTCTGGAAAATGTTATTCAGTAATGCTAATGATTAATTTTATCATTAAATAGAGAATTTTAATCAAAATTAAACAGAGGACAATGACTAGTACTACCGTGTCTTTTAGAATCTTAATCCAAACCAATATTTAAAGCTTGCTGGCTTCATCTTAATTATTCAAGTTTCAAGAATATATTAATCAAAATCTAAACTATACTTTCAATATTATAATTTAAAACAAGAATATGAAAAGCAACTTTACTTCATCTTAATGTTTTATTTCTTAATATAATGAATTATTTTTGAATCAAAAATGAAATTTACGTTTTGAACAGGTAAGTAATTGATAAATAATAGTGCCTGTACATCCCTTGTCTTCTGAATATAGCTTTGCTCTAATATATGTTCAAAAAATAATGACGAGGTAAGAAAATTCAATACATAATAATAATGATTGCATGTATTCCAATAAATTAAGATTCTCATAATTATTTTATATTGAAATATTTGGATCCTTTTTCCAATCTCAATTAAAGAGATTATTTCCTTACAAATGGAAATACAAAAACAATTCTTTTAGATTGAAATTTATAGAGCCTACTCAAGCAACGGTGTTTCTTGAGTACCAATGTTACTTGAGTAACATTTATAAATTTTAGCGTCCTTCAATGATGTTACACGTTACTCGTTACGCGTTTTAAAATTTTATTGTCTGAGGTCTACTGAATTTATAATCTATGTCAGAAAAAAACATGCGTATTGAAGCCATAGATCATGATTTCAATAGAGATCGGACAAGAAAATTTTAAAACGTGTGACGAGTAACATATAATGTGTAACATGTAACATCATTGACGAACGGCCGTCAGCTAAAAGTATCAATATTGCTTGAGTAACATTGATACTCAAGTAGCACCATTGCTTTAGTTGGATTTATAAATTCCAACCTTATGTAGTTTAGATGTTGCTTTACCAACCGTATCATGTACTAAAGCTGGAATTCATAGACCTAACTCAAGTAACGGTTGCACCATCTATCTTTTTTTTCATCATGAGAGAGATAAAGACAGAATGAGGTTTGAGTACCAATCATAACTTGAGTTGGGTCTATGAATTCCAGCCTATATGTATTGTGTTGCCTATCGCGATGTCCCCACGGGACTTCTGAAAATTTTTTATTTTTCTCTGATGACTTCATGGTTTATGCTTTGAAACTCGAGTTTACAAACGTGATGTCTGCTTTGTTTACATCAATAAATGTTTATTTCTTATATATTCATATAGACTATCAAAAAAAAATATTATAAAACTAATCGATTAATAACAAATATGGGATTTCCAACTACAACGATAAATTATAATAGGTGTTGTAATCCTTATAAATTGAAAAAACATTGAAAAGTTAAGTCATTACGGAAAATGACAGAAGAAATAAAAAAAGTTTTAACTAATGTTTCATTAGATGAAATGTTATGCACTACATGCAGAAAGCGGGCTCAAAAAGAATATAAGCAATGTAGGCATGTATTTGTTTAACTTTTTAATTTTTGTTGTTTAAAATCAATTATTTTTTATGTAGATTTTACATGCATTGCTTAATTTTAGATACAATATTAATGTCAAAAACGTGTTTATTTTTTTTGTAAATTTTGCATGCAAGTACTTTATTTTAGATACAAATTGATGTCAATAAAGTGTTAATCATTTATGTAAATTTTGAATGCAATTATTTTATTTTAGATAAAATGTTATTTTCAAAAAAGTATTTAGGTTTAAATTACTTACAAATGATAACTTAAATACACAAATTTTTTATAATTAATCGGAATTAAAAATATTAATTCAGAGTATAGTTATTATAAGCATATAATTATTTATATAAGATGCATTAAATAAATATCTTTTATTATAGTTTTGATTATGTGTGATGTTGCAACAATCATTACTTTCTATTAGCTTTCTAGTTTTATAAAATTTTATATGCGTTAAAAAATTTTAATGACATCTATTAAAGGTGTATTGGTTATACAGTCTGTGTCAAAAGTTAATTTTTTCGATAATTGTTTATATTTTGTTGTTGAAAGTATTTATTCAATTTTTAGCTTAGCAACTCATTAGATAATATTAAAAAAATCATTTTTAACTTTGTTTGATTTAAATATAATGAATAATTGATTAGTTATAACATTTTTAATTTTATAACTTTCACACAAATTTTATACAATTATAAAAAACTATGCCAAAGTTTCAAAAATGATTTTATTTGACTAAAACAAAGTTTATTTTGTTCATTTTAAAAATTAGAATCTATTCACTAAAACATAATTTCGATTTTTATTATTTATTCAAATTTATTGCAAATTGTCTGCGAAGAAATATAAATGTCTCATACGGTACTCACTGTTTTAATGTAGAAAATTGACAATAAATTTGAATAAAAAATAAAAATCGAAATTATGTTTTAGTGAATAGATTCCAATTTTCAAACTGAACAAAATAAACTTTGTTTCAGTTAAATAAAATCATTTTTGAAACTTTGGCACCGTTTTTTATAATTGTATTAAATTTGTGTAAAAGTTATAAAATTAAAAATGTTATAACTAATAAATTATTCATAATATTTAAATCAAACAAAGTTAAAAATGATTGTTTTAATATTATCTAATGAGTTGCTAAGCTGAAAATTGAATAAATACTTTCAATAAAAAAATATAAACTATTATCGAAAAAACTAACTTTGGACACAGACTGTATAGCCAAAACACCCTTAAATTACTTATTTTTATTTTTATTATTATTTATTTTAAAATACTTATTGTATATTAATTTATTATAGTGTTTCGTGCTATGTTTAACATTATAAACGAGGAATTCAGAATAAGTGAACTTTGCTGCAATTTTTGACAAAATCATCTATGAAACTAGTTTTTTCCAGGTAAAAACTTAATTGTTCCATCTGATTAAAAAGCTGGCAAGCTAAAATGCTTGTTTGTTTTCTTTTTGTAGGTTTCTATTATGTGCTTTCATGCTGTGTAATATTACAGATATAGTATGAGATTTGTAAGCATTAAAGTCAATTTTTACTTATAATACATTTGAGAATTTCAATTTAACGGATATATAGATTTGTAATGTTATTTAAATAAATTATTAAAACAAAATTAGATTTGATTGTTATTGGAATCTAATTGGAAAAGCGATCCAAATATTTTAATATAAAATAATTATAAGAATCTTAATTTATTGGAATACATGCAATCATTATTATTATGTATTGAATTTTTTTACCTCCTCATTATTTTGTGAACATTTATTAGAGCGAAGCTATATTCAAAAGACAAGGTATGTACAGACACTATTATTTTTCAATTACTTACCTGTTCAAAACGTAGATTTCATTTTTGATTCAAAAATAATTCATTATATTAAGAAATGAAACATTAAGATGAAGTAAACTTGCTTTTCATATTATTGTTTTAAATTATAATATTGAAAGTTGTAACGGTTATTTTGCCCGTTACAAAAAAAAGAATTAGCTTTTAATTTAATATCAATTATAGCTAAGTCTATGAATTTTTAATAAATGTCGATAGTTAATATTTCAATTCAGAATCTAAATTAAATTGAATTATTAAGAAATAGATACATTTTAATATATTTAAACAATCATCTGTTCATATATTGTATTACCCATGAATATCGAAGAACCAAATATGGAGTATATGTGTTAAATCAAAAATTCTATATTTTGAAATATTAAAAGTTATGTAGCTCTTCTCCTAATAGTTTACCTAAGTAAAGCAAAAGCTTACTTTAAAATAATATCAGAAGAAACAAAATAGTTCTTAATGAGTGAAATCAACCTGGCCGAACTCAAGCAATTGAAAATTACATGAAAGTAATAAATGAACCAATTAGAAAATAGCAATTCGGAGATGCATAAAAATTTTTGTAGATTCTACTCTCAATTTGCAACAAGAAATGTCTTAATGAGCAATTCTCTACACCCCTTAGTTTTTTAGTAAAATAATTAAATTGGTAAGTTTACAAAAAATTTTGAAAACTCTCAATTTTTCATTACTTATTACTCTTTATACCTTTGACCTAGACCTCTAAAAATTTTTTGTGTATTCTGGGTATCAAATGGAAGTTTTTCACTGATTTTCACTAAATTTTATTTTTTTGTTAGATGAGTTCACATGAAATGTCCCATATATATATATATTATTTTATTGTTCAAGTAAATACTTAGACCCCTATCTGGAAACTTACATACGAATAAAAGTTTTTCACGCAGGTTACTCTGTCTAGAGTAATAAATTTTCTATCAGTCGTATTTATTTGCACGCTTCCTCCTCCTTCAGATTTAAAATTTGCGCTGCTGCCTTTATTTTTGCACTGGATTTCGTCTAGTTGTTTAATAAATATCTTGAAAATCAACTTCGAATTTGTCAAATGTTCTGTCGCACTACTGTCAGCACTTTGTTCATTAGTCTTCTCGTTTTTAGATTTCAATTAGTAAAACTGCCTTCTTTTTGATATTTTTCTCTGTTGTATTTTACATAATTTTTCTACCTTCTTTTATTGTCAGATTTCGCTTGTTGTTGATTGCCATTATTAATTGGATTAGCTATCTTACGTTATGAATGTTATCCGACCTGTACTTTTTTCACTGCTATTATCATAATATTTAGATTCATACTTTTTTTCTGTCGTTCTGTCTCGAGTATCCCTAACGCTTCGGACATGTTGAGATCATATGGTCCCGGTTAAATCTCTGACAGAAGAAACACTTCTTTATGCTATTTCCCTGTCATGGACAGTCGCTGGTATAGTGTTCATAACAGTCGCGTTGAAAACATCGCACTTTCAGTATTGCTCCTGAGTAGGCCGTCATAGCTGTGGTTGGTTTGTTTGTCTATCGTTTAGTGGCTTTTAACCTGCATAATAAGTGACTTTAGTTTATCATAAAATAACTCTTTCACCGTCACACTTCATGTCATAAAATTCATTCTTTCTACTTGATGTACTTTGCTTATGATAGCATTATAGAAGAAATCTCTTTTCTCTTCAGACAACGATTTCACTTTTGGCATGTTATTATAACTTTTTACTATTTCTTCAAATCTGTTTATAAAATTAACTGCCTTTTTTTGTATATTAGATGGAGTTACATCTACTTCGCTTAATTTAATTTCTTTAATTCTGTTCAACAATTCAACTGGATATTTTAATTTCCATAAGTCTGCATTCAGTTAGTCGATCACCCTCTTTAATTTTAACCTCCATCTAGTTTGTTTATTTAAATATCTCATTTGAAAAATTATATTTTCAAACAATATTTTCTAGACTGAAATCATTATATATTTTAGAATATTTTTCAAGATTTTTTACATTCTTGAAATGACTCATATTTAAATTATAAATTGATTAAATATCAAAAATGGATTATTCAAAAGATATAGCTATAGGTAAAAGAAAAATTAAGTAAAATAGTGAGAAATCCATATCGGAAAATTGATAATTGAGCGCCCGGATTCGATAACTCGCCGCGCCTAATGTAATCCTTATGGGACGCGGCGAGTTATCGAATCCGGACGCTCAATTATGAATATTAATGCAAAAAATGTTATGATTAAAAATATATTCAATCACAATCAAAATCTCGTAATGGATCTAAGAGAGCAAAAATTTTAGATGATAATCCTTCAACTTCGAAGACAAATGAATTACTGAATGAAAGTGTACCAACAATTGAAACTGGCTATATTAGTAAAATACAAGTTAACTTTTAGAGCACCACGGTTTTTAAAAATTTGCAAATCGTATTTTTCTATAGAAATGTGGTCTAAGGTCCCTAAGTTAGGGCTAAACTAAGTTAAGATGTTGACGAGACAGACCCTTTACCCCTAGAGGCGTATCCTGGCGCTCTAAAGGTTAACATACCATCAACTCTGACTTCACATAATCGGTGTATTTTTAGATGTGGCAATCCCCGCAAATTGAAAAATCTATCAACAAAAATGCGGGTTCAGATATTTGATCTTACAGGATTTTACGTTCCAGAATCATCAAAATGTTGTGATGAACATTTTTCAAATATTGAATCAACAATAAAATTAGATATAGAACCTTATGCAAAATTCAATATGAGAATCACGAAAGTGAAGTTTTGAGTTCATTAAGCAGCATAATTTCTGGAAATCACGTACCATATTTTTCATAATATTTATGAAATCCACATCTTTTATGTTACCCAAAAATTTTGTTAACACCTCTTTAAAGCTTGACCATGCTGCTTTCTTAACATCATTCATACTTTTGTCAAAGTTTTCATCTCTAAATAAAGCACGGATTTCAGGACCGTCAAAAATACCTTCATTTAATTTAGCATCTGATTTCTGATGAAATGCTTCTTTCAAGTATTCAAAACATTCTTCATCTTTGTCCAATGCCTTGGCAAATTGTTTCATTAATCCAAGCTTTATATGCAGAGGAGGTATCAAAATTTTGGATGGATCCACGAGAGGTTCTTTAAGAATATTCTGTTTTCCAGGTTCAAATGACTCTCTTGGTGGCCAAATTTTTTTCGTAGTGATTTGTTCTATCTCTACTATCGAACATACTAGGTTGTTCAAAAAGTTTTGAAAGCGGCATCTATGGAGCAGTAGAAGAACCAAAATTTCTACGACATTTTAATATTTCATCTTTCATATGAACATACCCAGAGTTTCATTTCACTCTGTCAATTTATTGATTGTTCACAAGCCATTTGAAGTTGACGTGTCAGTGTATTTTTTTACAATGGAAAAAACCGAATATCGTGCAGTGATGAAATTCTTTGTTTTGGAAGGTTTATCAGCAACAGAAATTCATACAAAAATGGTGTAAGTGTTAAAGGAATCTGCTCCTTCATTTCCAACTGTTTATCGATGGGTTTTAGAGTTTAGACGTGGTCGAAAAAGCGTTGAAGATGATCCACGCTCAGGACGTCCAAAAAGTGCAACATCAGCATTCATAGTAAAAGTACAGGATATGGTTTTGGAATATCGTCGATTAACCGAGAGAGAATCAGCAGAGGCCTTAGACATCTCATTAGGCCGTGTGAGTCATATTTTAAGTGAAGTTTTGGGTTTCAGAAAGCTCTCTGCACAATGGGTGCCGCATTCGCCTAGGGGGCGTCCATCAAATACATCACGGAAATTTTGGTCCATTTCACCCCCCCCTCCCCCATCATTATGGTACCGTCACACTGGAGTTAAACCCCCCCCCCCCCCACCTAAAGTGACATATATTAAAAATTCACAAAAAAGTAAAAATTCAAACAATACTTTATTAAAATTTTAAAGTATTAACATGTTGTATACTAATTATAATTTAGAAAAAATAATATTTTTATACAGTATTCTTAATCTAATTCACATACTACGCGATGCAAGCTTGGAAAATTCATATATTTGAATTAGGAGTAAAAATGATTAATATTACAGAATAATTTTTTTAATATAAGATAACATTTGAATTATTAAAACTCTAATTAATTCATAACATGACTCGATTGTTTTACAATACAATACAGACAAAGTAGAATAATAAAATAAATGTTTGAATTCTAAAATGTTTTAATTCATTTTAATTTTAAAGCATGCCTTATTTAAAAAAATTAAGATCCATACAAACCACACAATTTTCATACGCAAATAAATCAATTGTTTTCGAAATTTCCTAAAATTAAATTATAATAATGAAATGTTTTTAAAATGAAAATAAAATATCAGTTCCAATAAATTAATCAATTAATAAAATATGTAATATCCACGTATGCATTTTGAATATAAAAAATTAATTTCTTAAGACGATAAATAAAATGTTCAATTCCAATAGTTTTTTCATGTACTTTTTGAAGTGGGATTGAAAATAAAATAATGATTTATATTTGTAATTGAACGTAAATTAACTTGCCTTCAAACATACTGATTAAAGAAGCTGCAGGTCAAATAGGATGTCAAAGTATATTATGAAAAAAGGTCAACTCTACGTAAATACTTCAGGTTTTGCAGATTAAATATTAATATGCTATTTACATCAATCTTGCGTGAACATATAGGATTTTCAAATAATTATTTTTTAGTGTTTTGTACGTCACTTTGAAGCATGATACCCCCTCCCTTTGTCACGGGACCATCACAAAATTGTGAACCCTCTCTCCACCCCCCGAAATGTGTACATAATTGATGGACGCCCCCTTACAATGAAACGAAAACACGTTCGAATGCGACTTTCTAAGCAACATTTGGAGCGTTTTCGAAAGGATAAAAAGGATTTTTTGCGTCGATTTATCACTACGGATGAGACTTGGGTCTACCACCATGATCCTGAATCAAAACAAGAGGCTAAGGAGTGGTGTGAACCAGACCGAATCGAGTTCGTGTCCAACAATCGACGAAGAAGGTGTTAGCGTCTTTTTTAGGATGCTAAAGGGATTTTGTTGGTGGATTATCTCCAAACTGGCAAAACAATAAATTCTGAATATTATTGTAACCTTTCGGACCAATCGGATGAAAAAATTTCTAAAAAAAGACCCGGTTTGCAAAAGAAAAAATCGATTTTCATCAAGACAATGCGCCCGCTCATACAGCTCAAAAAACCATCACTAAAATAACTGAATTGAAATATGAATTGTTGCAGCATCCACCTTATTCGCCTGATTTAACTCTCTCTGACTTCTGGCTGTTCCCACACCTCAAGAAATTCCTTCATGGGAAGCATTTTTCATCAAACAAAGAGGTTATAGTTATCGTAGAGGAGTATTTTGCAGGCCTTGCAAAAAGTCACTTTCAAGATAGGATAAGCAAGTTGGAAGACTGTTGGGCCAAGTGTATTGATCTTATGGGAGATTGTAATGAACAATAAAAGTGATTTTACCAAAAAAAACGTATTTTAATTTCCGCTTTTAAAACTTTTTGAACTACCTAATACACAAATAACATGGATTCTTTGTAAATCCAGATTGTTGTCCTAGTATCATAGATAGAATTTTTAAGTCCCCACATATTTTCCATTTGTGGTCCTCATACTTTATTTTTGTCAAGAACAATTCAAGATAAGAATACTTTTCTTTCAGTACAGTTAGATGTGCTAATGGTATAGAAGCATACCTGTTTGTGATGTGAAGAAGAACAGCTTGCTGCGCTTTGATGAATCAATGAATAGCCGCCAATTCTCAGTTTTGTAAACGTTTGGTTTGAATGCATCTATAAGTCCTTTTACATTAGTGCAGTATACTAGATTTGAATCTTCCTTGAAGTGTTTACGCAAGCTTTCTTCTCGATTGCGGTATATGCTTATTTTAGTACCTTTTGTCAACATATTTCTACCCTTCAAGCCTAAAGCTAGTAAGTCTTATTGTTCTCTAGATAAACCAATCTTTCTCATTAAATCGTTGGGACTTTTTTGATCATATTTTTTAACAGTTCGCTCTTTACCGATAGGAACATACTCTTTATCATTGTTTAGAGAAAGAATCCTCCTTATCTGTTGCGTCATCATTGTTGTCAGTTCCTCGCACATTAATTTAATTTCACAAATAGTCATCTATATCTTTTGACTCTTTCTAAGCTTTTCATAAATATATATTGTTCACAAACTTTATTACAATTTATTTTTGTCAAATAAAATAGTCACTTTTATTTTTTTGTTCTTTCTGTGTTGTAGGAAATGTAAAATTTGATTGTGTTTGTAGTGCCAAATTATATGCTACCTCATTTTTATGAGTATAACCAATGCTCAAGTTTAGCGGTTAAAAGCCCAATTGTCACTTGTATTTGAGACATTTTATCTTAAGCAAGTATTAGTACTCTTTAGTGGTACTTAAAAAAACCTGCTGCTGCGAATTACGTTGGCTACGATGACAACTGCCCTAAAAATGGGATGTTTAAAATGTTTCGTTTGGTCTAACTATTCGTAGTAACTAAACCAGCAGAGGCGCGCTATCTTGCAGGGGAGCGCTAGGATGTGTGGATGATGCCGTAATGTGTCTGACGACGAGTTGATATTGTCCTCGTCAAAGTCAGAAAGCTCTCATACTTAGGCCTAGGAAGGTATGGGAGTTATCACCCCTAGGACGGCAGACTCACTTGCGATCGGGATAGGATTCCTAGCGTGTAAGGTTTGCACTAGGGTATATGTTAGATAATACGTGAGTTTCAATTAATTGTATAATAAAAGAAAAGAGCTTTTTTGTATTAGATACACAAGTATAGCACGCGCGCTCAAAATGGACGCCAGCCGCGTATAGCGTACGCGACGCCGGTTGCACTAGCGACGGAACTATCAGCGAGAGTGAAAGCAGATAGTTATATAAAAAAAACAGACATACGCAAAAAGGGCACGAGCAAACAAAAAAAAGAGTTATATTAGCATGAAGGAAAAATAGCACTAGAACGCGCACGAGATCGCCCGGCACACACGTCGCACAAATAAAGCACTAAATTAAGCTATTCGGTTTAGCAATAAGGCGCTCGTAGAATTACGAGGCTTGATGTAAAAAAAAATAAAAGCTGAAGCTAATTCGTCTCACTCACACAAGAAATTATATTATTCTAGCGCACGCAAAAAAGTACTGTATATGACAGTCGGTCGTAACGCTCCTTTCGCTCTTACGACGACAGAAAGAATGAAGCAATGGCGTGTTCTTTCTGTCGACCAAGCTCATTGCTCTTACGGTATGCTGCGCGCGCCGCAAGAGAGAGAGAGACAAACGATCCTTAACGGACCCCAACTTAGCTGCTCAAGTCAAGCGGCTTGCTAGCTCTATCTGTGCACATTGTACTGGCTTTATCAACTAGCGCGTGTGTGCCAACGATCTTGGGTATGGTGATACATATTTGACTTTCGTGGTCTGCTTTCCGTCTTGCCGACAATCGTATTCTTCTTCCTGTCGTCTTTATGCGTTATTACTATATATATAAGTAACATGGTCAAATTGCCATATTACAATCCTCCCCCACCACACGGAAGTATACGGTGGAACCGGATACTTTCGTCAAACGCAAAAAAATACAAGCCAGCAGTAAATAAGGAAAGTTTAGGTATATAAAAAAATAGTATGGCTTGGACTAAGATAACCGGTGTTATCTGCAGCGGTGTAAAGTGTATATATGAAATTCTTCTTCTGCTGTATCTGCTGACTTTATTTTCGTTAAATTAAGTGTAAGTGTTTCGCGCTGTATATGAGGATGCTTAATGTAAAACGACGCGACTGGCTTGTCCATGTAGTATTTACAAAAGTTACATTTCTTAAATCTAGTTATTTCAATATTTATTTAGCTAATACACTCATATTCCATTCTTACATATTGTTACATTCACACTCAGAAAAAAAATTTTAATTTGTTTACTAATCATACAAAAAAACAATATTTAATATTTAGATTATAAAACAAATTTTACTTACTGAAAGATGACGCTTTATTGCTCTGTCGATGCATGCTAGGTTTTAAGATTATTATTTTGCAGCAATTTTACAATAAAACAAGCTATTTTAAAACATTTGAGTTGAATGAAATCTAGCTAAAATAATTTTTATGTTGTATTAAGCAGTAATCTATTAAAACAAAATATCGTGTAAATTTAGCATTTGAGCCTTGGTATAAAAAAATCTATGCAAGCAGCTAGCAATTTAGTAAACTTTATAATTAATGTGAATGAGTGAAGGGTATTTTAGCAAGTTTACTAAGTACACACAAAAAGAATGTTAATAAAAGTAAATAATGATTTCGCTAGCTAAAAGGGTTATGGATTTGGGTGAGGTTTTATAAGGTTTTATAAGCAACTAGCTTTTTTTCTAAATAGGGTGATCTAATGTTCGGTTATATTTTATTGAAATTCATTCTGTCTACATCTAATGCAAGTTCTCTTAGTAACGCCTGGTTTGCCACACCCATGGCAGAAGGTGCGTTTGGGGGCTCTACAAACGGTCCAATTATGGTTGCCTCCCTGACAATTCCAACAATTTGGTCTCGCGGCTCCGATTGCTCAATTTGGCCTCTCGTTTTCAGCAACAGATAGATTAGGCGATGGATCACGGGCTGGAAGGGCAGGAATAATAGCTGGAGGGATAGGAATAATAGCTGGGGGGGATACTTTTAAAAACATCAAGGGAGGGATTAAGGATAAAGGTTCTTGTGAGGTACTTGGTGTTGGGCAGGGTGAGAGTGTAGCTAGAAGAGGTGGTGGTGTTTGAGTTGGAGGAGTGTGTTGGTGACTGGATTGACTGATTGGGACAGGATAGGGTTTTTGTGATGGAAGCTGGAATGGGTTAATGGCGGCAATGGATGGTAGGATTGACTGAAGACACAGGACAGCTTGAGAAGGAAAGAGAGTAGGATTTGGAGCTGGTATTTTAGGTAGAGGGCATGATTGTAGTAGGAGTGTGTTGGAGAAGGGTGAATTGGTGACGGAAGTTGGAAAGGATTGCGGTGGAGCTAGAAGGGTGGAAGAGGTTGATGGTACATTCTCATCATACTCGTGGGTATGAGGTGCATTTTCTACCTCTGCATCACACAAGTGGCGAGTCCCTCTCATGCAGGCTCTAGTGCGTTGGCAACGCAGATTTTGGTGGCCTCCCACGCTTACGTGCATTTCCTCTTGGGGTGGGTGGAATGTCAAGTCGTTGTACGACCCTCTGCCGGGCCCTACGCTTACAACCCGTCTCATTTGATGTAGGTTGTTCGGCCTTGCTCGTTGCATTTTCTGAAATCGAAGGTGATGTGTTATGGTGTTGCTATCTTCTAGGCGGTATATATCTTTTCAGATCATTTACAAAAACTTTAGTCTGTCGCTTGGTATCGATGTCTTCAATTAAATATACCTCCGGTGAGAATATTTTAATAACTGTAGGCAGGCCAATAAATTTTGGCGCTAACTTTGCAGCGAATTTGTCTATAGCCGAAGATAATGCATGATTCCTACGACTTACAAGATCTCACGGTTCAAACGTTACATGCCGTTGATTCTTATTATAATATTTAGCATGACGAGCCGGTGCATTGTCTGCATATTTTTTAACGAGATCATGTATAGCCGGTAATCTCTTTGCTCAGTCTGCCAATTCTTCTATATTACTTTGCTGAATCGGTGTAGGATTTTCAATGGATTTACGGAATAGGATTGCGACCCATATTAAGGAAGGCTGGAATAAATTTTGTTGATGAATGTACCATAGTATTTAATGCAAAGCTAAATTTTCCTAGGTGTTTGTCCCAATCACGATGGTCTTGCTCTATAAAACTATTAATCATAGGTTTTAGGTTACGATTTATTCGCTCTACCGGGTTTGATTGCGCGTGATAAGGAGAGGTAGTCGAATGCTTAATGCCATACTTTTCTAAACGCTCATCTACAACCTGATTTTTAAATTCTAATCCGTTATCAGTTATTAGACATTGTGGACAGCCCCATCTATTAATGACAAGTTCTTCTATTGCTTGAATCACGTTTTTACCGTCTGCTTAACGAAGGGGTTTTAATTCTACATATCGAGTAAAGAGATCTTCATACACTATAACCGGCTCTTGAGGGTGGCTTTGGGCCATTTATATCTGCTGAGACTACCGTCCATGGGCCTTGATTATATCTTTCTCCCATTAGACCGGCTGGAGCCTGTTGAGATTGTTTATGAGCTTAACACTCTTGGCACGCTCTTATATATTGACAAGTGTCGTGGTAATATCCTGGCCAGTAATAATAAGTAGCTAAACGAGCGAAGGTTTTCTCCATTCCCATATGGCCTGCTTGAGGAGTGTTATGAGCTTCAAAAAGGGTTTTTTTACGATCAGCAAAAGGAAGAACTAATTTCCAGGCATCTAAGTAAGATGGAAATAAAGTAGTTCATTTTCTATTCTAAAATCGGGGTATTTAGTGGGGTATTGCTGCACCATTTCTTTTCTTCGTTTGTACCAGGTATCATCGGTATCAAGGGTTGCTAAAGCGGCTAAGTCAATAAGGTTTTCTTGAGCTCGTGAAAGAGCATCAGGGACTTTAAGTTGGCTTCCTCGTCGATAAGTTAGTTTAATATCAAATTGCTGAAGTCGTGTATGCCACCTAGCTAATCTACCCGTTGCATCTTTTAGATTTTTCAGCCATAGAAGGCTATGGTGGTCAGTAATTACATTTAATAGGGTCCCTTGATGATATGCCCTGAGTCGTTCTGCTGCCCAAATAATTGCTAAGCACTCCTTTTCGGATACTGTATAGTTACGTTCTGTACGATTTAAGGTTCTACTTATATAGTAAATGGGGTGTTCTTCTCCATCGATATCTTGAATTAACACACCTGCAATGGCGAAGTTACTTGCATCCGTTTGTAGAATAAAAGGATAATCAAAATTGGGACGTGCTAAAACGGGTGCTTCAGTGAGGGCTTGCTTAAGTTGCCGAAACGCTAATTCTTGCTCTTCATGCCAATGCCATCGACTTGTCTTTCTTGTTAAATAAGTTAATAAAATTTTTATTTTAGCTAAATTGGGAATAAAACGTGCGTACCAACAAACCATTCCTAAAAATCTTCGTAATTGTTTAAGATTGGTTGGCGCAAGATATTTCAAAATAGGTCGAATTTTCTCTTCATCGGTTCTTAGACCTTTTTCATTTACAATATATCCAAGATATCTTACTTCTGAGCAACAGAACTCTGACTTCTCTCTATTGATTTGCAGATTTGCTGTTTTTAGGGTCACTAATACTTTGCTTAACCATTATAAGTGCTTGCTAAAAGTGGTTGTTGCTATTATGACGTCATCTAAATAGGAGAATACGTACGATTCCCAGCTTGGTTTAATTAAATTATCCATGACTTTTTGGAAGGAACCGGGGGCGTTGGTCAGACCGTAGGCATGCGATTAAATTGAAACAGGCCTCTGCCTGGGACTGCAAACGCGGTGATCTCCTTGCTATCAGGATCCATTGGTATTTGGTGGTAAGCTTGACTTAAATCTAATTTGGAAATATATTTAGCACATCTTAATTTATCGAGAATATCATCCATGTTCTTGATAGGATAGGCAAACTTCTTTGTGACATCATTCACTTGCCTATAATCAATGCAAAACCTATATTTTCCATTTGGTTTAGGGGCTAAAACGGAGCAGCTACTCCACGGACCTGTTGAAGGTTCTATGATACCTTCTTCTAACATTCGGTCGACTTCTTCTTGGGCAACCTTCAGCATTTGCGGTGAGTATCTCCTAGTTTTCTGACGAATAGGGTCATGTCCTTGAACATCAATCTTGTGTGTAGCTAAATTAGTAACTCCTAGAACCTCAGGCGTGGGTGGTATTAAATTATTTAACATAAGGTTTATTTGGTTCTTCTCTGCTTTAGTGGCTCGTACTAAACCTCCAAGGGTAGCTAGCGCAGCATAGCTAAAAGGGTCGGTGCTATAAGGATAAAAGTGATGAGGAATCTTTTTAGGGGTACACCAGGTATCGTGCTCATAATCGATGCTAATTTTCATTAGATCGCATAAAATCGATACCTAAGATGCAGTCATAAAGTATATTTTCTGCAACCCTGAAGGGTATGGTCTGTGTATCGTCATCTATCGTTACTGTGACCTGCAGCAGCCCGTCTATATTAACTGAAGTACCATCAACAACGCTCACAAAGGTAGACTGAGGTGTACTTTTATCTTTCCATTCTGATGCTATATTCATGCCCAAATACGAATGCACAGAACCACTATCCAATAAGCCCTTTATTTTATGTCCATTGAAGTTTAAAACAAAAAATTGTCGTGGTTCTCCCGTAATATTGATGTTTTGTTGTATCAATGATACAGGTTTGGGGGATGCTACATTGCTCGTTGCTAAAGGGGAATATTTTATGTTGCTAGAAAGGGTAGATGGGCATGATTGATTATTATCATTATTAGAACATAGGTTATTTGTCTCAGTTTGCACTATTTTGCTATCTATGTTCTCACTAGAACGTATTGCTCGTTTGCTCTGCTCGATTTTTACTTGCTCGCTTTTTGAATTCATCGATTCGTCGAAGTTGTAATGGCTGTCTGCCATATTGCTCTCTTCTAACTTATGATCCGCTTCTAATGGCTGAACTATGTTTCGCTCTATGATTTTGGGGTTATTCGAGCATGTAGACGGATTAAATTGCCTACTTAGAAGCGGTCGAGTCTGACGCGCTTCATCGGAAGAAACAGCGACTCTTAATGTTCCCTCCTTAGTTCATTCCCCGCTAGATTACACCGTTTTCACTTTTCAATGTGAGTATTTAGTTGTCCACAACTATAACATTTAAAAGGTTGAGTGCACTCGCGCAACCAATGGCCCGATTTTCCGCACCTAAAACACGGTTCTTTTTGTTTTCGCCAAAAATCTTCGACTATTGGGGTCGTGTTTTATTTAAGGGAAACTTTGCACTATTTTGGCCCTGAGTACGCGATTGTTCATTGGAAGATATGACTCGATTATTATTATTAGTTCCGGATTCATTAGTAAAGCGCGCGTTGGGGTTTTTTAAAGCGGGTTTCTGCTGAATTCTGCTACGTTCCGGTTTACTCTGTGGTTAAGTGACAGCTGCAGGGTTTGTGACAGGTGCTTGCTGGGTACTGGCGACAAGAGCTAACACAGGAGTTTGGTCATGATGCTGTTGCTCATCAGTGTAGTCAAGAGGGGAAATGAGAACAGTTTTATTTAATCTAGACTGCTTAATATCTGTGCAAGCCGTAGTAGGAAATAACGACTGATCACGGACTGGAGGGGGCCGGTAAGCTTTATCTTGGGCTCTGTGGGTTTCTTCTCTCTTGCCAAGGCGTTGCAACTCCGTGAAACTATTAAACTGGTCCCGGTAAATTCCCGGTAAACACCCCGACGACACAAATCGTTCCAAACCCAGAGGGGTTCTAAATTTAACTGTCGGTTCGCCATTTGCATAATAAAAAAAAGAATTTTTCACGCTATTATCCTATATAACGTTTGCCTACGACAAAAAAAAATTGCTAATGACTTAATACGAGACCTTATCTCAGGAGGGTTGCTCAAAGGAAATTCTCATTACAGTGATTCCTAATTAAAATTAAAACACGATTGATTTTTATTTACTGTAAGAAAAAGAAAAAAAAATCATAAACTTAACTTTAAAGCATAGGCACATTATTACTATTAGTTAAGTTAATTTAAATTTTAGCTGTATGCAATCCGACTTTGGCTTAACAAACAGAAAAAAGCAAACAAAAAAAATTATACCACTCAGAGAAATTATTAAAAAATTTTCAATTAGAAAAAAAAAGAAGCGTCTTATAGTAATATTAATATATTTTACGTAAAGCACTAAATCTCTACAAAAGCAAAAAAAAAAAAAACTGTTAAGTTATAGCCAGAGTCTACAAATAGACTTTCGATGTAATAAAAGGTAAAATCTAAAAGCAGACAACGTCAACGCAGCAGGGAATTTTACTCGCACGGTTATTTAACAATCACACTGATATGAAAAGTCTTCGAGGTGTTGAGTAAATTTACGTGACAAACGCCAAAACGAAATAACAATTGAAAAATAAATTATTACCGTTAAGAGGATTTATAACAATTTTTAATCGAGTGTAACAAAAATATTTTTATCTCAAGGCAACTACAAAATTATCTTATTAGCAAAAAAAATTTAATTACGTAAACCGAAGCACAAAAAAAATTTCATTCGTAAGAAAAGGTGAATAATAAACGTTAAAGTCAAGCAAGAAAATTTTTCAACTACAATGAATTATATAAGCCGACGGTATTTTCCAGTCGGTACAGTCACCGCGTTGCTGTGAGTATGAGAGAGCGCACAATAGATGGTAAGAGTTCTAAGCAAGTGTAATAAACTACTACCAAGCTTGCTTGCTAAAGATGGCGTCGCTTAAAGGAATATATGCTGGATGGTTAGGATGCTGTAAGGGTAGGTATTGCAAGGTAAAATAAAATGGACTAGCACAGACTAAATAAATGATATATGTGTATGTATATATATGTATATGGTATAATGTAGTCGTGCTACGCGGTTTAAAACTTAACAAAAACTACTTAGTTTTATAGTTAAGTTTCTACTCTCAAGAGAAGCCTTACAGTTATTTTATTAAAGCAAACCAAATCAAGATAACTACTAAGGACTCGAAA